>OY728157.1:250808998-252058998 GCA_963277665.1 Viscum album | reverse complement strand
AAATGTGTCTTAATACATATTTATGTATCTTATGTACCACCCTCATTACTCTTATGTTACACGTTCTATTTATTTCTCTCCAATTTATTAAATGTCACTTTTATTTACATCTTCCCTTTTTTATATATGTCTCTTAAATATATACACAGTTAAATTTAATTTTTATTTTTTTAATATAAATGATTTTAGGCACCATAGAAATTGTTATTCATTAGTAAACTTGATTTAAGGAAACATTCCAAATTATTTTTTAATGTCAATAATCACCCCATAAACTATTTTTAAACAATTAATAGTTTCCAAAAATTTATTTATTTTATAAAGAACCCTCATGAATCAAATATTTTTAATCAAAAAATAATAATTTATTTACTTATATAGAAGATCCATTACTTATTTTAATAAATATCTTCCAAATATGTTAATATTTATTCATTTATCTTCAGATTTGTCTCCAAAAAATTCAATATTAGGGGAGAGTGTTCAAGAATTATGTCTGTTGCTAAATTATAAATGTCTATTATAATTTTATTCCTTATACACTTTTGAGTGATAATATTTTATCCATATAATTTGCATTGATCTATGATGAATATAAATCTTTTATATTTCAAAGGACTCTTCATAGTTGAACATATCCCCAAGATAATTCAATTTTAAAAATGATATAGTTACTAATAACATAAATTTGATATCTTTTACATTTCATTAGAAAAATATTATAAAGGGTATAATCTCATCCAAATATCTATAAATGGTAATCTAATTGAACCTTAAACTGTTTTATTTTAACATTAAGCATCAAATAAAATTTTGGCAACTTATTGGGTATTTTTATAGTTCTTATCTTGTTATGATGACCATTAATTACCGAATTTACCCCTTACCATGGTAGCGAAAATTAACAAGGTTAGTATATATATTGACCAAAACAAATGGGGTGATATTTACGAAATTTTTACCTTATGAATAAAAATATGGATTCTATTTTAAAAACTATAAAAATATATAATTGTAATAAATTATATTTAAATTTAACTAACAAGACATAATGAAAATCATATTTTTTTCATAAAAAACATTTTTCAGGTATTAAAATGTTTTAATAACGAATTCAAAAATGAAATTGATTCAGATTAATATTATTATTTTTTAAAATATATAAAATATCTAATTTTAATGTCAAATAGTTTTTAAATAAAAATTTATATTGGGAATGGATGTAATATAAATAAATTTTTCAATATAAATTGATAATTTTAACTATTTGCTAGAAAATAAATCATTTCAAAAAAATAATAAACAACTCCCTAAGATAATATTAATATTATAATGTAAAAAATTATTACAATTTTATCAAATACTTTTAATAAAAGTGGAAAAGAAACTAATTATATTATTTTCTCATAAAAATAAATTAAATTTATTTTTCAAGAATATGTATTTTTGAAAAATAACATGACTTTACTAAGAATTATTTCATTCTATATTAAAATTAATTTTTTATTGAATATGAATTTAATATATATATATATATCATAATATATTTAATCATATTTAAACCCACCATTTTATGTATAGGTTAAAATGGGTCATGCTAAAATGAAGATATTAAATATTTTATGGTTGTTGGTTTTATGATTAGTTTTATGTACACCAAAATCTATTAATTTAATTTCATATATAATAAAAAACGGGGAAGTTAAAAATAATATAAATATTAATACATGAAATTAATTGGGAACAAAATCCTTTAATAATGAAACATGAAATATATTATGTATTGAAGTTAAACTCAGATGTAAGACTACTCATTGTGAAAATGACCCCACTAACAATAAAATTTCATATATACTTACATTCCAAGAGATAAATTTCGATTTATTTCCAAAAGTACTCAAACATTTAAATTAATATCAATAGTAAAAACAAATTCCTCTACCTCAAACTAAATATATTTCCTCTAATTATCATCATATCTCTTACATATGATCTATGTTTTATTCTTATTGTGTGGAATCATCATTAAATAATAATCCATCTATTACACTAATTCAGGTTTCAAAAAACATTTATCACTAGCTTCATCCAAACATAATAGATTATAACATAAATTTCCAAATAATTACTTAAATGGTTTTATTTGTAAAATTTAATGAAAAATAATAATTTAATGAAATAAAATTAATGAATGGTTTTGATACAGACCCCTACAATAATCCGCCGAAAATCCCTAGGGAATTCCCTCTAATATTATAATTTTTCACTCTAATTAACCATAAAATTTATGATGAAAATATATTATAAAATTAATGCAGTGACTAATGAATTTTTATTTACATTGATAAAAAAATATGTAAATTTTGTATCGTAATCAAATATAATATAGAGAGGAACATAATTTATCCTAACAGTATCTCTAAGATGAGGAGTAGAAATATTATCCAAATATATATCATCTCAATTGAGATGTAAATTAAAATATTTTTTCAAATTATCAATTATAATACAAGATACATTATTACTAAAATCTTATATTTGTAGTCCCATGATAAAATTCATATATATATGCCCCCATTTTCAATCAAGAATTTAAAATCGGTGAAGCATTCCAATCAATCTTTGGAATTCAACATTTAATTATTTTCATATTATATAGTTCAATGTATTATATACAATATTTTTCTTCATTACTTCCCATTATTGATATTCATGATTGTATTTATAAATTTTTAGGGATACAAATTTAAAAACAATTCTGAGTATTGGGAGCCTCCTTCAATAATTATATTTCTATTGTGAGCAAATTTTTACACATAATCTCATTCAAAAGTGAAACATAAACTATCTTGACAAAAGTGCGATTGTAACATATACCCTTAAATTAAAACTCAACATACTTAATATAGGATCTAGAAACATATATATTAAATTTACACTTATAATAAATTTTTAGCAAAACCATATTCATACTTATCTTACAATATATAATTATATTATAGTTTCTAATTACCCGTTTATAATCATTTATTCATTATAATCAATATACATATGTCAACTATTCTATTTACCATATATGTTTCGCTTCAGTGAATCTTATCCTTAAAATATGGTTATTCTTAATGAATATTAACGATGTAAAAATATCAAATCTATTTATTATATAAACCTTCTAAACATGAAATTTAGGTGGGGATAATATTAAATTCATTAATTTGTAGAGAGAGTAATCTACACATATACATATGCGCTGTTCTTATTTTTCAATGGATGAAAAGAAAAAATTCTAAATAAATGATCTATTAAGAATAATAAATATCATATATATATATATTATCATTAAATCTATCTATATAACAAAAAAATGTAATCATTAATTATTAATGAAAATATCTCTTCCTGAAGGCATCAATTTTCATGTGCGAAAGAGTGATGTTTTCGTTTTCAATTAGATGGATATGAAATAAAAAAAATATACCAAAATAGTAATGTAATTTAATTATAATAAATATAATAAATAAATTATTTTAACATGAATATAGAATATTTTTAAAAATTTTAAGAAGAATATAACTTGAAAATGGTTGGGAAGAACATATAACTCTTTATTGGAACATCTCCATTGAAAAACACTATATTTCTTATTAGATAGGTATTTTTGGAAAACCATAAACTATAGAATGTGAGTACAACAGGGTAAAAGGTATATGGTGTAGTATTAGTTAACATAATAGGATCTAGGGATTTAAAAAAGTTATAATTTTTGGGGAACTTTATAAGGGTGGGGAGTGTCACCCTTGTAAATACCCATTATAATACATAAATATAAATTTATATTCATGAGAAATAGGTAAAAATTGGATAATTTTCATCGATGTGAAAATATAATTACTATATACACCCATCCAATATTATTTAGACAATTTTTAGGGATATTTGATCCATATTAATTAGTTTAACCCCCACATCGAACTCTTTAACCGTAATCGTGATGACATGATTATTATAATGGTAATTATTCATTACAGTTAAAATTTATGTTATCCTTATTACCAAATATTTGTTTTTATGATTTAATAAAATGAATATATTTTAAAATATTCAATTCTTAAAGGTGTAGGAAAATTAATTCTAATATCTTTACTTAGAATGTTTAAAAACAATTTTTGGGAAAAAAATTACTTTTAAGAATAAACAGGTTTTTATTATCATTACATACCTACTAACAACCCCTATATGAATGAAAATTCTCCTAATTGAATATATAATATAAAAATTTCATTTAAAATATGTAATTTTATTTATTTAATTTATTATGACACAATTATATTGTACTTATAAAATATATATTTATCGAAATTTTATATCTTTTTACCTTCAAATAAATTTATCTTTTTTTTTCTAATAATTTGATAATCAATGTATAAGTTATTAATAATTTATATAAATGTATAAAATTAATTTTTTCTAATAATATAAAAAATATAATAAAATTTATAAAAAAATATAAATTAAAAAATAATTGGAAAAAATATATATATTAATTCGACCAAGAATAATTAATGTAGTACCTCTTATAATTATATAAATTACATTACATGTTAGCATTCATTTAATTTTATATTAATAAATTTAATATTTTATTTTAATACATCATTATTTACTTTAGTTTTCTCTTTTTTAATTTTAATATATGGAACACGTCAACATTATTAATGAAAATTATATTCTAAAACAAAACGATGTTACAGTGACCATGTCAGTGGAACAACAACAACTTATAAATAGATCCCCAAATTCCAATGGATTTTTACTTGTGATGATATCACAAAACAATCATGAGGGAAAATACCTTAAAATAAAATTAAAAATTTTCCTTTTTAACCATATGAATAATCCAGTATGAAATATTATTATAATAAACATACCCTAACACATAGATAATAATTAAAGAGGTAAGAGGATGTCATGCATTCCATAATATTAGATAAGGCATTCATCATGATGAGTAAGTATATAATAAGTGAATAGTTATCGATTAATAAAAAGTAAATTTAAATAAGAAATACTAGAATAGAATGACTCATTGAATAATCCATATATAGTGTGGCATATAAATTAAAATATAGTGGACTACAACCAAACACAATATAAAATTTTTATAAAATTATAATTTACAAATATATTGATTGGAACACAACAAGGTTTTAAAAATAAATTGAAATGCCTGAAAATTTTCATTAGGTATATTTTTATAACTATATTATAAACATAATTTTACTAAAACTATCATTTGAATTTTAAAAAATAGATATACAGCCACAATTAGTATGTTATTCAAGGTCTCATAAGATAAACATTATTTTTTGGTAAATAGTAATATATGGTTATTACGGTATAAATACATTTTGATATAAATACACTATTCCTTAAATCATGGATAATGTAAGAACACCAGGTTTGAAGACAAATTCTCTATTTACCATTTTTTCACCTGAATTAATACTATTCAATGTATTGAGAAATAATATTAAACTAATGAGAAAAATAATGTAAAACTCATCCTCTAATCCACTATAAATACCACCCACTCTACCACTTTATTCCACACCTCTCTATCCTTGATTCCTACCAAGGTTTTACCTAATACACTTTTTAAGAGACATCCCCCAGTCCAAGACCTTTTGGTCTCACCAAAATGACAAAACCAAGGGCCTTAATAAGGATCTCAAGGAGAGGATATCAATAGGTAAACATCCACTTTTTTTCATTCTTTCTTTTCATTTTAATTTCTAATGTTCATGTTTACTCACCTACCCTTATCAAAGAGGCATGAATTATCCACTATCATAAATATTCAAGATTTCATCATGTTTATATATGATTCACCATTATACTTCTTCTCCTCTCCAACTTATTCTAGAAATTAAAACCTCATTTGTGATGTCTTGATTTACCAACATCGAGGACTATGTGATTGCAATTTATTTTATTTACATTATGATTGGTTATAAAACTTTTTTATGGATGAAATAGATTATAATATATTTATCATATCTTATGTAAGGTTCCATAATCATTTTCATCACAAGATATAAATTTACAAAACAAAATGAGTTAGTTTTTTTCAATGAACTACCAAAATGATCTAAATGAATATAATTAATATTTTCACTAATAAACCATCCTAATATCTGTATTAAAAACGATATATTTTATAATTTATTTATTTTTAAATAGTAAAATTCTATTTAATTCCAATTCTTGTGTTTATCTTACAATTGAATTCAAAATCCTTTACGAATCACTCATGGAATCTATGTAATGCAAACACCTAAACGAAAGGAAATAACAAAGTATTATAAATTAATTGGTGGAATGTTGTTATAATGAGATCACATAAGGTGTTATAAACATGAATAGGTTTCTATAAACTATAAAAACAATATTTAATCCTTTATAAAGAATGTTTAAACTTTTTTTAAGGAAGTCAAACCGAAGGTTAAGGGTCCCCTATTTCTTATTATTATTCAATAGTCACATCTATGTTTTGATCTAAAATTTTTAAAACTAATTATGGTGAATGTTTTTTAAACTCCCCATACATACCTTAGGATATATAAATAATGAGATACCACTTTCTATTTCACTAGTCCCTCCCATGTACACTCGTTTCTAGGCTGACCTTTTGTAGATGAATCCAAAACCCAATTTCCATTGTTTGGGTTAACGTTCAACATCAATGGTTTTATCTTGATAATTGGATTTGTGAAATTAAATTTTATTATATTATAACTTATTATTTTTATTTATAATATATATATATTCCCTTTAATTTCAACAATTATCTCTTAAATATTATGGTATTTGTAAGGTATTTTCTTTTTAAAATCCTTTTAGACATCTCCTTTATTAAATCCAAAGGGATTGTTCTTTTATAATGTCATGAGTGTTCTATTATGATTTCATGATTTTTTAATAATATATAGCCTATATAATATATTTTATTGCAAATTTTTAATAATATTTTTTTAATTATTTTGGGTGTATAGTGTTTATGTTCTAAGAATTAAATTTATGAAAAATGGTATTTTGAAATGTGAATGTACTTTTCTCAAAGGTGTACATGAGTTATAAAGTGTTTTATTAATTATATGTCCCTTCGATATTATATATATTGGTTTGATCTAAATATAGACCATGATATGATGGGTGAGCCCCATTATAGCTCATGTAATTTTGGGTTGAGCCCATTATAGCTCATAGTGTAACTATTTAGCCACATTATAGCTCTCCAATGCATTGGTTACTCTAGATATAGAATTTGAACAAATGCTTATTCAATGTGTAAGGGTGATTTTAAGAGTGAAATCTTAAATATGTCCCAAGGGAACTACATGAAGCGTACATACATGTTAATGGTATTTCTATGAAATCGGTTTTATTTGTTTTTATGTTGTCACATGACTATCAATTTTTTTCCATATATCACTTAAAGAGATTTTTTTCTTATCCCATATTTCACAATGATTTTCATATCTTATAAGGATGTGTAAGATAAATTAGAAAGACAATTTAATGGTCATAATAATTTTTCAATTAAATTAAATTATATTTGAAATGTTTTATATTTTAAAAAATGGATATTGTTTTAATAGTATCCACATGTATTATTATGATATTTTATGTATGTTTTATGTCCTAATTAAAAAATATATATACCCAAAAATATCCTAAATGTCAAATAATGTATGTTCTTGATAGAAATTCAAGATTATGTAATTTTTTAATGCTAGATCCTTGTAGTTGGTAACGTAGGGTGGTTTAGATAACATTAGAGGTTGAAATGATGTTTATTGAATACCATAAATGAATTTTTACATTATGGATAATTTAAAATGATATATAATTTGAATATTATCACATTTTAAATAATATTATTTTCTATATATAATGGTTTTCCATTGAATAAATAGGGATGCTAGTGTAGGAAGAAACAGAATATCTAATACATGTCTGAATTTTCATCTTGGAATTGTGGGAATTATAATCGAGCAGTTTGTGACAGAAATTGAGTAGCTAAATCAATTGATAAATGTTGGTATTATCCATAATAGAGAGTAACCTGATCTATCCTGATAAAAAATTTCTTATTTGGAGCATTTTATGAGGCAACAAACTATAGCATTTAGTGGAACCACAAATCTAGTGATAGATGAAAGACAAATCAACACTCTAGAAAACATATTTGATGTCATTGAATATTTGGTGCATCAAAAGGTATTACTAAACATTTATCATTTAGAAAGTGAAACTAATAAATGTTGTTATCGTGTTTATGTTAAGATAGAATGTGATGATCTTGACAGTCCAGAATGGGATGATTTTATGTGTCTTTTTCTGGAAAAATATTTCTCTAAAATTGTTCAAATCAAAATGGAGAAAAAAATTACTTGAACTAAAGAATAATGATGATGATTCCGTAGCACAATATGAATTAAATTTTACATGACTTTCTAGGTACATAAAATATATTACACAGTTTTTTAATAGTAAAAGATATAGTTTTACACTAGTTTGAAACCATATTTTTGAATAGATTTGGATTAATGGTAGTTTAAAATCTATAAGATAATTTTTAGTTGTGAAAGAAAAACTATTAAAAGAGTTTCTTAACATGTATGTCCCTAATGATGAAAATAATAAGAAGAGGTCATTTTTTTACGAATTGGGTAAATATAATTTAATAAATATGTAGGTAATAAATTCAATTTCCCTTCTTGAGAAAAGTGTGGTAAAATGAATCCTGGTGATTGCATTGTAAATTATGGGAAATTATACCATTCTTGGAATGGTTGAAAACATATCTAGTGAGTGGTGAGAAAATTATTGGAAAAATAATGACATGCCGATAGTGGGATTCATTTACAATATTGAATTGGGTAATTTTCCTAATGTTTGTCTGAATCTAGTCACATAGGCATGGAATCGGCAATATTGAAAGAAGAAGGGTGTGGTAAAATCATTTCCAATCACATTAGTAGATGTTATGACATCAAATGAGGTGGTTTCATGTGAATGTCAATTTTTTTCTGATTTTTCTGATGTGTATTATGATTATAGGTCTACATATTCCTTCTTTTTTGAGAAATTTTAAGAAAAATTGAGAATTTCACCTCATGAAATTGAACCATAACTCATGGTAAAATCACTGATAAAAAATATTTTCAAAAGAATAAATTATAATAATCTAACTATCATTATTTGTGGAATGGTTTTACCTGAAAACCTCATTGTATTGCTTCTAGTGGTGGTTGATGTTATTTTGGGTATAGACGGTCATTATTTTTATCATACTATGATGGATTGTAGAGTGAAAAATGTTGTTTTTCATAAATAGTTTCGGTTTGTGTACAAGAATGAACCCATAACATTGATAACATATCATTTAGATAAAAATCTAATAAAATATGTAAAATAATGTTATATTTTTCATATTTTTAAAGATAGTTGAATTATCCAGATTAATGTTATACTAGTGGTAATGAATGCCTGGTAATTTTATCAAATGATCTGACTAGTCTTATTCATGATCGAAGGGTTGAGATTACTATTGACTTAATTTTTATTGCTAATACAACTTATAATACTCTTATCAAAGTGTCTTAAGAGGAACTTCTAGAATAAATAAAGAGTTGGAGGAATTATTAGATAATGGCTTCATCTGACCTATCATATCTCCATAGGGTGATATTGAATTGTTTGTTATAATGAAGGAAGGTTAAATAAGACTTTTCATTTAATATAGTGCTTTGAATATCATTATGGCTAAGAATACATATCCATGAGCTTTTTTATTAGATACAGAGAGGTCAGTATTTTTCTTATATTGACATGAGATCTAGGTACTATCAACTGAATGTAAAGGGGGATGACATTCCAAAAACAACATTCCATACCAGATATGTTCATTATGAGTTTTTTATGCCCTATAGTTTGAGAAATGACCTATTGTAATCATAGATATTCTAAATATAATATTCCATTTTTTATTGGATAAATTTGTTGTTATGTTTATTGATGAATCTATTTGATATTATAAAAGTAAATATGATTATGAAAAACATCTAATGTTAGTTTTGAAAACCTTAAAAGAAAAGAAGTTGAATGGGAAAATCGGAAAGTATGGATTTTGGGAGAAAAAAATTTCACTCCTTGTTCACATTGTTTCTAAAGATGGAATAAATTTTTTTCCAGTAAAAAAACGTTGTTGAAAAATGTCTAAGAACAACATATATAACTATGATTCGTTGAATCCTAGGTCTAGAAGGCTATTACCAATGGCTTGTTGAAAACATTGCATGGTTATGTAGCCCAATGACTATGCTAAATCTAAGAAGTGTTATGTTTGTATGAAAAAAGATTGTGATTTTTGTTTTTAGGAATTGAAAAGAAGATTGTTGAGTGATCCAGTTTTGACTCTACCTTCCAAAAATGGTAAATTTTTCATCAATAATGATGCTTCTTTGAAGGGACATGGTATTGTTGTGATACAGAATAATTAGTTAATTATATATGATTCACGTAAGTACAAACCTCAAGAGATAAATTACCCTACAGATGATTTTGAATTAACAACTCTTGTTTTTGTATCAATAATTGTGAGACATAATTTACATGGATCCAAATGTGAAATATACACTGAAAATAATTGTTTGAAATGTATATTCACTTAGAAATAATTTATCATGTGATGGAGAAGATGGCTTCAACTGATAACGGATTATGATTCCATGAACAATTACAATACTGAGAAAGAAAACATGGTGGCTGATGCATTGAGTCAGAAAGGTTATTTCAAATTAACCATGATATATTTTTAATGAGGTCATTGGGTAAATGATTTGATAAACATTATCTTGGATGTTTTTGGTGCAGGAAATTTCTCTATTTTGTTTCAGGTTTCATTGGAGTAATATTTTTAAGAAATAATTTATCAAGAATAGATGGTAGATAGGGAGTTGTAGAAAAATGTATAATTGGTAAAAATTGGTAATTTACCATCATTTTTCCTTGATAAAGATTGTGTTTTTTTATTTCAAAAAAGGTTTTTTGTTCTATGTTATTATTAGTTAATGAAATAATTTTTCATGAAGTTCCCAGTTCTCCATTTTCAGTTCATCCTGGTAGCACTATAATTTATAGAGACCTTAAATAGTATTACTAGTGGGATTAATTCAAAAGGGATATTACAGATTTTACTATGAAATTTTTGGCATGAAAATACGTTAAAGAAAAGTGATAGTTATAGAATAAAATGCTCCAACCTTTTCTAGAGCTATGATGAAAATAAGATAATATATCCATGGAATTCATTATTTGAATAACAATGAAATCTAATGGTAACAATTCTATTTTGGTAATTGTTGATCTATTGAATAATATGCACATTTTCATTCTCTTTGAGATATAATGCCTTTGGATCAGATTTCTCAACTATATCTCAATGAGATTTTCAGGTTACAAGCAGTGCCTCTTTCTATTGTATTTGACCAAGATCCCAACCTCACTTATAATTTTTTAAGAGCCTTCACATGTCCTTTGGGAGAGAATTGAAATTCAGTATAGCTTTCCATCCTCAAACAGGTGGGCTATCAGAGCAAATAATTCATTCTTTGCAGGATATGCTTCGATCATGATCAATGGACTACCAGAGAAGTTGGGATAATCATATTTATTTATTTCATTTTTTTAATAACATTTTTCATTCCAGTATACAGATGACACCTTTTGAAGAATTTTCTATGAACAAGTGTCGTACTCCATTAAATTGGGATGAAGATAGAGAAACAATGTTGATGGGGTCAAAATTACTAGGGGAAGGGGTTGAGTGGTGAAGAAGATCCAGCAACACATTAGAAAAGATCGGATTATATAGAAATGTTATGAAGATAACAAATAATAATAATTCTCCTTCGATATAAGTGACCATATATTTTTTTAAATAACTCTTTGTAAATGTATTTTGGTCTGAAATTAATGATATTTCTATTGATTATCGGCCCTTTGGAAATTTACAGAAAGTTGGACTCATTTTATACCAAGTAGATTTGCCTACGACTATGTATTAAGTACTCAATATTTTTCATTTTCAATGTTGAGAAATTATATTCCAGATTTATCACACGTTTTGAGCCCAGAATTTTTTCATCTGGAAGAGAACCATTATTATGCAGTGAAACCTATTCAGATTCATGATTGATGAATGTAAGTATTGTATAATAAGTTAATATAACAAGTAATGGTTTTTTAGAGAATCCAAATTGTTGAATAATAATCATGGATGTATAAAAATTTTGTTAGGGAAATGTATCCTCACTTCTCTAATAAGTAAATAAAATTTCGAGGATGCAATTTCTAGAAGGTGGGGATAATGTAGCCCACCCTGGTTTTAAAAATAAATTTAATTTAATTAAACATTGTTTTATTTAGATAGTTAAAACATTCCATTAAACATATTTTTACCACATATATCATTTGAATTCTATAAAACAGACATACACATTTGTGATCAGTATGTTATTTAATGTTTGATAATAGAAACTTATTTTTTTTTGGATTAGTAAAATAATGTAATTACGGTATAAATATATTATTAGAAAAATACACTATTCTATATATCATTGATTATATAAGCACAAATGGTTTGAACAAACAATATCAATTTATTATTTTTTCATAAGAAATAATAGTATCCATAGTCTTGATAAATAATATTAATCTAATGACTAATGTAATGTAATAATCTTCTTGTCCACTATAATTAATATCATCTTCGCCATCTTCCTCCCACACCTATCATCCTTGAGCCTCACCTATGTTTTACCCAATAATACTAACAACACCTTTCCCCATGTCCAAGACATTCTTGTCTCACAAAAATTCCATAACCAAGGGATTTAAGAAGGATCTCAAGGAGAAGATATCAAGAGGTAAACGTCCTCCTTTTTTTCTTTCTTTTATATTAATTTTGTTTCTATTCTTATTTTCCCCCTTTTTTCCTTATACAAGAAGCATGAATGATCTAGTATCATACATATTATAGATTTTATATTGTTTATGGAATATTCACCATTATACTTCTTTTCCTCTCCCTATTATTCTAGAAATTAATACATCGTTAGTGATGTGTCGATTTACCGACAAAGTGGACGATGTGATTGAATTTTATTTTACATCATTCATGATTCATCAGGAAAACATTATTAAGGTTTAACCAGATTATTATTTATGTATAATATTTTATATAATGTTCGATAAATATTTTTTACACGTGATTTTAAGTAGAAAACAAAATGACTTTATATTTATCAAAGAACCACTAAAAATATCTAAATAAGCATCATTAATGTTTTATCTAATGAATCATCCTTATATCATAATTGAAAATAATAAATGTATAATTTATGTTTTAGAAAATGTTAAAATACCATTTCATTACACATATAGAGTTTTTCGTACAACTGACATCAAAATGGTTTATTCTTATGGAAACCATGCAATGAACACACCTAAAACAAAGGAAATAACAATGTATTAATAAAGAATGGGTGGAAAAATTTTATAAAGTTATAAAATAAGGTGTTATAAAAATGATTTTTTTCAGTATAATATTAATAACATTGTTTTACATTAAAATAGAAGATTCTAAAACATTTGACAGAAGACAACCCCCATGCAAGGGATCCCCTCTTTCTCACTTTTATTCAAGTATCTAAAATTTTATTCTCATTAATTTTTAATTCGTAATGATGGTTAATTTTTTACAGCACCCCTATAATACAATTATGATATATAAATGTTGAGATGCCCCTTTCTCTCTCTTTAACACATCCCATTTAAAACTAGTACCATGCTGTAATTTCGTAAGTGAATTCTAATCTCAATTTTTATTCATTGGGTTAACCTTCAACTTCAATGATTTTTTCATGATTAGAGGAGTTATGAAATATAATTTGATTATATTATATTATATTATATTTATTTATAGAATATATATTCCCTTCATTTAATTGATTCCCTGTAAAATGATGTTGTATTTGTAAAGGACTTTCCCCATAAAAACCTTTTAGATTACTCTTATGTGAAATCCAAAGTGGTTTTTCGTTTTTTAGGTAATGAGTGTTATATTATGATTTGATGATGTTTTAATACTATATTTTCCCGATGATTGATTTTATAGTTAATTTTTAATAATAATTTTTCATTAATTTGTGTGTGCAGTGGTTATGTTCTATAAGTGATTCTTATGAATAAGGGTATTTTGAAACGTGAATGTGTTTTGCTCAAGGTTGTAGATGAGTTCTGAAGTTTTTTATTCATTATACGTTACTTTGAAGTTATTTATGTTTGTTTGAGCCCATTATAGCTCATGATATGGTGGGTAATCCACATTATATCTCGTGATATGTTATGTTAAGCCCATTTTAGCTCAAGATATAATGTGTTAGCCAAATTATAGCCCTCCAATGCATTGGGTACTCCAGAGATAGAATGTGACGAAATGGTTATTCCAAGATAAAGGATGATTTTAAGGGTAATATATTAAATTGTTCCCAAGGAAACTATATGATGTTTCCATGCATGTTAACATGTTTTTTTTAAGAAATAGGGTTTATTTTTTTTGTAATCATTAAATGATATTTTATTTACTTATATCCATTACTGGTCATTTTGTGCTCATCCCATGTTTCTAAATGTTTTTTTCTGAAGATATAAGAATGTGTAAGAGAACGAGAGGAGAAAATTTAAATTTCATGAATATTTTTCAATGAAATTACGTTTCATTTGAAAAAATTTATATTTTGAAAATTGGATATTGCTTTAAAAGTATCCACGTGTATGATTATGATATGTTATATATGTTTTATGTACTAAAGACCTAATACTCTAAACACAAAAAGATCCATAATGTCAAATAATTTATGTACATGACTAAAATTAAATATTATGTAATGTGTTAAGGTTGGGTCTATATATTGATCATTCAATGTAATGTGTATATATTAATGATAATAACTAAAAAACATTCATGGATTACCATGTTCATTTTAACCCATTTTTTTTCTAGATATTGTTGAGTCTAATGACCATGTAATATTCCTCTAATCATGTTGAGAAATAGACTTATACTGATCAAGTGGATGCACATGTAACCATTTTATATTTTGAATTAACTATAATTTTTAGGTCTTTGTGATTGAAATTCTAGTTAACTATAAGAATATCCCATGTATCCATAGGAAAATCTATACTTATTTTCCATCATGACCCTAATACACATTCACTCCAAAGGCATGACTGGTACTAACCAACTGAGAATAGAACTCAGAAGCATGTAACCAATAACACATATAACCTCATAAAATAATGAGGTATGCCACATAATCTATCTCATTTAATTTGAAAAATAAATCAAGAGTTATTTATTAATATCCACAAATACATACTCATTAGTATCCCACCTAACATAGTGATCACCTCACTATTCATCGATGAAAAATCACGTCAAATGAAGATCATATATATAAATTAAACAATGGTTGATAAAATATGGTCCCACCTTAAATATCGATTATAAAAAACAAAAACAAATAAGGAATTCCAAAATCTAAAAATGTATAAAATATATATTCAACTATATTCAATGATAAAAAAATTTAAAAATATATAATGGGGTCTAAAAACTAAAATACAAATATTATCGCTTATTACCCGCTCCACCTCATATTATTACTCCTCAGAAAATTATTTTCTAAATTACATACAGACAAGTCAGACTCTAACTGATATATCACAAATCTTCCCTAGTGACATGTACTCTCAAATTCTTGAGCATAACATAAAAAACATATTTCAATCAGAATCATTTAAATTATGTAATTTTATTAGAATATAATAAAAAATATTAAATTCACTATTGTTGAAAGAATTAGTGTTACTACACATATAACCATATAAGGAATTGTATAATCTTGAATTTTGAAAGATCATACTCTAGAAATAATGGGAAATAAATAAGATACATTATTATTGGAAAATAGAAATATGGAATGGAATAAATATAGTGTGGGAACAAAGATAAGGATATGTAATTTTTTAGATGTTATGATATATATATATCTGGTAATATACCCATTGAATGTTAAGAAAATAATTTGAATCCGTCCATTGGAAATCAAGTCATTATAGTAGTAAATATATTCATAATAAATTTAATTTAACTATTATTTAAAAATATAAGTGTTCAATAAAATACATTGTATGATGTGGTGATATATAAAATTAATATTTTATAAAATAATATAATTTAATATAAATTCTAATAATTATAAAAACTAATATAAAAGTTTTTTTTGAAAAATGATATATTTCGAAATATATATTTTTTTAATTTAATAATCAAATCACATATATATATATATATATATATTAATATAAATTAACTCATATTTATAATCTACACCTCATTATTAAATAAAAATAAATTTTTGATATTTTTGTAAGTTATTAGAATTTCATGATGAATAGTAAAAATATTGTATGTATATATGGTAAGATATATCAAAAAATTATGATTAAAAAGATATTTCATATATAATATAAATACCTTCTCAGATAAAAATATGTTTATATATTAAGTTACAATATTATAATATAACCGAAATTATATTCCAAACTATTAAATCTATTATCAATGACTATCATATATTTTAATATATTAAAATAAATTCCTTTTGGATTAAAAAATTTTCTATGTCTAGAGAAATATAATTGAAGCTAACTTGGTTCTTAAAAATGTTAAAATAAAAAAATTGGTCCAAAGTGTCAAATAACATGGTGTAAAACCATGGGAAATCCAATAGTTTTCAATTTTCAACTTCGTAAGTTTCAATTCCTATTTTTGTAAATTAATAATTAAGTCTCCATATTTTTCAATAAATTATCACCTATACTCAAATTCCTCTCCAATAATTTACCATTGGAAAATTTTTTACTTTCAATTTTTCTCCTCAGAAGCTTTTAATGGAGAATTGGGTAAATAAGAGTTTCAAAACCATTCCATATTTCTCTTTTAAAATATGGCCCTAAGTGTTTTACCTATATATGTAGTGAGTAAAGGGTTCCCGAACACATATTTATATTTCTATTTCAAGATTTATTCTCATCATAAACATAATATATCATTATCATGATTTTGGGATGGGTATAAAAATATAATGGTTTCCATACCATTATTTTTATTTCACATTCTACTTCCCTTTGAGTTCCATCACATTTACGTAATTAATGATGTTATATTACATTATTATGACTCCATGTGGGTATTCGCAATAGGAAAACACTGTGGAATCATGTAATATAGCCATTATAAAATTTTAAGCTATTGAACCCGTTCATCTTGATTCAGTGCTAAAAATACTATGTAAGTTTTTTCTTAACAAAAAACAACCTGATAATATATAGTGTTTTATACATTCTATAAACTTTTATGATCAAGGATATAGAGAATTTGAAAGAATCATGGGGCCATATAAAACATTAAAGGTTTTATGGGCCTACCCACTTTCCCAAGGTATGAGTTCACTCCCTACTATAATTTTTAAAATTTTCAAACACCTAATTTTATAAAAACACTTTAATATTGACATACATATAAATAAATTTTTCACTAACAAATCGTCCTTAAAAACATTGCAGCATATTTACATTCATTTATATGGTTATATATATAATTTCATAAGAAGAAATATTCTATATTTAGAACAAATAAAAAGCATGAAAATTTAAAATTATATAGTGTTTATGAAAAAAAATCATCCATGTTTTCCACTCATATATCTCATAAAACTCATATTTGAATTTAGTTTCTACAATGAATTTATTTCCATATATACCAAAATAATAAAACTAGTTAATGTATTATAAATACATTAAATTTTATGAGTTGTTGATTATAGCCATATATTAAATTATAAATGACAATAATGACTGTACATATAAATTTCCCATATAAAATGATAATTTATATTAATTAAAATTTAATGTAAATAATAATTATAAAATGAAATCATAAAATAATTACGGTTATTAAATATAATATTTAAAATATTACTTTTTTTTAAAATAAAATATCCCTTAGAATTAATGGTTAAACAATAATAAAAAATTACTTATTATTGCATTATTATACAGTTACAAAATATATATTCTTTACATAACATGGAAAATATAATGGTTTATTTGAATTCATGAAATAATATTATATAGGAAAAAAATTCCATTAATAATTGTTTTCTAAAATGAACAAACTCCTTGAAATGAATCAAACGCATAAATTCATAAGTTATTTTGAAAACACTTTAAATTTAAAAAATCAATAAAAATATAATATTTAAATAATTCACATCTAATAATAAAATTTTTATGATATAAATATTTTAAAATAATTTTCTCCCTTGCCTTAAATTCTACTAGGATTCCTTATCTCTTATGTGGTTGTAGAAGTTCTATTTTTCTTCATCAACGAAGAATATTTACTCTCCCTTTATCTCTCTGTCACAACCTATAAATGTTTCTACTCATAGAATTCCTAAGTTGGGTCCATATATATGCAGCCATTTTTTCACTAATATATGAATATTTATGTTGATTCAAGTGAATTCCTTTTAAATAAAATATATTATTGATTGTGTAGCCAAATACACCCAAGTGATTTGGATTGATGCTCAATGATAATTCTATGATACTAATATATATATATATATATAATCATTTGATCAATTTCTATGAATAAGATACCAAAAAGGGATCACAAATTTATCCAAAATTTATTATAAATTGAAATAAATGATTAGAAATATATCAATCATTATAGTTGAAAAAATTAATAACTGAATAATTTAGTTTTTAACATAAATTTCATTTGATTTATTGAAAATATAGTATCCAACAAACTTTTGAAAATAAAAATAAAAAATAAATTCATTGTATGAAAATTGAATCAGTAAATGATTTTTTTATTTGATATCTGATCCATGAAAAAAATAAGGATATGATTATGAATAATAAAAAAATTAATTCTACATATCATTATTGGATGATTAAAATATACTAATCCAGTAACATGACTACCGATATTGACAAAAATCATTGACAATACGACACCAAATTAATTCAATCATTAATTTTACAACTTCTTAAAAAATTTATTATAAATAATTATCATGGAATAAAATCAAGAAACATGACTAAGATTTTTAAATTTTCGATGTCTAGTGAAGGAAAAAAAGAGGAAATGGTGAAAATATTTTTAATAATCTAAAAATTAGAGGATTTAGACACCAAAATTAAAATACACTTGCCTACAATCATAAAATATAGAGAAATATAATGATGATAAAAAAACAACAATTTTTGTACCTCTTCGATGGTCAACTATCGATCTAGTAGCAAAACAATTTTCTTCTGGTGTTTTTTCACCACATTAACCCTAGATTTACACTCTGTATTCAGCCTTCATCCCACACGACTCTCATCTGAGCTCAATCCCTACTCCAAAACATAACCATGAATCCATAGTTGGACTCTTGAAATGTGACAGAAAACTCAATTTAATCATTGTAAGGATATATTCCATAGTCTAATTGGTCTCTAGAAAAATAAAATGTGACCCCTTATTACTTCGAGTCAAAACGATTCGACTCACACATTATTATAATTTCATTTTTTAAACATATACATAACTAATCTATCTTAAAATTAAAATAGTTTTATAATGATAAGAATGTTGTTTAATTTTTATTTATAGGTTTATAACATTATTGATAGTAGTAATTTATTAATGTTTTTGAAAAAAAAAATAAAAAAATTATATAATTTGAATACAAGAATAATATTTTTATAATAATATATATTACCTTTAATAATAAAAAATTAATTATAATAAATTATGATCATTAATATATTCATAATTTAAATTTCATAATACTCTCAGTGATCATTATATTTTTATATCATAACATATATTCATAAAATATATCACTAATAAATTTCATATTAAATACTTGATCATAATTTTAGAATTTTTAATATAAATTTTGTTAAAATGAATTGTAAAAATTATGTATCTTGTAATTATAATTTCAAAAAGAACCATTTAATTTATGTTTAATTATTATTTATGTGAAGATATAATTCCTTAAAATAGTATAATATATTCAAAACTGTTAACATGAAATCATTCTTTTCAATAAAAAATCTTATATTTGTATTCTGTATGTGAAAAATAAATTCAATAAATATATGAATTTATTTTCATAAAAGTACTATTTCAAGAAATATCATGTAATATTATATAATTTGATAGAACCTTCTTTTGAAGATAATAATACATGATTTTCCTAAATAAATAAAAAAATATTTCATACTTTTTTTAAATTATAAAAATGTTATTAAAGAATTAATTAATTACAATTTTTATTTTTTTGGGTTTTCAGATTCGCACCACTTTAATTAAATTTCAACCTTTAAATTAATTTATCAGAAATTAAAAAATTATGAATTTCAATATTCAAAATTATAATGACCTGAAATAAATATTATTAAGGGTATTTAACTATCAAGAAGATTTAAAATAAATATCTATCAATTGAATTTTTCCAGACCATTAATCTAATTCCAAATGTAAATTCCTTGAACCTTAACTAAAAAATTCAGTTCTAAAAATATGATGTATATATATTTCTGTATAAAAAGAAACTAAAAAATAAAATGTTCATTATAAATTTTAGAAACATTTACAGTCAAGGATCTAGATAACTAGACAAAACTATATGGCCACATGAAACATTGATGGTAGTCTGGTCATACCTATATTCCTAAAGGATGGGGTCACTTTTTAATTCTCTATTATGTTTGCAAATTTGAAGCACCTAATTTTATAAAATCATTTTAAAATTTCCATACATATATATAAATTTTTCGCATGATATTTTTTTTAAGAACATGAAAACATATTTATATAAATTTATATGTTTATAAATATATATACTTTCATAAGAAGAGTTATGCAAGATTTAAGAGATCCAATTATCATAAAAATGGGAAATTTATAGTGTTTAATGAAAAAAATATTCACCCATGTTTTCCATTTATAGAACTCATAAAAACAATATCTGAATTTATTTCCAATGGAGGAATGATTTAAAATACATACAAAAATAATAGAACTAGTGCATGTATTATAAATTCATGAAATTTCATAAGTTATATATTCTGGATACATCATTAATTATAAAGTATATTCATGATTATAAATATAATTATAACCTATAAAATGATAGATTTTATTATTTCAGAATTACTGTAAATAAATATCATAAATTATATATAATAAAAAAACTATTGTTAATTAGAAATTTCAAATAATAGGTATTAAAAAAATAAAATAAAATTTATAATTATTTTTTATATAATAAGATGAAAATATGTGTAATTTCATTATTCCATTGTTGAAAAATATAAATTCATGACATAACATTGAAAAAATAATGGTATATTAGAAATCATGAAATGATTTTCAATAGAATATATAATTATCTACATAATGTTTTTCTAAAAAATGCTCAATCATTGTGAAATGAAACATTCACAAAAATTAAAAAATGAATTCTAAAAACCCTTTTAAATTAAAAACACAATAAAAATAGCATAATGAAATAATTAAATTATAATTACAAAATTTTTATGAATTATGTAATTGAAAATTATTTATTATGTTAGCTTAAATTGAACTCAGAAGCTATATCACTTATATAGTTACTAAACTAGTTATTTTCATCATCTTTATTGAAGGCTTACTCTCCCTTTCTCTCTCACTCTTGGCCTCTAAGTGTTACTAACTATAAAAGTGTAAAGTATGATTAAATATTTAAATCCATTATCTTCATGGTTATATTAGTATTTATATTAATTCAATAAAATTCAGTTTATAAAATCTATTTTTTATTGGCATAGACATATACACCAAAGTTGTATAGGTGTGGTTCTTATCAAGAATAATGATATATAGATAAGAAATTTATATTTATTTGAAAATTTGATTAAATTATAATAAGAATAAAACAAATATGGATCCAAGATCTATCTAGAATTGATGATAAATTAAATGAAACAAGTAGGATGACAAGAATAATAGAAGTTGAAAATAAAAACTGATGTAAAATTTAGTTTTGGAAAAAAATTATGTTCGAGACACTAAAAATAAATAGTATCAAAGAAATTGTATTAAAATGACAATCAAAATCCAATTCAGTGTATGAATAGATGATGTATAAATGAAAATATTTATTTTTATTGGAGATCTAATTTACGAAATGTAGAATAAGAATATGAATAAAATGGATACAAATTTATTACTTAAGAAATAACATTTAAAGAAACTAGATTGATAATAGGACAACTAACATAGACTGGAATCATTGACAATACATCATAAAATTAATTATAGCATTAATTTTAACATTGTGTCAAATAGGGATTAAAAATAACGATCAATGAAAAAAATCTGAAAACATGAACAAGAATAGACTATTGTTGATATCCATTTAAGAAAAAAATATGTAATTAAAAAAATGTATTTAATAATATCAAAATCATGGGACTCAGATACCAAAATTAAAATACACCTATCTCAAATCTGAAAACTTAGACAAATATGATGATGAAAAATGACTTATTCTCGATCATTACCCCTTCTATAGATGATTGTGGCTCCGACATCAATAATATTTACTTCCATCATTAGACCTGAACATTAACCCTATATATACACTCAATGTTCGACCTTCTTCCCACTCAACTCTCATCGGATCCCAATTCATGTTCGATTGCACTACCTCGACTCGTAGATCGGCCTCAAAAAACATGAGAGTGCCTTTGGTCAATGAAATTTAAATCTCTCTTTTATTCACTTCTTCATATTCCAAAAACATATATTGATCACCTATTTCTGATTTGAAAAAAATATCATATTCACATTATTATCATTTCATTTTCTTCTGTTTCTAGTCATTTTTATAATCGTTAATCTTAAAATAAAAATACTTATATAATTATTTCAATTTGTAATATTGTTTCTTTTTATGTTTAAAATACAATTAATAGCAACTATTTATTTCTATTTTTATAAATATATTTATAATAAACATATTTAAAAAATAATAATACTACATTTATAATAATATATATTACCTTCAACAATCATGATATTGGTATCAAAAAAATTTGAACTTTTACATATACATAATTTCAATTTAATAATATTATCATATATCGGAATAATTTAATATTTATAAATATATACTTAAAATATATCACTATTAAATTTAAAATTAACTAATTGGTCTTAATTATAAATTTTTTAATTAATTTTTATTAAAACGAATCATTAAAATTATTTTTGATGAATTTAAGTATCTTGTAATTATAATTTCAAAAAAAAACATTTAAATATATATTTACTTATTATTTATTAGAAAATGGGTTATGTTACAATAATAAAAATTATTCAGAACTATTAATATGAAATCTCACTTTAAAATAAAATCGTTTATTTCAGTTATGTTTATGAATAATACATTTATTTCAATATATTAATTTATTTTCACAAAAAATAATATTTATTGAAATATGGAGTAATATATTATAATATGAATCTAATCATATTTTGATTATACAAGATTCCTTAGATTCATTAATGTTTTTACTAAAATATCTCTTAGTTTTATATAAATTAAAAAAACTTATTGAATAAATAAATAATTGATATTTGAATTTTCATGGTATGTTACATTCTCCTCCATAATTGAATTTTTCCCTCGCAATTAATTCATCATATTAATGAAAATTCATAATTTATATCTCTATAATTAGAATGACTAAACATCTATATTGGTAAGGGTATTTATCTATCTAGAAGTTATAAAGAAAACTGTATTACTTAAAATTTTTCCTCAAATGAAAACATTAATAATCAATGTTTTCTAGACATTCTTATAATACTTAATTTAATGACCCCAAACTTGTGCTTCAAAATTCATTGCTAAATTTATTGTGTTATGATTTTTAATAAATCTTAACTAAAGAGTATATAGTGAGTGATATATTCATTTATGTTTTATAGTCTAGGTTCTAGAGTATTAAAAAACTATAAGGCCACATGATTCATTGAAGGCTTTATAGGTCTGCCCACTTTTCTAAGAGAAGTGTTCACTCCCCACATCTCAATCATGTATAGAATGTTTAGACAACTAAATTTATAAAAACATATCAAACATACCGTATATATTTATATACATTTTTCATTTGAAATTATTCTTTGAAAACATGGAAACATTTTTAATTAAATTTATATGTTTATATATATATATATATATACTTTCATAATAAGACATCTGATATATTTTGGGAAACCAAATATCATGAAAAAATTACTTTTAAAAGGTTTTAATGACAAAATAATTGTCATCTATGTTTTCCATTTATAAGACACTTAAAATCTATTTTTGTAATTAGTTCTTAGGAAGGAATGATTTAACATAAAAACCTAATTTCAACTTCTTATAAATTATAAAGGGGTAGACATTTCAAAATTCTAATTGTGGAAAACACAAATAATAAAAAGGTTACTAAAAATTTCTCTCATAATAGGAAACGATATATATGAAGGTCAACTGGAATAAGACATGACTATGTTGAAAATTAATATAACTTTGGTAAGAAGAAACCAAATCTGGATGGGGAAGAAATGTTTAAATACTCAGGGAGTGTGATAGATTCATTGATCAAAAAATTAATTGATCAAGAAAAATATATCAACCACTACTATTTAAATGTTTGATGAATAAAAATTACATATATTCATTATATATAGAGGTAATTGGATATAATTTTTGTTTCAAGAACCTTTTTCAAGAGTTGAGTAATTATTTTAATATCATGTCAGTGAACAAAAAAATATTCTTTATATGTTTTTATTTCATTCACACAATTTCATCTATTCATTATGCTTTGATAAATTTATAATTCAAATCTTATTCAAAGTAATGAATATCTAATATTTTTATTTCTTAAAGCATTTATATTAACTTCTACCAAATCATAATATCCATTAAATTATAACACAAAATTACTTTAATGTTAATTAAAACCAAAATGGTTAACACCAAGTATGATAATAGCCAAAATAAATATTAATATAACAATATTCAAAATTAATTAATAAAACTAAAGGTTTTCATAATTCTCATTACATAAATAAATAACCTTAAATCCTAAATAACCTAAAAAATTTCATCATTAAATAATGTTTTAACATTAAAGGTTATTTCATATCCTTCAACATATATCTCCGAAACATTAATAGTATTCAACCCAAATAACCCATTATGTAAAACCTAATATTAATATATATATATATATATATATATATATATTAACCCAATCAAGCATTTCACAAATTGAACATAAAATTTCTCCACTAATTAATTTAAGTAGAAACAATGCCATACTAACCAGTATTTTACATTGTATATTGGCATGTGTATCACCCTTATAACACTTTCATTGTTGATTATATCCTTTTGGCCTTTTCTATATGATGATTTGTGTCCTAACATGCAGGTTTTCCTATTTTACTATTAAACTAGTAAAAATCCTATATCCTTCACGAAATTAAGATTAAAATTAGCTATAAAAAATTAGTCATCTAAACTGTTTTAATCACAAAATTATTCCATATAAAATATTTTTTTAAAAAAATAGTAATAATTGAGTAAAATTACTAAAATATATATTCCAAATATAATATTATCCTTTACTAAATATATTTTCCATAAAATATCACCATTAAGATAAATCAAATTTATATGTAATTTTATTAAATACACATATTTTATCAAATCCTTAAAGAAAAACAACAATAATGAAATGATTATAAGAGTCATCATTATTATATTCGGAATAAAATTGATAACAATATTTCAACAACAATATTCCTAGGTTACAACACCTAAAAATTTCAATAATGACACTTGAATTTTTTTCATAACATAGGACCTTAGGAGTTCATAACTTTAATATGGAATTGACTATGATAATGACCAAGTTCCCCACATCTATGACATTGAACTATTGGTGGTTCCTTTAGTTGAACATTATTTCCCTACATCTTGTTATCTTGTGTCTTTATTTTTTTTATAAATTATAAGCTTTCACAATCCTTTTCCAAAAAAATTACTCTTATAGTTCTATTAAGGAATGTTCCATGGTGCCTCTTCTATGATTTTTTACATGTTGGAAAATAAATATTCTTTTCTTTAAAACATTTAGCTTATGTACTTCAATGATATTTAATAATTCAATTCTTCAATGTGTTTTTAAATTATTCTATGTTCATGTTTTTAATCATAAGTTGTGATATCTGACCTGGAATCATGAGAATATTTCTTACATATAACCCCATTATGAAAATAATCTTCTTTAGAAAATCATTTCATTTCACACTACCTTGGTTGTTTTCACGGTTTCTATTATTTCCCATCATTAATTAATAATTATAAAATAAAAAATAAGATAAATAATTAACTAAAAAATTGTTGACATATAGATATATAAAGAATATGTTATAAATTATATTAATATCAAGACATATGGGTCACTATGATTCAATCAGGGTTATCAATGGTAAAATTTACTATTACGTTTTCTAACCTAACATATTTTTTCTTATCTATTGTAATGGTTTATAAGTGGATTTATTAATTTATAGAGTATATCCACATGGAGTGTCAAACTATGTTTTTATTAAGGCCGGTTTTTATGCACCATGTGAAAATTGAGTTGAGTTTAATGACACCTTTTCATGGTTGTTACCTATACATTAAATAGATCTAGATCCCCATTAATTTATTGAATCGAAAGAGGAGTGTAACATATCCCAATGATTCTCCCTAAATTATTCTTGTCCCTATCCCCAAATATAACATTTTCTTTCTCTAATACCATCTATAGTGACCCAAGCCTCATTCACAAATTATTCAATGATTTTTGACATAAATATCTATTAATTGCAACCCTTAGATCATTAGGCTTTGTGTATTTGGAAAACTAGGTTCATAATACATAAAAGTGAGAATAAAATAAAAATTATGTATTTTATTCACCCTAATAAGATCATAAATACTTTATATCTCCAAAATTAATATAGGATAACCACGGTAATACATAGAAAATATAGGTGATCAAAAAATATCAGTATGATAATAAACCTGAAAAAACATAACATTATAGTAGAAAGTAAAAAAATTATATCATAAAACCAATGGGTTGGTGGTATTAATGTAGTATAATATCATAAATAATATAGTATCATAAGACATATAACCATAATAAATATAGAAGTAATATAAAACATGACACAAACATAATTCAAGGCTAACTATTGAGACAATATGGCAAGGTGGAAAATGTCCCAAAATGGATTAGGTTTACACCCTAATCCCATTAAATTTGTATAATGAGAATAAAAAATTACCCAATTCATTGAAGATCTATATAGGGAAATCCATCATACTATGATTTTGATTATTCTTTCCATAAAATGGAAATCAATAATAACATGTAAACATAAGAATTACCCATAGGAAGAACATGGGTGGAATAATTTTACTTCTTTTCATAATAAATGTAAATATCATAATGAAGACATTTGGTAAATGAAAATAAGACATGTATTATCCTATAAAAGGAAGGGAGGATGATAAATTAAAATGTTTAAAATACATTTATTCATAATTTGGAATAATTCAATAACATTAAAAAGTCAAAAATTAAGTTCGAGAGAGAAATATCATAGCTTCAAGTAAATGTATATTTAGAGACATCCCGGACATAAAATACATGATTTAACAAATTATAATGAAAAATATTTCATCTAAAATGAACTAGAAAAATTATAAAATGATGAATCAATGATATGAGTGGTTGTTATGGTAGGTAACTCCCATACATGATGAGTGAATTAAAATTAATTTACCTTGAAAATTTTTTAAAGAAAATTTTAAATTTACCTTATTTATAAATTGAAATGTTTATTTCTTTTAAAATATTTTGTAAACACTCAACTATGGTTAAAAATGCCATTAAAAATTCAGATTATAATATTCCAAAAAAATGAAATTTATTTTATAGAACTCTCATATGAAATAAAAAACATTTTTGACAAAAAAGAAAAATAATGGTATCTTCCCTCAAAACTATTTCAACTTAATTTTAACTTGTAAATAAAATAAAATTGTAATATTACATTAAAATTTCGTTACTAAAAATTTAATAATATAATTAAAGTGTTTATAAGAAAATGATAAAATAATTTCCCTCAATGTGAAGTCTATCATAAAAAATTTGATTAAATTGTGAATAAAGAATAAACCCTTACAACCTCGGTAAATTTTGAACCATATCCCACATGAATAAAGTATATAAATTATAACATACAATAAAATTAATTATGAAGGATTAATTATATAATTTGTAATCTTTTATTTTATACAATATATAAAATAAATTCGTGGTATAAGAGAACATGTGTCTCAAAGAAGGATGTTTTAAAAAAACAATTACATAGAGTCTAGGATTTGTCTTCAATTTCATTTATATTATGTTAAATAAAAATTATAAAAATTATTATAAATATTATCAATATTTTTCTGGTTAATTAATTTAAACTTAAATCATTTATTTCATTTATTATAGTGATGTTTTTTATTACATAATCATTGATGTCTACGTTTGTTGTTTTGAGGAAACTCTGTTAATAATTTCAAAACATAATAGGAGTGTTGAACCTGTTGAAAATTATCATCTATCCATCATATATTGAATGAAAATAATTTCATAAATATATTTATTTATACAGAAATTATAATTTTCCAAATAATCATGAATTGTGATTCTGAAAAATGAATTGGGTTACAATCATGGATATGGATGGTCGTATGTTCACACATGTAATGTAATGTCTCTAATTATTTGTGTATTATTATTTTTAAATATTATATGGAATTATTTTGAGACCAGACCTTTCGACAGTGTGCGATTCTGAGGCTCGATGTTCCCATAATAAATGTTGCAAATAAATAAAAATTTTAAACAACACATGTGCGCGACTTTCTTGAAATAGTGAAATATCTTTTAAAAGGGTGCCCGAATGCTAAATACAAGGGCATAGTTTCATTCAGAGAAGATAATTTATGTTAGGTGGGGCCTAACATCGACTGACATGGGACAAGTGCAAGATTTAGTTTTCAGGATGTTCTTAATGGAAAAAAAATAAAACAAAAATTTATTTCATTTTCATTCTATTTTGCGCATTGATCGTATTTCATTCGCATTAAATACCTGCTTATAGAAATTTTGTAGGGTTAGCTGCATAACCCAGCAAAATTAAGGACTGGCCATTAGAATTGTGGAGGAGAACCCGTTGGTGGACAGTGACGATGAGAGTGATCGAAACTCATCGTAATTGGAAAACCTCAACAATGAATGTGACACATCGATCGTTCATTCAATGAATCTAGGTGGGGTTTTTTATTTCAATTATTCTTCATGTTCATGGATTTAACGATGAACATGGATCATACAAAGAATAGGTTGATCCACGAATTTTTATGTTTTTGTGGGAGGGGTTTTATTGGGTTGATCTTGAGAAATTAATCCAGGTTAGATTTGTAACACCCCGACCCTAGTTACCCAGATTCGGTGCATTATTACATAACATTGGCATGATCACAAGAAAGATCAAATCTCGAAAGACCGATTGGTTTAGTATCCTTGGAAACACTAGATATATTCATAAGTTTTACATTACATCATAAATTGAAAAACTACTACAACAACATAATGTCTCTATAGTCCACACTATTATCCCCTCATAATATCCCTGCAGGTCATTCATAACTTACTTCTTCACATCCTGGGAAAAATAAAACATAGAAAAGGGGTGAGCTCAAATGCCCAGTAAGGATAAAAATATAGCAGAACATTCAAAATAAGCATAAACATTTAAGTCAAAGCATTACTAAAACAAAAGCCTTTTAAACATGAACTTCAACATAGTATGGAAAAAGTAAAATGAAATAATGCCATTTACGTATTCACATGGATATTCTACTAATCGAATAATCACATGAAAAAATCAATAACCACTTTCATAATGTTGGAATGCATAATGCCAGACTATCATAACCACATAGTCAAGGCCTCGTGCCAAGACTACAAATAAGATTTTGCCAAGGCCTTGTGCCAAGACACTAGTTTGTCTCATGAGACCTACCGATTCATCGAGGAGCTACAGTGGGCTCCACCCGTCACATATTAAGTCCAATGCATTCCCATATGAAAAGGTTTAAACATAACATAAACATTCGTATTAAAACTAGAATACGAAAGGTCAATAATTTCACCATAAACTATGAATGGTATAAAAATAGAACATCCACAGTCAAACATATCACAAAACCTTAAATACAATATAGAAGTTTTGTATCATAATAAATAAACTTTAAATAAGCGTAAAATCCATCAAAGGATGTTGACATAGATGAAATCAAAACTATTTTTAGAGAAATATCTCAATCTATTTTTGAAATCATTTAAGAGCCATATAAAATAAAACATTTTCTTGAAAATATTCTTATAAGCTTGTAAGGAAAGCTTTGAATACTTTATAACGGCGCAAAATAACCGCACCCGCCGTATAAGTTAAAAAAACATCCTTACCTTAATTCTGTCGAAAAGGTTAAAAAGGACCTTGTTTTGAAAACGACGGAAAGATTCCTCTTATAAAAAGTAAAAAAAGGGTATAAATGACTTTAACACATATTCTTGTAAAAATGTTTTGAAATACATTTTGAAGAAACATGGATGTGGATGATAACGAGATCCCAGTAGATTTTTGCGTATAAACAACCACGGATAATGAAGAGATTGTGAAATAACCCTTACCTTGTACTTTTCTTTGGTTAGGGTAGGTTAACCTCATGTATAATGGTGAAATAATTGTTATTAAATTATACAAGAATCATATACATTAATATGATATCATATATGATCTTTTAATATTGATTTGATAATAATATCTTAGTATTATCGTTGTTTCGGGTGTTAACTTACTTGTTTTCTTTCATATGTTTTGTTACGTAAGACATGTTTGTAAAGGATAGGTTGTATATTATACATATCCATAATGATATCAAGTCCTTAAACATCATTTTTAAATCATCAAATGATAATTATACTTGAATGGATACGATGGAGAATGAATCTCGTCGCATTCGTGAAGACGGTAGTCAGTACGTACGCACGAGCGACAATATCATTCTTTTGATATTAAAATAATATATAAATGGATGGTATATCATATATACAGAATCATTAACATGTTATATTTATTATTTATTTGAGTTACACATCATTATTATACCCATCCAAATAATATTATATTGAATAACAATTACCCCACGACGTGGAGACGGTAAGCCGTACGTACGCACGTATGGTGACATGTTATTCAAAGGGTGGATAGAATACTGAATATGGTTGTACCATATTTATAATAACATCACAGTATATAAATGATACTGGAGTTATTATTTTAGAATGGGAACAACAAAGGAAGAAGAAGTGGAAGAAGAAATGAACTTAGAAAAGGGTGGTGAAATCATTACCTCTTCTTCTGGTTCTTCATTTTGATTTGATCAAAAGGGCTCCTTAGGTTGGCTTTCTGATCAAACTAAGTCCCCTAGGTTGTATTGAGGGAAGTTGGGAGAGTATTTGGGCAGATTTTGGCCGAACCAAAAGGCTCTGAAGGTGTGAAGAAATGAGAAGGAGGAGTGCCCTTTTATAAGAGGGGTGAGGGGCACCTTTAGAAATGCTTGAAATATTAATTTATAATAAATTCATATTAGGTTTCTAATGGCTAAGAAGTTGATTATTCAAATGATAAGGTGGGGATAGGTCGAAAACAACTCAACCAATAGAATTTAGACAGGTTTGGGTACTTATATTAACCTTATCATTAAGTATTAACTCTAAGTTAATTAGTTTCACTTTTACAATGTCTCATTGTATTTTAATATAATATGGTTAATAAACTTACTACATACATCCAAGAGACCCCCAAGTGGTCCATTTATGACGATCCTATCATGATATAAGTCTCTTGGCCGAACCTTAGATTTTTAGGAATTTAATATCAATTAATAATATAATATTTGTTTTAAGAACTCTTTTGTGTCAATTTTGACACTATTCAATAGTTGATTTTTGTGAAACTCATAAGAAAATTGATTACTTCGAAAAAAGTCAATTAAATAAATCCTAATATATCATATTATCCTAGAAAATTAGTTTAATTCATTAAAATTTTCATATTATATTTATTTGGGTATTTATAATATCAATTATTTTATTTTTTTCACTATTATAGTAATTACTGCATCATCGTTGTGTCATAAATAAAATATATTATATAATGTCTAAAAATTATAAATAAAATATAATTATGTAGGAAATATTTTTATCTTTCTAATTAATATTTATAATCTAAAATCCAACATATATAACCCAATGGAAAAATTGTTTTGCTAAAAGATATATGCTTGTGTCATTTTTGTATTCATTTTAACTTAATTAAAATAAAGTGTCATTATCACTTACAAGTGGATACATGGGGTCCCAAAATCGACCCAAAGATGTCCATGGTCGACCATGTATCAACCAATAGGGTTAAGACACGTTTTAGGGTAATTTATTATTATTATAATATTATTTGTTTAACCCTTATTTACCGGATTTACCCTTAACCATGGTAAATAAAATATTTACCGCAGTAATTATTCAAAATGTCTAAAAATAAAAGTTACATATTTAAACAATTTGAACATCCTGATTCCAAATATGGAATCCATTTTTCTAAATTCAAAACATAGAAGTGGTAGAAATTAATTTAAAATTAATTCCCGCTGTCAAAACAAAAAGCGTCTTTTTAAGAGATAATAACTATCAAAATATTGACACTTGTTTATGTTCGGTTTAATTGTAAAATTATTTCCAGTGACCAAAATTATATTAAATGGTAAAATATATTCTAAATATACTTTAAAACCACTCAAATTCATAATTTATCACTATTAATTATTTTGATTAAAAAAGTTGTTTTTAATTAAAATTTAGTAATTTTCACTATTCATCAAAATATGAAAGTTATCCGAAAAGTACCAAAATTTCACCTTAGGCTAAATTCGATATTCCGAATCGAAAAATGAAGTCCATTTTAAAATATAAAATATATATAATTTCAAAAGGTAGTTATTACTATTCATAACGACTAGTTTAATTGGTTGTTAGAACTCGGTGTTGCGTACAACACACGCTATCACATTATTCAAAGAAAAGCGTACCGTAGAAGCTTAGGATGTTTCATTTTAAATTTTTGATGTCCCCATTTAGTCAAAATGTTTAAAATATAGTATTTAAAAATGGTTCACTATTAAAAGTTGATAAAAGTGCAATACTGAAAATGAATTTGTTCTTGCATTATATCTAAGAAACTCATAATATGGATTCTAAAATTATAAGGATTACATAAACATTAAAATTTATCTAATACTATTCATACCCTCTTTTGAACGGCTTGTTTGGTAAGTCATGGTGTAATTGAAATCTGTGTTGCGTGTAATGAAAGTTATTGAATTATTTTGAAGAAATAACACACTATAAAATCTTGGGGTGTTACATTCTCCCCTCCTTCTATAAATTGCGTCCTCACAATTTGAAATTGTTCTTCGAAAATAAAAGGTTGAAAATAGAAAATATCTTTATGGGAAGACCCACATCGTAAATTAGGTTACTAAAATTTAGTCTTAATATAAGGAAAAGTGAAATAAAAGGATCACCACCAAATTATGATCTCTATTAGGATAACATTGGTGGTAATTAGAGACATATAATTGGAGGAAAAACGTAAATATTTATAGGTAGTGATTAAGGTCATCAATCACAAACAAGTATAAAATTGAGGACCTTAAACTCATCAATCTATGATGATTTAAAATACCATCGGTCCAAGAAAACATAGGGTATTGGGCTAACACATTTTTGACGTTTCAAAAGATCTTAGTTGAAATCCCACATTGAAAAATGAATTAATGAGGCCTCTATTTAAAATAAAGAGTGGAAAGTATGAAGATTACCGAAAATAACACATACTAGGGTTCCATGTAGGAAAATATGGATATGGAAGAGAAATCTAACCATCAATTATCTGATGGAGAGTGGTAGAGAACATGGATATGAAAAGGCCAACAATCCCAAAGCCATAAATTAGCGATGATTTAAGGTACCATCTAGGACAACATTTTTGTTCTAAGTTTCTTTTATTAATGTTGAGGAATTTATTTATGAGATTGGCTAAGTTCATAAGGAGATATACTTACTTTATAATTAGAGTTTTATCCATTAAAAAATTTCTACCACAAACTCATCTTTCACTCTAAAAGATAATAGAATGTAAAATAATTCTATTTACACTATTCGTATAGGGTTCCAAAATAAACGAATTTATAATTCATCTACAAGATCTTTTAATATAAACTACATTATTTAATCCAGGACATCTCGTGGGCCAGTGGTAGGTGATACACCCATGTCGCCCTTCGGTTGCAGGTTCAAGTCTCGCAGCCTTGCCGGACGCGACGGGTTGTCGCCTGACCTCCGGCTTGTCCTTTTATGGCAATCAAAAATAATCCAAACTAGAACTATCCAAAATACTTCTGTTCAAACTCACAGTCCAACATTTATAAGGAAGGTAAACATAATATAGATCCTTTTTACCCCGTAATAGCATATGAATACATTCATCATGTATTACAATATTCCTTATTGATTACATTCATGCTCCCTTATTCCATATAGAATGTTGGATATACTTCATTAATCCAAAAATGTTTTAAACCCCAAAAAATGATGGAATATACAAATCATTAATCAGTTTCAAGGTAGTCAAGAATATCCAATATAATTTATCCAAATCAATCATGTATTATTCTAAAATCACTAACTCGGTATCAGAACCATATTATGGTTTATCTTTCTCTCAAACATATATTTTCAAAAAAATTATCCTGCTATTGAGTCACTTTTCACTGTTCCACACAATCACAAGTCCTTAATGAAATAGTACTGCAGTACAATCCTTATATACTCCATAATTATTATAACAAGTACATTGTTGATACAACACTCAATTGACATAATCAACATAAGAACTCTAATCATTCATCTTCATCTGTGGTAGTATCATAACTTGATTATTATCCAATAGCATCATTTGCGGCATAGTCTGATGACTGGGACATAGGTTCGCGTAGTGTCCAAACTCCTTGCAAATGAAGCATTGTACATTTGAGACCATTTTCTTACCCTTGCAGTCACGTACTTTGTGCCCTTTTCCTCCACACTTATAACAAAATCCTATTCCTTTCAAGCAAGTTCTAGGGTGTTTCTTTCCACAGTTACCACATATGGGAAAATTCTTCTTTTCCCTTTTCCCTTTATCCATCTTTCTCTCTTCTATCCTTTTCTTCTCTTGCTTCCCTTCAAAGCCATATGACTCAGTAAACTATTTACTTATCTTATCAACACATGATATTATTTCTTCATATGATGATAATACATGGGAGACTATTTCTCTTATAAATTCTAGCTTAAGACCATGAAAGATATGATCCTTCCTTCTCTTTGGATCATGTGCATTTCTGGAGTTCTCATTCCTTCTACTGGGCGCCATTTCTAAACAATGGCATACACTAGATCAGTTTATGAATCAAAATACATAATCTCATACTTATAAAACACTTAACATAAATTGAACTATTTATGGATATAATCCATAATCATAAAAATGTCTCCTTTGAGGATGTATATACTCATAAACCCTTCATAATGGTTTGTAAAGAAAATGAGAATTATCCTAAGCATATCCCCCGGGAGTGTCGTAACCAAGAGTGCAGCAAGGCCCGTTGTCGTGCACCAGTTCCCGTTCGAGTCTAGCTCAAAGCGGTGTTTTCGGGTTTTACCCCTAGGTACATCTGTTCCAGAGCCGCCTCTACCTGCTCGTATCCAGACAGGGATGTATTACTCGGAAAACTCACAAAATCTCTACAATACCAAAATTCTAGGAAGTTCTTCTACACTAATACTCAAAGTTCATCTTAGGTCTACGTGCTCTAATCAGAGTTTATCTAAATCTAGCTTCCAAGGTTTATACTAAACTTCCTCTGATACCAACTGTAACGCCCCGACCCTAGTTACCCATAGTCGGTTCATTATTACATAACATTGGCATGATCACAAGAAAGATCAAATCTCGAAAGACCGATTGATTTAGTAGCCTTGGAAACACTAGATATATTCATAAGTTTTACATTACATCATAAATTGAAAAACTACTAAAAAAACATAATGTCTCTACAGTCCACACTATTATCCCCTCATAATATCCCTGCAGGTCATTCATAACTTACTTCTTCACATCCTGGGAAAAATAAAACATTGAAATGGGGTGAGCTCAAATGCCCAGTAAGGATAACAATGTAGCGGAACATTCAAAATAAGCATAGACATTTAAGGCAATGCATTACTAAAACAAAAGCCTTTTAATCTTGAACATCAACATAGTATGGCAAAAGTAAAATGAAATAATTCCATTTACTTATTCACATGGATATTCTACTAATCGAATAATCACATGAAAAAATCAATAACCACTTTCATAATGTTGGAATGAATAATGTCAGACTATCATAACCACATAGTCAAGGCCTCGTGCCAAGACTACAAATAAGATTTTGCCAAGGCCTTGTGCCAAGACACTAGTTTGTCTCATGAGACCTACCGATTCATCGAGGAGCTATAGCGGGCTCCACCCGTCACATATTAAGTCCAATGCATTCCCATATGAAAAAGTTTAAACATAACATTAACATTCGTATTAAAACTAGCATACGAAATGTCAATAATTTCACCATAAACTATGAATGGTATAAAAATAGAACATCCACAGTCAAACATATCACAAAACCTTCAATACAATATAGAAGTTTTTTATCATAATAAATCAACTTTAAATAAGCGTAAAATCCATCAAAGGATGTTGACATAGATGAAATCAAAACTATTTTTAGAGAAATATCTCTTTCTATTTTTGAAATCATTTAAGAGCCACATAAAATAAAACATTTTCTTGAAAATATTCTTATAAGCTTGTAAGGAATGCTTTGAATATTTTATAACGGCGGAAAATAACTGCACCCTCCGTATAAGTTAAAAAAACATTCTTACCTTAATTCTGTCGAAAAGGTTAAAAAGGACCTTGTTTTGAAAACGACGGAAAGATTCCTCTTATAAAAAGTCAAAAAAGGGTATAAATGACTTTAACCCATATTCTTGAAAAAATGTTTTTAAATACATTTTGAAGAAACATGGTTGTGGATGATAACGAGATCCCAGTAGATTTTTACGTATAAACAACCTCGGATAATGAAGAGATTGTGAAATAACCCTTACCTTGTACTTTTCCTTGGTTGGGGTAGGTTAACCTCCTGTATAATGGTGAAATAATTGTTATTAAATTATACAATAATCATATACATTAATATTATATCATATATGATCTTTTAATATTGATTTGATAATAATATCTTAGTATTATCGTTGTTTCGGGTGTTAACTTACTTGTTTTCTTTCATATGTTTTGTTACGTAAGACATGTTTGTAAAGGATAGGTTGTATATTATACATATCCAGAATGATATCAAGTCCTTAAAAATCATTTTTAAATCATCAAATGATAATTATACTTGAATGGATACGATGGAGAATGAATCTCATCGCATTCGTGGAGACGGTAGTCCGTACGTACGCACGAGCGACAATATCATTCTTTTGATATTAAAATAATATATAAATGGATGGTATATCATATATACAGAATCATTAACATGTTATATTTATTATTTATATGAGTTACACATCATTATTATACCCATCCAAATAATATTATATTGAATAACAATTACCCCACGACATGGAGACGGTAAGCCGTACGTACGCACGTATGGTGACATGTTATTAAAAGGGTGGATAGAATACTGAATATGGTTGTACCATATTTATAATAACATCACAGTATATAAATGATACTGGAGTTATTATTTTATAATGGGAACAACAAAGGAAGAAGAAGTGGAAGAAGAAATGAACTTAGAAAAGGGTGGTGAAATCATTACCTCTTCTTCGGGTTCTTCCTTTTGATTTGATCAAAAGGGCTCCTTAGGTTGGCTTTCTGATCAAACTAAGGCCCCTAGGTTGTAGTGAGGGAAGTTGGGAGAGTATTTGGTCAGAGTTTGTCTGAACCAAAAGGCTTTGATGGTGTGAAGAAATGAGAAGTAGGAGTGCCCTTTTATAAGAGGGGTGAGGGGCACCTTTGGAAATGCTAGAAATATTAATTTATAATAAATTCATATTCGGTTTCTAATGGCTCCAAAGTTTATTATTCAATGTTTAAGGTGGGTATAGGTAGAAAACAACACAACCAATAGAATTTAGACAGGTTTGGGTACTTATATTAACCTTATCTTTAAGTATAAACTCTAAGTTAATTAGTTTCACTTTTACAATGTCTCTTTGTATTTTTATATAATATGGTTAATAAACTTACTACATACATCCAAGAGACCCCCAAGTGGTCCATTAATTATGATCCTATCATGATATAAGTCTCTTGGCTGAACCTTAGATTTTTAGGAATTTAATATCAACTAATAATATAATATTTGTTTTAAGAACTCTTTTATGTCAATTTTGACACTATTCAATAGTTGATTTTTGTGAAACATATAAAAGATTGATTACTTCGAAAAAAGTCAATTAAATCAATCCTAATATATCATATTATCCTAGAAAATTAGTTTATTTCATTAAAAGTTTCATATTATATTTATTTGGGTATTTATAATATCAATTATTTTATTTTTTCACTATTATAGTAATTACTTCATCATCGTTGTGTCATAAATAAAATAATTTATTTAATGTCTAAAAATTATAAATAAAATATCATTATGTAGGAAATCGTTTGATCTTTATAATTAATATTTATAATCTAAAATACAACATATATAACCCAATGTAAAAAAAATTTTTCTAAAAGATATATGCTTGTTTCATTTTTGTATTCATTTTAACTTAATTAAAATAAAGTGTCAGTATCACTTACAAGTGGATCCATGGGGTCCCAAAATCGACCAAAATATGTCCATGGTCGACAATGTATCAACCAGTAGGGTTAAGACACGTTTTAGGGTAATTTAGAATTATTATAATATTATTTTTTTAACCCTTATTTACCGGATTTACCCTTAACCATGGTAAATAAAATATTTATCGCAGTAATTATTCAAAATGTCTAAAAATAAAAGTTACCTATTTACACAATTTGAACATCCTGATTCCAAATATGGAATCCATTTTTCTAAATTCAAAACACAGAAGTGGCAGAAATTAATTTAAAATTAATTCCCGCTGTCAAAACAAAAAGCGTGTTTTTAAGAGATAATTACTATCAAAAGATTGACACTTATTTATGTTCGGTTTAATTGTAAAATTATGTCCAATGACCAAAATTATATTAAATGGTAAAATATATTCTAAATGTACTTTAAATCCACTCAAATTCATAATTTATCACTATTAATTATTTTGATTAAAAAAGTTGTTTTTAATTAATATTTAGTAATTTTCAGTATTCATCAAAATATGAAAGTTATCCGAAAAGTACCAAAATTTCACATTAGGATAAATTCGATATTCCGAATACAAAAATGAAGTCCATTTTAAAATATAAAATATATATAATTTCAAAAAGTAGTTATTACTATTCATAAAGGCTAGTTTAATTGGTTGTTAGAACTCGGTGTTGCGTACAACAAACGCTATCACATTATTCAAAGAGAAGCATACCGTAGAAGATTGGGATGTTTCATTTTAAATTTTTGATGTCCCCAATTAGTAAAAACGTTTAAAATATAGTATTTAAAAATGGTTCACTATTAAAAGTTGATAAAAGTGCAATACTGGAAATGAATTTGTTCTTGCATTATATCTAAGAAACTCATAATATGTATTCTAAAATTATAAGGATTACATAAACTTTAAAATTTATCTAATATTATTCATAACCTCTTTTGAACGGATTGTTTGGTAAGTCATGGTGTAATTGAAATCGGTGTTGCGTGTAATGAAAGTTATTGAATTATTTTGAAGAAATAAGACATTATAAAATCTTGGGGTGTTACAAGATTATTTTTTTGATTATGATCAGTTTGATCCTACTAATGGTAGTGGATATACACCATGAAGAATAACGGCAGAGGTTCATTCCCTGATTTTTCTGTTGGATTTCATTCCCCATTATTTTTCCCATGTGTTCTTTGCATTCTATATGGGGATTAACAATGGATCACTACACCTCTATTTTGCAATGCAATGATCCCAAATTGGAAATCTGATAACATGAAGACCTAGTGGAGATGAAATAGTGATGGTGGAAGATGAATCAACATGGTTCAAGATATCTTTTTCTTTGAGCATTTTTTACTGCAGGAGAATCAGAGCACGTCTTCAAGTAAAATCGGAGGCCTGAAACTGAAAAATCGGATTCATTATGATTAGGAGACATCAATGCATTAGATTAATGAAAATCAGATGGTCAAATTAAGGATCAAAGGAGCTCCGAGGTGCGGTGATAAAGAATTTCGGTTTAGTAAATTTTTGAAGAATACAACATGTATTCTAGAAGAACACATCGTGTGGTACCGGCTCAGCGGAGGATTGGGTTTTGTGAGGCACAAAGCAATGACATGGCGTGTTCTCCAAAGAACACGGTCTTTGGATCATTATGTAGGGCTCGGTGTGAATCTCGAGTGATGCACATATATGGGATGGAGTACACTATCGTGTACTCCACCACACGGCCAGACCATGCCAGTACACATAGGTTACCATGTGTACTGGATACACGGTAAGGCACACATGGGATAAATCCATATACATTCACATAGTTGTGTACACAGAGCATACCCCAGTTACTCAGACAAGGCATGTGATCTGTACTACACGCCATGATTTGACTTTCCTACATGACCAGCCTTGCAACACATGTCGTAGTACACAGGATGTACCCGAGATCATAATACATGGAATGTGACACTTCTAAACGCAATGTACTTTTCTGTAGATGGATATATATTATTTTCCACCGTGTCTTGGACATGTTTTGTTTGGGTTAGTGCCCCTTTTTCTAATTTCCTTGAAGATCAAGTATAATTCCCTTCTACAAGAGTATGATCCCTTCCACTGGACTTTTTGTGATAGAGATAGTTATCCATCTGAGTGGCCCGGAGTGAGATCCACTATCCATTCTTATCCCAAGGTAAAGGTAGGTATCAATGTGACTAATTCCACCTATCACTTATCCTCTTCCAAGCAGGTGATTCTATATGAGGCACAATATTTTCCAAGGCACTGTCAGTGATCCTCATCTGTTTATCATGATCCTTTCCGATTAAAGAGTGTGTTCTCCCTGAATGAGTATATCTATCTCTCATGACCATTCCTGACCGATAATTCTTCTTTGACCAACGTCATCAGAGATATCTGACTCATTGAGTGAGTTCTCCCATAAAATTGCTTCGTGTAATCTTTGAAATAAATTCATAGTGTGGGTATGATGTTGTGTGACTTGCCCCTAGACTAAGAGACTAGGTTTAGAGTATATCTAATTATTTTATGTTACTATTTCTATATGTTCAATAGACATATTTTGTAGAGATGAATATACCTTTCCTCTTTGTATTTCATTGTGGTTTTTGGGGTCCTCTATTGAGTATTTTTATACTCACCCCTATATGGGATTTTCCCTCACGTGTTGTCTCTTTTACAGATGAGCATCCTTTTGATAGAGTCCAAGGAGTACCAGGACAGGACCGAGCTTTCTAAGTTCCCAATTGGCCGAGGTGTTCCTACGGTTGTGAGTATCATTCCCAGTAACTTATTATTTTTCCATGTTGGACTTTGTATTTTTAAGACTCTTGTTTTTGGTGGGCTTGTATTCTGTCCTAGTTTACTTTTTGTTTTTTACTTTCTGTCATACTCTATTGGTTGGTTTTAGTTGTATACATGCATTTTGTTCCTTAGTGGTTTTTAATTTTCATCATTGGGGGATTGAATATGTGTGCATGTGTACAGGTACTTAGGAAATTCCTCCCATGTTAGTAATATGCCTACTCAGTGCTAGTCACCAGCACTTGGCCTATTGGAGGAGTTCTCGGGGAGTCATGGTGTGGGCCCCACTGTATGGGTCAAGACAGAGTGGTATTAGAGTTGGCCGGTTTTACATTAAGACCAAGAGTCTATGTGATTTGTTTGCAGAAATAGTGTTAAGTGTTTTGATCTCAACTTTCAAGCCATAGACTCCAGTTTTAGTGCGTGCGGCTGTCGTATCCCTACACCAGGAAAATGATAACCTACTTTTCTCCTCAGTACATTAAAATAGTAGTTTTAGAGAAAAATGGTTCATGCATCATATAGGAGTGAGTTTTGTTTCCATTTCATTTGTGTCATCTATCTAGATATACTCACTTACCATGATATATCTTGTCTCCTTAAAAGATACCTCTGTGATGCATACCAGATAGGATTCAGCAGCATGATCATGAGGATAAGCCCCTCACTGATGAGGCTTTGAAATATTGACATGTTCCCCCAGTGTTTCCTTGAGGTGGTGAACATGCTATACTATCACCAGTGAAGCAGATCGTGGTACATGCAATACCGTCCGATGAGGGGTGTAAGCTAAGCACGCTTTATGAGTTCCCGCATCTTTGTCCGACGCGACGGGTAGTCACACGGTCTGCGTGTTGTCCTTTTTCCAAAACTATATAATTCTCAAATCATTCCCCAAAAAAGGGATAAAATCATCAAAAATAACCATAACATAATTTAACCTCAATTTTACCTCATGCCTTTCACTTCCATCATAACATATAGTAACCCATAATTACCTCAAAAGTAAGGATCATATAAACTCTAATGGTTACCTTTATAATTATTACCTGAACTTCCACACGATTGGTCATCTCGTACATGATGAATTAAAGATAATACAAAGGTTCAAGTGGTTGATCATGACTCCTTGATAGTTGGTTTAGAACAACCACGAGTTTCCTCATTGAATCCCCCATTTTATATACTATCTTAATCATAGAACCACTACAGTTTCCTTCAAACCTGTTTTCTCTTTGGTGCCTGCTAGATCCATCCATTCACTAAAAACAGAAATTTCAGTGTGAGTATGTCAACAAAACCATCATGTACTAATGAGGAAGTTAAACACTAAGATATACTTACTCATTCACTTTATTTAAAACTAGGACTCTTTCTGAAATCCTAACCATTATGGTAATGTCACTTATACTTAAAGAATACCCTAACCTCTAAAGTTATCTAAACCGACCATTGATACCAACTATAAGGCCCCCGCCTAAAACCTTACTTAATCTTGAGTTATTACAAGATTAAACATTGAGGATCTTTTCAGGTTTAGAGTTTTAGAGAATTAGATCATGAAACTTGCATTACATTCCACATTTAAACAAAGTGGTTACATAAAAGACAGTATTCATTCTTTGCATCTACAGAAACATATTTAAAATAAAACATGAATTATTTCTTGACACATCCTTGACACTATCATCATGTCATGTACCTTTCCCTTTACCTGTGAAAAACATTTCAAAAACTTGGGATGAGCATAAAAAGCTCAGTAAGGGTTATCAAAATATGGAAAGGAAACATGAGTTCATATATACATAAGAATGAAATCATACTTTACCCATAAAACATAGGCACTTTAACATACCTCATCAAACCCTGAATAAATCATAGAAATCATAAGACATAAATGTAACTTGAGGCATTCATAACATTCATACGTAGGGAGTAACCCTCTTGGTTACGTTTGGAATACCCATCATAGTATATTCCCTAAATCTCTTCGGAGAAACCTTAACGCTTCACTCCTTCGCGTTACCCAATGCATTGGAGATCTATATCGGGCTCACCCTCCCTTATTTTATCACGGAACCACCCGTTTTCATAATAATTCCCAAGAACCTCAACATAATCATATCACATAAAACATGCATAAAGGAAACATAACATTTCCACCTTTCAATCACAAGATATAAATACAACACATTGATATAAAAAACATTATGAAAACCATTTTCAATACCAAAATAAAAGAAAATTAAAACATGGTATTTATTTTTCTTTTAAAAAAATGGTAGGGCTTGTAGAGTAAGCCCAAACTCAAATAATAGTCACGGCGGCGGAGAAGTCGTTGTCTCCGCCTACGTACGACAAAAACATTCCCTTTTGTCGTTTAGTAAACGCTTCGTATAAAAAATATTCCTTTTGAATAAACTTAAAAGTAAAAGGGGTTTATACAACATATAAAAAAAGGTTGTGTATAAAACAAAATATGCCTCAATGAAAGGAGATTGAGACGGAGTCCCATACAAGGACGGTATCCTTGGTTTAAGGATAAATCAATTACATAATTATGGGTGACAAAAGAATACACAAAATATAAGTGGAAATGAAGTGTAAAATAATCAAAGGTCATTCACACATATTCAAAGGATGACATATCCAACAACTATATTTTGAACCCAAAGAAATCAAAATTGGGTTAAGAAGTTCCCTTGACAGCCTAACGACATCACATCAAAATGAGTTGATGAGAGATAAAAATTGTATCTCATCACTTGGACATAAAATTTACATCAATAAGGATATATGATAACATATCCCAACATAAAAATATGTAAATTAAAATACCCAACAAAAGAAGTCTTTTAAAAAAGAGGAGGGTGAAAGGTTCCCTTACCGACTTGGGTATCTTTCAAAACATACACCCCATGAATGAAGGACAATAAATCATTGATGTAAATAATCATAAACGAAAGTAAATTTAACAAAGAGTAGAATAATGGGAATTACATACACCACTCAAAGGAAATTGTGGAAAATGTAGCATAAATCTCATGGGAATAAAAGTGAGATGAAAAATCCCTTATGAAAATTTGGCAGCCTAACGGCGCCACATAAAACTTACAAAAATGTATTGATGAGATAAAATAGGGTATCTCATCATATTAACTAAAAGTTTATAGAAAGAGTAATATAAAACAAAGTCCCCAAACATAAGAAAGAGGAGATTAAAAGAAGTGACATAAAGGAGAGTACTTAAAAAGAAAGAGAGAGGTCAGATCTATAACTAAAATTCGGCAGCCTAACGATGCCACTCAAAACTTTCAAAATGTATTGATGGGAGAGAATAGGGTCTCTCATCATATGAACATAATATTTACAGTAGGAGTAATATAAAATAACATCCCAATAATAAGAAATATGAGCTTAAAAGGAATGACATAAAAGAGTGTACTTAAAAAAAGAGTGGAGTAGGATCCCTTATCTCGAGTCCGACTTGACTTGATAGTTCTTTAACGTCCTGAATAATAAACTTGAGTTAATTTATACTTTATTAAGAACCTTTTTAAAGTTCATTATTCCTTTTATATCACTTATTTCCATGTTATAAACATTATGTAACCATTTAAGTTAATAATGTTTGTTTTGTCGATATTTGGTTCTTAAGTCGAAAGTGGACTTCTTACAATTACATGTTGTTCGTGTGGTCAAAGGTTCTTTATATCTAGAATGAAATTCCTGATCTGGATATCATATATATCATATATATCCAGAATATATATGTATTTATAATATTACATAATCATTTAGAGGTAAGAAATGAAATTCATCGTTCATGGAGACGGTAAGCCATACGTACGCATGAACGCTACTTTCATTTCTTTGTCAATTTAATGGAATTAAAACTAAATGAGAGGTATGTATATTTTAATTAAAGAATTATATTAATCATTTAGATATACCATTCATTATATATATCCATTATATACATGTACTTTTAATATTACATTACATTTGGGGATAAGAAATGAAATGCACCGTTCATGGAGAAGGTAAGCCGTACATACGCATGAACGCTACTTTCATTTCTATCTCATACTTTAATGGAAAGAAATAATAATGATATATAGGTATATTATTATTCCAGTATAACATCATATATAATAACTTTAAAGCCATTTTTTACATGTCCCACATATGGTATTTAACGAGTCAAATCACTTTGAGGGGGCAGTAGTCCGCACTTCCTTAAATGAAGATATCGCATTTACCCATAATGGAAACCATAAAGGTATGACCAAAAAGAAAAATACAGAAGCTTAAGGATAACATAAATATATTATATATCATATATAAATATATTGACATCTTAATGGCCACCTTTGAAGGTGTTAAAGGAATGTTGAACAATTATCGTTTCGGGAGGCATAAATTCACCATCCACAGAAACAGTATGTTCTTTAACCATTAGATGAAGGTGTGTGTAAGTGTATCTCGAATCATTCTTATAACAACATCCTAGTATATTGAAGATACTGGAGTTGTTTCAAAAGAAATAAATAAAAATATTTTAGGGGGTTGGAGAAGCAAAAAAATACAAAAGGACTCAAGTGAAGACATTACCTCAAAATCGGGTAACTCCCATTGGTTTGAGCTCAAAGGCTTCCTTGGGAAGACTTCTGCCGAAAGTGAGGCTTCAAGGAGTAATAGAATGAAGTGGAGAGAAAAAATGGGTAGGGGATGGCCGAGCCAATGTCTTTGGTAGTGTGGGTAAGGAGGTAAGGGTGGGGGCCTTTTATAAGAGGAGAGGAGGGGCACTCTTGGAAAGTAAAGATAAGTTACTTTATTTTAAAATGAGTTTCGGATTCAAAAGGTGCCACATTGATGTATTTCGAGGATAATGTGATAAGGGTTCTAAATTCACTCATCCAATAGGTTTTGGACATGTCTAGGTCTTAGATATTACATTATCGTTCCATTTTATTTAAATTATTAAATAATGAGGTCATCACTGCATCATCATGATGTCATAATTATTTTAATTTATTTAATGTCTAAAAATTATAAAAAAAATACTATGATTTAGGAAATATTTTTATATTTCTAATTAACATTTATAGTCAAACATCTGACTTGTATAACCTCATGTAAAAAAATTTTTAGTAAAACATCTCATGTGTGTGTCATTTTTAATTTAACTTTAAATAAAAAGATATTAATGTCATTTTCCAACCAAAGTGGCTCCATGGGGTCCCCAAGTTGAACCATGGCTTTTCATGGTCGGCCATGACACATAAAATAAGGGTATGACATGTGTCTAGGTATTTTCATTTTATTATAATATCATTTCTTCTTTAACTTGCACTAATTACCTCTAATCGCGATTAAAAACTTAATAAGTTACTATTCACCAAAAAATTATTTTTATCCCATTAAACCACATTTTACTTCCTAATGACAACCATTTAAGTTGGTTTTTTGAAATTCAAAATACAATGATGGAAAATTTTCATTTAAACGGAAAAATCAATTTCTATAAGTAACACTTAGTGGTTTCACTTTCATCAAAAATTGAAGTTTTTCAGAAAATTCCCAAAAATACACCCTAAGATATATTTGATATTCCAAATTCAAAAATTAAGTCTATTTTACAAAATTCAAAACATATAAGTCAAATTAATTAATTTAATAATTAATTCCCGCTGTCATGACAAATAGCGTGTTTTTATGAAACAATAAGTATCAAAAGATTGACACTAGTTTAAGTCTGATTTTAAGGTGAAATTAATTACAACGAACACTATTGGATTTAATGTTAAAAATATATTCTAATTTAAATTTAAAACCATTTAAAAAGATAATATAATCCTATAAATAAATTATATTAAAAAGAGGTTTTAAATTAAAATACAACATTTTACACTATTCATTAAAAAAAGAACTTTATCGGAAAGATACCAAAAATTTACACAAATAAATTTTGATGTCCTGATTATAAAGAAGAGTTTTATTTGGTAAAATAGAATGTATAAGAGTGAACAAAACTATATTTAATGACGGTTTGCCATCAAAAGGCGATAAGTGAACTTTAGTGAAAATTAGGGCATATACGCCTAAAATTGAATTCTTTCCGTATTTTAAGCCTTTATCCTTTATTGGATAAATGTAAAAACATTTAAAAACATATATAATCATATTTTATTTATTTCTATCCATTACCTCCAATACAATGGCTACATGTTAACCTCCATTTAAAATAATATTATTTTATTATTAGAGTGCAATGTAAGATTCCCAAGAAACTCGTTGTTGCGTATTGGGTACGCCATCGAGCATAGCGTCCCCTTTAAAGTCATATTAATATTTTATTCACAAATACGGATAAATATAAAAATGTCATATTATTTGTTTACCTAGGGTGTTACACATATGTTATTAATTAACAACATTATCATAATCCTATGATGAATAATTTATATAAAATTAAATTAAAAAATTTATTTCTGAATGTATAAAATTAATTGTAAAAATTGATGTATTTATCTTATTTATAAATATAAAAATGATATAAGTTTTACCTATGGTTTTAGATGATCATTGGTATTATTATCTATAATTAATTAGACCTGTTCAATGTATTTTATAAAGACATTGGAATTGGTAACCAAAAACAATAATGTTCTAAACGAAGTGGTATGAGAAAAAAATTATTTAGACTTATACAAAGGGCTCATTAAAACAAGTAATATATGTGACACCTATACCAATAGATTTATCAAATCAATATTATTGGTTCATTACTATATAAAAAAATTATTATAGTGTGGTGTGTATTTTCCTACACCAGATAAGAAATAAATTTTTTAATATTCCATATTTTTAACTTTTTCCCCGATCCATGTTTTTTTATATTTGGGAGCTTAAATATCCTTCATTACGCCTAAATTAGTCTGATATCATGGATTAAAGGTGGAGTGACATTTCGATCACCTATATTTCATATTTTATTTTTATTTTATTTTAGTTTGGTTGGGGTGTTTCAAGGATTTTATATAATAATGGGGTTCCATCATTGGATTGAATAGTTTTTCATGTTGTGGATGATTTAATACACTATCACCCTTATAATGTTTATTTAAATTTTTTATTATTATTTAGATTAGAAGATATTTTATCTTGTTGATATATAATAAAATATTATAGGATAAATTTGTATGAATAATCAAAAAATTAAATAGAATAATATAGAAATTATTTATTATCGTATCAGTGTTATAGAGATGGGATTAGTTGGTGTTTAAGTGGTTGTTGTTTTTATATTATTTAATGACGATTTACCTAATGTATTTATTAAATTACTTATAAAAATACTCTTAAAATGGGATATAATTTTTTAGATAGTGTTTAAACCTGGTGTCTCTTCTAATATCTATTTATCCTTATCAGACAATCCTTATGAGATATAGGAGTTAATGAAATATAATGAAATTATTTTATTATTAGGTTATATCTAAATTATATTATCCTCTTGGTTTGATATGTTATTGTTTTCTAAGAAATAAAATAGTAGTTTTATACTAAAAATAGGCAATTGGTGGTTGAATTTTATAGTATAGAAGAAATATTATCTCATCCTAGAGATTGATAATTTATTTAGTCTATTTTAAAAGTATAGATACTTTTCAATGATTAATTTCCAATCTAAAAATCATTAGATGAGGTTGAATGATGAAGTTAATCGAAATATTTCTTTCGATTATTATTATAGAATCATAAAAATAATTTCAGTGATATTCAAGTCTAGGAAATCCCTAGTTCATTTAATGGGAATGATGATCTTAGTATTTAATTATTTATTTGATTAGATAATTAAATTTTATTCAATTGAATAATCATGTATTAAAAATTAAAGAAGGGTCATGTTAATAATATGAGAACTACCCCAAATTAATTTAAACAAAATTACCTCTATTTTACATTTTATAAGGATTTTTAAACATGTAAAGGGAATTTCAATAGTCATGTCATGTCTTAGAAGGATTTAAATTTTGATCCTTCAATTATTTAAATACTTATTTTTTATGTTCAACCCAATAGCATTGAGTATGTTCACAATTTCATTAATATTTAAGAATTTTATTAGAGTTTAATGTATGTTTCACTCTTTTTTAGTGAATTCAGTATCTTTTACCAGGATGAACTAGAAAATATATACACAAATCAATATAAAGTGGTGTTTGAGTTTATAGAAGTGATAAAAAATAGTTCTTAAATTCATTATTTATCATAATAATGTGTTATTTTGAAGGTATTTTGTGATTTTTTTTTGATTATGGATAGGGCTTTATATTGATAAATGTGTACTCAGTCATCACCTATGGGTATTACTTATCTATTCTTATAGAGATTTATCATACCACCCATGATCTCATCTTTGAAGTGGTGGTATTTTCTATAAAGGGGTAATAGTATTAACTTATCATATTGAATTCTTTAGTCATCCCTAATTCTAATATCCTTTTACATATATTCTCTTAGCAAGATAGGAATTTCAATTGGTAGAGATAGATTTAGTTCTTATTGGACTAGAAATTTATGTACTCTTATACTCTAGTGGAGGGTAATATTATAAATGATTCCAAATGTGTAAATTCATATAATGATATTTCCCATGAGGTATGATTTGAATGAAGGTTGATTAGGAAATTTTAAACATTTCATTTGAATTTTGATGAATTCAGTGATAGATTCTTCAAATATTACATGATAGGATAACATTATTTATTATTTAATGTAGGTAAATCTCAAATTAGAACCACCTAAGTAGAATACGTGGTGATATTGTATTTTATATAATGATGAACCTATGTAGTGGTCAAATGATGGTCAATAGTGGGTATTATACAATGTGAATTTTTTCATTTTATGGTTTGAAATTTTTTTTTCTGGAGTATCATGACTAACCATTGGTAGTGTATCCTTGTATTACCATGATGTGTCATGGTTTTAGGGAACTATTCTAGTGGTAGAGGATAAAGAGGTCGATTTTTGTCTTCATATTTTAATGCTTTATTTTTTAGTATTTGGAAATTGAGAATCATTTTTTTGAAGATGTATTGTATCTATTGAAGACCCTCCTTAGAAACGGAATGAAATTTCAATTAATTTTCTTGTTGGATTTTCATGATCTCAGGTTGGATTCTATTGCATTGGGATTTTCAAAAACATCTTTATAATGACAATTAATTTTATGGTGATTACTAATTTTTGTGGAGTGGATTTTGAAATAAGGATTTATATAGAATAGTTAGAGAATCTATATAGGTTTCCATGGATAAATAATATCTAACCATTATCATCATTTTCCCACATGTGTGGAAGGGTATTTAATATAATTGATTCACTTATATTTTCCATATAACTACATTTTATATTTAAATATATAGGAATACCAAGCTATTGATAGGGAAATTAGAGTAATTTTTGTCTTTACATGATCTATATTTTGGATGTTAATGGTTGAAGCACATAACTCTGGTTAATTTTAACATTAAAAATAGTTATTAATTTTATATTTATGTATCTATATTTGAGTTATTTCATGGGATTAGTTATCAATATTTTATGCTCCATAATAATTTTAGGTTGTCAATGAATCTTAGACCTCATTTTGTGCAGTGACATATTGGGAATTTTTAGGTGATCCATGGGAAGAAAAAGAAGTTAAAATGTAGTAGATTTCATATGAAAACCATAATAATATACCATTTTGGTTAATGGTGAATGATAATATATTTCTAATGTATAATCCTCATCATGGGTAGTGTACTTACAATCCACATTATAATATTACTTCTTTTATTTTTATACCTTATAATGATTGGTAATATGTTAAAAATGTGTGATATTAGTTAACTCTTACACCAAAAATAGATGAGATTCATAACATATTAGATGAATTTAAACATTATATATATTGACTCTAAGGTCATATAATGGGTAATTATATATATATAAGTTATGAGTATAATTTTTTTGAGATAACTTTTTGGATTTATGGGAATTAGTTAAAATTAATTCATTGGAACACATTTCATTTAGTTCAGGTTTTTTGGAGGAATGTTGATTTAGAGATACATATGTTGTACTGTGATTCACATATTTAATCTTAGTATAAAAGGTATTTTTACATCCTATTATTATTATGATATTTTGATTTCCCATATGGTTATATTTTTACAATATTATTTTCATGGTTATACAATATTTGTGCCATTGTGATGGTGAGATTTATGATTACGATGAACAACATTGGGTGTCTTATTTTGAGATTTCATTCCTTTTAATTTGTTGACTTATTTTTATTCTGGTGGGTAGGATTAATTTTATAGAAATCTAATTTAGTGAAACAAATTACTATTTATACTGTAATTTTTTATTTTATTATATTATAAGTGTTAATAGTTATTTTTGAGAAGGTTGGTTGCAAGAAATGTATGTTTTTTTATGAAATATTTTTTTAACACAAATATCATTAATTGAAAATTTGTTTTATGACGTTTTTTACTATTATAGATAGATATAAAGAATTTTTATTACCTTGGGTTAGTTTCATGATAGGTGAGGTTGTGGAATGAAGGGTTTTGTTCCACTATGAAGTTATTTGTAACACCCAAAGGATTTATAATTAAATTTTTTATAGAATGCACTCAAAATTTAGTCTATGAGAAACAAAACTTTTCTATTTAAAGGAGATATTTATAACCTAGTTATTATAAACAATTTTTTCATTTCTTTGATGTGAAATTCTAAAAACTCAGATAAATTTTTGTGACAAATAAGATATATAGAATTTGATAGGGTCAACTTCCATTTTGGATTAATAGTAACCTACCCTTATTAATTGTAATATACACTCATAAATATTAATGTACATTTATGAATAATAAACTCACCATGTAATTATAAATAAAATTTAGGAACCTTATAATTGAAATAGATAATTATAAAAATTAATAATTAATTGTTGGTATTTTTGTGAGTAATAAATATTTTATTACTATATAAATTTAACAAATTATTAAAAATTCAGTATGGAAAAATTAATTCCTAAATAAATATTTTTTTCCCTTAGATTTGTGGTAAAATTTAGTAGAGCTCATTAATGTTGTGAAAGTATTTTTAAAATAGTTTTAAATTTAGAATTTGTATTTTTCAACAATATAATGATCTTATATAAAAATTAAATTAATCTTCTATAAAAATTTATATTTAAATAATGGAGTTATTTTTAAAATTATACATGTAAAAAATTGGTTTGGGTGATTATTTTTGATTTTTCCGAATTACTTGAATTTTTGGTGAATAGTAAAATTCGATAATTTATGAAATATGATAAATAAATGAATTTCTGCATCATTCTGGAGTCATGGGTGATGTGAATTTCAATTTTTTCGAACTCAGATGAACTAATTACTATTTTTTAGTTATAATCGTGACTATTCATCGTCTTGGGCCAGAATAATAAAATAATGATAAATGTAATTGAAACCCCCTATCCTCTACTACAAAACCACCTCTAACTCTCTCTTCTCATCACTACTCTATGACTTTAAGACTCCAAACTTTTTGAAAAAATAATATTACCTAGTACCTCCCAACATACAAGTGATCTTGGTCTTTCCAAAATACCAAAACCCCTTCCATTAAGGAGGTTCTCAAAGAGATTATTTCTAGATGTAACTCCTCTTACTTTTACATTTAATTTAATTTAAATTTATATTCATTTCTTATTCTATCCCAACATCCTATGATAATTTGATCATGATAACACTAGTATAATATATACACAATATTTATATCATTTTAATTTGATAATCATTACAAGTACCCTTAATCTCTCTCTCTCTCTCTTATTTTTTAATCAAAACCATCGCCCATGAGGTGCCAATTTACAACCTTCAAGGACGATGATGTTGTATTCTTCAGTTTCATCATCAAGGCTAGTCATTAAAAATTTATTATGGTTGAACCAGACTATAAAATATGTATTATATCTTATTTAATGATTCTAGAACCATTATTTATACATTATATTTAATAATATAACAAAACTAGTTCGTTGTAATTGAAAACATATCGTTAAAATATAAATAATAATCACTAAATATCTTATATATTGATTCATTCTCAAACCATGTAACCAAATTATATATTATACCATTAAAAATTTCTTCTATTCTTTAATAATATATATTTTAAATTTTAGAAAATTATACTTATTCCACAAGAACTCTATTACTTATAATCAAGAAAAGTAATCATGAAATCAAAGAAAGAACACTCTAGAACGACAAAATACAGTCTTACAACTTATAAACAAACCCATAAATAAACATAATAAATCAATATGTATTAAAATACATGTAGATAAAATCCTTATTTCATTCATTAATGGATTTAATTTGATTATCTAGGATGTTAATCACAACTTAAGAACATGTTTGTATATAAGGTAGAGGTTTTCTACCTAGACCTCCATTTTTATTCGGGTTACTCTTATTCTCTTCTTAACTCAATTAAATTCTTACTTATTCTTATTTAATCCTCCTAAATTCTATGCAAATGTTCTATATCTATTTAACAATAATAATCATTTGTTATTCTATGGGGAGTAACATATTTCAAAATGATCATTCAAAATAAATTTCTTTATAAACAAACATTTTTCAATGGAACATCTCAAATTATTACATATTATCAAATTAATTCTATAATATACCTTAAGAAATAATTATTTTTCTAAAATCACATATTTTATTATGTTTAAACTACCTTAAGTAACATCATTTTTTATATAAACAATTTTCTAAAAGAAGACTTCTTTTCAAAGTAAGTGTGTATTTCTATCAAGATTTACGTGAAGATTTTATAAGATTATTTTCATCTATTTCGACACTATTGTTTATTTTTATATTTAATAGGATTTTTATTTTATGATATAATCTATCATAGTTTATTTAATAGTTTATGATTTGATTGGATATGGATGTGCTATCTTAAAACAATTCATATTATTACTCTAAATGGTTTGAGTTATGCTTAAGGATTTTGGAATGTGATATATATTTCAAGTATTAGTTTAATTATGAATTTATATGTTGTTTATATTTTACCCCTTTAATGTGAGTAAAGAATTGGACTTATTAAGTGTTTTTTGGTGTCATCTATGGACCCATAGTGCATCAGAATGTCTCATAATAAACTAGTTTGTATTTTTACCCATTTAGAAATGGTCTTGGCATGAAACCTTGATAGAATGATTATGATGTAATGAATCACGAATTCCATCATTTTGAAACAATTAAGTGTTATTCCATGGGATTATTAGACTACGATAATATCAATGGTTAGGTTTTATTTATTTATTATTCATTCAACATTTATTCCCACTATATTGGTCTCACATATATATTTAAAGTAATTTGTTTTTAGTTTCCATACATGCCTATTATTTTTGTTTATGATTACTTATATTATATTACTCACCCATATTGAGAATCTAATCAAACCTCTTTCTATTGTTTTATTTTTCCCCAATAAGAAAAAAAATCTATTATAAATGACTTTTAGTGATTTTCAAGGTGTTGTGGATGATTCTAATGTAATGAATATTTTGTATTTCATTTCATATTGTCATGTTAAAATTATGTATTTATCATTTTTTCAAAACTATTAATCTATTTAGTCCTTTGGGTGGCATTTTTTGTACTCATGAAAACGTAATGAAATAAGGAACTGGATCCTGGAAACTAGATTTAGAAAATATTGATTATGGACCAAATCCCTAAGGTAGACATTGAGGAAAATAATAAAAGAACATCCTATAATTTTAATATGGATGATATTATATTGATCATCCTAGAAATAAATCTCTACCTAGATACTATAAGTGGAAATGGTCCTGGAATAGATATACATAGAAGTAACAACTCCAACATGGTGTTCTAGGATTAACTCGGGATTATCTTGTACCCGAAAATAGGCCTTATTATGCACCAAGTATCACACTCTCGAAGTATATTCTCAAGATAATTCACATATTCTTTAAAATCCATTATGGAAGATTTACAAGTAATTTTTTTCATGGAAACCATGTCTATTATTATGGGATTAGTTATGAATAAGATTTTGATTTATGTTAACTATCATTCTAGTTAATATTATACATTATATATCATAAATGAATCTAAAGTATGGTATTATTTAATGTTATAACTACATGGAAATAATGAAAACTGAATGAATGTGTGTATCCCAAGTTAGGATTTCCCTCCAATACAATATAATGATGTTTTTTATAGAACATACACTAGTGATGAGAAAAATATAACAATATTGGGATAGCTAACTCAATTTAGAACCAATCACCTTAACCATATGGAGCATCCTGGTCCACAATGTAGAGGAGAGATATTATACCACTTTATACAACAATAGTATTCATAATAAAATTGTACTACAATCCCATTCGTAGAAGTGCAGTGGATAATCTCATTAGAGAAGATATTTATCACATTGGGAAGTAACTAATGGGAGAAGTTTTTAATGGTAGTGTGTTGTCTATTGATAGATTCTGATCATTGGTTTTCAATGATTTAAAACACAATGAAGGAGTGAGAGATTGAAAATATGGAATGGAGGGATTTTAAGAAAATTTTCCTATAAAAAAATTTCCCTTGTGGACAGTGATAATTTATGATAAGGGAACTGTTGAATCTAAGGAAAAAAGAGGATGAAAACTTTTCCATTTATAAATCCAACTTTACAAGGGTTGCAAGGTATGTCATGGGCTACATACATAATCCACGGAGAAATATTGATCGATTCTTTTATGTTATAAAACAACACCTCTAAAGGGAAATGTTCTCTCTAAATTTATCATCATATGAAGATATAGTGTCATGTGATATCAATATAGAAAATTGGTTATCAATATCATATGACATCAATGTAGTTAAAGGGAAGAAGAAGGCCGATAAACACTCTGGAAAAAGAAGTATGGAAATCAATAAGAAGGGAATAGTTGACTTTCCACCCTGTATTAACTGGGGGATGAAACCCCCTAGAAATTTTATGAAGGTAATGGGTGTTTGAAAGATGTGTTTAGAAAAAATCCTCCATTCTCATGATTGATATGGAAAGGAAGAAGCTTCCAATGTTAAAATTTTTAATTGTAATGATAAGGTACATTATGCACATGGATGTTCTAATCGTCAAGGAAACATCACCCATAGATGGAAAATGGATAAGGTTCGTGATTATACGGTCAAAACTACTGAGGTTTAATTTCATAATGATATGGTGGAAGGTACTTTAATCATTTCCTAAAAAATAAAAAATACTTTATTGGATTTTGGATCATTACATTCTTTCATATCATCCTAGTTTTCCATGAAAATTATACATTTACAATTTGATTTAATTAAGGAGTTTTCCAAAAAAACTCCTAATGGATGTATCATTATAACCAATATGTATCAATTAGTTCCACTTATGACACAAAAATGTGCTTTAGTTTGAAGCCTCATCATTCTACCCATTATTGACTTTGATATAATTCTCAGTATGAACTAGATTTAAATTTTTTTTGTGAATAATTAAAGCAAGAAAAAAGAAGTGACACTTTTTGAGATTGATGTGTAGTCCTTTATCATTATAGTAGAAACATCACCATCAAATTCTTACCTAGAACCTCCCCCGGGTTCACTACTAAATTCAATTCATGGGGAGGAAAAAAATTCAAAATCTATGGTTGAGAAAATAAAATTTTAAATCGAGGATATAACTTTTATGCATGAATACATTGATGTATTTCCAAAATAATTACCTGGACACCCTTTGGAGGGGGGAAATTATGTTCTCTATTCATTTAATTCTTTATTCAAGACACGTATCAAAGACTATATATTGGATTGCGACAATGTAATTAGTAGATATGAAGAATCATCTAGAGGGATTGAGTGATAAAAGATTTATTTTCCAAGTGTTTCTCCGATGGGAGACCATGTTCTTTTTATTTAAATAAAATATGGTTATATGAGGTTGTGAATTGACTATAGAGAGATAAATTCTATTAAAATAAGGAAAATGTACCTTCTAACTTGAAGTGATGATTTATTTTTTTGACAACAAGAGCCCTATATATATTGAAGATTTAACATTCATCTTGAAGTCGTCAGCTGCGTGTGAGTAAGGATGATTTAATAAAGACTTCTTTTTGAGCTAGGTATAAGAAATATGGGTTTACAGTAATTATTTTTGGACTAACTAATGCACTATCTATTTTAATGGATTTAATTAATAAATCATTCAAGGTATACCTTGATGACTTTGTTGTGTTATTTTTTAATGAAATCTTGCTAAAATACAAAATCTATAATGATTTTGAAAATCAATTGAACATTATTTTAAATCCTCATAGAAGAAATGATTTATATGTGAATTTTGGCTTCAATAAGAATCTTTTCATGGCCATACTATCTCTAAGGATAACATCATAGTTTATCCTTTAATGACAACGGTGGTTAAAAAAATGGACTACTCTAACAAACATTACAAAGGTATGTAGTTTTATTAGTTTAGTAGGTTATTATTTGTGTTCCATTCATAACATCATCTGATTACCTATCTCCTTAACCATGATTACATGTAATGGGGTTATTATAGTATGGACAAAAGAATGTAAATAATTTGTTGAATAATTAAAGAAACTGTACATGAATGCACCAATATTGACTCTACCATCATGAAATGGTGGATTTGTGATCTATAGTGATAAAAAAATTTAAATAATTTTTTGTGTCCATATGAATATTGATAGAGTTGTTTCTTATGCATAAAGTTATTTAAAAACTCTTGAATGGAATTATGATACTCATGATCATGAGTTAGAAAACTTAATTTGTTCCCAAAAATATGGAGACACTATCTATATAGTGATAGATGTGAGATATATATAGATCAAAAGAGTTTGAAATATATCTTCTTATAGAAATAACTCAACATGAGGCAATGGTAATGGCTCAAGTTGCTTAATGATTATATTTCTTCCATGCACAACCACCACGAGAAGGAATATATGGTGGAAGATTCATTGAGCTGGAAGAATCATGGAGTTATAAAAAATTGAGTGTTGAGAGGGATCACATGTTCATGGATCTAGTAAAGATGGATATGGGAATTTTAAAAGAAATTGAATCATCAGTACTTTTTCAATTGGTTTCCTACCCATAATTATTAAAAAAGATTAAAATTTCTCAGCATGATGATGAGAATCTTCAAAAAATTATTGTTCTAAACGTTGGGAATTTGGAAGACTTCATGTGTGAGGATAGAATTATGAAATTTGGGGAGGGATTTGTTTTCCCACTATAACCTATCTAAAATTATGTTATTGGATGATGCACGTATTTAAAATTTCTCTATAAATCTTTGTGGCACTAAGGTATATATAGATTCTAAAAAACATTTACTGATTTATAATAAGAGGGTGAAAATTTCTAATTATGTATTAAAATGTATAGTTTTTGAAAAGGTTAATGTTGAAATAAAACATCCTAGGGGATTCATGAAACCTCTTCATATTACTACATTAAAATGGGATGGAATCACCTTGTATTTTTTCAATAGATTCCCCAAAATTCTAAAAAGGAATAATGAAATATGGGAGATTGTTGATCCACATACCCAATATGTCCATTTCCTTAATATAATGGTGGATTCTCAACTAGATCACCTTGCACAACTCCACATTAATGATGTTGTAAATCTTCATGGTACACATATTTTAATATCATTTTATTGTGATCCATGATTTACATCGAAATTCTTGAAATGTATCTAGAAATCATTTGATACTGAGCTCTATTTGAGTAGTGCTAATCACCCACAAACTGATGGGTGATCAAAAAGGATGACCCCAAAATTAGAAGACATGTTGAGATCAGGATCACTTGATTTTCAAGGTATGTGGGATCAATATTTACCTTTTTTCAAGTTTTCCTACAAAAATTGTTTTCATTATATAATTCAAATAGATCCATATGATGAATTTTATGAAAAGAGATCTTGTACACCAACATGTTGGGACGAAGTTTGTGATATGAATCTTGTAGGCCTATATCTTGTGGGGGAAACAATATCATAGGTAAAGACTAATCAGATCCATATCAAAGCATCTCAATGTAGGAAAAATATTTAGGATAATAATAAAACTAAGGATTTGGAATTATGAGTGTGAAATCAACGTTTCAAGAAATTATCTTCATTTAAGAGTGTAATAAGATTTGGATGAAATGTAAATTGTGCCCCAAGAACATTGGAATTTTTGAAATTCAAGATGGAATTGGATTTTTTTATTATTGATTGGAATTGTTTCATATCCATTCTATGCTACAAAATGTGTTCTATGTCTCATTGTTGAGAAATTACATGCTAGACCCAATGTATGACCTCACTTTTTTAGGTATAGAATTTTAACCAAACTTATCATACGGTGAAAATCCAATATAGATTCTATAAACTAAAGAATAGTATTTGAGGAGTCAATTGACTTATCTATTAATGGTAAATTTATAAATTCATAAAATTGAGGAGGCGACATGGGAGACTTATGAGCTTATGACGAAGAACTACCCCGAATGTTTTATGAGGTAACATTCTAGTAATTTCTAGGATTAAATTTTTTTAAGGGGAAAGAATGTAACAGCCTACAGATTTACATATAAATTTATTATATAATTTATTCAATGCTGATTCTATGTGAAATAAATACTTTTTATTTATAATAGATAGTGATAACCTAGCAGTCATACATAATTTTTCTGCGTCTATGATTTGAATTTTTAAAAATTAACATACATCGTTGTGACCAATAAAATATTTAGAGTTTGATTGGATCAACATACATTTTTTAGTGGATAGTAATATAACCTTATGAATATTAAAATACGATCATAAATATTTCTCTACCCTTATTAATTGTAACCTCTCCAATTTAGTTATAAATAAAATTTAGGAACCTTATATATGTAATAAAATATTTTAAAAAACTAATAATTTAGTGTTAGTTTTTTGTGAGTAATAAATATTTAATTGGAATTCTAAAATAATAAATTAATAAAATTCATATTTTTAAAATCTATTCATAATTAAATATTTTATGATTCCTTGATTAATTTTGGAAATTATTATAAAATAAGTTTTAAATTTAAAATATGTTTTCTTCATGTAAATAATGATTTCCTTCCAAAATTAAATATAGAATATTTAAGTAATTTTTTTGATAAAATGGATGTCAGTTTTTTATTCTACACATTGATAAATATACAGGGTGAGTTTTTTTGGATTTTTTGAATTAACTGAATGATTGGAGAATAGTTAAATTTGATAATTTACGAAATATACTAAATAAATAAATTTAGGCATCATGGTTGAGTCATAGATGATGTAAATAGAAATTCGTTCAAACCCACATGCACTAATTACTATTTTTATGTCACATTAATCAGTACTATTCAATTTCAAGAGACAAAATAACAATATAAGTATCAAAATAATGATAAACCCTTACTCTCTACCACAATATAAACCACACCTCATTCCCACTACCCATTACACCTATGTTCCTTGAAATATATCAATGTTTGGACCAAATGATCTTCCCTAGTCCCTCCACAATTCAATGAGATCCTGGTTCTTCTAATTGACCAAAACCCATTCCTTAATGGAGGTTATCAAAGAGGTTAATTTAATAGGTAAGTCCCATTACTATTTCATTTAATTTACTTTAAATTTATCATCTTGTGTTTATTCTCTCCAAAACTCCATTGAACAAATGATCTTGATAACTCTAGTATTACTTATATATTGGAATTATAATTTATTAATTTAATAATAGTATCAATATTCTTACTCTCTCTCTCTCTCTCTTTTATTTTATAAAAGAAATCATCATTTGGGAGGTGCCAATTTACAGCCTTTGTGGACGAAAAATTTTGATTATTAAATTTCATTTTCAAGTCTGATAATAAAACCATTTTTATGGTTCTAGAAGGTTATAATATATGTATTATATGTTATTTAATTTTTTTGGAACCGTTATTTATTCATGATTTTAAATAATATACCAATACTCGATCATTGTAATCGAAAAATCACAATAAAATTATAAATGAGTATCACTAAATGTCTTATCTATTAATGGATCCTCATATTCTGTAACCAAATGATATATATACCCATTTACACTTTAAGATGTATTTTAATAATATACAAGTTTCATTATAAAGAATTATAACCATTCCAAATGAACTCTATTACTTATAATCTAGCGAACCGATCATGAAATCATAGAAGAGAACCCCCCACAACGACATAAGTAAATCTTATAACTTATCAATATATCCATAAATGAACATAATAATACAATAATGACTAAAATAAATGTTAATAATTTTCTTAATTAATTTATTAATTAATTAATTTAATTTGATTATCCAATATGTTAAGGTCATGTGTATAATAGTTCGAACATAAGGTAAGGGTTTTCTACATAAACCTCCATTTTCATTTTGATTATTATTATTCCCTACATAAATCAATTAAATTCATACGTATTCTAAATTTTTACATAAAATTTGTGCCTAATGTTATCTATATATATATGTACCAATATGAATAATTATTTATCTTATGGAGTGTGAGTTGTTTTAAATGGTTATTTCAAATAAAAATTCTTGATAAACAAGACCATTTCAAAGGAACTTCTAAAATTATTACCTATTTTCAAATTCACCCAATAATATTTTTAAGAAAATATTATTTTTCTAAAATCACTTATTTTATTATGAAAAAAATAAATTAATTCAAATCTAGTTTTTTTAAAATATTTTCCCAAAATAACTCTTCTATTCAGTATAAAAGTGTGTTTCTAAAAAGAGTTAAACAATGATTTTATAAGAGTATTTTAATCTATTTCAACACTCTTGTTTGTTGTTATGTTTAATTGTGAATAAAATTTTATAATATCATCTACCATATTATTTTTATTTCAATATGATTAGATTTACTTTGTATATGCTATCTTGAAACCATTCACTATATTACCCTAGATAGTTAGTGGTATGTTAAATGATTGGGGTAGGTGATTTACACTTCATATAATAGTTTCAATATGAAAGTATATGTTATTTATGTGTCGTCTATTTAATATATGGAATGAATTATACTCATTAAGTGTTGGGTGGGGCCCTCTATTTCCCCTTATTGAATTGATAGGTCTCATGAGAAAAACTAGTTTGGGGTTTTACCCATTTATGTATGGTCATTACACGAGGCCTTGACAGAATGGTTTTGATATCCCCCAATATGCATTCACTAATTATGAAACATGTAAGAGTTATTCCATGTAATTATTTGACTAGTATAATTATCATGGATATGTATTACAATGTAATTTTTCCTTAGGAATTTATTTCTCCCATATTATGATCAATTATATGTTTAATGGAATCTGTTTTTAGTTTTTCACCATGCATTGTGTTTATGTTTAGGATTATATCCTCTATATTACCCTTACAAATCATATTATCTCACACCATTCATTTATTTTATTTTCCCCCAGTATGTGATGAAGTATATTTTTAATGACTTGAAAGGATAATCTAAGAGTTTTGGATGATTCAAATGTAATTAAGATGTTGTATTTCAATTCACATTATAATATTATACTTATGTATATATATATTATCAAAAAAATAAATTATTCTATCCTTTGGGAAAAAATATTATTTTAGCCATGCAAATGTATTGAAATAAGTCATATACATTGGGAAAACGGGGTTGGATAGTTACAATTGGTATCATTGGATTTTTAGTAGAAAACATAGAAACTAGATTTAGAAATCATATATAAGGGAACAAATCCCTAAGGTATAATTTGAGGATAAGAATACAATAACATTCAAGAATTTTGGTAAGGAATAAATTATGTAGATATTAATATAAATAAATATTTTTCTAGATACTACATTTGAATGTGGTTCTAGTATAGATGCACATTGGTGTAACTACTCTGACAAAGTTTTAGAGGGTTGACTCGGGTAACCTACTATATGACAATGATTCTTACTACACACCTAGTTTCACATTTAGAGGGGTTATGCATAGGATAATTCACATCTTCTTTAAAATACATTATTAAGTATTTAATATAAAATATTTCGGCAATGAAAACATGTATTGTATTATGGATTAAGTTATGCATAGAAATTAAATTTATATTAACTATTTTTCTAGTTAATATTATAAATTATGATTTATAACCGAATCTATTGTATGCCATCATTTAGAAATCAAAAATCATTGAAGCAATGGAAATCACATTAATGGAGTATCCCATGAAAAGATTTCCCTCCAATACAGGATAATGATGATGGTTTTGGAGCTGCCACTAGTGTTGAGAAACTTATAACAATATTAGGATAGTTAAATTAGGTTAGTAATAATAACCTTACAATTATGGAGCAATCTTATCTTCATAATTTAAGAGTGATGTTATACCACATTATGGGACAACAACCTCCTTCATTTAAGGGTGAAAAAACCCACTCATATCAGAGTAGTGGATAAGCTCATTAGAGAATACATTTCTCTCTATTGAAGTAAAGAAAGTGAGAAAGTTATCAGGGCGGTGTGTCATCTATTAGGAGATGTTGATCAATGGTGGTCATTAACTCAAAATATGAAGTAGGAAGAAGAGATAAAATATAATAATAGAGGTATTTAATGATAATTTTCTTGGATAAATATTTTCCATGTGAACAACATGCAGATATGGAAAGGAAATCCTTGAATCGGGGGTAGAAGGATGATCTGAATGTTTACATGTATGAACCTAACTTTTAAAGGATTGAACGACATATTGTGGACTACATACATAATCCATGGAGAAATATTTATTGATTCATCGATGTTTTAAAACATTTTCTCCTAAGGGAACTGGTCTCTTAGAATTTCTCATCATATGAAGATATTGTCTCAAGTGCTATGAATAAATAAAACTAATTATCTAATTCATATTACTTAAATGTAAATAAAGATAATAAGTGTTTTGTTGAACACACTAGAAAGGGAAATAACGAAATGGGGAATAAGTGAAGAGTTGACTTTCCACCCTGTTGGAATTTGGTGACGAAATACTATGGTACATTTCTATAGGGCGTGATAGTTTGATAAATGTGTATAAAAAGTCCACCATTATCTTGATTAAAAGGGACAGAAATAAGAAATCAATGTTTAATTCTATAATTGAAATGATATGGGACATTATGAACCTAAATATCCTAATTTATAATGAAACCTCCCCCAATGAAGGCCAATGGAGAATGTAAAAACATATTCAGTCACAACTAATGAGATTTAAGTTTCTAATAATGTGGTGGGAGGTACATTAATCATTTCGTCAAAAACATAAAATGATTTATTCGATTCTGGATCATCACATTAATTCATATCTTTGAAGTTTTCCAGTAATATTATACATTTATAATTTTATTTATTAAATGTGTTGTTAGTCAAATGATATATGGGAAGAATCATTACAAAAAATAATGTTTCAATCAGTTCCCCTTATAACACACAAAAATGCTTTAGTTTCTGATGTTATCATTATACCAATGATTAACTTTGATATAATTCATATTATCAATTGGATATTAAATATACATGTTATGGTCAATTGCATGAAGAAGGATGTTACAACATTTGAAAATGATGTAGATTCCATTATCATTCGAGAAGAATCCTAGTATCCACCCCCAGTTTCTCTACTGAATTAATATATTTTGTAAAAAGATAATTAAATATCCATGTGTAAGGAACAAAATGTTAAAATAAATTATGTACCAATTGTGAAAGAATACTTTGATGTATTCCCATTGGATTTACCTAGACACCCTATAGTGTGGTATTTTGAGTTCTCAATTTATTTAATTATTGGTTAAAGACCTATATCGAAGAATGCAAGTACGGTGGCCATAGTGAAATCATAAAAGCTTGAGATACAACTAGTTGAATTTAGTGATAATGTATATATTCATCACGGTTTTATTCCATGGGGATCCCCAATTATTTTTTAAAGAAGAAATATGAATATATGGGGTTATTAATAGAGTCTATGAAGATCAATACTATTACAATAAGTAACAAGTATCTGCTACCTCACGTTGATGATTTCGTTGATCAACTTCAAAGATCCCAATTTTTTTTGAACATTGACCATAGATATGGATATCATCAATTGCATGTGAGCGATAAGGATATTCTAAAGACAGAATTTCTAAATAGGTATGGGCATTATTGGTTTACACTAATTCATTTTGTATTGAACAATGCACCCTCTATTTTCATTGATCTAACGAATATAATTTTCATGGAATATCATGATGAATTTTCTCTAGTACTTATTGATTATATATCGGTATAATCAATAAGCAATGAAAATCATGAATATAACTTACACATTATTATAAAGACACAAATAGAAAATTTGTTATTTTGTATTTTTAGAATGATTGAATTTTAGATCTATTCAATTTCTATTGATGGAAATATTATCTCTAAGGAAGTAATGAATGTTGATCATGAAATGACAAAGGTGGTTTGGAAATTTCCTACTCTACTGAACATAACTAAGGTACACAGTTTTATTTGGTTATCATGTTATTATTCGAATTTTGTTCAGAACATCACCCAATTAACTAAACCATTTACCTATATCACACAAAAGGGGATCAGTTCGTATGGAAACAATAATGTGTAAATGATTTGAATAATTCACGTAAATGTTAGTGAATTTTTCAATCAAGACACTACCATCGAGAAATGGTGGATTTTTTATCTATAGTGATGCATCATGAAAATGACATGGATGTGTACTTATTCAAAATGGTAGATTTTTTTGCTTATGAATCAATGTAGTTAAAATCTCCTGAATAAAACTATCCAATTCATGATCTTTGGTTAGAAACTGTAATATTTTCACCTAAGATATGGAGCCACTATCTTAATGGTAAAAGATTTGAGGTATATACTGACCACGAGTGTTTTAAATATATCATCTCACAAAAAAAATCTCAACATGAGTAAAAGAATATGGTTTTAATTTTGTATAGAATATGATTATTCCATACACCACCACCTAGTGAAGGAAAATAAGGTGGCATATTCTTGAACAAGATGAGTCCCCAAAGGGATCCTATGTTCATGGATCTATGAAATATTCATATTGAAATTATCAAATATGGTGAATCATCAATCAATTTTCAATTGGTTTCCCAACCATCTTTATTACAAAGGATCAAAAGTTTTCATCCGGATGATGAAAATATTAAAACGAATATTAATGTCGTGAATGATGGGATGTTATAAAACATCATATATGAGAATGTAATTCTGAAATTTTGGAAGAGGATTTGATTTCCAAATCTACTATAGATTAAAAGGTAGTTATTGGATGATAAACAAATATAGAATTTCTCTATATATTATGGTGACAATATGATGTATAGATATCCAAAAGAGCATTTCATCTGGGATAACATAACTAAGGAAATTGTTGATTATATATAAAGATGATTAGTATGTCAATATGTGAATGCAGAAAGACAACATCGTAGGGGAATCATAAACTCTCTTCTTATTCTTACATGGAAATGGGATGACATCCCCAATTATTTTTTCCTTGGTTTACCAAAAACTCCAAGAATAAATAATGCAATATGGGTGATTGTTGATCAACATAACAAATCTTTACATTCACTCTCTATAATAGAGGATATTCCACTATGGATCCTTTCACAAATCTATATTAATGATGTTTTAATAATAAATGGTGAAACTCTCTAAATAGTTTCGGATCGTGATCATTGATTTCCATAAAAATTCTATAAAATACTGCAGAATTCTTTATATACCGAGCTCCCTTTGAGAATTTCTTATCACCCTCAATCTAAAGTAAAATCTAAAATAATGATCCAAACATTAGAATATATTTTGAGATCAGGCTCAGTTGATTCTTAAATGTATGTGGGATAAGTATTTACCTTTGGTAATGTTTTCCTATAGTTATATTTTCCATTCTGGCTTTCAAATGTATACATATGAAGCATTGTATGGAAAGATATGTCATACAAAAAAATGTTGGGATGAAGTTCGTGAGAGGAATCTTGTAGGCCCATAGCTTATGGTGGAAACAACAATAAAGTTAAAAACTATTCAAACCCACATCAAATTAGCACAAATAACAAAAAATTGTTATGTTAATAATCGAAGGAAGGATTTGGAATTTCAAGTGGGGGATCATGTTTTCTTGAAAGTGTCTCCATGGAAGGGTGTTATGATATTTAGGAGGAAAGGGAAGTTGAGCACCAAGTATGTTGGAACTTTTGGAATTCTACAGAGAATTCAAGATGTGGATTATTTTTTAGAAATGCTGCATATCCTTTCTATGGTACCCAATGTGTTTGATGTCTCATTTTTAAGAAAGTAAATTCCAATCCCAACGCATTTCCTCACTTATAATGGTATAGAATTAGAACCCGACTTATATTACTGTAAAGAGCATATCCTGATTCTAAACACTAATGAACCGGTGATGAGGAATCCAATGACTCGGTTGGTAATGTACTTTTGAAAAATCATAAAAGTTAAGAGGAGATGTGAGAGCCTGAGGATCTTATGATGAAGAACTACAAATTTTTTATGATGTAAAATTATAGTAATTTTGAATATTAAATTTTTGGATGGGGGATTAATGTAACAGCCAAAGGATTTACAAATAAATTTATTACAGAATATATTCAATACTAATTCTATGTGGAAAAACACTTATAACTTTATATGATGTATTTATAACCTATATGTTAGACATAAGTATTTGTCTTTTGTTATTTCAATTTTGAAATACTAACATACATGGTTGCGATCAGTAAGATATTTAGAGTCTTCTTGGATCAACTAAAATTTTGTGTGAATAGAATCATACCCTTATCAATTGTAACATACCTTAATGAATATTAATGTACACTTATGAATAGTAATCACTCAAATGTAAGTATAAAAAAATTTAGGCATATTATAAATGAAATATAATATTTAAGAAATTAATAATTATGTGTTGATATTTCTTGAGTAATAAATATTTAATTACAATGTTAATTTAATAAATTAATAATTTTTTTACCTAAATTTTGTATTTTTCATGTTTGTAATGATTTTCTTTAAAATTTTAATTTTTCATATTTATAAATTTATTATTATATAATGGAGTTAATATTTTAATTCTACTTGTCTTATAATTATTTCGGTTAATTTTTTTTTTTGGGATTTTTCTGAAATACTTGAATTTTTGGGGAATAGTGGAATTCGATATTTTACGAAATATGGTAAATAAATCAATATCAGCATCATACATGAGTAAAAGATGATTTAAATGACTATTGGTTAGAACTAAAATGAACTTATGAATATTTTAAATTCCCTGGAATTAAACCTATTCATAATCTTGAGAAAAAATAATAAAATTATGATAAAAATAATGGAAGTCCCCTCATCTCATCAACTATAAAAACCACAACTCACTACCTCTTATATTGACACATATAGGCCTTGAATGTTATAATATTTCTTCCCAAATACTCTTAATTATTCTATACCCATGTCCAAGAGAACTTGGTCTTCCTAGAAGACAAAAACACTTTCCTTTAAGGAGGTTCTCAATGAAGTTAATTCTATAGGTAATTCCACCTAACATTTCATATAATTTCATTTTAATTAACCTTATTTTATTATTCTATCCCAAAAAAATAAATCATATTGATAATGATAACTCTATTATAATCTATATAATGTAATTTTATTATTTTAATCTAATAATCATTATCAATCTTTTTACTCTCTCAATCATTTATTTTTAAAACAAAATCATCATTCGTGGGTGAAAATTTACAACTTTTGTGGACAAAGATGCTTCATTCTTCAATTTATTATTCATGTATTATCATGAAACCATTTTTATGGTTTAAAAATATTCTAATATATTAATTATATCTTATTTAATTAATTTTAAACCATCAATTACACATGATATTATATAATAGAACAAAACTAGTTCGTTTTAATCGAAAAGCAGCCGTAAAAAATTAAACGATTATCACTAAATTTATTATATATTGATTCATCATTATAACATGTAACCAAATTAAATATATAACCATTTAAACATATTTATGTTTTAATATAATTTATATGTTCAATTTTGGAGAATAATATCTATTCCATGTGAACTCCATTACTTACAATCAAGAGAACTGATCATTAAATCAAGGAAACGAACACTCCAGAATAAAAGAGTATAATATTATACCATCTAAATAAGGATATAAATGAAAATAATAAAGATACAATGAAAAAATAGATATTTAAATGGTTCTTAATTAATTAATTAATTAGTTTTATTTTCTAGGATGTTAAGGTCAAGTGCAAAACATGTTCAGACAAAATGTAAGGGTTTTCTGCCCAAACCTACATATTCATTCGGGATAATCTTATTCTATACATAAATCAATGAAATTATTACTTATTATTATTCACATTAATAATTAATTTTTTAATTTTCTATATATATTCTCAACCATAATAATTCTTTATTTTATGGAGAGTAACATTTTTTAAAAGGATCACCCAAAAAATTAACCCGATAAACATGCATGTTTCATAAGAAATTATTGAATTCTAACCTATATTAAAACTAAATATATAGTATATTTTATGAGAAAATTATTTTTATATATTCACTTTTATTATTGTGAAAATATAAATTGATTCACTCTTAGTTTTATACAAATAATTTTAAAAAGAACTATTCTTTTCAATTTAAATGTGTATTTCTATAAGGGATTACAGTATGATTTTGTTAGAGTATATTCATATATTTCAACACTATTGATGGTTCAAATATTTAATTGCTAATAATAATTTTTTAAATTATCTAAATTGTTTTATTTAATAGTTTATTATTAGTTTGACTATAGATGTTCTGTCTTGAAACCATTCACCATATTACATTAAATTGTTAGTGTTATGTTTAATGATTGGGGAAAGTGATATACATTTCATATGTTAGTATAAATATAAATATATATTTTTTATGTTTATCCCATATAATATTTTGAATTCAATGAACTTCTAATCATTGAGGTTGGCCTTATGTTTCCCCTAGGTGCATTGGTATGTCACATGAGACAAACTAGTTTGGGTTTTTCCCCGTATACGTATGGTCTTCACATAAGGCCTTGGTAGAATGGTAATGATGTCCCTTATTATACATTCCATGATTATGAAATAAGTAAGGGTTATATCATGTGATTATTCAAATATTATAATATCAATGGATTTGTTTTATTATGTAATTATTCATTCTTGTTTTATTCCAAAAATATGTTTCCCAGTAAATGTTCAAAGGTGTGTTTTTTAGTTTCTCACCATTCCTATTGTTTAGGTTTATGATTACTTCTATTATATTACTCACCCTTACTAATAATCCAAACTAACCACTGTATTATGTTTTATTTTTATCCATTATTTGAAAAATTACATTATGAATGACTCCAAAGGATAATTAAGGAGTCATTGATGATTTTAATGGAATTTATATGTTTTATTTAATTTGATGTTGTGATGTTGAACTTATGTATTTAGATTGTTTCCAAAACTATTACACTATTTGTTCCTTTGTGATATGAATTTTTTTAATAAATCTAATGTAATAAAATCAGGCACTGGCATCAAAAAATTGTGGATGGGGTGTTACACTATTTCCATGATATTATAGTGTTTCTTTATTCATGGTGGTTATTTTGTGATGGTTTTTGTTACACTGTGTCTTTTTGGGGGTGGATTTTAAACTTTTCTGTGGGATTCATTAATGAATTAGAAAAATTATTGGGCTTTCTCTTTGTTTTTATGAATTTTGTGAATTTTATAATAACAAATACCATTTCAATGTGATCATCTCTATAATAATAAAAAAATTTAAATGGAAAAAAGGTCAATTGTAGTATAGTTTTCAAGGTATTTGATAAATTGACACAGTATTGTAATATCATCATGAATCCCAATATGATTCTATCTATCTAATTTTTTATTCAAAATTTCTTTTTATTTTCATTTATTTTAGTTTGAATAAATTATCATTTTAAATTATATAACACTACGGCATTATTGGATTCCATGTAACTCCATATATTATTATAGTCAAACCAATCATTCTCTAGAAGATGAATTATTTATAACTATGTAATTATTCCTTATAATTTTTTTCTTCTTACATTTTTACTCATTTTATTGTTATACATCATTTAATTTGTATTTAATGATGTTATTGGCCTTTATTGAGAATATATTTATTATTATAATCAATGTTTTCATGGATTAATGGAAAAAACCATTGTGTTGATGGTTATTTGAGAATTTTTTTCCTCATTTTCTTTTTTATGTCTATGAAGATTAATTTCATGGTAGGTAATTTTGAATTTTTTATTTGCTATTTTATTAATGTATAATTATCAGGTTTTTATTGCATTTGGATGTAGTGTATAAATTTACTTAATGAAGATAATTTAATCGATCAAAAAATAAATTACTAGGAAAGTATTTTTACAATTTTTAATATATATTCATTGTAAATGAGTAGATAATGTTGGTTTATTATTGTTCCCCTATGGAATTGGGGATGATCTCATTGATTTAATATTCAAACATTCCAAGCGGTTTCTAATGGGTTTTTTCGTAGAACCGGAAACATCCAATGATTCCATATCAATTTGAACCTACATTCCAAAGGTAGGCGCTCATTAGTTTTGGAATGATGAGGCTTAGGAATTTGCATTGGTCGAGAGCATGGGAGGTCGGACTCATCACACCTTTTTTAGTGGAATTATTGTCTACTCTGGGACTCTCTTTATAGATTTATGTTATGTTCGTGAATCCATATTACATTACCAAGTATAAAATGAGCTTTCATTTAGATCTGACAATCATTGATTGATATGTAGGAAATTTAGATAATCTTTTATATGTATTCGAGGTTCTTCATCGATAGAGAAACATCTGTATTTGTTAGAGATTCTTAGTCAATGGTATCCTTTAATACATAAAAGTCCCTTGGTCATTATGATGACCATAATATTTTTATAGCCACTCAGTGGGGAACTTGACGTTTATTATCATTCAGAAAGACCTTGATTATATCAGAGTTGGGATCGTACTCGCAGATGGGATATCTACTTATCCTTTGTTTTGGAAAAGGAATCATAACCCACATAGTCGAGTAAGGGAATATGATGTTTATTATTGATGGCTAAAAGAAAGATTTCATAATTACTTTTACACTCTATGATCATGTGATTCATGATCATTGTGATAAAAATATGTATTGGTAAAACCAGATAGTTGTTCCATGAAAGATCCAATCAAAAGAATTGATGTGGGGCTTATGTATGTATAACTGCCCAAATAGATAAACATTAGGATTTACTTCAGGGACGATATCCAGGAAGATGGTCCATAAAGGAATATGTACTTTATGGAGAATTGGAAACTCTAATTTGGGGATTACTCCTAAAAAGGATGCCCAAATTAGGAGGGGACTTATGATTGGGTTTTAATCCAGATAAGGAGACCCAGATCAAAAAGTAAATTAGGTCTGGTTAAGAGAGATTAAGGCTGGGGCTTACTCCTGAGAAGATGGCCCAGGTTAAGGGACTTGAAAAATTAAGGGACATGGGGCTTACTCTTGAAGAGGATGCCAATATTTGTGACTGGGGATTACTCTTGAAAAGGAAGCCCAAAATTAATGAGAATTATGACTAGGAATTACTCCTGAAAAGGATGCCTAGGTTGAGACAATCATGATTAGGGCTTACTCTGAGGAGGATTCCCAGATTAGGGGACTTGGGGCTTACTCCTAAGAAGGATGCCCAGAATTAATGGTAATTATGACTCGGACTTACTCCTAACAAGGAGGCCCTGGTTAAAGAGGACTTGGGGAGTAATCCTAAGATGGATGACCAGTAATAAGATTCTCTCATCTTAAAGGATGAGGTTGAATGAATGAAATCTCAATCTTTAGTGACATAATGATGTGTAAATCACATATATTTGAGAAATTTTCCACAGAAATCTTTTCAAATAAGGAATCCATTGAATAAAACATGCATAAATGGCTTATAAGAATGTCTTGAAGACTGGATCTTGAATAGTAGAAGTGGAATGGTATAAGAGGGGTGAAATGGGCAAGAAATGCACCCACAAAGGCAGAGGTGCGCAAGTCTTGGCATGAGTGTAGTTACTATGTGGGCACGCAAGTCCTGGTCGTGCAGGTATACCTACACGACACATGGGTACTTGCACGATTGTTAACCAGTAGGGTAACACTTGAGCGATACTTGGCTCTATCCCTTGGTATTATCCCTAGAGGCATTCCAGAAGTGGGCGCACATGTTCTTGTGAAAAAGTAGGGAAGCGCGCAAGTGTCTCCATTTACCTTTAGGGAAAAAAATTAGGCATGCATTATTTGGTGAATTCTAACACTTAGACCTTACTTCTCTTGTTTAGACCATCCATTCTAGGTAATTAATTACCTTAGAAGTGTTCGGAAGACCTGAAGAAGAGACTTGGGCATTCAGTGCTCTAAATCTAAATTCTGGAAAAATTCCCTTTTTCAAATGGGGGGCCCACAGGGTATATTTATAGGATAGAGAAGACCCCAGGAGGTTATCACTTAGGGCGCGTAAGTCACTTGCGCGACCATTAGGCGTCACGCGAGTGGACCTGTGCGAAAGTGAGGTAACTTGCTCGACCCTTGTGCATTTGAATCCTTGTTCATGCCTTTGTCAATTTTTGATGTTTTCTTCAAAGGCTGAATCAATTTGTGCTAAGTCATTTCCCATTACATTCCTTTGGACTCTATGACGAAGAAAAGCATCATCAAATTCCCCCCCCCCCCCACAGAGTTGGATCCAAAAGAAATGAGGATCTGATCAAAGGAAAAGAAGAAAACCAAAGGAAACATGGAGTGCAAGTGTTCAGTGCATTACACACATCGTGCAAGTGCGAGTCATGCAGGGCTGGAGTGCGCCAGCTGTAGGCGTGCCGGTGGGTAGCCTGGCCTATAAATAAGCGATCATTTATCGTGCATAGCACCTGATTTCAAGCATTCGAGCTGTCGCCGCACAAGTTGCCTTCACCGCGCAAGTTGCTCTGTTTTTCGATGTTTCTTTCCTGTCACGCTGCAATATAGGTATTTGGACTTTTGCGGTGATACTTTCATGACAAAAGCTTGTGTGGCACATCCATACATGCGCATCAAAAATATACTTGCACACCTTAATGCCTTAGCCATTTTTTACATTCCTTCACAAATTTTATGAAAAATTATCTTACATTAAGAGTTAATTACTCAACTTTTGTGTAGATCCAATGGATCCCAAGAAAATTGGAATGGCTGATAAATTGGATAGAAAGTGGATAGATGACATAATGAATATTTTTGGCCATGATTACTATGATATATGTGACAGTACTCTTCCAGATTTGGCTAAGTACTTGAAGAAATATCATCTTAACTTCCCACAGAGCATCTATCTGCCCCTGTATGGTCATGGTCATCTGCAAGGAGTCAACGTTCCAGATACAAAGAACTATATTCCTGAGATGCAGCTACACTGCTACTCCTCTATTTTGATTATGATGTGCATTAAGAGAAACAACATTGGCATGAACTTTCAAATTTTTCCTACATGCCATTTCCTTACAGATATGAAAATGGAAAACCCATGGGCTGAAATGTTTTCCACTGCCGGTTGGTGGAATGAAGAAAAATATTGTATTAGACAATATCTGAAAAGAGTACTCACTCCAAATGGATCTTTACTTCCAATGCTTCATTCTCAAATCCATGTATCCATCTTCTATGTTTCTTGGACAGAAACAGAGTCAATGTTATATCAGCACAAAAGTTTCTCAAACAGCACTCCAGAAAATTATTTTACTATTTTTTCAAGAAGAGATGGTATCACCGGATCTCTTATGGTATCCAGTTGAATGAATGAATTCCAGTTGGCTACTAATGAAGCTGAAGATTCCATAAATCAAATGAATAGTTATGTTGAAAGTATTTTGTAATTCCTAAAAAGGGGGAAGAGACTCCATTCTGTTAATGTCCTTCTAACTCTTGTGCATCAATGAAAAACACTTTCACCTTCAATCATTTGTAACTTCATTCTCTTTTGCTATCTGGTTTACGTTTTAGCCAAGCCAATGGGCCTAGTAAGCATAGTTTGATTTTTACTAGGATTATTATAAATAACCCTACAAACTTTAAATCTTTTAATTGCTCAATAATACCTAAATCATACAAAATATATGTTTAGTGAGCTAGAACATGACTTTAATTCAGAGTTCCATTGTCTTTTTTGGGAAGTTTAAAGTCATTCACATCGGACATAAAGAGGATAATGTTTAAGGTTGAAATAGCTTTGACCGAATGAATTAGAATTGACTTAATTACTTGAAAATTCATCTGAAAACATATTACCATACTCAAGTATGAGGGAAAATTTGTAAACTATGAATTAAGAATATTTTAATCTGAGGAATGATATGAAAAAGAGCTAAAAGTGATAGGACCATTTTGGGATATGTCTAACACTGAGAGGGGGTGAATCAGTATTGGGGACTTTTTAAACCAATTCCAACTTTTATTCATGTACCTCGTGACCTGTTAGGATCTCGATTCTCTTATTCTCTTTTCCCTGTTGCATGCAATAATAGAAAGCAGTAAAAATATACACATGATATTTTTACAAGGTTCACCACTCAATAAGAGTAGCTACGTCCTTCCCATGCATGGGTATGACCAATGCATGGATTCTCCATTATAATGTAAAATTCTTTTACAATGGAGTGGCTAGGAAATAAATCCTCTAGCCCGTGTGATTACCTACACTTTAGAGGAGGGTGGGAAACAATCCTCTTCCTTGGACTGGTGATGACCTAGCCCAACATTCAGCATCTAGTTGGTTCTTTATACTGCCTTTGGAGACAGTCTTTTTCCTTCTTCAAAATGTTGGTTCTGCTCTTGATCTTCTTCAGTGCTCTTCACTTTATTACTTGCAAAGCAGTAGGCAAGCAATTCTTCATGTCTTCTTCTTTTCTTCTTCACTAGTGCAAAACCAGCTGCACTAGGACTTCTTCTTCTTCTTTAGTGCAATAACAGAATTCACTATGACACCTTCTTCTTTCTTAGCAAGAATCACATATACCAATGTGATTAATTAGGAAACGAAGACCAGCTTACTTGACATCATCAGAGTGATTTCTCCTTTTGTTCATAAATGCATGTGATCATGCATATGGAATGTAATTAAACTCTTTTCCTTGTTCTTCTTTCCTCTCCAGAAGATGGTAGGAACTCCAGGAACAAAATAGCTTGTGCTCCCACTTCCACCTGTGCGCCCTATAGATGCGCGCCTTGTAACACCCCAAGCTTCTACGGTACGTTTCCCTTCGAATAATGCGATAGCGTGTGTTGTACGCAACCTCGAGTTCTAACACACACCACAACTAATTAAACTAGCCGTTGTAAATAGTAATACCTACTTTTTGAAATCATATATATTTTATATTTCAAAATGGACTTCATTTTTGGATTCGGAATATCGAAATTATCCTAGGGTGAAATTTTGGTACTTTTCGGATAACTTTTATATTTTGATGAATAGTGAAAATTACTAAATTTTAATTAAAAACAACTTTTTTAATCAAAATAATTAATAGTGATAAATTATGAATTTGAGTGGTTTTAAAGTATATTTAGAATATATTTTTACCATTTAATATAATGTTGGTCATTGGACATAATTTTACAATTAAACCAAACATAAACAAGTGTCAATCTTTTGATAGTTATTATCTCTTAAAAACACGCTTTTTGTTTTGACAGCGGGAATTAATTTTAAATTAATTTCTGCCACTTCTGTGTTTTGAATTTAGAAAAATGGATTCCATATTTGGAATCAGGATGTTCAAATTGTGTAAATAGGTAACTTTTATTTTTAGACATTTTGAATAATTACTGCGGTAAATATTTTATTTACCATGGTTAAGGGTAAATCCGGTAAATAAGGGTTAAAAAAAATAATATTATAATAATACTAAATTACCCTAAAACGTGTCTTAACCCTATTGGTTGATACATGGTCGACCATGGGCATCTTGGGGTCTATTTTGGGACCCCATGGATCCACTTGTAAGTGATAATGACACTTTATTTTAATTTAGTTAAAATGAATACAAAAATGACACAAGCATATATCTTTTAGAACAACAATTTTTACATAGGGTTATATATGTTGGATTTTAGATTATAAATATTAATTAGAAAGCTAAAAAGATTTCCTACATAATGATATTTTATTTATAATTTTTAGACATTAAATAATTTATTTTATTTATGACACAATGATGATGCAGTAATTACTATAATAGTGAAAAATTAAAATAATTGATATTATAAATACCCAAATAAATATAATATGAAACTTTTAATGAATTAAACTAATTTTCTAGGATAATATGATATATTAGGATTGATATAATTGACTTTGTTCGAAGTAATCAATCTGTTATGAGTTTCAAAAAAATCAACTATTGAATAGTGTCAAAATTGACATAAAAGAGTTCTTAAAACAAATATTATATTATTAATTGATATTAAATTCATAAAAATCTAAGGTTCGGCAAAGCAACTTATATCATGATAGGTTCATCATTAATGTACCACTTGGGGGTCTCTTGGATGTATATAGTAAGTTTATTAACCATATTATATAAAAATACAAAGAGACATTGTAAAAGTGAAACTAATTAACTTAGAGTTAATACTTAAAGATAAGGTTAATATAAGTACCCAAACCTGTCTAAATTCTATTGGTTGAGTGGTTTTCGACTTATCCCCACCTTAACCTTTGAATAATAAGCTTTGGAGCCATTAGAAACCTAATATGAATTTATTATAAATTAATATTTCTAACTTTTCCAAAGGTGCCCCTCACCCCTCTTATAAAAGGGCACTCCTCCTTCTCATTTCTTCACACCTTCAAAGCCTTTTGGTTCGGCCAAACTCTACCCAAATACTCTCCCAAAATCCCTCACTACAACCTAGAGGCCTTAGTTTGATCAGAAAGCCAACCTAAGGAGCCCTTTTGATCAAATCAAAAGGAAGAACCCGAAGAAGAGGTAATGATTTCACCACCCTTTTCTAAGATCATTTCTTCTTCCACTTCTTCTTCCTTTGTTCTTACCATTCTGAAATAATAACTCCAGTATCTCACATATACTGCGATGTTATTATAAATATGGTACAATCATATTCAGTATTCTATCCACCCTTTGAATAACATGTCACCATACGTGCGTACGTACGGCTTACCGTCTCCACGTCGTGGTGTAATTGTTATTCAATATAATATTATTTGGATGGGTATAATAATGATGTGTAACTCATGTAAATAATAAATATAACATGTTAATGATTCTGTATATATGATATACCATCCATTTATATATTATTTTAATATCAAAAGAATGATATTGTCGCTCGTGCGTACGTACGGACTACCGTCTCCACGAACGCGATGAGATTCATTCTCCATCGTATCCATTCAAGTATAATTATCATTTGATGATTTAAAAATGATGTTTAAGGACTGTATATCATTCTGGATATGAATAAGATACAACAACCATGGCTTATGTAACAAAACATATAAAAGAAAATGAGTAAGTTAACTCCCGAAACGACGATAATTCTATGATATTATTAACAAATCAATGTTAAAAGATCATATATGATATCATATTAATATATATGATTCTTGTATAATTTAATATCAACTATTTCACCATTATACAGGAGGTTAACCTACCCCAACCAAGGAGAAGTACAAGGTAAGGGTTATTTCACAATCTCTTCATTATCCGAGATTGTTTATACGTAATAATCTACTGGGATATATTTCTCATCCACATCCATGTTTCTTAAAAATGTATTTCAAAACATTTTTTATGGGTTAAAGTCATTTATACCCTTGTTTGAATTTTTATAAGAGGTTTATAAAGGAATCATTCCGTCATTTTCAAAACAAGGTCCTTTTTAACCTTTTCGATAGAATTGAGGTAAGAATGTTTTTTTTAACTTATACGGCGGGTGTGGTTATTTTACGCCGTTATAAAATCTTCAAAGATTTCCTTACAAGATTATAAGAATATTTTCAAAGAAAATGTTTTATTTTATATGGATCTTAAATGGTTTCAAAATGAAAGGAGATATTTCTTTAAAAAGAATTTTGATTTCATCTATGTCAACATCCTTTGATGGATTTTAAGATTATTTGAAGTTGATTTATTATGATACAAAACTTCTATATTGTATTGAAGGTTTTGTGATATGTTTGACTATGGATGTGCTATTTTTATACCATTCATAGTTTATGGTGAAATTATTGACATTTCGTATGCTAGTTTTAATACGAATGTTTATGTTATGTTTAAACCTTTTCATATGGGAATGCATTGGACTTAATAAGTGATGGGTGGAGCCCGATATAGCTCCTTGATGCATCGGTAGGTCTCATGAGACAAACTAGTGTCTTGGCACAAGGCCTTGAAAAAATCTTATTTGTAGTCTTGGCACGAGGCCTTGGCTATGTGGTTATGATAGTCTGGCATTATGCATTCCAACATTATGAAAGTGGTTATTGATATTGCATGTGATTATTCGATTAGTAGAATATCCATGTGAATAAGTAAATGGCATTATTTCATTTTTATTTTTTCCATACTATGTTTAAGTTCAATTTTAAAAGGCTTTTGTTTTAGTAATTCATTGCCTTAAATGTTTATGCTTATTATGAATGTTCCGCTATATTGTTATCCTTACTGGGCATTTGAGCTCACCCCTTTTCTATGTTTTATTTTTCCCAGGTAGTGAAGAAGTAAATTATGAATGACTTGTAGGGATATTATGAGGGGTTAATAGTGTGGATATGAATACTTTGTTGTTTTAGTAGTTTTTCACTTTGAAATGTAATTTAAAACTTTATGATTATATCTAGTGTTCCCAAGGCTACTAAACCAATCGGTCTTTCGAGATTTGATCTTTCTTGTGATCATGCCAATGTTACGAAGTAATGCACCGACTCTGGGCAACTGGGGTCGGGGCGTTACAGTTGGTATCAGAGGAAGTTTAGTACAAACCTTGGAAGCTAGATTTAGATAAACTCTGATTAGAGCAAGTAGACCTAAGATGAACTTTGAGGATTAGTATAGAAGAACTTCCTAGAATTTTGGTATTGTAGAGATTTTGTGAGTTTTCCGAGCAATACATCCCTGTCTGGATACGAGCAGGTAGAGGCGGCTCTGGCACAGACGTACCTAGGGGTAAAACCCGAAAACACCGCTTTGAGCTAGACTCGAACGGGAACTGGTGCACGACAACGGGCCTTGCTGCACTCTTGGTTACGACACTCCCGGGGGATATGCTTAGGATAACTCTCATTTTCTTTACAAATCATTATGAAGGGTTTATGAGTATATACTTCCTCAAAGAAAACATTTTTATGATTATGAATTATATCCATAAATAGTTCAATTTATGTTAAGTGTTTTATAAGTATGGGATTATGTATTTTGATTCATAAACTGATCTAGTTTATGCCATTGTTTAGAAATGGCGCCTAGTGGAATAAATGGAAACCGTATCAATGCACGCACTCCATGTAGGGATTTCCCTCCTGCTCAAGATAATTATAGTGGGGTTGGTGATGCAACTGGTGCCGATCAGCTAATCACAATACTGGGACAACTTACTCAGGTTATGAATAATAACCTTACCCGTATGGAGCACCCTAATCCGCAGCGTGGAGGATCAATGTTAGATCGATTCATGAGGCAACAACCACCAACTTTCAATGGGAATACAAATCCCTTAGTAGCTGAGCAATGGATATTTTCCCTAGAAAAAATATTTCAGGCTTTGGGGAGCAGTGAAAGGGAAAAAGTTATCATGGCAGTTTACCGCCTCACTGGAGATGCTGATAAATGGTGGTCATTGATTCAAAACATGAAGGAAGATGATAAAGTATCAAATATGGAATGGAGGGAGTTCAAAGATCTGTTTTTAGAAAAATACTTCCCTCGCGACCATCGAGCGGATATGGAAAGACAATTTCTGAGTCTGAGACAAAAGGAGGATGAGAATGTCACAAAGTATGAGGCTAACTTTACAAGGTTAACGAGGTATGCTGGAGATTATATTCGCAACCCAAGAAGTAAGATTGATCGTTTCTTTGATGGGTTAAAACCATTTCTCCGTCGAGCATTAGTCTCACAATCCTTTTCATCGTACGAAGACATTGTCTCATGTGCTATAAAGACCGAAAAGGAATTCTCTAAGTCTTATGACTTTAAAGCAAAGCAAGAGAAGAAGAGACCTGCTGATCAATCTGGGAATGGAAATAAGGGGAAGAAGGGAAAGGTTGAATATCCATCTTGTGGTAAATGCGGGAAGAAACATCCTGGTGCTTGCCTGAAGGGAATGGGAGTCTGTTACAAGTGTGGTGAAAAAGGCCACCAAGCTCATGATTGCAAGGGGAAGAAGGAAGCTACCAACGTTCAGTGCTACAATTGCAGGGAGATGGGGCATTATGCAAATGCATGTCCTAAGCGTCAGGAAAACTTACCTCAGAAAAGGCCAAGGGATCAAGGCCAGGCTTATGCTATCACTACTGCTGAGGTAGAAGCTCCGAAAGACGTGGTGGCAGGTAATTTAATGGTTTCCTCAAGTTTAGCAAATGCATTATTTGATTCTGGATCATCGCATTGTTTCATATCTTCCCAGTTTGCTATGAAAATTAGATATTTCCAATTTGATTTAATAAGGGAGTTGTCAGTCAAAACTCCTAAGGGAAGTATCGTTGCAACAAAGTTTTGTGAATCAGTCCCCATTAGAGCACATAAATTTTCTTTATCTGCTGATCTCATCGTCATACCTATGATTGAGTTTGATATAATCCTCGGTATGGACTGGCTTTCGGACTATGATGCGAAGATTTATTGTAAGAAGAAAGAGGTTACGATTCTTGATGATAATGATAAGGAACACCTTATTTTTAGAGCAGAATCGTCACCACCTAATTCTTATTTAGATCCACCCCCAGTAGCTCATGTTAATTCAATTATTGGGGAGGAAGAGAATGAAATAACTGTCGGTGAGGAAAGGAATGTTCAAATAGAGGATGTAACTGTTGTGAAAGAATTTGTAGATGTATTTCCGGAAGATTTACCTGGACATCCTCCAGAACGAGAAGTTGAGTTTTCCATTGATTTGATTCCTGGATCAAGGCCTATATCGAAGACCCCTTATAGAATGGCCACTGTAGAGTTAGTCGAACTAAAGAAACAACTAGAGGAATTGAGTAATAAGGGATTTATTCGCCCTAGTGTTTCTCCATGGGGAGCCCCTGTTCTTTTTGTTAAAAAGAAAGATGGATCTATGAGGTTATGTATCGACTACAGGGAGATCAATGCTATAACGATAAAGAACAAGTATCCCCTACCTCGTATTGATGATTTATTTGACCAACTGCATGGAGCTCAATACTTTTCAAAGATTGACCTTCGATCTGGATACCATCAGTTGTGTGTGAAGAAGGAAGACATTCCGAAAACAGCATTTCGAACCAGGTACGGGCATTACGAGTTTACTGTAATGCCGTTTGGATTGACTAATGCACCCTCTGTATTCATGGATCTGATGAATAGAGTCTTCAAGGAGTATCTCGATGAATTTGTGGTGGTATTTATTGATGATATCTTGGTATACTCCAAAACCTACGAAGATCATGAAAATCACTTGCGCATTATCTTGAAGACTCTGAGGAGGCATGAATTATATGGGAAGTTTAGCAAGTGTGATTTCTGGCTTCAGGAGATTTCTTTTCTTGGCCATATTGTCTCTAAAGATGGAATCTCTGTTGATCCTTCTAAGACCAAGGCAATCCAAGAATGGCCAGCACCTACGAGTATAACTGAGGTACGTAGTTTTATTGGTTTGGCAGGTTATTATCGACGTTTCGTCCAGAATTTTGCCCGATTGGCTAACCCATTAACGAAGCTCACACGTAAAGGGGTTAAATTTGTTTGGACAAAAGAGTGTGAAGAATGTTTAGAAGAATTGAAGAAAAGATTAGTCAATGCTCCTATATTGACTCTACCATCGGGGAATGATGGGTTTGTTATTTATAGTGATGCATCAAAGAAAAGACTTGGTTGTGTCCTTATGCAGAATGATAGAGTTATTTCCTATGCATCACGACAGTTGAAAATTCATGAACAAAACTATCCTACTCATGATCTCGAGTTATCAGCTGTGATCTTTGCTTTGAAGATATGGAGGCACTACCTCTATGGTGAAAAATGTGAGATTTATACTGATCACAAGAGTTTGAAGTACATTTTCTCACAAAAAGAACTCAACATGAGGCAAAGGAGATGGCTTGAATTACTCAAGGATTATGATTGCACGATACACTACCACCCGGGGAAAGCAAAAAAAGTAGCAGATGCTTTGAGCAGAAAAGACCATGGAGTTCTGAACATGATGAGAATTGAAAGGGACCCAATTTTCATGGATCTAGAGAAGATGGACATGGGAATAACCAGGGAAGGTGAAACATCAATGCTTTTTCAAATGGTTGCCAAACCATCTTTACTAGAAAGGATTAAGAGTTCTCAAACCGATGATGAAGAATTTCAGAAGAAGATTAAAGCTGTGAATGATGGGAGATTGAGAGACTTTGTGTTTGAAGATGGGATTTTGAAATTCGGGAAGAGACTTTGTGTTCCCGATTCACCTGATCTAAAAAGGGAATTTCTGGATGATGCTCATAGTTCCAATTTCTCTATACACCCTGGGAGCACCAAAATGTATAGAGATTTGAAGGAACATTTTTGGTGGGACAACATGAAGAGGGAGATTGCTGATTTTGTGTCAAGATGTATGGTTTGTCAACAAGTGAAAGCTGGAAGGCAACAGCCTGGAGGAGTCATGCAACCTCTTCCCATACCAGAGTGGAAATGGGACAATGTTACGATGGACTTTGTCATGGGGCTACCAAAGACTCCTAGAAGGAACGATGCAATATGGGTTATTGTTGATCGTCTTACCAAGACAGCACATTTTCTTGCTATAAGAGAAGATCTACCCCTGGAACATCTAGCAAGACTATACATTAATGAAGTTGTGAGACTTCATGGAGTACCCCTATCGATTGTTTCTGATCGTGATCCCCGTTTTACTTCAAGATTCTGGAAAAGTCTTCAGAAATCCCTGGATACTGAACTTTATTTGAGCACTGCATACCACCCTCAGACAGACGGACAATCAGAACGGACTATTCAAACCTTAGAAGACATGTTGAGATCTTGCTCACTTGACTTTCAGGGTATGTGGGATCAATATATACCACTGGTAGAATTTTCCTATAACAATAGCTTCCATTCGAGTATACAGATGGCACCATATGAAGCGTTATACGGAAAGAGATGTCGTACACCAACCTATTGGGATGACGTTGGTGAAAGAAAACTTGTAGGCCCAGAGCTGGTGGAGGAAACGGTGGAAAAGGTGAAAGTAATCCAAAATCACATCAAAGCAGCTCAAAGTAGGCATAAGAGCTATGCCGATAATCGAAGGAAGGATTTGGAATTTCAAGTCGGTGATCATGTTTTTCTGAAGGTATCTCCGTGGAAGGGAGTCATACGTTTTGGTAAGAAAGGTAAATTGAGTCCCAGGTACATCGGACCTTTCGAAATTCTAGAACGAATTGGGGTTGTAGCTTACCGATTGGCAATGCCGCCAAGTCTCTCCAAAGTTCACGATGTGTTCCACGTATCTCTATTGAGGAAATACATGCCTGATCCGACGCATGTACTCACCTATGAGGAATTAGAACTGGAACCTGATCTGTCTTATTGCGAAGAGCCCGTCAGGATTCTTGATACAAGAGAACATGTACTGAGAAACCGGACGACGCGTCTGGTAAAAGTTTTGTGGAGAAATCATAAGATGGAAGAGGCAACGTGGGAACCCGAGGAACTTATGATGAAGAACCACCCGAGTCTTTTTATGCAGTAATACCCTAGAAATTGCGAGGACGCAATTATTTGAAGGAGGGGAGAATGTAACACCCCAAGCTTTTACGGTACGTTTCCCTTCGAATAATGCGATAGCGTGTGTTGTACGCAACCTCGAGTTCTAACACACACCACAACTAATTAAACTAGTCGTTGTAAATAGTAATACCTACTTTTTGAAATCATATATATTTTATATTTCAAAATGGACTTCATTTTTGGATTCAGAATATCGAAATTATCCTAGGGTGAAATTTTGGTACTTTTCGGATAACTTTTATATTTTGATGAATAGTGAAAATTACTAAATTTTAATTAAAAACAACTTTTTTAATCAAAATAATTAATAGTGATAAATTATAAATTTGAGTGGTTTTAAAGTATATTTAGAATATATTTTTACCATTTAATATAATGTTGGTCATTGGACATAATTTTACAATTAAACCAAACATAAACAAGTGTCAATCTTTTGATAGTTATTATCTCTTAAAAAACACGCTTTTTGTTTTGACAGCGGGAATTAATTTTAAATTAATTTCTGCCACTTCTGTGTTTTGAATTTAGAAAAATGGATTCCATATTTGGAATCAGGATGTTCAAATTGTGTAAATAGGTAACTTTTATTTTTAGACATTTTGAATAATTACTGCGGTAAATATTTTATTTACCATGGTTAAGGGTAAATCCGGTAAATAAGGGTTAAAAAAATAATATTATAATAATACTAAATTACCCTAAAACGTGTCTTAACCCTATTGGTTGATACATGGTCGACCATGGGCATCTTTGGGTCTATTTTGGGACCCCATGGATCCACTTGTAAGTGATAATGACACTTTATTTTAATTTAGTTAAAATTAATACAAAAATGACACAAGCATATATCTTTTAGAACAACAATTTTTACATAGGGTTATATATGTTGGATTTTAGATTATAAATATTAATTAGAAAGCTAAAAAGATTTCCTACATAATGATATTTTATTTATAATTTTTAGACATTAAATAATTTATTTTATTTATGACACAATGATGATGTAGTAATTACTATAATAGTGAAAAATTAAAATAATTGATATTATAAATACCCAAATAAATATAATATGAAACTTTTAATGAATTAAACTAACTTTCTAGGATAATATGATATATTAGGATTGATATAATTGACTTTGTTCGAAGTAATCAATCTGTTATGAGTTTCAAAAAAATCAACTATTGAATAGTGTCAAAATTGACATAAAAGAGTTCTTAAAACAAATATTATATTATTAATTGATATTAAATTCATACAAATCTAAGGTTCGGCCAAGAGACTTATATCATGATAGTTTCATCATTAATGTACCACTTGGGGGTCGCTTGGATGTATATAGTATGTTTATTAACCATATTATATAAAAATACCAAGAGACATTGTAAAAGTGAAACTAATTAACTTAGAGTTAATACTTAAAGATAAGGTTAATATAAGTACCCAAACCTGTCTAAATTCTATTGGTTGAGTGGTTTTAGACTTATCCCCACCTTAAACTTTGAATAATAAGCTTTGGAGCCATTAGAAACCGAATATGAATTTATTATAAATTAATATTTCTAACTTTTCCAAAGGTGCCCCTCACCCCTCTTATAAAAGGGCACTCCTCCTTCTCATTTCTTCACACCTTAAAAGCCTTTTGGTTCGGCCAAACTCTGGCCAACTACTCTCCCAAAATACCTCACTACAACCTAGAGGCCTTAGTTTGATCAGAAAGCCAACCTAAGGAGCCCTTTTGATCAAATCAAAAGGAAGAACCCGAAGAAGAGGTAATGATTTCACCACCCTTTTCTAAGTTCATTTCTTCTTCCACTTCTTCTTCCTTTGTTCTTACCATTCTGAAATAATAACTCCAGTATCTCACATATACTGTGATGTTATTATAAATATGGTACAATCATATTCAGTATTCTATCCACCCTTTGAATAACATGTCACCATACGTGCGTACGTACGGCTTACCGTCTCCACGTCGTGGTGTAATTGTTATTCAATATAATATTATTTGGATGGGTATAATAATGATGTGTAACTCATGTAAATAATAAATATAACATGTTAATGATTCTGTATATATGATATACCATCCATTTATATATTATTTTAATATCAAAAGAATGATATTGTCGCTCGTGCGTACGTACGGACTACCGTCTCCACGAACGCGATGAGATTCATTCTCCATCGTATCCATTCAAGTATAATTATCATTTGATGATTTAAAAATGATTTTTAAGGACTGTATATCATTCTGGATATGAATAAGATACAACAACCATGGCTTATGTAACAAAACATATAAAAGAAAATGAGTAAGTTAACTCCCGAAACGACGATAATTCTAAGATATTATTAACAAATCAATGTTAAAAGATCATATATGATATCATATTAATATATATGATTCTTGTATAATTTAATAACAACTATTTCACCATTATACAGGAGGTTAACCTACCCCAACCAAGGAAAAGTACAAGGTAAGGGTTATTTCACAATCTCTTCGTTATCCGAGGTTGTTTATACGTAATAATCTACTGGGATATCTTTCTCATCCACATCCATGTTTCTTAAAAATGTATTTCAAAACATTTTTTATGGGTTAAAGTCATTTATACCCTTGTTTGAATTTTTATAAGAGGTTTATAAAGGAATCTTTCCGTCGTTTTCAAAACAAGGTCCTTTTTAACCTTTTCGATAGAATTGAGGTAAGAATGTTTTTTTTTAACTTATACGGCGGGTGCGGTTATTTTACGCCGTTATAAAATCTTCAAAGATTTCCTTACAAGCTTATAAGAATATTTTCAAAGAAAAGGTTTTATTTTATATGGATCTTAAATGGTTTCAAAATGAAAGGAGATATTTCTTTAAAAAGAATTTTGATTTCATCTATGTCAACATCCTTTGATGGATTTTAAGATTATTTGAAGTTGATTTATTATGATACAAAACTTCTATATTGTATTGAAGGTTTTGTGATATGTTTGACTATGGATGTGCTATTTTTATACCATTCATAGTTTATGGTGAAATTATTGACATTTCGTATGCTAGTTTTAATACGAATGTTTATGTTATGTTTAAACCTTTTCATATGGGAATGCCTTGGACTTAATAAGTGACGGGTGGAGCCCGCTATAGCTCCTCGATGCATCGGTAGGTCTCATGAGACAAACTAGTGTCTTGGCACAAGGCCTTGACAAAATCTTATTTGTAGTCTTGGCACGAGGCCTTGGCTATGTGGTTATGATAGTCTGGCATTATGCATTCCAACATTATGAAAGTGGTTATTGATATTGCATGTGATTATTCGATTAGTAGAATATCCATGTGAATAAGTAAATGGCATTATTTCATTTTTATTTTTTCCATACTATGTTTAAGTTCAATTTTAAAAGGCTTTTGTTTTAGTAATTCATTGCCTTAAATGTTTATGCTTATTATGAATGTTCCGCTATATTGTTATCCTTACTGGGCATTTGAGCTCACCCCTTTTCTATGTTTTATTTTTCCCAGGTAGTGAAGAAGTAAATTATGAATGACTTGCAGGGATATTATGAGGGGTTAATAGTGTGGATATGAAGACTTTGTTGTTGTAGTAGTTTTTCACTTTGAAATGTAATGTAAAACTTTATGATTATATCTAGTGTTTCCAAGGCTACTAAACCAATCGGTCTTTCGAGATTTGATCTTTCTTGTGATCATGCCAATGTTACGAAGTAATGCACCGACTCTGGGAAACTGGGGTCGGGGCGTTACAGTTGGTATCAGAGGAAGTTTAGTACAAACCTTGGAAGCTAGATTTAGATAAACTCTGATTAGAGCACGTAGACCAAAGATGAACTTTGAGGATTAGTATAGAAGAACTTCCTAGAATTTTGGTATTGTAGAGATTTTGTGAGTTTTCCGAGCAATACATCCCTTTCTGGATACGAGCAGGTAGAGGCGGCTCTGGCACAGATGTACCTAGGGGTAAAACCCGAAAACACCGCATTGAGCTAGACTCGAACGGGAACTGGTGCACGACAACGGGCCTTGCTGCACTCTTGGTTACGACACTCCCGGGGGATATGCTTAGGATAACTCTCATTTTCTTTACAAATCATTATGAAGGGTTTATGAGTATATACTTCCTCAAAGAAAACATTTTTATGATTATGAATTATATCCATAAATAGTTCAATTTATGTTAAGTGTTTTATAAGTATGGGATTATGTATTTTGATTCATAAACTGATCTAGTTTATGCCATTGTTTAGAAATGGCGCCTAGTGGAAGAAATGGAAACCGTATCAATGCACGCACTCCATGTAGGGATTGCCCTCCTGCTCAAGATAATTATAGTGGGGCTGGTGATGCAACTGGTGCCGATCAGCTAATCACCATACTGGGACAACTTACTCAGGTTATGAATAATAACCTTACCCGTATGGAGCACCCTGATCCGCAGCGTGGAGGATCAATGTTAGATCGATTCATGAGGCAACAACCACCAACTTTCAATGGGAATACAAATCCCTTAGTAGCTGAGAAATGGATATTTTCCCTAGAGAAAATATTTCAGGCATTGGGGAGCAGTGAAAGGGAAAAAGTTATCATGGAAGTTTACCGCCTCACTGGAGATGCTGATCAATGGTGGTCATTGATTCAAAACATGAAGGAAGATGATGAAGTATCAAATATGGAATGGAGGGAGTTCAAAGATCTGTTTTTAGAAAAATACTTCCCTCGCGACCATCGAGCGGATATGGAAAGACAATTTCTGAGTCTGAGACAAAAGGAGGATGAGAATGTCACAAAGTATGAGGCTAACTTTACAAGGTTAGCGAGGTATGCTGGAGATTATATTCGCAACCCAAGAAGTAAGATTGATCGTTTCTTTGATGGGTTAAAACCATTTCTCCGTCGAGCATTAGTCTCACAATCCTTTTCATCGTACGAAGACATTGTCTCATGTGCTATAAAGACCGAAAAGGAATTCTCTAAGTCTTATGACTTTAAAGCAAAGCAAGAGAAGAAGAGACCTGCTGATCAATCTGGGAATGGAAATAAGGGGAAGAAGGGAAAGGTTGAATATCCATCTTGTGGTAAATGCGGGAAGAAACATCCTGGTGCTTGCCTGAAGGGAATGGGAGTCTGTTACAAGTGTGGTGAAAAAGGCCACCAAGCTCATGATTGCAAGGGGAAGAAGGAAGCTACCAACGTTCAGTGCTACAATTGCAGGGAGATGGGGCATTATGCAAATGCATGTGCTAAGCGTCAGGAAAACTTACCTCAGAAAAGGCCAAGGGATCAAGGCCAGGCTTATGCTATCACTACTGCTGAGGTAGAAGCTCCGAAAGACGTGGTGGCAGTTAATTTAATGGTTTCCTCATGTTTAGCAAATGCATTATTTGATTCTGGATCATCGCATTGTTTCATATCTTCCCAGTTTGCTAAGAAAATTAGATATTTCCAATTTGATTTAATAAGGGAGTTGTCAGTCAAAACTCCTAAGGGAAGTATCGTTGCAACAAAGTTTTGTGAATCAGTCCCCATTAGAGCACATATATTTTCATTATCTGCTGATCTCATCGTCATACCTATGATTGAGTTTGATATAATCCTCGGTATGGACTGGCATTCGGACTATGATGCGAAGATTTATTGTAAGAAGAAAGAGGTTACGATTCTTGATGATAATGATAAGGAACACCTTATTTTTAGAGCAGAATCATCACCACCTAATTCTTATTTAGATCCACCCCCAGTAGCTCAACTTAATTCAATTATTGGGGAGGAAGAGAATGAAATAACTGTCGGTGAGGAAAGTAATGTTCAAATAGAGTATGTACCTGTTGTGAAAGAATTTGTAGATGTATTTCCGGAAGATTTACCTGGACATCCTCCAGAACGAGAAGTTGAGTTTTCCATTGATTTGATTCCTGGATCAAGGCCTATATCGAAGACCCCTTATAGAATGGCCACTGTAGAGTTAGTCGAACTAAAGAAACAACTAGAGGAATTGAGTAATAAGGGATTTATTCGCCCTAGTGTTTCTCCATGGGGAGCCCCTGTTCTTTTTGTTAAAAAGAAAGATGGATCTATGAGGTTATGTATCGACTACAGGGAGATCAATGCTATAACGATAAAGAACAAGTATCCCCTACCTCGTATTGATGATTTATTTGACCAACTGCATGGAGCTCAATACTTTTCAAAGATTGACCTTCGATCTGGATACCATCAGTTGTGTGTGAAGAAGGAAGACATTCCGAAAACAGCATTTCGAACCAGGTACGGGCATTACGAGTTTACTGTATTGCCGTTTGGATTGACTAATGCACCCTCTGTATTCATGGATCTGATGAATAGAGTCTTCAAGGAGTATCTCGATGAATTTGTGGTGGTATTTATTGATGATATCTTGGTATACTCTAAAACCTACGAAGATCATGAAAATCACTTGCGCATTATCTTGAAGACTCTGAGGAGGCATGAATTATATGGGAAGTTTAGCAAGTGTGAATTCTGGCTTCAGGAGATTTCTTTTCTTGGCCATATTGTCTCTAAAGATGGAATCTCTGTTGATCCTTCTAAGACCAAGGCAATCCAAGAATGGCCAGCACCTACGAGTATAACTGAGGTACGTAGTTTTATTGGTTTGGCAGGTTATTATCGACGTTTCGTCCATAATTTTGCCCGATTGGCTAACCCATTAACGAAGCTCACACGTAAAGGGGTTAAATTTGTTTGGACAAAAGAGTGTGAAGAATGTTTCGAAGAATTGAAGAAAAGATTAGTCAATGCTCCTATATTGACTCTACCATCGGGGAATGATGGTTTTGTTATTTATAGTGATGCATCAAAGAAAGGACTTGGTTGTGTCCTTATGCAGAATGATAGAGTTATTGCCTATGCATCACGACAGTTGAAAATTCATGAACAAAACTATCCTACTCATGATCTCGAGTTAGCAGCTGTGATCTTTGCTTTGACGATATGGAGGCACTACCTCTATGGTGAAAAATGTGAGATTTATACTGATCACAAGAGTTTGAAGTATATTTTCTCACAAAAAGAACTCAACATGAGGCAAAGGAGATGGCTTGAATTACTCAAGGATTATGATTGCACGATACACTACCACCCGGGGAAAGCAAACAAAGTAGCAGATGCTTTGAGCAGAAAAGACCATGGAGTTCTGAACATGATGAGAATTGAAAGGGACCCAATTTTCATGGATCTAGAGAAGATGGACATGGGAATAACCAGGGAAGGTGAAACATCAATGCTTTTTCAAATGGTTGCCAAACCATCTTTACTAGAAAGGATTAAGAGTTCTCAAACCGATGATGAAGAATTTCAGAAGAAGATTAAAGCTGTGAATGATGGGAGATTGAGAGACTTTGTGTTTGAAGATGGGATTTTGAAATTCGGGAAGAGACTTTGTGTTCCCGATTCACCTGATCTAAAAAGGGAATTGCTGGATGATGCTCATAGTTCCAATTTCTCTATACACCCTGGGAGCACCAAAATGTATAGAGATTTGAAGGAACATTTTTGGTGGGACAACATGAAGAGGGAGATTGCTGATTTTGTGTCAAGATGTATGGTTTGTCAACAAGTGAAAGCTGGAAGGCAACAGCCTGGAGGAGTCATGCAACCTCTTCCCATACCAGAGTGGAAATGGGACAATGTTACGATGGACTTTGTCATGGGGCTACCAAAGACTCCTAGAAGGAACGATGCAATATGGGTTATTGTTGATCGTCTTACCAAGACAGCACATTTTCTTGCTATAAGAGAAGATCTACCCCTGGAACATCTAGCAAGACTATACATTAATGAAGTTGTGAGACTTCATGGAGTACCCCTATCGATTGTTTCTGATCGTGATCCCCATTTTACTTCAAGATTCTGGAAAAGTCTTCAGAAATCCCTGAATACTGAACTTTATTTGAGCACTGCATACCACCCTCAGACAGACGGACAATCAGAACGGACTATTCAAACCTTATAAGACATGTTGAGATCTTGCTCACTTGACTTTCAGGGTATGTGGGATCAATATTTACCACTGGTAGAATTTTCCTATAACAATAGCTTCCATTCGAGTATACAGATGGCACCATATGAAGCGTTATACGGAAAGAGATGTCGTACACCAACCTGTTGGGATGACGTTGGTGAAAGAAAACTTGTAGGCCCAGAGCTGGTGGAGGAAACGGTGGAAAAGGTGAAAGTAATCCAAAATCACATCAAAGCAGCTCAAAGTAGGCAGAAGAGCTATGCCGATAATCTAAGGAAGGATTTGGAATTTCAAGTCGGTGATCATTTTTTTCTGAAGGTATCTCCGTGGAAGGGAGTCATACATTTTGGTAAGAAAGGTAAATTGAGTCCCAGGTACATCGGACCTTTCGAAATTCTAGAACGAATTGGGGTTGTAGCTTACCGATTGGCAATGCCGCCAAGTCTCTCCAAAGTTCACGATGTGTTCCACGTATCTCTATTGAGGAAATACATGCCTGATCCGACGCATGTACTCACCTATGAGGAATTAGAACTGGAACCCGATCTGTCTTATTGCGAAGAGCCCGTCAGGATTCTTGATACAAGAGAACAAGTACTGAGAAACCGGACGACGCGTCTGGTAAAAGTTTTATGGAGAAATCATAAGATGGAAGAGGCAACGTGGGAACCCGAGGAACTTATGATGAAGAACCACCTGAGTCTTTTTATACAGTAATACCCTAGAAATTGCGAGGACGCAATTATTTGAAGGAGGGGAGAATGTAACACCCCAAGCTTCTACGGTACGTTTCCCTTCGAATAATGCGATAGCGTGTGTTGTACGCAACCTCGAGTTCTAACACACACCACAACTAATTAAACTAGCCGTTGTAAATAGTAATACCTACTTTTTGAAATCATATATATTTTATATTTCAAAATGGACTTCATTTTTGGATTCGGAATATCAAAATTATCCTAGGGTGAAATTTTGGTACTTTTCGGATAACTTTTATATTTTGATGAATAGTGAAAATTACTAAATTTTAATTAAAAACAACTTTTTTAATCAAAATAATTAATAGTGATAAATTATGAATTTGAGTGGTTTTAAAGTATATTTAGAATATATTTTTACCATTTAATATAATGTTGGTCATTGGACATAATTTTACAATTAAACCAAACATAAACAAGTGTCAATCTTTTGATAGTTATTATCTCTTAAAAAACACGCTTTTTGTTTTGACAGCGGGAATTAATTTTAAATTAATTTCTGCCACTTCTGTGTTTTGAATTTAGAAAAATGGATTCCATATTTGGAATCAGGATGTTCAAATTGTGTAAATAGGTAACTTTTATTTTTAGACATTTTGAATAATTACTGGGGTAAATATTTTATTTACCATGGTTAAGGGTAAATCCGGTAAATAAGGGTTAAAAAAATAATATTATAATAATACTAAATTACCCTAAAACGTGTCTTAACCCTATTGGTTGATACATGGTCGACCATGGGCATCTTTGGGTCTATTTTGGGACCCCATGGATCCACTTGTAAGTGATAATGACACTTTATTTTAATTTAGTTAAAATGAATACAAAAATGACACAAGCATATATCTTTTAGAACAACAATTTTTACATAGGGTTATATATGTTGGATTTTAGATTATAAATATTCATTAGAAAGATAAAAAGATTTCCTACATAATGATATTTTATTTATAATTTTTAGACATTTAATAATTTATTTTATTTATGACACAATGATGATGCAGTAATTACTATAATAGTGAAAAATTAAAATAATTGATATTATAAATACCCAAATAAATAAAATATGAAACTTTTAATGAATTAAACTAATTTTCTAGGATAATATGATATATTAGGATTGATTTAATTGACTTTTTTCGAAGTAATCAATCTGTTATGAGTTTCAAAAAAATAAACTATTGAATAGTGTCAAAATTGACATAAAAGAGTTCTTAAAACAAATATTATATTATTAATTGATATTAAATTCCTAAAAATCTAAGGTTCGGCCAAGAGACTTATATCATGATAGGTTCATCATTAATGTACCACTTGGGGGTCGCTTGGATGTATATAGTAAGTTTATTAACCATATTATATAAAAATACAAAGAGACATTGTAAAAGTGAAACTAATTAACTTAGAGTTAATACTTAAAGATAAGGTTAATATAAGTACCCAAACCTGTCTAAATTCTATTGGTTGAGTGGTTTTCGACTTATCCCCACCTTAACCTTTGAATAATAAGCTTTGGAGCCATTAGAAACCGAATATGAATTTATTATAAATTAATATTTCTAACTTTTCCAAAGGTGCCCCTCACCCCTCTTATAAAAGGGCACTCCTCCTTCTCATTTCTTCACACCTTCAAAGCCTTTTGGTTCGGCCAAACTCTGCCCAAATACTCTCCCAAAATCCCTCACTACAACCTAGAGGCCTTAGTTTGATCAGAAAACCAACCTAAGGAGCCCTTTTGATCAAATCAAAAGGAAGAACCCGAAGAAGAGGTAATGATTTCACCACCCTTTTCTAAGTTCATTTCTTCTTCCACTTCTTCTTCCTTTGTTCTTACCATTCTGAAATAATAACTCCAGTATCTCACATATACTTTGATGTCATTATAAATATGGTACAATCATATTCATTATTCTATCCACCCTTTTAATAACATGTCACCATACGTGCGTACGTACGGCTTACCGTCTCCACGTCGTGGTGTAATTGTTATTCAATATAATATTATTTGGATGGGTATAATAATGATGTGTAACTCATGTAAATAATAAATATAACATGTTAATGATTCTGTATATATGATATACCATCCATTTATATATTATTTTAATATCAAAAGAATGATATTGTCGCTCGTGCGTACGTACGGACTACCGTCTCCACGAACGCGATGAGATTCATTCTCCATCGTATCCATTCAAGTATAATTATCATTTGATGATTTAAAAATGATGTTTATGGACTGTATATCATTCTGGATATGAATAATATACAACAACCATGGCTTATGTAACAAAACATATAAAAGAAAATGAGTAAGTTAACTCCCGAAACGACGATAATTCTAAGATATTATTAACAAATCAATGTTAAAAGATCATATATGATATAATATTAATATATATGATTCTTGTATAATTTAATAACAACTATTTCACCATTATACAGGAGGTTAACCTACCCCAACCAAGGAAAAGTACAAGGTAAGGGTTATTTCACAATCTCTTCATTATCCGAGGTTGTTTATACGTAATAATCTACTGGGATATCTTTCTCATCCACATCCATGTTTCTTAAAAATGTATTTCAAAACATTTTTTATGGGTTAAAGTCATTTATACCCTTGTTTGAATTTTTATAAGAGGTTTATAAAGGAATCATTCCGTCGTTTTCAAAACAAGGTCCTTTTTAACCTTTTCGATAGAATTGAGGTAAGAATGTTTTTTTTAACTTATACAGCGGGTGCGGTTATTTTACGCCGTTATAAAATCTTCAAAGATTTCCTTACAAGCTTATAAGAATATTTTCAAAGAAAATGTTTTATTTTATATGGATCTTATATGGTTTCAAAATGAAAGGAGATATTTCTTTAAAAAGAATTTTGATTTCATCTATGTCAACATCCTTTGATGGATTTTAAGATTATTTGAAGTTGATTTATTATGATACAAAACTTCTATATTGTATTGAAGGTTTTGTGATATGTTTGACTATGTATGTGCTATTTTTATACCATTCATAGTTTATGGTGAAATTATTGACATTTCGTATGCTAGTTTTAATACGAATGTTTATGTTATGTTTAAACCTTTTCATATGGGAATGCATTGGACTTAATAAGTGACGGGTGGAGCCCGCTATAGCTCCTCGATGCATCGGTAGGTCTCATGAGACAAACTAGTGTCTTGGCACAAGGCCTTGACAAAATCTTATTTGTAGTCTTGGCACGAGGCCTTGGCTATGTGGTTATGATAGTCTGGCATTATGCATTCCAACATTATGAAAGTGGTTATTGATATTGCATGTGATTATTCGATTAGTAGAATATCCATGTGAATAAGTAAATGGCATTATTTCATTTTTATTTTTTCCATACTATGTTTAAGTTCAATTTTAAAAGGCTTTTGTTTTAGTAATTCATTGCCTTAAATGTTTATGCTTATTATGAATGTTCCGCTATATTGTTATCCTTACTGGGCATTTGAGCTCACCCCTTTTCTATGTTTTATTTTTCCCAGGTAGTGAAGAAGTAAATTATGAATGACTTGCAGGGATATTATGAGGGGTTAATAGTGTGGATATGAAGACTTTGTTGTAGTAGTAGTTTTTCACTTTGAAATGTAATGTAAAACTTTATGATTATATCTAGTGTTTCCAAGGCTACTAAACCAATCGGTCTTTCGAGATTTGATCTTTCTTGTGATCATGCCAATGTTACGAAGTAATGCACCGACTCCGGGCAACTGGGGTCGGGGCGTTACACGCCTATAACTTGTGCACTGCTTCTTGCACGTTGCTACTTGCGCGCCACTACTTGCGCGGCAAGAATTCCCCAAAAGACTTTCACAGCAACACTTGCACGGCAGACTTGCACGGCAACACTTGCGTGACAACACTGGTGCGGAAATACTTGTGTGCCATATAAATAACACTCAGCTTACACTCCACTTCAGCTTGCGTGCCTCTTTCTGTAATTTCATTTTCAGAGCTCAAATTTTTCTCTTAAGTGTTGATCCTTAAAAAATGAGGAGGTGAGTCGTCTATTTATAGGCATGTTCTTGACTTGCACATCCTAGACTTGTGCACCACCACTTGCGCGACACACTCGCACGCCAAATACTTGCGCTCCATTCTTGACTTGCACTCCACTTTATTTCCTTTTCCATATTTCTGAAATAATGCTCTTTTGAAATATGACTTGCACGCCTCTACATACTTGCACGCCTACTGCATACTTTCGCGCCTACTTCTTTCCTTTGCCATATTTTTGATCTGATGATATTTGTGATATGACTTTTCCAAAAACACTTTTTTGTCACTCCCTTTACTTCATAAGTCTTGCATCACAAGTTCTTCAAACTTATGATATTTGTGAAATACAAATCAGCAAAGCATCGTCTAGTTTTTCCAAGTTCTTTGGAATATGAATTTCAAAGTACTTCTTTCATCCTCACTTCAAATCCTCAATTCTTCTTCAACCATCCTTAGATAGATGATACTTTACCATTATGCTATAATAATACTCAAATGGATGATACTTCTCCATTCTTAATTGTTGTAAACAATGTGTCACCTTTGACACAAGTTCTTTGAACTTAGGATCAGTTCAACAGTCATCTGAATTTATCTTCTTAGAGAATTAATCAAGTATGAAATCCAATGATTTGATTTCATAATAATTCACCAATAATCCTCACATCAGCTGATCTTCATTAACTTTGGATTCCTTCTCTATCTCCTTCTTCATTTTGACCAGTATTTACAATTGTTGACAACAAATACAATCTTCACACACAAAGTGGTCCCAACAATCTCCCCCTTTGTATTTTGTTTTCAATACCACAAAGTCTTCTCAAATGAATGTGTCAATGTCAAAATGAGAATCGTATCTCTCCCTTTTACTTATTTCTCTCCCATAGACATTCATTTCATTTCTCTCCCCCTTATTGACAAGAAATACAAAGTTCATGGTAGAGAGGGTATCATTATATACTTAAGCAATGTTCCATCAATAATTTCACTCTAAGTCTACGTTGAGCAATGCTCAGCGTAGAAAACAATAGGATTTGATTTAGACAAAAAATCTGTCCATTACCCACATAATATGACACCTCATGAGATGAGAACACATACACTTGTCTTCAAGGGTTTTTCACTTCCATTCCAGGCCGACGGTATTGAGTGTGAAAGAAATAATTAACCTGAAATTCCTGCACTCACTTCAACAAATGGATCAAAAACATTCATGTGCAATTGGAAGAATACGTGGCCTTGGATCACATTCACTCTTCTTATGTCATTGATTATCTTTGTTACTCCCCCTTTGTAGAATGATATTTATTTTGAGTAACCTAGGATGAAAGATTTAGAAATAACATACCATTTCCAATGACCTGATCTTAATACAATCTTCAGAGTAGTTGAATTTAGTATCAACTGAAAATGATACTTATTGAGATAATGACTCTAGAAGCTTCTTCATGTGTATCCCTATATAGAGAACACTTCTAATCACTGAATCACAGTTTCTCCCCCTGAGATCTTTCATCACCTTCAATTCGTTGTATTTAAAGAAAAAATACAATACAAAAAGATTTAAGGGAATATGGTGGATCCAGCATGCTTCTTCAATGTGCTTAGGAGGGATGAGATGATTTTATCAACCAATATGCTCCATTTTCTCCACTCCTCACACTTTCACATTTGATCATTAATTTTGAATGTAACTGTGTGGATCTCAATACATCTTCTATCTTTTTGTGTGTGAATCTTCTTTCTTCAGGAGAATTCCAAGCACTAGAATCTCTTGGTGCAACATTCATTCTCTTCATGAATTCTTCTTGGGATGGAATAAGTTCAATGCACATTCTGATAGTGTGACCAGCCTTATTAAACCACACACAGAGAACATCTTTGTCTTCATGTAGAATCATCTTTTTGTTCTTAGCACTAGCCTTAGCTTTTGCATATTCCATCTTTCTCATTCTTTCCAATTATTCTGGCCAAATCACAAAAATATCATTAGGGACTGAGGTATCAAGATTGGATCTTCTACATGGATTCTTCTGACCGGATTCCTTCATAGTAGTTCTTTTGGATGCGCCAGCCTTCACCTTCTTGGACATGGAATCCATGGACTTCTTAGTTTTCCACATTGTAATCTTATTGGGATCATTTTTTTGCAACATACTTATGAATACTTCCCAAGATAGATTCTTTATTATTCTCTAGCTTTTGTGGTCTTCTGTTCTTATTAGCTTTGAATACATTTTGAGATAGGCATCCACCATTCTTGTGACCACTCCCATTGCATACATCACAGATGTTGTCCAGCATTCCAAATCTATTTGCAGTATACATATGTTTCTGGATCTGTGGATGTAACTTCTTCTTCTCTGGATTTCTCCCCCTTGAGATGGGCTTTCTCTGTGATTTAACATTTAAGGGATTGTACCAATAATCCAGTGCACAATGCCAAAACTTGTTGCAGCACCAGCATTGACCAACAAACATTAACTTCTAGTCATCTTCATGATAATTTTTCTAATCCTTCTTCTTCTTGGTATGTTGTGATTTTGATGGGGATCTATCTTCCATAGTCTTTCCCCTATCAACCCTATCCATGGTGATAGGTTTCATCTCACTTTTCTTCATCCAAACTTGTTTAGAATATTTCTTCCTGCCTGCACTTTTTGTAGGAGCAATTTTAGAAACATTAATACAATTTGGTATGGATGATACCTTTACTTTCTCAACTACTTGTGATAGATCAATGAGTTAAGCCATGATCTTCTTATCACATGTTGGAGTTCTTTTGACGTTAGAATCCTCCAGTGAGCATTGAGTACTAGAAGAAATTATTTCCTTCTTTTGTGGAGACTCAATATGTGTCTTCTCAAGATTGGTTAGTTCAGCTTCCAATTCTAGACATCTCATATTGAGTATGACTTCCTGGTTTTCAATCATAGTCATCTTCTCTTCACAATCCTTCTTTAATCTTTAAACTTCATCTTCATGGATCTTTACTTTGTTTTGTAACAAAAAGTCAAGTTCATTGATCATCTTAGAGTTATCTTCCAAATATAACTTCTGGACTTCATTGCCCCTTTTCAGCTCATCTTCTAGTGCATGTATCTTCTCTTCTAGAGTCTTTTTGACTCCCTACTTTTCTTCAACATCTTTGAGCCACTCTGAAGAACATTCTTCAAATCCCATCGTTGTTGCTTCAAAGGGTCCAACCTGTCTAGAGAGCTCTAAAAAGTCGACAATTTTTTTTGTATTCCTTTCTCCAAAATAGCAGTTTCTTCTTCCAGCTAAGTGATATTTTCATTCATGAATTGAAATACCCCGCAAACTAGGGATGCACACTCTTCAGGAATACCATGCAGAATCCTTCTTAATCTATCAACTGATATTTCTTGAGATGTTGTAGATTGTTCACCACCACTTGTGCTAGCATTTTCATCATGTGGGTAATTTCCAAATGTACTAACACATACCTCTTGATCAGTTGAGGTAAGAAGTTTTTCCATCTTCTTGGTGGGTACTTGAGCCACCTTCTCATTAATTTACAAATCTGGTGTGTCTTCAATGTCAGCCAGGTATGGAGGACCAGATGCTTCCTCTTCTTTAGTTATGAAGAAATTACTCTTCAACATTATCTTCTCTTTCTTTTTCCTGTTCATCGTGTTCTTGGTAGATATAACTAAATCTTTACCAAAATTGTTCTTCATTGTTCACTCAGGAATGGAACACATGCTTTCAAAAGAGAACAACTTCACTTTAAAGAATCCAACAGAGGTTAACATGTCGCTCTGATACCAATTGATAGGACCAGTTTGGGATATGTCTAACACTGAGAGGGGGTTGAATTAGTGTTAGGGACTTTTTAAACCAATTCCAACTTTTATCCATGTACCTCATGACCTGTTAGGATCTTGATTCTCTAATTATCTTTTCCCTGTCGCATGCAATAATAGAAAGCAGTTAAAATATGCACACGATATTTTTATAAGGTTCACCACTCAATAAGAGTAGCTACGTTCTTACCATGCATGGGTATGGCCACTGCATGGATTCTCCATTATAATGTGATATGATTTTAAAATGTAGTGGCTAGGAAAGCAATCCTCTAGCCCATCTGAGTCCCTACACTTTAGAGGGGGTGGGAAACAATCCTCTTACCTAGACTGGTGATGAATTAGCCCAACATGCATTGTCTAGGTGGTTATTTATACTGCCTATAGAGACAGTCTTCTTCCTTCTTCAAAAGGTAGGTTCTGATCTTGATCTTCTTTAGTGCTCTTTACTTGATTACTTGCAAAGAAGTAGGCAAGCAATTCTTCGTGTCTTCTTCTTTTCTTCTTCACTAGTGAAAATCCAGCTGCACTAGGACTTCTTATTCTTCTTTAGTGCAATAACAGAATGCACTAGGACTCCTTCTTCTTTCTTATCAAGAATCACATATTCCAATGTGATTAATTAGGCAACGAAGACCATCTTACTTGGCATCATCGGAGTGAGTTCTCCTCTTGTTCATAAATGCATGTGATCATGCATACGGAATGTAGTTGAACTCTTTTCCTTGTTCTTCTTTCCTCTCCAGAAGATTGCAGGAACTCCTGGAACAAAAAACCTTGCGCGCCCACTTCCTCTTGCGCACCCTATACATGCGCACCTATAACTTGCACGCTTTCTTCTTGCACGTTGATTCTTGTGCGCCACTACTTGCATGGCAAGACGTCTTCAAAAGACATGTGAAGCAACACTTGCGCGACAGACATGCGTGGAAACACTTGCACGGCATCACTTGCGTGGCAATACTTGCGCGTTGTATAAATAACCCACAGCTTGCGCGCCACTAGAGCTTGCGCGCCTCTTTCTACACTTGCACATTCAGAGATCAAATTTTTCTCTTAAGTGTTGAGCCTTAAAAAATGAGGAGGAGATTCATCTATTTAAAGGCATTTTCATGACTTGCGTGACCTAGACTTGCGCGCCACCACTTGCGCGCCACCACTTGCGCGCCACCACTTGCGCGACACACTTTCTGGCCAAATACTTGCGCGCCATTCTTGACTTGCGCGCCACTTTTTTTTCTTTTCCATATTTCTAAAATAATGCTCTTTTTAAATATGACTTGCGCACCTCTACATACCTGCGTGCCTACTGCATACTTGCACGCCTAATTATATTCTTTTCCATATTTTTGATCTGATGATATTTGTGATATGAATTTGCAAAAAACACTTCTTTTTCACTCCCTTTCCTTCATAAGGCTTGCATGACAAGTTCGTCAAACTTATGATATTTTTGAAATAAAATCAGCAAAGCATCGTCTGGTTTTCCCAACTTTTTTGGAAAATGAATTCCAAAGTACTTCTTTCATCCTCACATCAAATCCTCTATTCTTCATCAACGATCCTTAGATAGATGATACTTCACCATTATGCTCCAATCATCCTCAAATGGATGATACTTCTCCATTCTACATTGCTGTAAACAATGTGCCACCTTTGACACAAGTTCTTTGAACTTAGGATCAGTTCAAAAATCGTCTGAATTTATCTTCTTAGAGAATTACTCAAGTATGGCATCCAATGCTATGATTTCATAATAATTCTCCAAGCATCCTCACTTCAGCCGATCTCCATTAACTTTGGAGTCCTTCTTTATCTCCTTCTTCATTTTGACCAGTATTGACAATTGTTGACAACAAATATAATCCTCACACACAAAGTGGTCCAAAAAAAGGCATTAGAAGAAGTAGTTCTCAAGAATGAAGTTACCATTATTTAACAAACCCGTTAGGGGGTTGAATTATGCATGTCCACCTAAGGGCATTGGATGCATAGTCAAATAAATAGCATCTTTTGGCTGAGAGGTCCATTATATATACTACTTATGAAAGGCCACCTAAGGGCACGTACTGCATAGTCAGGCAAAAGAACTCTCGGAAATTTACATTCCTAGTGCTAGAAATCCAGTGAAAGTTTATGGAGATTCAAATTTTCCAAAGTATAGTGTTTTTTGTATGGAAAATGGTACTTGAAGATGGAGAATATATTTCCAAATAATATTATCAATGAACTGGATGGATATCACTCCTACGAAGGTCTGACCCAAACGTAGGGGAGGGGAATATAAACAATTTACTTAAATACTTTTAGATCATGAAAAAGGATATGTGACAAATATGTTAAGGATGCCTATTTTTTCGGATCCCTACATATTGTAATTTAAGACAAATAAGGACAAAAGAGGATTTCTTCCCAAGAATGTAGTTACCAGTATGCGACAAACCTGTTAGGGGGTTGAATTATGTAGGGCCACCTAAGGGCATTGGATGAATAGTCAAATAATAGTATCTTTTGGCTGACAAATCTGTTATGGAGACTGTTTATGCAAGGCCGCCTAAGGGCTCGTACTGCATAGTCAGGAAAATAAACTCTCAGAAGTTTGAAATTTTTCTGACTAGAAGTCAAGAAAAGGGTTATGAAGATCTGAAAATATTTAAGGTTAGGATTATGACACATAATGATGGGAATTGTCCAATGTATGCAGAGATATACAAATTAATACTAACCATAATCATGTTGTGGTTGTGTCCTAAATGGAAATGTTGGACTTCACTATATATCATATAAGGATGGGAATCAAGCCATACGTAGTTCGTGAACTACAGCTTAACATCATGTGGGAAAAAAGGATTGGAGATCTTAGTTTTGTATCATAGATCTGGGACCATTATAAGAAATACACAGTGTGTGTTTTCATGTGGACTTTTCAGCCAGGGGACTGAAAGAGGAATTTGGGGTTAGGCCCAAAAGACTTCGGGCTGGATTCGAGGGACACTCGAACGTTCCTACGTATCTCATAAGAATGGGAATCAAGCTCACGTAGTTCTATAAATACCCTCTGTATAGATTTGGTTCGTACATGTGAAGGGTGAAATGGGACTTTAGTGCAATGATGGTTTGACCCAAAATAAACGGTTCGGGCATTTCCATGTATGCATGTAGTCTTTGCAATGAAACATGATTGAAAAATCAATGTAAATAATGATTCCCTCTCAGGTGAGGGTATCAAAAAATATTTTATTTATTTTCATAATGGACAAAAGTATTGTATAGTTTAACCTCGTATAGCAAGGACGGAAGTGAACCAATGTAAAAATATTGATTCTAGGGGAGGATTCACAAATCAACATCATTTGAGATGGAGGTGAACCGATGTGAAGAGATTGGTTTTGGGCTTGAAACATGGGAGTTTGCCTACGTACCCAGCCTAGAAGGCAAGGATCAAAGTTCACGTAGTTCAATTAAAGAATTTTTAGTGATCAAGTTGTTCTTGGGGACAATGATCTAAATTATATTGGGACTTACACATGGTTAGTAGCCCATAGAGAGTGTTATGGTTTAATTTTCTCTAAACTCATGTGAGTCATACTCAGTGTGAGAAACAAGAGGTAGCAACAACCTTAACGATGCACAGTTTAATGTCATGTAAGACATATGAAGGGACTATACAGTTTAAAGTATTGTAGTTAGGACTATTGGTGCTGCACTGTAACACCCTGAGATTTTATGAAAGATATTCATTGAATTTCATTGATGTCTTCTATTATACAGCAAACAAATTTTAGCTTGTACTATACGCAACACCGTATTAGCTTTCAGTATACGCAACGCTATTCTTTGATCGTGTTACACACAATTTCAAGTTCGTTTTATAATAGTAATTCTATGCAACATTGAGTGTGTGTGTATATATATATATTGAATGTATAAATGAAATAAGGTTGGATTCTGTTATACGAAATAATAAAGGATTCTTTCACAACATGAAACCCTTGGCTTGCATTACACGCAATCACGACCTTCCTCGATAGCGTGTCTTGTACGCAATACCGGGTTTTACTAAACAACGATATATGATTATAATATTTTTATGAACTAGCCGTTATGAATAGTATTGAATACACTTTGAATTTTATAAAATTATTATACATCTTACATATTTTCTAGAACATGTTATGAGAACAAAATAATTTTTTCGGGTAAAATAATTATTTTTCAAAAAATACAGTTTTGCCTCCTTTTGATGGTGTACCCACTTTAAATATTGTTTTTTGACATGTTTATAAGTTCAATTTGAAAAAATTAAATTCTTCCTTGGAATATGTATATAAAATTTTTACCTTGAATAAATTTTTCATATTATTCTGATAACTTTCATATTTTAATGAATAGTAAAAACACGCTATATTTTAATTAAAAACTACTTTTTTCATCATAATAACTTATGTGGTTAAATTATAATATTGAATGGTTTTAAAGTATAAATAGAATTTATTTTTATCATTTAATATAATTTATGTCATTATCCTTGATTTGACATTGAATTCGTAGGTTAAATAAATTCAATCTTTTGCAATGTTTTAAACAAAAAACCCATTTTCTTTCGACAACAGGATTAATTTTAATTTAATTTCTGCAACTTCTGTTTATTGAATTTGGAAAAATGGATTCCATATTTGGAATCAGTGGGTCCAAATTATATTAATAGACTAAGTTTTATTTTTGGGCTTTATGAATAGTAACAATGGTAAATTTTCTTTACCATAGTAAAAGCTAAATTGGGTAATTAAGGGTAAATATAATATTATAAAATTATCCTAATACTTGTATTAATAAAATTTGATGATTATAAATAGTCCTAAATCATATTTTGGTCGAAATTGAATCCATTGGGACCCACCTGGAGGTGATTAAGACCTTTAGTTTATTTTATTTAAAGGAAAGTGAAATATGTCTCACTCAACTTTAATAACTAATTTATTTTTAATATAAGTTTATACAGAATATAAATTTTGTTATAAATACTCATTTGAAATATAAAATACTTTTCTTTTTCATGGTAATTTATTTGTAATTTTTAAGAGTTATTTAGTTACCTTATCATTTTATACATTAATGATGCAGAAATTATTTATTTAGTGAAAAATCAATAATATAGTTTTTATTGAAATATTAATACATATCAAAAGGCCCAAAAAACTGCACAAAACTTATTATTAGTGTATATATAAATCCTAAACATCCCCTGACCGAATTTTTGACCATTTGGATCCTTATTAAGGTGATTATGACACTTATATTATTTTATTTTAAATGATGCCAAAGTTTTCACCTTCATAATTTATCAAATATAAAAATTTAAATATTGTGATTTTAAGATGATAAATTAGATTAAAAGTATTATTGTGGAAGGTAATATATTTATCTATATCATAGGATTTTATTTTTAATTTTTAGGCAACAAATAAGTATATTAAATAATTATACACAAATGTTGTCGTAATTATTTCATTAAGAGATAAACCAAATAAATTGTTTTAAAAATAATAAAATAAATATTATATGAACTATTTAATGTGCTCCACTAATTTTATAGATACATAGGACCTTTTATGAATCTATTAAATATTTTATTTATAACATATCTTCTGCATATAATTTATTTAAATTCAAATAAATGAATGGTGTCAAAATTGACACAATTGTTATTTTATAAAAATAACATATTATAAAATTGTTTAAAAAATCAAAAAAAATATTTAAAAATTATAAATTTAAATTTATACAGTCTAAAATGTTATTATGTATCCTATTATGTACAATTCACAACAAATAAGTAATTATTTGTTATAATTTAAAATTCAGAATTTTATTACCACAAATAAAATTAAATTGATTAAATAAGGATAAATCATGTTTATAATGTTTAAAATAAATTCCTAACATGTCTAAATTTTATTGGTTGATGATATTACAACCCTATCCCATCTAATATTTGGATATGAGTCATTTTGGAAGTTTTTATTTGGGTTTGGGAATTACTATAAACTAATATTTCTTATATTTCCAAAGGTGCCCCTCTCCTCCCTTATAAAACGGAACCTCCTTCCTCTCCTCCTAACACAAATATGAGCCATCAGGCACAGCCAACCCCTGACCATTTCACCTCCCCACTTCCCTAGAAACATCCTATAGGTCCTGGTCTTCTTCAAAGTCCAATTTTAGTTCCCTAAGAGGAGGTCTCAAAGAGGCGCTTCAAAGAAAAGGTAATGTCCGTTACCGATTCATTCAACAATATTTCTTCTTCTACTTATTCTTATTTAGTTGTTTCATTATGAAGTAATAAAAACAGTATCACTCATATACTGATATGTTAATATAATTATGAAACACACCTATTTTACCATATATGCATCCTATGAAAAACAAAATCACCGCGCGTGCGTACGTACGGAATACCGTCTCCATGTCGTGGTGTAATCTATTTTCCACCACCACCTTACTTGAATGGGTATAAAGGTGTAAATAATGACTATATATGATTATTGTAAATTGATATTGATTCTGAAATAGTATACATACACTCCAATACAATTACATGGGAATGATATCATCGCTCATGCGTACGTATAGATTACCGTCTCCAGGACGCGATGAGATTCATTTTCCATGTTAAAAATTCAAGAGTGATTATAAAGTATATATAATAAATAATAATGAAAGATATGACATAATAATGCTACTGTATTTATGTACATATATATATGTATGTTATATACATAATTCCATTCAATTCAATAAGGAAACAAAAACAGCGTTCATACATACGTACGGCCTGCCATCTCCATGAACGGTGTATTTCATTCCATTTATCGATCTATTATATATATGTATATTCTGAATATATATTATATATAAATCATGTCTGAAATTATGAATTTTTGTAATCATGATCTATTTAATCATATGAATAATTACAAGTTAAAGCACGAACTACAAATTAAACAATTTTACCCAAAACGGTACATTAACATGAATTTACAAAAGAACAGGTAATATAAAGTCATAAGTGAACCATATATGGTATAATAACAATGAATATGATTCTGTAATAAGTCAATGAAATTATTTAACTCATTATACAGTAGGTTTGGATACGTACGAAGCATATCGGACCTAAGGTAAGGAATAATTTTGCAAATTTCATTTTTATCCGAGATTGCTTATTCATAAGTATTTACTGGGGTTATTGATATCATACATGTACAAGTTTTATAAAAGTGTATTCATGTATGTTGAAAGTCCTTTTTAAACATTTTGACATTTACTCCATGGTATGGAAGGAATCGTTCTTTTATTTACCCTACAATGTACTTTTTGACTTTTCCGACAAAAGTACGAGAAGAATTTTTTTAACGTATACAGCATGAAAGGATTTTTATTCTTTTATAAAGCCTTATTTTAATGAAGCTTCCCCAAAAACATTTCATGTCTATTTTCAACAAAATCTCTTTCTTTTAAAATTTCATGATGTTTTGTGAAAAGAAATTCATTTTGAAGAAGAAAGGATATTTTCCTCTAGAATTCATTTCAAGTGTTTTATCAAAACCATTTTTTCCATCTAAGATGAAATTATTTCATATATGTATGTTTCAAGTATAATTTCTCTATGATTTACATGGTTTCACTTTTCTTATGATGAAATTTACATTTGTTTTATATGGATTATGAAATGATGGGATGATGTTTATGAAACCCATTTTATTATTTGGGTTATGATGAATGTTTTAAGTTTATTTTGTGGCACAAGTATGAATGATTTCATTATGAGATGGGTGGGACCTATATATCCCTCCATTTCATTGGGTAAATATTTATATCTCATGAGATATACATGGCTGGAATGGTAAGTTAATCCGGTTCAGTGTTACAGGACTGAAACGATTAGTGAACTCGATTCAGAAAGGGACTTTGTCCACTAAGATGGTCTTGGAAGCAATGCATTGGCTACTATGAAAATCATAACAAGTGCTGAATGGATTCCACAATTACATGTTTTATTCCCATGCTATTTTATCATGATTAATGTTCATTTATGATCTATGCTTTATGTACTTCCATGATTTATGTCTTTGCTCAAGATTTTAATGTTTAGATTTTATGGTCATATTTTTCCATTCAAATGTGTATGGATTATTTTATGTTCTCTATGCTTACTCATACTGAGCATTTGAGCTCACCCTTTATATGTTTTCTTTTACCCATGATTTAAAGAAAGTTTTTAGTTAAGAAAACAAAAGGGGAGGATCTTTATGGGAGATATTTAACATCTTTCACCATGATTAGAAGATTAAGTTCCGAGTATCCAAAGACAGTAAACTATTATGGTCCTTTAGTTTTGGTTTTTTGTTATGTATTAAGTATTCTGCAAAAGTAATGTATTGTCTATGTACATCAAGCTTCGGTCCTCTACAGTTGGTATCAGAGGAAAGGTTTAGTCAACCTTTGGAAACTAGGATGTGAGAACTTTAGTGAGATCCCTAGAGATATTTCTACGGTATATCTAGGGATGTCCCTGAGGATAAGTATACGTATAGGATATAGTCCTAAAACTATGGTAATGATATTATAATTTAACCTAAGATGTTAGATATTGAGGGTACTCCCCCTTTACTATGTTGTTTTCTGTAGCATGATTTTTTCCACTCACAGAATTCTTTTTGTGTTTTAGTCAATGGAGGGAGCCAGAAGGAATTCGGTTAACATTGAATCCAATGGAAAAATTGGTGACTATGAGCATCAAAATTTCGTAATTACTAGATAGAAATATATTGTGATTATGCCGACTCAGTCATCGCGATATATGATTAACAAGGTGAAATTTACTGGTATGCCTAATTCATCAAATAAGAGGAAGGTAGACTTTTATTCATGTTCGCATGTTGAGGAGCATAAAGAATGGAAGATTGAGATTTCTATAGAATGGAAGAAGAACCTTTAAGAATACCTCAAATGGAGGGGAAGATGTTATCTGTGTGGAAAAAAGGGTCATAGAGTGACAGACTGTTATGGAATTCAATGTCTTATTTGTGGAGAATATGGGAATTACCCAACTCAATGCCCTGACCTAAAAAGTTACTTCTAAATCAAGGAAGGACTTATTCCAGGACAATCATTGAAGATGATGGATTAAAGTGTTTGTTTATTAGTATTCCTGAATAATGTTGTTGAGGTACTTTTATGGTGTATTGGAATATTTTTGTATTAGTCTATTGTGGTTTTCAATAATTTTATGGTACCGGTAACCATGGCCAGTGATTGAGATATTTTTGGAAATAATATGATATGCGCATAATGAAGGGATAAAGATAAAATGAAATGTTTGATAGTATTCATGAGCTCATTACTGATATAAAAAAAATATTTATATCATGGTTTGAGTATATAGAATTTTGGGGTTTTGGTATGTGGAAAGAAGTTAACTTTTGACAGCACTCATGTTTTCTCTAAGGTTCAATTGGTATTCATTTTTCAGGAGAATACATTATTAAGGCTTTCGTATGTTTGTAATTTGACCAACACGATATATCTTATAATATATGGGGGTAAATGATGGAATTAACGTGATTGTTTGGTGACATTTCAAGTAATAATTTTCATTATACTATGAGCTTGGACCGAAGTATTTTAGATGAGAACTTTTTTCGATATTATTGATGGGATGTTATAGTAATGTACTTTTAGAAAAAGGACAACCTGCAGGGTGGGAAACAACCCATCGCGTCAGACAAGGCTGTGGGAATAGAACCCACAAATGAAGTGCGACTAGCCTTTATTGCATACCAATGGAATACAGGAAGTCCCTAGTTAGTAGGAACTAGTTTTATTTTATAAAGCGGCATGATAGATGAAGTATAAGTTCATTTTAGGAATCGTATATGATTAACCACACCATAGATGGACTTATGTATATTTGATAACATTTTCTAACCTTTTGTTTGAAACAAATGGAATGACCCATCATTCTATCACATGATCTGTTAACACATCATGAATAACAAATTCAACTTCATTTATTTAAGAGATGAAGTGGAAATTTTTCAAAGCACGAACAACAGTGAGATTATACCAAAATCAAGCAAGTATTTCTTCTAATTCAAATTTTTCAACTTTAAGGAAATGATATTGAAAACGATAAATGTTGTCCTAGTTCTCTTATATCTGATGAATCAGATGGTACCTTAGATCATCACAAATTTATGGTTTTTTGATTGTTGGCTTTTTCATAGCCATGTTCTCTACCACTCTCCATCAGAACATGATGGCTAGATTTGTCTTCCATATCCATATTTTCACCTATGTTCTCCTATGTGGAAACCCAGTGATTAGTTAATTTGGGTAACCATTACGTTTCATACATTAGTTTTTAAAGTAAATTATTTGTATTCCTTTTTAAAATGTGGGTTTTTATTAAAGAAACTTTCAAGTAGTAAAACATTTATAACCTCGATGAATTTCGAGGGAGAAATTCATTTTAAGAGAGGTAGAATGTAACACCCCAAGAGTTTATGAAAAATATTCATTTCATTTCATTGATGTCTTCTATTAGGAACCACACCATGTTTATCTTGTACTATACGCAACATTGTATTAGCTTGCAGTATACGCAATGCGATTCTTGAATCGTGTTACACACAATTTCAAGTTCGTTTTATAATAGTCATTCTACACAACATTGAGTGTGTATATATATATATATTCAATGTATAAATGAAATATGGTTGGATTCTGTTACACGAAATAATAAAGGATTCTTTCACAACACGCAACCCTGACTTGGCTTGCATTACATGCAATCGCAACCTTCCTCGATAGCATGTGTTGTACGCAATACCGGGTTTTACTAAACAACGATATATTATTATAATATTGTTATGAACTAGATGTTATGAATATTATTAACTACATTTTGAATTTTATAAAATTATTATTCATCTTACATATTTTCTAGAACATGGTATGAGAACTAAATAAATGTTTCGGGTAAAATAAGTATTTTTCAAAAAATGTAGTTTTGCCGCCTTTTGATGGCGTACCCACTTTAAATATAGTTTTTGAATTGTTTATAAGTTAAATTTGAAAAAATATAATTCTTCCTTGGAATTTTTATATAAAAATTTTACCTTGGATAAATTTTTCATATAATTCTGATAACTTTCATATTTGAATGAATAGTAAGAACATGATATATTTTAATTGAGAACAACTTTTTTCATCGTAATAACTTATGTGGTTAAATTATAATATTGAATGTTTTTAAAGTATAAATAGAATATATTTTTACCATTTAATATAATGTATGCCATTATCCTTGAATTTACATTGAATTTGTAGGTTAAATAAATTCAATCTTTTGCAATGTTTTAAACAAAAAACCCGTTTTCTTTCGACAACGGGATTAATTTAAATTTAATTTCTGAAACTTCTGTGTAATGAATTTGGAAAAATGGATTCCATATATGGAATCAGTGGGTCCAAATTATATTAATTTACTACTTTTTAATTTTGGGCTTTACGAATAGTAACAACAGTAAATTTTATTTACCATATTAAAAGGTAAATTTGGTCATTAAGGGTAAATATAATATTATAAAATTATCCTAATACTTGTCTTAATACAATTGGATGATTATAAATTTTCCAAAGTCATATTTGGGTCGAAATGGAATCAATTAGAACCCACATGGAGGTTATTAAGACCTTTAGTTTATTTTATTTAAAAGGAAAGTGAAATATGTCTCACTCAACTTTAAAAATTAATGTATTTTTAGTATAATTTTATAAAGAATATAAATTCGATTATAAATAATCCATTGAAATATAAATTTCTTTTCTTTGTAATGGTAATTTATTTGTAATTTTTAAGAGTTATTTAATTACCTTATTATCTTATACATTAATGATGCATAAATTATTTACTTAGTGAAAAATCAATAATATAGTTTTTATTGAAATAGTAATACATATAAAAAGGCCCACAAAACTTCAAAAAACTTTTAATTAGTGCATATATAAACCCTAATCATCCAATGCCAAATTTTTGACCATTTGGATCCTTATTAAGGTGATTATAACACTTATATTATTTTATTTAAAATGATACCAAAGTTGTCACCTTCAAAATTTATTAGATATAACAATTTAAATATTGTGATTTTAAGATGATAAATTCTAGTAAAAGTATTATTTTGAAATTTAATATATTTATATTCATTATAGGATTTTAATAGTAATTTTTATGCAAGAAATAAGTATATTAAATAATTATACAAAAATATTGTAGTAATTATTTTATTAAGAGATAAACCAAATAAATAGTTTTACAAATAATAAAATAAATAATATATAAAATATTTAATGTGATCCACTAATTTTCTAGATACATATGACATTTTATGAATCTATTAAAGCTTTTAGTTCGAACATATATTCTATATATATTTTATTTAAATTCAAATAAATAAATATTGTCAAAATTGACACTATTGTTATTTTATAAAAATAACATATTATAAAATTGTTTAAAAATCACAAAAATATTAATAAATTATAAATTTAAATTTATATGGTCTAATGTTTTATAAATTATCAAATTATGTATAATTCACAACAAATAAGTAATTATTTGTTATAATTTAAAATTTATAATGTTATTACCTCAAATAAACATAAATTGATTAAATAAGGATAAATCATGTTGATAATGTTTAAAATAAATTCCTAACAGGTCTAAATTTTGTTGTTTGATAATATTACAACCCTATCACATCTAATATTCGGATATGAGTCATTTTGGATGTTTTTATGTGGGGTTGGGATTTAATATAGACTAATATTTCTTGTATTTCCAAAGGTGCCCCTCTCCTCCCTTATAAAAGGGAACCTTCTTCTTATCCTCCTCACACTAATTTGAGCCATCAAGCTCAGCCAACCCCTTCCCATTTCACCTCCCCACTTCACTGGAAACATCCTAGATGTTCTTGTGTTCTTCAAACACCAATTTTAGTGCCCTAAGTTGAGGTCTCAAAGTGGCGCTTCAAAGAAGAGGTAATGTCCGTTATCGATTCGTTCAACTTTATTTCTTCCTCTACTTCTAATTCTTTAGTTGTTTCATTATGAAGTAATAATATCAGTATCAATAATATACGGATATGTTATTATATGTATGATACAAGCTTATTTCTCCATCTATCTAACCTACGGAAAACACAATCCCCGCGCGTTCGTACGTATGGAATACCGTCTCCACGCCGTGGTGTAATATATTTTCCACCACCACCATACTTGGATGGGTATAATGGTGTCAATAATGACTATATATGATTATTTTAAAGTTTTATTGATTCTGAAATAGCATACATACACTCCAACACAATTCCATGGGAATGATATCATCGGTCATGCGTACGTACGGATTATCGTCTCCACGACGCGATGAGATTCATTTTCCATGTTAAAAATTCAAGAATGATTATAAAGTATATATAATAAGTAATAATGAAATATATGACATAATAATGCTACCAGATTTATGTACATATATATGTATGTCATATACTTAATTCCATTCAATTCAATAAGGAAACGAAAACAACGTTCTTGCGTACGTACAGCCTACCGTCTCCATGAACAGTGTATTTATTTCCATTTATCTATCTATTATATATATGTATATTCCAAATATATATTATATATAAATCAAGTTTGACATTATGAATGTAAGTAATCATTATCTAAGTAATCGTATGAATAATTACAAGTTAAAACACGAACTACAAATGAAACGATTTTACCCAAAACACTACTTTAAAAAGAATTTACAAAATAACGTGTAATATAAAGTCATAAGTGAACCATATATGATATAATAACAATTAATATGATTCTATAATAAGTCAATGAAATTATTTAAATCATTATACTGGTGGTTTGGATACGTAAGAAGCATATCAGACCTAAGGTATGGGATAATTTTGCAAATCCCATTTTTATCCGAGATTGCTTATTCGTAAGTATTTAATGGTGTTATTGATATCATCCATGTACATGTTTTATAAAAGTGTATTCATGTATGTTTAAATTCTTTTTTAACCATTTTTACGTTTACCCCATGGTATGGAATGAATCATTCTTTTATTTACCCAACAAGGTACTTTTTGACTTTCCCAACAAAAGTACGAGAAGAATGTTTTTTTAACGTATATGACATGAAATGATTTTTACAGTTTTGTATAGCCTTATTTTCATGAAGATTCACCAAAAATATTTCATGACTACTTTCAACAAAATATTTTTCTTTTAAAATTGCATGACGTTTTGTGAAAAGAAATTGACTTTGAAGAAGAAAGGATATTTTCCTCAAGAATTCATTTCAAGGTTTTTATGAAAATCATTTTTTCATCTAAGACGACATTATTTCATATGTTTATGTTTCAATTATAATTTCTCTATGATTTATATGGTTTCACTTTTCTTATGATGAAATGTCTATTTGTTTTATATGGATTATGAAATGATGGGATGATGTTTATGAAACCCATTTTATTCTTTGGGTTATGATGAATGTTTTAAGTTTATTTTGTGGCACAAGTAAGAATGGATTCATTATGATATGGGTGGGATCTATATCTCCCTTCAATGAATTGGGTAAAGATTTATATCTCATGAGATTGACATGGCTGAATGGTAAATTAATCTGGTTCAGTGTTATAGGACTAAAACGAGGAGTGAACTCAATTTAGAAAGGGTCTTTGTCCACTATGACGGTCTTGGCAGCAATGCCTTGGCTGCTATGGAAATCATAACAAGTGGTGAATGGTTTCCACAATTACATGTTTTATTCCCATTCTACTTTATCATGATTAATGTTCCTTTATGATCTATGCTTTATGAACTTCCATGATTTATGTCTTTGCTCAAGATTTTGATGTTTATATTTTATGTTCATGTTTTTGCATTCAAATGTTTATGGATTATTTTATGTTCTATATGCTTACCCTTACTGAGCATTTGAGCTCACCCTTTATATGTTTTCTTTTCCCCAGGATTTAAAGAATGTTTTTAGTTAAGAAAACAAAAGTGGAAGATCTTTATGGGAGATGTTGAAGATCTTTCACCAAGATTAGAAGATTACGTTCTGAGTTTCCAAACACAATAAACTATTATGGTCCTTGAGTTTTGGTTTTTTTATGTATTCAGTATTCCACAAAAGTAATGTATTGTCTATGTACGTCAAGCTTCAGGCCTCTGCATGCACAATTTAATTTCATGTAGCAGGGACATATTAAAGGACATTCTGTACATTTTAGTGTCATGTAGTTAGAATGATGGGGACAATACAGTTTAATGTCATGTTGGACAAAAAGAGGACTATGCAGTTTAATGTCATGCACTGAGGAAAAAAGAGTACACCATTTAATGTTATAATGGACGTATTATGGACTTTATCACAGTTTAACGTCATGTTGGATGTAAGTGACAATAGTTTAAGGTCGTATGCATGGACCGTTGGTTATGCAGTTTAACATCTTGCTGGACATAATTGACTTCTATATAGTTTAACGTCATATAGAAAGGACAATGAAGGGGCGCACAGTTTAACGTCATGTTGGACGAAAGTGTGAATAGTTTAAGATCAAATCCATTGACCTTGGATGATGCAGTTTAACGTCATGCTTGATGGTGGTTCAGTTTAAGGTCATACCGGAACAATGATGATCTATTTTTTGTTTATACAAAATACTTCTTCAAAAATCTAGCATTGGTCGGAGTAGTGATGAGTTCTCCATCAATCGAGATTAACGAATAATCTCTATTAGTGTAGACCCTATGTATTGAGTAAGGTTCTTTTCATTTTGGCTCAAGCTTGGGAGGTTTCATTCCTGGTATCATTGGAGTTCTGAGAACTAATACCAATTCTACCTGAGTGAATGAATGAAGACAAAATTTTTTGTTGAAAGCTCGTGCTATTTGATTCTGATAGAATTCCAAGTGGTGTAGAGTGCACAATCATTTCTCATCTAACCATTCCAATTCATTCAATCGCTTTTGTGATTGTTCATCTGTAGATGACTGATCACAAATAGATACTCTGTGCGAGGGTAGTTGAACATCAATGGGAATGACGACTTCCGTTCTATATACCAGTGAATATGGAGTTGACCCTGTTGTAGTGCGGGTGGTAGTCCGATAAGCCCATAAAGCATGAAAGAATTTATCAGTACATGATTTCGTATCCTTATCCACCATCTTTTGCATTATATTTGAAAAATTCTTATTAAATTATTTTATCTGGACATTGCCCGCTGCATGATACCGAGTTGAATGAATGGATTTGATGTTGTATTCTTGATACAACTTCTTCACCTCGGATGAACAAAAGTTGGTGCCATTGTTCGTAAATATGGTATGAGGGACACCAAATCTGGTAATTATGTTAGACTTGATTAAGATAACAATGCATTTAGAACTGACTTCTTTGAGAGGTATTGCCTCTGCCCATTTGGAAAATAAGTCAGTACCAGTAAGAATATACTTAAACTTCTTGGGTGTAGCTAAAGGGTAAGGTCCCACCACATCCATTCCCCATGTGGAAAATGGCCATGAGTATTTAGCTGTATGAAGCAACTCTGGATGTTGATGAATGAAGTTGGAATTTACTTTGAATGAATTACACTTCTTGGTGAAATGAACACAATCTTGTATCATTGAAGGAAAAAAGTATCCAAGCCTTCAAATCTGATCAGAAATTCTATGTCCACACTGGTGGGCTTCACAGACTCCTGCATGTAATTCTTTCATGACAGATATTGTCTCTTCACCATCAATGCATCTGAAGATAATTCCATCAAAACCATTTTTGTATTGAATTTTCTCTAGGTGATCTGGACAATAATAATGAGTAAAATTGACCACACGTCGCCAGGTTTTTTCTTTCTCAGCTCTATCAGGTGGAAGTGTTCCATTTTTAAGGTATTACCTGATAGGTGACATCCATCCAGTAGAATGACCATACGGTTCAATAATGGTACTAATTTCATTAATTTATTCTGTTCTGATTCGAACATAAGGTGAAATTGCACAATGGTGGGCAATACTGATGGTTGTCTCATCCCGATTTGGATCTGCCAGAGTTGTGGATATATTATCCATTGCATCAGCTTGACCATTTTGTGATCTCGGGACATAAGATAATTTCGGTTCTGAAGGGAATTCCACCATTAAATCTCTGATGTAATCATGCAAAGGGATTAATTCTTCTTTTCTGATGGTATATTCCAAATTGACTTGTTTTATTACCAGATTTGAATCACTTTTCACCTTTAAGTGATTCGCTTGTGCTTGAAGAGCCAATTCCAATCCTGTGATGAGAGCTTGGTATTCTGCTTCATTATTGGTACCACATTCCCATAATAAGAAGGAATAATGTAACACTGCCTTTTTTGGAGAAATGAGCACAATTCCTAAGCCAACTTTGTTGAATTAAGGATTTTCCATTTTCCTCCCTATTGGACTTCTGGAAGCACCTTCAAAATACATTTCCCATGCCTAAGGACTTTATTCAATAGAAAAGACATCCTCATCAAGGAGTTCAATATCTGAAGATGTGTCTTCCACTAAAGGGTGTTCAGCCAGAGCTTGTCCCTTTATTGCCTTTTGAGACACATATTGAATGTAAAATTGCTGTAAAATAAATGCGCACCTTGCAAGAAGTCCTGTAAGAATTGGAGGACTAAGTATGAATTTTAGCGGGTTATTACGAGACTCCAATTGGACCTCATGATTTTGCAGGTAGTTTCTCAATTTTTGAACTTCAAATATTAATGCCAGGCAGCACTTCTCAATACTTGAATACCGGGTTTCTAGTTCAAGTATAGTCCGACTGAGGTAGTAGAGGTTGTTTTCATTCCCAATGTAATTTTTCTGAGCAAGAAAGGCACCCAATGATCTCTCTAAATCTGTCACGTAGAGTATAAGTTATATTCCTTCAACAGGTGGTATGAGTATCAGTGGAATCAAGAGGTATTTCTTGATAATATCGAATGATTCTTGACATTCTTCAGTCTACTACTATGTGGCTCCCTTTTTCATCAATTTGGTGAAGGGTAAACTTTTTCCTGCCAAATTGGTGATGAAACGCCGAATATAGGCTATGTGTCCTTGAAGTCCTCTTAATTATTTCAAATTTCGAGGAGGTGACATAAAAAGGATTGAATTTTTCTTCTCAGGATCGACTTTAATACCACGATGGCGTACAACAATGTCAAGAAATTTTCCTGAGGTTACCCCAAAAGCATATTTTAAAGGGTTCATCTTCAAATTATGTTTTCGAAGCTTGCGGAATATGACTTCCAAATCAGCCAAGTGATTAGAACATTGTATGGATTTGACCAAAAAATCTTCCACATAGAATTCAAAAAACATCCCTAAAAAGGGTTTGAAGATGCGATGCATGGCACACTGATATGTTTCACATGCATTCGTTAAGCCAAAGGGAATTACCGGGTAGCATAACACACCCTAAGGGGCCCTGAAGGCTGTAGATTCGTCATCTTCTAGGTCTATTCGGATTTGATTATATCCAGAATATCCATCCATGAAGGAAAGTCCTTCATAGCTAGCTGTTGCATCAATTAACAGTTCTGTAATCAGAACTGGGAAATCATCCTTAGGAAAATGTCGATTATGATCTCTAAAATCGATGCAAACTCTAATTTGTCTGTTCTTCTTCATTACAGGGACAATATTAGCCAACCACTTGGGATATTTAACTTCTCTGATGAAGTTATCTTTGATAAGCTAATCCACTTCATCTTCAATTTTGGAAGAATAAGTTGGGTGTGTTCTTCTCGCGGCTTTCATAAATCTTCGATGTTCTTCTGGTAAACCCAAATGATGAGTAGCCACATCAGGATCAAGCCCGGGCATTTCTGTATAGTTCCAAGAAAATATATCTCTATTTTTCTTTAAAAAGGAAATATACATCTCTTTTCTTCAAGAGTCATGGCCGCACTAATTAAAGTGGTGTTTGGATCTTTTTCTATACCCAGATTTATTTCTCTGAGTTCATCCACGGTGGTAGAGATTCCCTCTTCACATTATGGAGAAGCATCTCTAAGATCTTCCTCTTCTTCTTCTTCATGTGTTATTTCTTCCATTTCTACTTGCATAGTAGATGATAAAGCATAATTTCCATGATCAGAAGAGATGTTAATATTTTAATATCTTGACGAAGAAGCTTCCATTTCTGACCCAATTGATGATGAAGGGTCTTCCTTGGGAAATAAAGAGGGAATTATGGGTTGAGAATCAACATCATTGTTCACCTCTGATATTTCTATAACATCTTCTGTCCTGATTGGAGAATTATAGACTTGTTGGATTTTAGCAGATGAAATTATGATGTCACCATTTGGACTTTCATCACTTCTTGGTGGGTTAATATTGGGAAAAAATCCCTCAAGGCATCATTGAAGTATTTTGTGTTGATTGTGTTTGTTGAAAAAGTTAACATATGTGTTGTGACTATTGACAATGGAAACCATGATATAAAAACTTGTTGAAAAAGGGGACTTCATGATGGAATGTCGAGTTCAAGAGCATAGGTCAATGATCCATGTTTGAATCAAGAACGTCGACAAAAGGAATGGATGATATGGATGCGGTACAAAAGAACATATACAAGGTGGCCCCGTTTTCCAGTGTTTGCCAAATTTTTGGGCCTAAAAATCGACAAATGAAGAAAACTGGTTTTTGGAAAAAGGACTTGTGTGCCGAGTACATGTATTCTTGGAAACTTACACGCCGTATTTTTTTTAATGATCAGATAATCAAAATATGGCAAAGGTATAAGTGTCGCGCAAGTATTAGTGGTGTCGTGCAGGTGACTTGCGCACTGTGAAAGATACTTGCGCGCTGATGCCTTGGAATCTTGAGAACTTTCGCGCCGGTTGTTTTTCAAGATCATAAGATCAAAATATGGCAAAGGAAAGAGGTTTGCGCAAGTTTTTAATTGGGTCGCGCAAGTGACTTGCAGGGGAATAGACCTACGCGCTGAGACTTGCGTGCCGAGGAGACACTTGGGTGCCGTCACGCAGGGGTGACCAAATGCCTATAAATACTAGACCACCCCTCTTCGTTCTTCACTAGAGTTCAACACTTTGAGAAATCATAGCTCCTGTCACGCAGGTGTGGTGGTCACGCTGGTGGTGTGTGGTCACGCAGGTGGAGTTGCGCGCCAGTGTGAGGAGTTGCGTGCCAGTGTGAGGATTTGCGTGCCAGTTGGCAGTTGTGCGCCAATGTTGGTTTGGGCATAAAAGGAAGTGTTTCACGCAAGTTTGGAGTTGGGGAATCTTGAGTCGCGCAAGTGTCTAAGGAGGACTTGTGCACCCACTATGGCTTGTGCACCGATACCTACACGCCAAGGTTAACTTGCGTGCCAAGTACGGTTTGTTTCCAACAGTGATTTTCGGGCTGTGTGGAATCTGGAAGTTTGCCTGTTACCTTTAGTGCAAAGATAGATTCATCTACGGGTGAAAATTGGGATTCAAAAGAGCATATACTTACAGAGGAAGATGCATTCTTTCATGAAAATGAAGAGACCAACAAGTCTATAAACTGTGAGTGGATCCTTTCTGAAGTAGTGAGCAAAGGAAGAAGAAGAAGGTGATCCTCTCCACCAACAGTGAGCCAGAGAGAGAGAAACAGGGAGTGACCCTTGGGAAAGCAGTGAGCTGAACCTAAACTTTGTAAAGGCAGTGAGCCTGGGCATAGAAGTGATCTAGCTCGAACCATTGTATCCACATCTAGTGAAGAATATTTGAATTAGGTACGATCGACAACTTGTTGGCGTATTCTCCTTGGATGTAGCTCAGTGAGGGTGAACCAAGTAAAAAATCTTTGTTTCTGCTTTCTTAATTCCCTGCGTTGCATTTAAAACATCATCATCAGATAAAGAAGAAAATAATTGATCATAATAAACACACAAGTGAAAACGAAGTGTCCCTTGTAATAAAGAGGTCATGATCTAATGGGGTAGGAAGAAATTTGAAAAAGAATATTCATACACTGATTAACCCCCCCTCTCAGGGTATATAGGCCCCTATTGGTCTTAATAGTTACCAATTTCTCCCATGTTGTCTGGCTCGATTGCTGTAATTGAAATTATGTATCTTTCCATAAGAGAATTTTGATTTGGGTCTATCTTGTCAATTTTACTGACATGAAACACATATTCTGTACTCACATGCGCAAATGGATTTACTAGAATCTTTTCCAAACCATGCGGAGAATTAACTTTCGTAATCTCCCTTGAGGTGGATATATCATTTCCATTCATGTGATCGAATTCCACCTAAATGTATTGAGACTCACATGTCTTGAATGGGGACTTATCACCATACAATGTCCCAACTTGACCATCGAAACAATACTTGAGACATTGATGGTATGATGAAGGGATAGATGCATGTTGATGTAGACAGGGTCTTCCAAGCAAGATGTTGAAGGCTGAGTCTTGATCAACAACCATGAAATCTGAATTAGATACAAGATCTCCAAACTGAGTTCTGAGTGTAACCTCGCCCAGTGGTTCTTGTTAATTTTTATCATATCCATGTAACATCATGGTAGAAGGAGATAAATCAGATTCCGTGAGGCCCAATCGACGAAGTGTACGAATGGGCATGAGGTTGACTCCTGAACCATTATCAATGAAAGCTCTTTGGACATCTACGCCATTGACCTTTCCAGATATATAAAATGGTCTAATATGTCTATGTATGACATCATCTTCATCTTCATAAGTAAAAGCTATCACTACATGGAATTTTTCAGGATTATTCTCTACATGATAGACTTCAGCTGTAGCAATTTTAGTTTCAAACACTTGAGGACGTGACAAAGCCTCTATGAGTGCCTCCTGAAGATCCTTTGACAAATTCAAAGCATCCAGAATTGATAACATGGCCAGTACATGGGCCAGGTGTTTCTATACCTCATACTATTGATCCATAGGTCTGCATTTCCCAATAGGAACATGTGGTTTAGCAGGTGCCTTGGAATTTGATGCTTTGGAATTTGATGCATCATGTATCGGGATAGGAGTTGGCAATATTCATATTTTTGGATGACTAGACTGATTATATCCATTTACTTACTGAGAGGAAGAAGATGGAACCATCAACCGGTCTTCCAGAATAACTGTGCCAGGACTGAATTTGTTATTGGTGGAATAACTTGCTTGTTATTTTTGAGCTTGCTGATGGGATCTTCCACGAGTTTCTGCTGCATACATAGTTCTAAAAGGGGTAGAATTGGAATAGTGGCTTCTGAAAGATCCATGTCTTCCCCTATATCCTAAGCCTCTGGAACTTCCTCTGATTCAACTGTTTGAATAGGGAATTCAGGCTCATCGAAATCAAAATTTCGATGGGAATATTGATCTATTAATTGAATCATATTAACAGAACCAACGATTAAATGTCTATCTAATGAGGACTCTACTTGACTAGCCAATTTAGGTTGTTCCGTTTGGTGGGACGGTGCCCGTTTCGTCGAAGTAAATAGCATGAAATATGCCATAGTCAAAGAAAACATAGTCTTTGACACTTACTCATCTTCATTTGATTGTTCCTCTTTATTGGAATTGTGTCGTTTCTTGGAGTATTTCACCTCTGATGAAGAGGGTTTTTCCGTGGAATTCATGGTAGAAGGCACAATTGGTTTCTACAATTGTGTTCTCAAAATAGCATGAGTTCGGTTGATCATCTTTCTAAGCATCCAATAATCATATTTTTGTACATTTTTTCTTTTGACTTCTATCCACTCACCTTCCTCCTTTGGAACTATTGCGGTAACACATGCTACCTGAGCTGAAGAACCATTCAGTTTGACTTGTCCCGAGTCGACCATCTTTTGCAGGAGGTCTTTGAAGAAAAAACACTCATGTATGGGATGCCCCAACATTTTATGAAATGGGCAATAATTAGGATGGTCTTCATCTCCTTTCTTGTTTGGCCTCTTGGGGATTAGCAATTGAACCAAATTATTTTTCAGATCCGAAATGAAATAACCAGGAACTTGGTCATTTCAGAAAGAATAATCTTTTCTTTTCAAATCCTCAATTTTTTTTGTCGTTGATCTATTTGATTATCTTGACGAAAAGACCTCTACTGTTGGCACTCAGAAGGTGGATCCCTTTGAGAAGATGAAGGTTTTGAAGTAGAAGCAAGTACAGGTGCTTGCTTAAGCACAACTGTAGAAGTATCTACTTTACCAATTTTCCTTCCTGGAGCTGATGGAATTACAAGATATTTAGCCTTAGTCTGTATAATAGAATCTTTAATCTGTTGAGAAATTGATGTAAGGTCATGAAACACTCCTGTGTAATTCACAAGGATCAGTGGTGTGCATAATTCATCATGCATATTTGCCACACATATTGGAAATAATTCTTCCCAAGGGAGTGCTAAGCTCAAGGAATATGTTAATCCATTCCAACGAGCAATGAAATTAGAGACACTTTCATTCTCCCTTTTTTTAATGTTTGTATGATCGAAAACTTTTGTCTTCGGAAAAGTTGAGTTGAATTGAAAAAGAAATCGTTGACGGAGATCTTCCCATCTGGTAATTGACCGGGATTGCAAGCTTGTGTACCAGACAAAGGCTGGTCCTTGCATGGTTCGCACGAAGTATCTGAGTATCACTGCTTCTCGCTGCTCCGGAGTTCCCATCATAGGTTCTCAACAAGACAGGTAATGTGTCAAATGCTATTCAGGGTCGCCTGATCCATTGAAAATAGGGAATACAGGGTTCCCAAAACTTGATGGGAGAGAGACTGAATCTACCCATTCAGGGTAAGATCTCTTTTCTGGTTGAACTTGCGCACACATCCCTTCCATATTTTCCAACCGAGCTGTTAATGACTCAATGGTAGTTATTAACTTTTGAGAAACATCCGGTTGAGCATGGACCAGAACAGGTGCACTGACTGGAGCTTGGACAGGTATGGAAGCTGGTACTACAACTGATGGAAACACTTCCAATTGTTGATGCACTTGACCCATAAGATAAGACATGTGAGGGTGTAATGATAGAGGAGGATATTCTTGATCCATCTCAGTAGTTGCAACAAACTCCCTTTATTGGCTGTCTCTATCACGTTTAAGAGGAAGACTACCCTGAATTATTTCTACGTTCAACCTCCTTAATTCCTTCATTTCTTCCTCATGTTGTACAAACCTTTTCTCTAGTGAGAGCTATTGGACTTCTCCAAAGGAAGGATATGTAACCTTATTCTTTCCCCTCCCTTTGTTGGATCCTTTTCTGAGAGGGGGAAGTTGATTACTTGAAGGATTACCTAGGTTTTGAGTGTTCCTTTGATTTTGTGTACGCACACCTTCTCCATTTGTGTTTGTGCGTACATCTTCTTGAGCATGAACCTCTTTATCTGAATCCTTGGAGTCTTCCAAATCTAGTGGATCAGAAACAACAACATTGATGGCATTGATTGATGCATAACGCATCACATCCCTTCTATCAGAATTTCTGTGATATTGTCTTATTCCATGTCATTGATGAGACATTTCCTTTTGTTGACTCGATCCCTCATGAACTTCTTGATGAACTGTAATTTGGAGAGAATATCCTAATAATTTGGCTCTTCGTTCCTCTTGTGGATTCTTCCCCAATAGAGAAAAGACCGACTTTCACTAAGGAGGGGGTTGAAGATTTGAAAAAGTCCTCAGTTTGGTGGACTGGGGTTGTTCCTGCTGTCTTTGCTCAACTCCTCGAATCCTATTTGTTGATTCTGAGGGTTGGTTTAAAAGAGCCCCTAGTCTGGCAAGCGGGGGTGGCTCTTGACATGCTATGTCTGATAATTTCTTAAAAGCTCTCCTAATCTTGTGGACCTTGGTCCGAAAATTAGCTAGATGCATCAATCGACATCGACTTTTATCACCCGGTTCAAAAGACCATTGGATTATTTCTAACACATCTGTCACTTGGTGATGTGCTTTCTCCAAACAATAGGCATGTTCAATATTCTTGTTTCCTTGATGCAGGAGTAATTCAACAACTTGTTCTCTGTATTCTTGATTTTGAAAGGTACTAGTTGAAGCTCGTTCTTGGGAAAGATTTTGATTACAAACAAAGCCAGGTATCTGTGGCCGGCCATGGGCAATAACATTGCATGAGACCATTTTCGGCGGGCTTTGCTGACTGGAGAGCACCGTTAAATGCAGTGCTCCATGAACACCCCATCCTCTGATATGAATACCAGATGGGGCATTGGAAATTAACTGGCACAACTTTCTTAGTGCACCAAGGCATGAACACTGAAGAGATCTCTGCTGCTTTTCAGCCTTTGGATATCGAGATACTGATAGAGATGCCAAGTCAATTTGGCATTGTAACCCTTCTATTATCATAAAATGATTTTCATATTCATCATAAGATAATACTTTTTTTTCAACTGAAAAATAGTTTTCCATATGTTAAGATGAATATCATGAATTCCATTTTCCATCAACATCTCTAGAATGTCATACTGAGAGTCATCCAGAGGCCAAAACATGACTGGAACTTCACCTTTCGCCAGTTGTTTTCTCATGTTCAGCATTTCCTCTTTATCATTCAATGAAGATTCTTCAACTTGTTTTTACCAGAGCTGGTGCTTTTTTGTTGCTTCATTGGATTCAACAGGATTGGTAGAGATATCAATGATCAAACTAGAAGATGCATGACTTAGGGGTGGTTCAGAGAATGACCTACACCCTTGGCTATCTTCTGATTGAGAAAGTATTTCACCTGCTAGCGATAACGCAACAGAAATGACTAGTTTCACATTTGAAAGTGCCTCAAGATAAGAGGGCGTTGTCGGCACTACATTGTCCACTGGAGCATTTTCTGGGCAACGGGCATCACTACTGTGGAGAGGACTTTCACAGAGAAATTCATCATCATGGGGAGGACCACCATGGTGGGTTACAACAGAAGATGAGATCTCTTGATCCATGGTCTTCTGACCATAGAGAGGATTACTATGGCTCTCATCTAAAGATGACACTTTGAGATCGACCGAATTGTCCTGAAGAAATCCTTCATGAGGAAGTGTCTGTTGAAGACTTCGGAATTAATGATCCCACTATTGGGAAATGAGGGAGTAGAATCTTGCATTCCAACAGATAAATTTCTGAGGGCTTCAAGAACTCCAGCATCAAGCAAGGCATTGTTATAGATTTTCTCTTGATTTCTTGATTGTGTGGGGTAGGTCTTTTTCTTAGACGCCTTCTTACTCAATATAGAAGGTGTGTGTGCCTTCTTAGGAGAAATGATCTGGTTAGGCTGATTATCTCCACTCAAACCTAGTGTATGTGCCTAACATGGTTGTTTGTATGATATGTGGGAGTATGCCCACAACAATCTTGGACTGGAACAGATCTGTGTGTCTGTTCTGGAGTGAACTGTTGATATGTGACTCCACGGGTAGGGATAGATTTATATGTCTTTCCCTGAGATGTAGCTGAATATATTATAATATCCTGGAAAGCATCTAGAATATGAGCAGAGATTTTCTTCTGATCATTCACCATTGATAGAATATGCTTGGTGACTTCAGCTATCAGAATGGGGATATACGTCCATTCCGTGCTTGGAGTAGTTGTATGTGCCTGCTGCTGTCCTCCTTTTCCTGTCAGTGAATCCGAACTTTACTCCAGTGTGGGGGAAAAGAATTGAGTCTGCCTTATGTTTGTCACCGGACCTTTCTAACTGACTTCTCTGAATTCTACCAAGCGAGACTTTTGGTAGGTTGAATCATTACTAGCATGTGAATGTGCCCGCTGATTGCACTTCGCTGAATGTGGTTGACGAGATCCATCATATGTAGTCAGACGAGCATGTTGTCTAGCTGATGATGTATAAACAGGTGTATGTTCCTGTCTATAATACTCCGCTGAAATTTCCTGGTGGGATGGGTGTAATGCTACTAGATGAGTCTTTTGGACAACAGAATTAAAACGGGCATGTGTGTGTGCCCTCTCATTGCTTGCCACCAAGTTAGGTTGGTGGACTTCTCTAGAGATGACAGAGATGAGAACCTACTCACTGTTAACTGGATTTCAGCTCTAGAGATTCATCTTTCCTGCTCGGGTTTGAGGAACCTGAGCCAAACACATGGATTCGGTACCCTCATCATGTTGAGGGTGCACTTCCGCACGAGTCTGGCAGAGATTGTTGATGGGAGCCCTCTGGAAGGACTCCAGTCTCCTTGAATTAAGTCCCTGGGGGTCCTTCTCATTCACTTACTCAGAATATGGGATTTAATGGTGATTGCATTCTGGGGATAACGACCTAAAACGGTTGGAGACGGTGGATAGCACCGCCTGCTTCTTGATCACTGGTCGTCGTTCTCCGGATGACCAGTGTGAGTTGTTCGCTTGGAGGGCTTGTCGGACAGCCTCAATAGTTGGAATGGTATCGTGTTGATGGTACTCCTTAACCAGAACATTTGATACACAGCGTTGAAGATGTTGAGTAGGTGATATCGTCCTCAGAGTGGACGATGATCCAGCAGGAGTAGCAGCAGTGACATTTGCAGCAGAAGTTTTCACAGTAGACGTATTCAAGGATGTGAAATTAAGAGGAGCCATTCTGGAAATGAAAAAGATCTTGGAAAAGAGTGCATGTTTGATATAACGGACATAATCAAGATAAATTCAGCCACTACATCTTTTGGATGAGCACATATGTCAATGATTTTTTTTGTTGGCCCTCTCATTTTGTTTTAAATAGGGGCCGAACAAATAAGCAAAACATCATTTTGACTTGTTTAAGGATTCACGTCAGGTTCACCATTTTTTGTTCCCCTCTGGAATTGGGGATGATCTCATTGATTTAAGATTAAATCATTCTAAGCAGTTTCTAACGGGTTTGTTCGTAGAACTGGAAACATCCAATGATTCCATATCCATTTGAACTTACTTTCCAAAGGTATGTGCTCATTAGTTGTGGACTGATGAGGCTTAGGAATTTGCATTGGTTGAGAGGATTGGAGTTCGGATTCATCACACCTTTTTTAGGGGAATTATTGTCTACTCCAGGAATCTCTTTATAGATTTAAGTTATGTTCGTGAATCCTTATTACATTACCAAGTATAAAATGAGCTTTCCTTTAGATCTGACAATCAATGATTGATATGTAAGAAATTTAGAGAATATTTTATATGCATTCGAGGTTCTTCATTGATTGAGAATATTCTGTATTTGTTAGATATTCATATTCAATGTTACCCTTTGATACATAAAAGTCTCTTGGTCATTATGATGACCATACTGGTTTTAAAGCCACTCAGTGGGGCACTTGAAGTTTATTGTCATTCAGAAGGACATTTATTATTTCAGAGTTGGGATCGTACCCGCAGATGGGCTACTTACATATCCTTTGTTTTGAAAAAGGAATCAGAACCCACATAGTTAGAGTAATGTAATATGATGTTTATGATTGATGGCTCAAATAAAGATTTCGTAATTACTTTTACACTCTAAGATCACGTGAGTCATGGTTGGTGTGAGAAACAAGAGGTATTGGTAAAACCAGACAATTGTGCCATGAAAGATGCAATTATAAGAAATGATGTGGGGCTTATGTATGTATAGTTTCCCAACAAGATAAAGATTAGGATTTACTTCAGGGACGAAATCCAGGAATGTGGCCCATAAAGGTATATGTACTTTTTAGAGATTTGGATACTCTAATTTGGGGATTACTCCTAAAAAGGAGGCGCAAATTAGGAGGGGACTTATGAATGGGTTTTACTCCTGAGAAGGAGACCCATATCAAAAAGTATATTAGGACTAGTTAAGAGAGATAAAGGCTGAGGATTACTCCTAAGAATAAGGCCCAGGTTGAGGGACTAGAAAAATTAAGGGACTTGGGGCTTACTCCTGAAGGGGATGCCCATATTTGAGACTGGGGCTTACTCATGAAAAGGAAGCCAAGAATTAATGAGAATTATGACTGCGAATTACTCATGAAAAGGAGGCCCAGGTTAATAGAATCATGATTGGGTATTAATCCTGAGGGGGATGCCCAGATTAGGGGACTTGGGGCTTACTCTTAAGAAGGATGCCCAAAATTAATGGTAATTATGACTGGGACATACTCTTGACAAGTAGGCCCAGGTTAAAGATGACTTCGAGCTTACTCCTAAGAAGGATTCCCAATAATAATATTCTCTCATCTTAACGGATGAGGTTGAATTAATTAAATCTCAATCTTTAGTGAAATAAAGATGTGTAAATCACTAGGTTTTGAGAAATTTTCAACAGAATCCATTTCATATAAGGAATTCAATCAAGAAAACATGCCATTAATGGTTTTGAATAATGTATTTAATACTGAATCATGAATAGGAGAAGTGGAATGGTATAAGAGGGGTGAAATGGGCAAGAAAGGCACCCACAAAGGCAGAGGCGGGAAACTCTTGGCAGGCGCGCAGGTACTGCGTGGGCGCTCAAGTCCTGGTCGCGCAGGTATACCTATGCAACACATGGGTATTTGCACGATTGTTAACCAGTAGGGTAACACTTGAGTGATACTTGGCTCAAACCCTTGGTATTATCCCTAGAGGCTTTCTAGAAGAGGGCGCACAAGTTCTAGTGAAAAAGTAGGGAGGCGCGCAAGTGTCTCCATTTCCCTTAAGGGAAAAACACATAGGCACACAAGTGTTGGTGAATTCTAACACATAGACATTACTCCTCTTGTTTATACCTTCCATTATAGGTCAATAATTACCTTAGAAGTATTCAGATGACCCGAATAAGAGTCTTGGGTATTCAGATCTCTATATCTGAATTCTTGAAAAATTCCCTTTTTCAAATTTGGGGCCCACATGGTCTATTTATAGGCTGGAGAAGACCCCGGGCGATTATCACTTTGGGCATGCAATTTACTTTAACGGCCATTAGGTATCGCACAAGTGGACTTGCGCGACAGTGAGGTAACTTGCACGACCCTTGTGCATTTGAAGCCTTATTCATGCCTTTGTCAATTTTTGATGTTTTCTTCAAAGGCTGAATCAATTTGTGCTAGGTCATTTCCCTTTACATTCCTTTGGACTCTATGATGAAAAAGAAGAATCAATAATTATATAAATAACATGATACAATTATTTATGTTTATATTTTATAAATATTATGATTAAATGATTTTGATGATTTGATAAAAATTTGAATTTGTTATCACTTGTTTTTTTATATTGTTTTTGTTAGTAAACAACAGCTGAGATGAAATGTATTATTATTTTTATATATTTTCTTTTCAATATTTTATTCTTTTTTTGTAACATTATTTATTTCTATAGGGATTTTGGTATTTTAGTGGTGTTCATGATGTGATTGGGTAATATAATGTGGAAGTTTGGTTATTTTTCAAGATGTTACAAATATATATTGATGTTATTATGTGTCATATTTTTACATGGATATTGATGACATTGGAATTTAAAAATACCTTTGACTAAAAGAAACAAGTATAGATTGTACTCCATAAAAACGTTTTAAAATTAATAGAGTAATGTCATAAAATATGTTGGTGGATTAAATTTGCTAATTTCATTATTTTTGTTAACTAATATAAATTATAAACTGGATGGGTGTCACTAGATTTAGATGTGACTAGTATAAATGAAGTGGTAAGGTAATGATTATTTTGGTTTATAATTTATAGAGTAATACAAAATGAAATATTAATTGGTAATTTTTTAGAGGTTTAATTGTTATTGTGAAGAACTAATGGGATTATAGTGTAGTGGTGTAAGTGTTGGAATCATATTTTTGTTTAGATTTAGTGATTATTGTAGAGACCCGAAACATGACGTACATTGACATTACATTACATTTGCGGAATACTTAGTACATACACACAAGGATCGTAATAGTTTAGTGTCTTTGGAAACTCAGAATATAATCTTCTAATCGTGGTGAAAGATCTTCAAAATCTCCCATAAAGATCTTCCTTTTTTTTACCTAAAACCTTTCTTTATATCCTGGGGAAAAGAAAACATAAAAGGGTGAGCTCAAATGCTCAGTAAGGGTAAACAAAAGAAAAATCAATCACATCATATACATAAGCACATAACTTTTGGAAATCTTAACCTGCAAAAGAGATCATAATTTCATAACATGGGGTAAATCATGGCAGTGAAATGTAATCACAATAATCATAATTTAAAACATGAAACTTTGTGGCATTCACACATAATCATAGAGAATAATTTCTTGTTAGTCAAGACTCATTGCCAAGACTATCTTAGTGGACAAAGTCCCTTTCTGAATCGAGTAACCCTCGTTTCAGTCCTGTTTCACTGAACAGGTATAAACTACCGTTCCAACCCTGTCTATCTCATGAGATATAAAATCTTTACCCAATGCATTGGAGGTAGATATAGGTCCCACCCATCTTATAATTAATCCTTTCTTATGTGTGCCACATAATCATAAATCATACATCATCGCATAACCCATGTAATAAAAATGGGATTCTAAACAACATGGCATCATAAAACAATTCATATAAGATAAAGGAATTCATAAAAATGTTTCCATCATAACATAATCAAATCCATGTAATAATAGGGATAAAAACAGAACCCTTTTATTATCTTAGATGGAAAATAATTTTTATAAACTACTTGAACTTCATTCTTGAGGAAAATATCCTTTCTACTTCAAAAACACTTTTCCTTTCATAACATGTCATACAATTTTAAACTAATAGAAGTTGATTAAAAATAAACTTGAATACTTGTAAAGGAAGCTTCTTGGAAATAATTTTTTTAGAAATCCATTCATGCCGTATAAGTTAAAAAAAACATTCTTCGTACTTTTGTCGGAAAAGTCAAAAAGTTCCTCGTACGAAAAACGACAAAAGATTCCTTTCATATCTTTTACTAAAAACTCACCAAATGGTAAAATTGGATTTAAACAATTGTACGTGGATGGAAATAATATTACATATTGAGGAAACATGGATGTGGATGATAAAATACACCCCAGTAAAAACTTACGAATAAACAATCTCGGATAAAAATGAGATTGTGATATTTCCCCTTACCTTAGGTCCGATTTGCTTCGTAAGTGTCCGAACCTCCTGTATAATGATTTAAATAATGTCATTTACTTATTACAGAATCATATTCATTGTTATGATATCATATATGGTTCACTTATGACTTTATATTACCCGTTCTTTTGTAAATTCCATGTTAAAGAGCGTTTTGGGTAAAATTGTTTCATTTGTCGTCCGTGTTTTGACTTGTAATTATTCATATGATTACTTAGATCATGATTACTTAATTCCAGAACATAAAACATGATTTATATATATATATATATATTCAGGATATACATATATATAATAAATCACTAAATGGAAAGAAATACACCGTTCATGGAGACGGTAGTCCGTACGTACGCATGAACGCTGTTTTCGTTTCCTTATTGAATTGAATGGAATTAAGTACATGACATACATATAAATAGATAAATAAATCCAGTATCATTATTATGTCATATATTTCATTAGTACATATTATATATACTTTATAATCATTCTTAAATGGTTAACATGGAGAATGAATCTCATCGCGTCGTGGAGACGGTAGTCCGTACGTACGCACAAGCGATGATATCGTTCCCATGGTCGTGGAATTGTGTTGAAGTGTATGTATACTATTTCAGTATCAATATCACTTTATAATAATCATATATAGTTACTCATTACACCTTTATACCCATCAAATTAATGTGGTGGCGGAAAATAGATTACACCACGGCGTGGAGACGGTATTCCGTACGTACGCACGCGCGGTGATTTCCTTTTTCCGTAGGATGGATAGAAGGTTAATTAGAGTTGTTTCATATTTATAATAACATATCAGTATATAAGAAATACTGATGTTATTACTTTATCCTGAAACAACTAAAGAAGAAGAAGTTGAAGAAGAAAGAAATTGAAAAGATCGGTAATGGATATTACCTCTTCTTTGAAACGCCTCTTTGAATCCTCCACTTAGGGAACTAAGATTGGTCTTTGAAGAAGACCAGGACCTCTAGGATTATTCTACGGAAGTGGAGAAGAGATTTTGGCAGGGGTTTGCCGAGATTAAGTGCTCAAATGGGTGTGAGGAGGAGGGGGAGGAGGTGCCCTTTTATAAGGGAGGAGAGGGGCACCTTAGGAATATCTCAAAATATTATTTTATATTAAAGTCAAAATCGGTTTATAATGGTTCCAAAGGGTCTTATTTCTAGGATAAAGTGGGGATGGGTCAAAATACTATCAACCAATAGGATTTAGACAAATTTAGGTTATTATTTTAACCTTATCAATTAGATTTAACTCTAAGTTAAATAATTTAACTTTTACCGTGTCTTTTTGTTTTCTTACACTATATGGTTAATACACTTACTATAACATGCCAAACGAACCCCAAATTGTTTATTATTAATATATATATCGTTATCTAAGTCATTTGGCCGAACCTTAGATTTTTAGGAATAAAATAACAATTAATAATATAATATTTGATTTAAAAACTATTTTGTGTTAATTTTGACACTATTTGATATATGATTTTTGTGAAAGTCATAACAGAATTATATGTTCGAACCAAGTTGATTAAATCAACACTAATATATCATAGTAACCTATAAAATTAGTGGAATTCATAAAAAGTCTCAAATTACATTCATTTGAGCATTTATAACATCAATTATGTTAATATTTCCTTAAAAGGGTAATTACTGCATCATCGTTGTGTCATAAATAAATTAATTTATATAAAGTCTAAAAATTATAAATAAAATATCATTATGTAGGAAATCTTTTTAGCTTTCTAATGAATTTTTATAGTCGAATTTATCTTATGTATAACCCCATATTAAAAATGTTTTAGTTATTAAACTTTGATTTTAACTATTTTAACTATTCATTAAATAAAATAATATTAAATGTCATAATCTAATCCAGGTGGACCTAAATGGTCATATTTTATTCCTAAGCTTGTTTTTGGTCGAATTAAACTTATCCAATAGAATTAGGACATGTGTTAGGGTAATAGTAATATCATATTTACCCTTAATTACCCTATTTACTATTAACCGCGGTAAAAAAAAGTAAAAAGTTACTATTCACCAAAAAATTATTTTTATCTCATTGAACCACATTTTACTTACTGATATCAACCGTGTCTGTTGGATTTTCGAAATTTCATTCAAAGAAGTGGTAAAATTATGTTTTATGCAAAATTCAGTTTTTAACCTACCACTTAGTGGTTTCACTATTCATCAAAAATTGAAGTTTTTCAGAAAAATGCCAAAATTTTATCCTAAGCTATATTTCATATTCCGAATTCAAAAATGAAGTCTATTTTACCAAATTCATAACATAGAAATTGCATTAATTAATTTTATAATTAAATCCCGCTGTTAAAACAAATAGCGTGTTTTTAAGAAACAATATCTATCAAAAGATTGATACTTGATTATGTCTGGTTTAAATGTGAAATTACATCAAATGACCAACATTGTATTAAATTGTAAAAATATATTCTAAATATACTTTAAAACCACTCAAATTAATAATTTATCACTATTAATTATTTCGATTAAAAAAGTTGTTTTTAATTATAATTTAATAATTTTCACTATTCATCAGAATATGAAAGTTATCCGAAAAGTATCAAAATTTCACCTTAGGCTAAATTCGATACTCCGAATCCATAAATGAAGTCCATTTTGTGAGCTAAAATTTCTAAAATTTTAAAAGGTGGTTATTACTATTCATAACGGCTAGTTATAATAATATTTTAATAGCATATCGTTGTTTAGTGAAACTCGGTATTGCGTACTACACACGCTATCGAGGAAGGTCGCGATTGTGTGTAATAGAAGGAAAATCAAGGATTTGTGTTGTGAAATCTCCTTTTGGTGTAGCATACAACACAAGACATTAATAAAATTAAAAAGAATATTTTTCATAAAATCTCGGGTTGTTACATTCTACCCCCCTTAAAATGAATTTCACCCTCGAAATTCGTCGGGGTTATAAATGGTTTACTATTCGAAAGTTTCTTTAATAGAAATCCACATCGTAAAAAGGAATATCAAAACCAATCTTTAAAAACAAAAGTATGAAACGTAACGGTTACCCAAATAAACTAATCACTGGGTTTCCACATAGGTGAAAATATAGATATGGAAGAGAAATCTAACCATCATGTTTTGATGGAGAGTGGTAGAGAACATGGCTATGGAAAAGCCAGAAATCACAAAACCATAAATTTGTGACGATCTAAGGTACCATCTGATTCATCAGATATAAGATTACTAGGACAACATTTTTGGTTTTCAAGATCGTTTCCCTAATGTTAAAGAATTTGAATTAAAATAAATACTTACTTTATTTTGGTACAATCTCACTGTTGTTCGTGCCTTTAACAATTTCCACTTCATCTCTTAAATAAATGAAGTTGAATTTGTTATTTGTGAAGTGTTAGCAGATCATGTGATAGAATGACGGGTCATTTCATCTGTCTCAAACAAAAGGTTAGCAAAAAATTATATACATAAGTCGATCTATAGTGAGATTAATCATATATGGTTCCTAAAATGGACATATACATCATATGTCATACAACTTAATATAATAAAACTAGTTTCTACTAAACAGGGACTTCCTGTAGGCCAGTGGTAGGCGATAAAGTCCAGTCGTACTTCAGTTGTGGGTTCGATTTCCATAGCCTTGTCTGACGCGATGGGCTGTCGCCCATCCTGCAGGTTGTCCTTTTTCTAAAACTATATTACTATAACATCCCATCAATAATATCAAGAAAACTTCTATCCTTAAACAATACTAACTTATGTCCAACATAATCCATTCCAATCTTTAGGCTTATCCATAATACTGTAGTCCACTCTCATAACATAGTGAAAACGATTACCAGAGATTTAACACCATCGTCGATCCCCATATATCATAAGATATGTTTTGTTGGTCACATTCCAAACATTCAAAGTCCTTAATCATGTATTCTCTTGAATACCATAGTTAAAACATGAATGCAGTTTAAAGTTAACACTTTCCACATACCAAAATCCTCAAAATTCTATATACTCAAACCATGATATCACTTAGTCCTTATATAAATCATGAGCTCATGAATACTGTCAAATATTTCATTTTCTCATTTTCCCTTCATTATGCGCATATCATCTTTTTTCCAAAAATACCTCAATCACTTCGAATACCACATTATACCAATACATAAATATTCCAATACATCATAAAAGTACCTCAACAACATTATTCTTGAATACCAATACATAAACACTTCAGTCCATCCACTTCAATGATTGTCCTGGAAGAAGTCCTTCCTTGATTTAGAAGTAACTTTTTAGGTCAGGGCATTGAGTTGGGTAATGCCCATGTTCTCCACAAATAAGACATTGAACTCCATAACAGTCTGTCACTCTATGACCCTTTTCTCAACACAGATAACATCAGTCCCTCCATTTGAGGTATTCCACAAGGTTCTTCTTCCCTTCTTTAGAAATCTCAATCTTCCTTTCTTTATGATCCTCAACATGCGAACATGCATAATAGTTTATCTTCCTCTTCTTTGATGAATTAGTCAGACCACTAAATTTAACCTTGTTAATCATATATCGCGATGACTGATTTGGCATAATCACAAGATCTTTCTCTCTAGGAATTACAAAATTTGTTTTCTCATAGTCACCAATTTGTCCATTGGATTCAATGTTAACCGAATTCCTTCTGGTTCCCTCCATTAACTAAAACACAAAAAGAATCTTGTGAGAGGCAAAAAACATGCTAGGGAAAACAACATAGTAAAGGGGGAGTACCCTTAATATCTAACATCTTAGGTTAAATTCTAAGATCGTTACTGTAGTTCTAGGACTGTATATTATACGTATACTTATCCTTATGGACATCCCTAGACATACCTTAGAAATATCTCTAGGGATTTCACCAACGCTTTCGCATCCTAGTTTCCAAAGGTTGACTAAACCTTTCCTCTGATACCAACTGTAGAGACCCGAAACTTGACGTGCATTGACATTACATTACATTTGCGGAATACTTAGTACATACACACAAGGATCGTAATAGTTTAGTGTCTTTGGAAACTCAGAATATAATCTTCTAATCGTGGTGAAAGATCTTCAAAATCTCTCATAAAGATCTTCCTTTTTTTAACCTAAAACCTTTCTTTATATCCTGGGGAAAAGAAAACATAAAAGGGTGAGCTCAAATTCTCAGTAAGGGTAAACAAAAGAAATATCAATCACATCATATACATAAGCACATATCTTTAGGAAATCTTAACCTGCAAAAGAGATCATAATTTCATAACATGGGGTAAATCATGGCAGTGAAATGTAATCACAATAGTCATAATTTAAAACATGAAACTTTGTGGCATTCACACATAATCATAGAGAATCATTTCTTGTTAGTCAAGACTCATTGCCAAGACTATCTTAGTGGACAAAGTCCCTTTCTGAATCGAGTAACCCTCGTTTCAGTCTTGTTTCACTGAACCGGTATAACCTATCATTCCAGCCCTGTCTATCTCATGAGATATAAAATCTTTACCCAATGCATTGGAGGGAGATATAGGTCCCACCCATCTTATAATTAATCCTTTCTTATGTGTGCCACATAATCATAAATCATACATCATCGCATAACCCATGTAATAAAAATGGGATTCTTAAACAACATGACATCATAAAACAATTCATATAAGATAAAGGAATTCATAAAAATGTTTCCATCACAAAATAATCAAATCCATGTAATAATAGGGATAAAAACAGAACCCTTTTATTATCTTAGATGGAAAATAATTTTTATAAAATACATGAACTTCATTCTTGAGGAAAATATCCTTTCTACTTCAAAAACACTTTTCCTTTCTTAACATGTCACACAATTTTAAACTAAAAGAAGTTGATTAAAAATAAACTTGAATACTTGTAAAGGAAGCTTCTTGGAAATAATTTTTTTAGAAATCCATTCATGCCGTATAAGTTAAAAAAACATTCTTCGTACTTTTGTCGGAAAAGTCAAAAAGTACCTCGTACGAAAAACGAAATAAGATTCCTTTCATATTTTTACTAAAAACTCACCGAATGGTAAAATTGGATTTAAAAAATTGTACGTGGATGGAAATAATATTACATATTGAGGAAACATGGATGTGGATGATAAAATACACCCCAGTAAATACTTACGAATAAACAATCTCGGATAAAAATGAGATTTTGATATTTCCCCTTACCTTAGGTCCGATTTGCTTCGTAAGTGTCCGAACCTCCAGTATAATGATTTAAATAATGTCATTTACATATTACAGAGTCATATTTATTTTTATGATATCATATATGGTTCACTTATGACTTTATATTACCCGTTCTTTTGTAAATCCCATGTTAAAGAGCGTTTTGGGTAAAATTATTTCATTTTTCGTCCGTGTTTTGACTGGTAATTATTCATATGATTACTTAGATCATGATTACTTTATTCCAGAACATAAAACATGATTTATATATCTATATATATTCAGGATATACATATATATAATAAATCATTAAATCGAAAGAAATACACCGTTCATGGAGACGGTAGTCCGTACGTACGCATGAACGCTGTTTTCGTTTCCTTATTGAATTGAATGGAATTAAGTACATGACATACATATAAATATATAAATAAATCCAGTATCATTATTATGTCATATATTTCATTAGTACATATTATATATACTTTATAATCATTCTTAAATGGTTAACATGGAGAATGAATCTCATCGCGTCGTGGAGAGGGTAGTCCGTACGTACGCACAAGCGATGATATCGTTCCCATGGTCGTGGAATTGTGTTGAAGTGTATGTATACTATTTCAGTATCAATATCACTTTATAATAATCATATATAGTTACTCATTACACCTTTATACCCATCCAATTAATGTGGTGGCAGAAAATAGATTACACCACGGCGTGGAGACGGTCATTCCGTACGTACGCACGCGCGGTGATTTCCTTTTTCCGTAGGATGGATAGAAGGTTAATTAGAGTTGTTTCATATTTATAATAACATATCAGTATATAAGAAATACTGATGTTATTACTTTATCCTGAAACAACTAAAGAAGAAGAAGTTGAAGAAGAAAGAAATTGAAAAGATCGGTAATGGATATTACCTCTTCTTTGAAACACCTCTTTGAATCCTCCACTTAGGGAACTAAGATTGGTCTTTAAAGAAGACCAGGACCTCTAGGATTATTCTAGGGAAGTGGAGAAGGGATTTTGGCAGGGGTTTGCCGAGCTTGAGTGCTCAAATGGGTGTGAGGAGGATGGGGAGGAGGTGCCCTTTTATAAGGGAGGAGAGGGGCACCTTAGGAATATCTCAAAATATTATTTTATATTAAAGTCAAAATCGGTTTATAATGGTTCCAAAGGGTCTTATTTCGAAGCTAAAGTGGGGATGAGTCTAAATACTATCAACCAATAGGATTTAGAAAAGTTTAGGTTATTATTTTAACCTTATCAATTAGATTTAACTCTAAGTTAAATAATTTAACTTTTACCGTGTCTTTTTGTTTTCTTACACTATATGGTTAATACACTTACTATAACATGCCAAACGAACCCCAAATTGTTTATTATTAATATATATATCCTTATCTAAGACATTTGGCCGAACCATAGATTTTTAGAAATAAAATAACAATTAATAATATAATATTTAATTTAAAAACTATTTTGTGTTAATTTTGACACTATTTGATATATGATTTTTGTGAAAGTCATAACAGAATTATATGTTCGAACCAAGTTGATTAAATCAACACTAATATATCATAGTAACCTAGACAATTAGTGGAATTCATAAAAAGTCTCAAATTACATTCATTTGAGCATTTATAACATCAATTATGTTAATATTTTCTTAAAAGGGTAATTACTGCATCATCGTTGTGTCATAAATAAATTAATTTATTTAAAGTCTAAAAATTATAAATAAAATATAATTATGTAGGAAATCTATTTAGATTTCTAATGAATATTTATAGTTGAATTTATCTTATGTATAACCCCATTTTAAAAATGTTTTAGTTATTAAACTTTGATTTTAACTATTTTAACTATTCATTAAATAAAATAATATTAAATGTCATAATCTTATCCAGGTGGACCTAAATGGTAATATTTTATTCCTAAGCTTGTTTTTGGTCGAATTACACTTATCCTATAGAATTAGGACATTTTTAGGGTAATAGTAATATCATATTTACCCTTAGTTACCCTATTTACTATTAACCGCGGTAAAAAAAAGTAAAAAGTTACTATTCACCAAAAAATTATTTTTATCTCATTGAACCACATTTTACTTACTGATATCAACCATGTCTGTCGGATTTTCGAAATTCCATTCAAAGAAGCGGTAAAATTATGTTTTATGCAAAATTCAGTTTTTAACCTACCACTTAGTGGTTTCACTATTCATCAAAAATTGAAGTTTTTCAGAAAAATGCCAAAATTTCATCCTAAGCTATATTTCATATTCCGAATTCAAAAATGAAGTCTATTTTACCAAATTCATAACATAGAAATTTCATTAATTAATTTTATAATTAAATCCCGCTGTTAAAACAAATAGCGTGTTTTTAAGAAACAATATCTATCAAAAGATTGACACTTGATTATGTCTGGTTTAAATGTGAAATTACATCCAATGACCAAGATTGTATTAAATTGTAAAAATATATTCTAAATATACTTTAAAACCACTAAAATTAATAATTTATCACTATTAATTATTTCGATTAAAAAAGTTGTTTTTAATTATAATTTAATAATTTTCACTATTCATCAGAATATGAAAGTTATCCGAAAAGTACCAAAATTTCACCTTAGGCTAAATTCGATACTCCGAATCCATAAATGAAGTCCATTTTGAGAGCTAAAATTTCTAAAATTTTAAAAGGTGGTTATTACTATTCATAACGGCTAGTTATAATAATATTTTAATAGCACATCGTTGTTTAGTGAAACTCGGTATTGCGTACTATACACGCTATCGAGGAAGGTCGTGATTGCGTGTAATAGAAGGAAAATCAAGGATGTGTGTTGTGAAAGCTCCTTTTGGTGTAGCGTACAACACAAGACATTAATAAAATTAAAAGGAATATTTTTCATAAAATCTCGGGCGGTTACAATTATGATGTATTGATGTTTCTTCAATTGCAGTTTTGTGAATGTGGATGGACCATTAAAAATGAATTGTTAGTTAAATAAATATATATTCACGCTATTATATTTATTATTTCATATTAACCACCACCTATGTTAGGTGATACAATAAACAACCTTATTATGTTTTTGGTTCTGATTGAAAACCAAATGTATAGGGCATAGGTGATACTGATAGATGAGTGTTACCAATATCAACTCTCTCTATTATAAATATTATATGATATAATGGAATTCTATTGTGGTTCATGGTAATATTTTGGTGAGGTGATGAATTGGAATTGATATTGATACAAGTTTAATACATTCATTTTGAAGAGGGAGTGAGGTTAATTTCCTTGGTGATACATCTCTCCAGTGAGGTTATGTTTTATGTGGATGTGGTATATAATCACAAGAATACATGGAATGTGTTTTTGATATGTTTTTTTTTTATGTGTAATGAGGTTATATAATATTGATATATAATGGTTAGGTGCACCATGATGCAATTCATTAGAATGTGAGGGTGGCTAATTGAGTGGGGAAACATGTCTAGTATTCCTTCTAATCAACACAAACTAAAAGACACACAAACACATTAATATATGTATATATAAATGATATTAAATTATTATCATGTTCAAGGATTTAGTGAGTAATCCTTGGTTGAGGGTGTTAGTTTACCTAGTATAGGAAATTATTTTGTATTACTTTTAATTAAGTGGTATTTTATATAATTATTCGACATTTACATGAGATATTATTGGGAGAAAACTACAAAGTTAAATTATATTCTCAACCCTACCAGACATATTCCATTTTTAAAATAAAGTATGATTTATTTTGATATCATGTTTGATATTACAAAATATTTACATGGAGTTACTAGAGTTGGAGTTGCATCTATAAGATTGGATTAGTATTCTTAGTATTTTTATGTCCATCGTTTCTTTATAACATCACAAAACATTTTTTATGCATGAATGTTATATTTATTGAAGAAAAATTACTTGTGGATTATTTCTAATTTTTCTTATAATTTATGAGTTAATTATCTCCCATTAGGTATATTTTATAACCTTAGTGATATTCACAAACCCATGGAATATTGAATGAATGATTTGAGGAAAACATTATCTTTGTGACTTTCCAATTAGGGCTTATAGTAGGGATAATTCATGACTATGACTATAATTTATAAATTTAGAGATAGAACTGAAACAACTAAGGGGTTAAAACACAGTTAAAAATTATATTACCCTCATTTAGAAAAGAATAGATATGATCTAAAAAGAATAATTTATTTATTATGTTGCAATTCTTGTTCTATAATTTTCATATCAAAATAATGTGAGTCTCGTAAATTTTTTTCAAAATTTTTTTTATGAACAATTAAAATATTCGTTGATTTTGTCCTAAGACATGTGATGATTTGAAATATTGAGGATTAGTTATTTTTTTAGAGATAAGTGATTGTAGTAAAAAATATTTATATTTTTAATGTGTTATCTAATTTTCTAAAATGAGTTTTGAGTCAATATACAAAATATATTTTTTTATTACTACTTTAAAATTTTAATATTACATCAATGAAATTTTTTTAGAAATAATGTTAGACTCATAAAAAAAACATTCATATTACATCAATGATAATATTTTAGAAATGAAGTTAGACTCATAAAAATAATTATGTTTATGTAAATATATAAAATAATTAATAAAATGTGTTTTAGAGACATTGGTAACACCTCAAGTGGTATCCAAAATTGAGCTAAGAATATTCAATAACGTGTTGACTATGGAAGGAAACTATAGGGTAAAAGTGTGAATATTATTATTTGTTAACCATTGATAAAAAACGTTATAGGTGGTTGAAATAGGTGAAGGTGGGAATTTTGTTTTCAAATATCCCCATATAAAAAGATGAATAAGTTGAATGAAATGTGGGGGAAGTGAAATTTATATTTACATGATAAAGGGGTGGTTTTATTGAACCCCCAACCACCATCAACCTGAACAGTTACCCTAAAAATCACATATTGATAATAGATCTTTAAATAACCCAATATAAACATACAAAAATAATACTTTTATTACATGATTTAATTATTACATCAAAAAATAGTTTTAGAACACCATTACCTAATGGTTTAGTGATTGCGAAACTAGAGACATAAATTCACTTATCTCCCACATTATGAACAATTATCAAAAAATGAATTCCACCCTTGAACATTCTATAAAACATAATAATCATAATATGTAAGGAAAGGGAAAAAAATTATGGCTAAACTAAAATTATTTATAAAGTATAACCTAAAAATGGTTAGAATGGTCGGAACATAAACACATGGAAATCATGAATAATGGAAAATATTTAATTTAAAAGAAAAAAATCATTATATGAAAACTATAATTATGAAGGATATTCAAAAATAATCAAAGTATTAAAACATTTACATATAATGAGATTATAAAACACGAAACATATACCATAAACCATTAATTCATGAAATAAAGTTGTACAATCAAAAAAAATATTTCTTATCTTTTCAAACCTAGCTACCCACAAAAACATTTTCTCATTTAATTTTGAGTAGAGGTAAACTCCACCACAATAAGACATTTTCAACCTATCTATTTGTTACTGATTCACATAACATTTGAATATAATTATATATAATCCTTTACATAATTAAATGGAGTGACATATGGGCCCAACCCATCTTATAATCCATACATTTGTCTTTTAATTTAGATAATAAAATCATCACTTCATAAAATAGTCCATACAATCTTAAATGGGGTTTGGAATGATTATAAATTATCATATAAATAACCAACTCAAATAGAATGTGTATGATTGAATATTCAAATGTAAATTGTTTTATTTTCATAAAGAACCCATAATTTAATATGAATTTTATAAAACAAAAGACAACATAAATTCGATTGATTGATACTAAAAAATCGATCACACAAAATAGTCACATACTAAAATAATAACATTGGGTGAAACATTAATCAAGACTCCATTACAGGTATATCACTTTCGAATCAAATTAATCCAATGTAAAAAAATATTCTTTTAGAAAATATATAAATTTAAAATTAATAATTATGTGTTTCTTTTCTAAAGTAACATTTGATTTTAAGGATAATAAAAAAGAGAAAATTTCCTATAAATAAAATTTCTTTAATAACTAATATTACTGAGAACTAAAAATTTATCATATTTTTAAAATGAATTTTCGGAAACCAAAATTTAAATAAGAAATTATATAACTTAGAGAAATATGTTTTTGGTTATTAATTATCTTATCGTTACCCATAACATCAAAATATTTATTTATCATCTTATTTAATGAATATAAATATATTAATTAACTATTTTGGAACATTATTCATATAAATTTAAAATTTTAAACTTCATTAATTATAATTATAATCATGTATTATATTTTTGTAACCTCTTTTCAACATTAGGTGTTAATAATGATGGCTATTTTGAAATAAGTTCGTTAAAGTTTATATGATGTTCTACATTCACTAAAATTTAATCTATTAAAAAACATTAAAGGTAATTTAATAGATGTTTTATAATGACTTATAATATTTATAATACATTAGATTAGATTATTGGTCCCCTTTTAGGAATGTGAAGATATTATTGAACCTGTTTTTGGTTAATTATCAATTTTTAAAATTGGCTTATGAAGATCATTAATTTTTATTTCATTAAAAAAGATTCATAATAATGATATATATAAAATATATACACCATATTTACTCATCTTGTATATACAAATACTATATATTTTTTAATTCAATAAATATGTAACAAATTTATTCATTGAGGTGAAAGTCCATTCAATGCATGTCCATTGTTTCTTTTAATAAACAAATGAGATTGGTGAAAGTTGATATAAAGTGGTCATTTAATAATAATAAAATCATTACATAAATCATATTTATTTAAAAATACAATAATTAATACTATCCATGAGGTGTTTTTATGAAAAACTGAAAGTGATACTTCGTATATATGGTAATCCATGCACACAAAATTATGTTATAATTACTTTTGTTTGTAGTTTGATGATAATAAATGTAACACCCCATGAATTTAAAATAACACTATGTTAAATAGATTATTTTTCACATAACATTGATCATAAAGGAATCCAAAATATAATTAGTTTAACATGATCATTATCAACTAACTATTAAAATATCAGATGAAAATAAATATTCTATAAAATAAATATGAATTAAATATTCAATAAAAATTTAAATATTCTTAGGAAATAAACAGATTATTAATAGTAAATCCATTTTATCCTTAAAATTATTTTTTTCATCCAAAAGAGTTTTTTATTAAATAATATGAAAAAAGTAATCAAATTATTTTTTAAAACATATACATAATTTATTTGACCAAATAAACATTTTTTGACTCATCATATCAACATTATCTTCAGTTATTATTTTGGTAATTTTCGAAAAACATTTATTTTTTTGTTAAAAAGATAAAATATTGTTTCCACAAAACACCATAACACTTATAAAATAATAATTATATGATCATGATTTAAAATTTATTAACCCTTATTATTGATAAAAATATATTTATGGAATTATATAATACATGGGGAGTTACATTTGGAAATACAAGCATAGGAATTTTGAAAACCCTGAATTTTTAAAAAATGGTTTTTATGAGTTATACATGTAACATATTTAGAATTAATTTTTTCCCATTAATACATTGAATACAGTAAAATTTATTCAATATTTGGAATCATGAGGTTAAGATTAGGTTATATGGTTAATTTTATTTTACGAAATAAAAAATTTATTATGGTAAAAAAATATTTACTGCAATATAGTTAAAATAATTTAGTAGGATAATGTAAAAAGATAAAAGATTAAAATTCCAAAAAACTAAAACATTAAATGGTTGGTTGATGTTTTTTACGCTAAAAAAACTAAAAAAATTAATTATCATCATAATTCATTATAATTAATTCCACCTAAATGTGGTTTCATTTCAATATAAAATAATCATTATATAATCAATTAAACCCACACTCCTCAAGTGTAAATACCACCCCTTATCATCCCATTTCTATTAAAAAGACATGAATATTTTAAAATATTTTAAAAAAACTATACTCCCAACTATATACATTTAAAAGTTCTTATTTTCTCACCAAAACACCAATTACAGGGACTTGAAGAGATTATTCAAGGAGGTGTTATTGAAGAGGTAATTTTCTCAAACCACCCCTCTTATTTTCTTTTCTTATTATAGCTTCTTCTAATCTCCTTTACAGTAAAAGGCATAATAAATCCATAATAATTTATATACTATAATTTTATGTTACTAATTAAATACATTTTATCCATACATTATATTATATCCAATTATTCAAAGAAACAAAACGATTGTCTAAATTATGGAAATTAACCACATCAAAGGATAATGTTTTTTCGTTTTCCACTACCGCCTTCATGATTGATCATTAAGATATTACTATATTTAGATAATATTTTATTATGTATATTTAACATATTTCATTCTCTAGAACTAATATAAACACACAATATTAAATAAAATGAAACATGTTCAGGATGATCCGGAAAACCGCCAAAATATACTAATTATTTATCATTAAAATCTTATCATGTGAATCATACTCACCCTAAAAATAAAAATGATATATCATACCATTTTAACATATGTAAGTCAATTAATACCATTTCATTTAACTTATTTAGTTTTATTTCAATTTTTAAATAAAATACATTATTATAAACTAGTGGAGGAATCATACATCAATAATATGAACACACGAGAATCAATGAAAATAATGAAATATTATTCATTAATTATTGGGAAGATGTTATAAAAGTATCATATAGGGTATTACGAGTATTATTATAGTTATATAAATAAATAATTAAATTATATAATCCTTTATAAAAGAGGTTAAAATACACAATATTTAAGGGAAACCAATGAAAGGGTTTCTCATCTCACTTTTACTTCTATTAGATATATGCATTATTCACCACTTATTTCTTATGTTTTGTATATATATATATATATCCCTTTTATATATAAAATATTGATTCTAATTATCTTAATGGTATTAATTTTTTATTTTTATAACTATTACTATTATGTGGACTATTATTTGACTGATTACAATGTGGTAATAGATTTCTTAACCCAATTTATATTCATTTGGTTAAACATCTACTTCATTGATTTTTTAATGCTAATATTTTTTGTAAAATGATTTTTTATTATATTATGTTTTCATTTAAATTGGTTTACTGTGGATTTCATGTTGATACAAATAATAAAATTATTTTTTTAATACACAATTCAATAATATGATATCTTTAGGAGACATTCTTTTAAAAAAACATATTTTTTTAAATTTTCATCAAAACACACTTTTTCATCAATGATCTCATTTTCTAAAATTGTTTTCCAAAATGTATTTAATATAACAATATTGTTGTTTAAGTTCAATTATAATATTTTTTTTAATTTTACCCAATAGTTTTAAGGGATATTTATTCATTTTCTAAACTACATTTTTTGAGAATTTTTTGAAAAACATATTTATGGATAGTTTAATTATTAATACAGCATGAATATAATTTCAGGTAGTCATAACACCTTAATTATTTAAATAATAATTTAAACTTTTACAAATTTATTTCAAAATAAAATGATTTATTTTATAATTTCATGGTAATTTAAACATAACTTGTTTATCAAAATGACAATTAATATTTTCATCAACAATTTTTCAATGATCTCATTTAATTTATTTTCATCTATATTAAAATACAATTTTGAATCATTGTCTTTAATGATGTTGATATATTTTTTATTAAATTATCCCAATTTTATTAATTGGTTTATGATTAGTTTGACTGGGGATATGATATTTTGATACCATTCACTATATTATTCTAGATGGATTGTTGTTATTTTTTTTGAAATGTTATTGTTTTCTATCCTAGTTTCAATAGAAATAATTATATGTTTATTGTGTTTCACACATTCCCATTTTTAATGATTTTTACATGCAAGAAATAGATGATTTCTAGTTATTGATTTCCTTTTGATTCATCAGTAGTTCTCATAAGATAAATTAGTTGTCCAAACCAAATGAGCCTATACATGGTAGTTTTAAACCATATTGTGAAAGGAAATAATGGAAGTGATGCCATAATTCATGATATCATGGAACCCAATAATTAATAATTTTTGTTATTAAGATTTAAGTAATTAATATCTTTTATATTTTCACTATGATATTATCTCCAGATGATTTTCATTATCCTTTATTGAATAAATGGTTTGTGCGTTAGTTATGTAAATTTCCCAAATTGTTATTTCTCATTTAAAATAAATTCCACTAAGTATAACCCTTACTGAGAATTTGTTATCACCCATATATAATGTTTTACATTTCCCTATAATTCTAATATGATTATTATGATAGATATGAACGGTTTATATAGAAAAATATTTTTTTTCTCAAAATATTATCTATGTTGTAATTTATTTTCCCTTTTGTAATGTAATGTTAATGTTTGTCACTGGTTTTCATAACCTAATAAATTATTCATTTATTTAGTATATGATTCCTTTTATGTTATTTCATTGAAATAAAGTAACCACCAATTATATTATACTATGGTTATGGTATTTTTAATTTCTAATTTATAAATTTTAGTAGAAAATATGGGAACTAGATTTGGGAAAACATGGATTAGAGTATGATACCATATGACAGAATTTAGAAATATATTCAAATAAACTAAAATTATGATATGGAGATTATTAAAACCAATATTATCAATTTATGTTAAGTGGTTCACTAGTTTTGAAATAAAAAATGATTTTTTAATGATATAGTCTATTGTATAGCATTACATAAAAATAGAAAAAATTAGAATGAATGAGAACCACATCAATAAACATGATCCAAACAGTAAAAATGATCATTTCACATAAAGGATTATGACCATATTTCAAAGGGATCTAGTCTCAAAAAAATTTTCATCAGATGAGTACATTTTATCCTATTATAACAAGATGGATAAAGAATTATAGAAGTATTGTGGATTTTATGGGAAACAATAGAAGAACACATCATTAGGGAAAAAGATATATGAATTGACGGAGGAAAATAATGAATTAATACCATTTTATTCATTTTTAAGGAAACACCTTGGTGATTGTTTAAATGAAAAATTATTTTTATTAATGTGTAAAGAAAAAGGCCACTATTATCTTGATTTCATGGTAAATAAATAATTTTTAAATGTGAAATTCAGAAAAATTAGGGTGATGGGACACAACGTAAATAAATTTTAGAAGAACAATGGAATATAATACAAAATAAAAAAAGTTTCAAGGTAAAAATAATTATACTACCATAAAAAATTTTGAATGATTATTTTTATTGTGTATTTGGATACATTAAAAAGGTTGTAAAATTATTTTATTTATTATATTATAAAAACATTTATTTATTTTTTCCAAGTTCTAGTTATTAAATAATTTGAAATAATTTGTTGAATGGTTCCATTTAAAATGATTTTGTTGAAAGATAGTTATTTTTAAAAGATAGGTTCGACAGAAATATTATAGTTAATATGTTATTAATGTTGTATAAATAATTTTGGGAAGAATATATGATTGATATGGATAATATAAATTGAATATGTCACATACATGACTTATTTTAAAGGTATAATTTCATTTAATTTCCATTGATGCTTTGTTTTAGGGGTTTCCTAAGCTTCTATGGAATAATCAGTGAGTTTTAATGAATTAGTCTAAACTGTGAGCCCAATTCCAGATTTAATAATAAATTCTAATTCTATAATAACTCCTTAATTTCTCAAAAAATTTCATCCATTCTAATTCCTACTTAGAATCCTCTGACCTATGAACACCACCAAATAAATTTAGACCATTTAGAAATATATAATCATGGTGGATTTGAGTTTATAATTAATGGATTGGGCCTACTCGAAAGTCCATTTCCTGCATTAAAAATATTTTTATTTTTTTATAAATAATTCAATTTTTTGTGTCATGTGGGCTTAAAAATAATGTTTTGGAATAGGTTTCATATGTAAAACATTGTTAAACTTCATGAGATTATTTTATGAAAATGTGTGTTTTCATTTGTATATTTTGTGCTATTATTCATAGTGATTTTATCAAACAAGAAAGTGGATTTATATATGTCCCTAGGGTGGAAAATTATATTTTGGATAGTAATTGGTATGGTTTTGATCTTTAACAAGGGATTTGAAATGGGTTTTCTGTGCAAGATAGAGGTACACCACATGAGTTCTTTTTATGAAAATTCTAAATGTTTTAGTTGAATAAACAAAGTGGAAAAAAAATATGTATTTTTTTGTGTGTGTGTTCACATTATATGGTTTTTTGAAAGGTGAAGTGGTGATTTATGATTTAAAAAAAAATTATAATTCTTTTTAATTTTCTGAAATGTTTTATTAAATTGTGATGTTGAGGGAAAAAAATTTTGTGGGTTGTTTCGCGTATGTTTGGTGATAAAATGATTTTGAAGGTTTTTGGGTATTATGTTGTATGTTTGTGTGGGTGGTTATATGATTTTTATGACCTTTTAAATGTTTTATAAAATTGTTTAATGGATTTTTAGAAGTGGTAATGAAAGTTAAATGTGTTGTGGGATATTTTGGTGTGAGTTGGATTTCAAAATCAATTTAAATAAAAACTAGACATTTGTGACTTGGGTGGTATACATGTGGGATGTTTGGTGAATTTTTGATGTGTAAATGATATGTTAATGTGCAAATTATATTTCTTGACATGTTGAACTTGGTTTAGCACAAAGGAAAAACCAGGGTATCTAGGTGGGTGGACGTGTACTAGTATGCTAGTGAATATGTGTGGTTTGGGATTAGTTTCACATAGCATGATTGAATCTTACAACCCTCAATAAACTATGATGATAATGATTGGGGAAAACTAAGTTATGGGTATATTACCTACTAGTTTCTTGTGAATAAGGACAGATATTTGTGATGGTTACTCTCACCGAGATATGAGGTACCTCAAACCAACAATGAGATACTGCCTAGGGGGTATTTCCTATAGCTTGTGCTCATTAGTTACTTTATGATTACCATCAGCACATGGTAAGGTTAGAAGGAGAAATTAGTAGTGTTTAAATTATTTTTAAAAGTGTTTATTTTTAATGATATCCCACATGAAAATGGTTTTAATTTTTAAGTTGCATCTTTTAGAAATTGTAACTAGCATTTCCTATTTATGAAAACTTGCAAGCTATTCATCCTTGAATGTTTATCACATAAAATCTCTTTGTGGTGGTATCCTACTGAGCATTGGCTGACACCCTACTTACACCCTTGGGTGTATGTATACTTGGTTATTTTTTCTATTGTAGTTTAAGTAAAGTTTTTAGTGTCAGTGGTTCGGGATTTTAGCAGGTTCGTGGTGGTGAATTCTTGTAGGGATGGTATGAGGGAGGTATCTATTTCCATGTGGAGGATCTTGGGATGTACTTATTTGGTTTTGTGCCTTTTTAATGTTCTCTAAATATAGTTTTAACTTATTTAATTCCATTATTAAATTTTTTAAAAGATGTTTTTAGTAGAAAAATCCATATTTGTTTTATTGAGTTTGTTTGTTGTTTAATGTTTATAAAATCGGGTAAATCATTCCTCATTCTCATTATATGATTCCCAGAAACATGTTCCAACCCATGGGGGTCGGGAAAACTTTTGGACCTTGTCATAGGCAGGGTATGGGGTCGAGTTCGGTGGCTATCATATTTGGTTTGTGACAAAATAGTATCAGAGGAGGTTCGGGTTAACTCTTTGGGTCATGTTATTTGGGAAACAGTCGGGATATTTTGGAGTTAGTATTTCTTAGGATATGTATTCTAGTTATGGGTAGTGTTCCTGATCATGACACCTCATTATAGGATTCATGCCACTAGGGTAATTTGGGAATTATCTAATTCATTTGGTTTTCTTCATTTGATAATGATTAGGGGAAATGAAAAGAGAGTTGGGTTAATGGTCTCAGTGGTCTCACAGAGCCTGTAAAGCTATTTGAAGCTAGGGATATTCCCAAAAACACTCTCTATGAAAGTAATTTTATTGTAATATGGCCTCAAACCATATGTTCAAGTCACCCACTGAAACTAGTTTTCTCTCGTATTGTCTTGTGTTCTTTAGTTTTGAAATCATGGAACTTTGGTTTTAAAGTGACTTGGTTTTAATAAGGGTAATGTTTTTTTGTGATTATTTTCAAATATAGATTAAATGGTTTGATTTATGAAATGGTCGAACTGAATTTTTTAAAAAAATTAGATAGAAAATGGTGTGATTACACCTCTTTTCAAAGCCGACACTATACTAAAGTTTGTTTCAAAAAAGTGTTTCCAATAGAGTTTTATAAACAATTAAATGATGTTTTAATGGGATGAGAAGATATGAAATTGAATTTAATAACATTAAAGTGAGTTATTGTCAAAAAAATTGTGTCTTTCTGAAAAGTTTAGTAAGTTTTGATATGGTATATTGATCTCATGGTTAGCGGTTTTGAAACAAATGATGTGTTGGTTGACAGTTTTGGTTTTTAAAAGTGTAAAGAATATTTATTTTAACATTTGGTATTTCCATGAGGTACCACATGCATTGGGTTATATGGGATTATGGATGGTCGATGGAATGACTAGATGAGTGCTTGGACAGATATGAGGAGGGTTCTTGGTGTGGCACAAAAACATACATGTGTGAGGCCTGAGGGGAACCATTGTTGGAAACGCTTACCACTGAACCTTTTGTATTCAAAGAAATGGTTTTATATAAAAACATGATATCTTAATGAATATTTTGTGATGGTGTGTATTATGTGTTTTTAATGATGTTGATGTTGTGGGATGTTTTGTGTCTAGGAACCCCACCGATTTGAACTGTGTTTTGGGTTTGTGTTTGGTCGGTAAGTTGTGTTGTGGGGACGGTTAGTGGTCTCTTATGAAAAATGTCTTGGGAAGCGTTTATTATGGTTACCTTCTTGTGTTTGGCTATGGTTTGTGGTATATCTTGTCTAGTAGGCCATCTTGGTTTGGGCTTTTGGTACAATATTTTTATAAGGTACGCCCCATTAAGGGTTTGTGCACAACTGAAGTGCAACCTGGAATGTTTCACCATTTGAAGACCCTCTAGTTGATCAATATAAGGAATCATTTTCTTGAGATTTTTAGATTGAGTATACACCATTTCCTTTAATGGTTTTGTGTATCCTCTTGTAGTAGGAGAGTGATCATGGAAGGTTTAAAGAGACCTTAGCTTCTTATGTTTCTTGATTTGCCTAAGGTGGAAGTGGTCTGGGATTGTAAGCATGGATGAGTATCTGGATTTTATCTAAGAGGTCCTCTTAGTCCTTCGTTGTCTCTTTGATGAAGGAGTTTGTGTTAAACTACCATCATGGGAAATGTGGTCACGATAGTATATTATTGCCACTTTCTAGAATTTTGTGTTGTTTGGGGATGTTGTATAAGGTCCCTCTCCATGCATTGTTTATATTAGTCACTATGGTCATGTTAGGCGACTCCTTGTGATGTCATGTACTCAATTGACCATAAAAGAGAAATTCATGCAATACTCTGGGAGTATTTGTTATGTTGGGAGAATATATCCCCTGGAAATACTTCAAAATATTCAAATTTTTTTGTGGAAAGTGAGTATAAGTGCTATTTAATTCTATTGTTTCTTACCCGAAAAAACAATGTGTGATTTGATTGCATCTTATAAGACCTTGTTTCAGTGAAATATTGTGTTAGGGTAAAGTGAGTTAAGAATTTGTTATGTATTTTCAATCTTATCAGGGATTGCATTGTATTTTTTGGTGGCACCGAATGTATAATTGTCGATCAGGGGGTTTCCAAGAACTAACTGTGAGGCCGAATATGCTTTGATCATTTGAGATCCAGCCATAGTTCTCTTAGAGAAGTTGGCTCGTAGTTAGGGGAAATCCCTAGTTCATTTAAAACCTTGTACAATTTCATATCCTATGTGTGAAATATAGGAACATTTTAAACCAATGGTGACATCATCTTTCTTCTATTGTTCTTTTTCGGTCGAAATAGGTGGAGGTACATGTACCCATGTAATCACCTAATGTCATTCCCTCCCCCATTGGTTTCCATTGAGTCATTGAAGAATAGTTAAAAAAATTTCTAGACAGTTTGAAAACTCATTTTGGGAACGATTAGTAGTGACAGTGTTCCAAGAAGACATACAGAAAGAATGATCTTCATAGTTAGTGCACGGTTTCCCAGACCATGTGGATTAACCATGCACCCTTCCCAAATCATTAAGTTATTTGGGACTTTCTGTGTCATCCCATGCTGGTCGGTTAAGATTGTTGGTTCTTATGGTGTGGAGACCCACTACGATTATTATGTATGTTCCTTCATAAATTTTTAATGGAATTATAAAATTTTTACTAGGGAGTCCGTTCAGGACTTCCCCTATTAGTGTTGTGATTATGTCTCAGAAAAATATATGTTGTCTCTTCTGGTGGGGAGCCAATTTGTGTCCCCTGCACCAATAAATCAGATATATACATGCTCATGGATTTGTGGTAGGTAGTCTCATTTGGAACTATCTAGCTACTAAAATCTTCCTTGAGTAAATTTTGGTATTGGAGAGCACCCAATGGTTCAGTTAAATTAAGGTAAGTGTAACCTTGTTTGAATTTTTTTTTGTTTAGGTGAGTTTCTTAAGTCTTGTTCGTATAATTGTTTGAAGAGTTTTATTTTGGGATAAACTATGAATGTGATTTATCATTCCAGGAGATAGGTGTATATTAATTTTAGGGTAATCATTCTTTAATTTATCACTGGATGTGTTTTGGCCTTTGGGGGCAAAGCTTGGCGGAGAAGTACATCTTGGTTTATCGGTTGGGTTTGGTTATTGTATTTGTAATTACTGTGTCTTTCCAGGTATGAAATGTTTTCATGTTGAGTATAATTCTCACATAAATGGCTTATTTTAAAGGTAAATTTCATTTAATTTCCATTCATTCTCTGTTTTGGGGGTTTCCCAAGCTTTTATGGAGGAATGGGTGAGTTTTCATGAATTGGGACAAACTATGAGCCAAATTTCAGATTTAAGAATAAATATTTATTCCTTTATTACTCCTTCATTTTTCAACATTTTTCATCTATTAAAATTCCTACTCGGATTCCTCTAACCAATGAACACCACCAAATTAATTTGGACCATTTAAAATTCTATAATCATGGTGGATTTGAGTTTTTATTTAAGAGATTTGGCCTGCCTGAAATCCCATTTCATGAATTAAAAATATTTGTTAATTTTTTTAATTAATCATTCAATTTTTATTTATTTTTGGTGATTCCAACTCTCCCCCAAGCCCACTTACCTAAGGCGTGCACCCATTCTCTCAACTCCCTATATGAAGCTCAATGGAATCGCGAAATTGGGAGAAAGGTATCTGAATTTTTCAAATCACAAAGATTTGAAGAGGTAAATTGATCCTTTCATAACTCCCTATATTGTAACTCTTGTTCCTCCATTATAATTCCTAAATGATCTTCCTATCCTTTTTTGAACCTCCCTTAAATTTTTAGTAGTTTTAAAATTCATATACTAGTGGATTTTGGGTAATTTTCTTCAAGATTGTTTTGGGTAAGTGTTTCTCTCTTCAATTCCATCCTTCTACTTTGGGTTTTCTACCTCTTTAATGAATTTATAGAATGTCTAGAAGTTAGTCTTTGAACCTATGGTTTTATTTGGTTTCTTTTCGATCCAATATTGTGGTCTAGGGATGGATTTATCTTCCTTGTGGTGCGGTGGTGGTGCGGTTGATGTTTCACAACATGTTTTCAGGGATTCGAGACTCCCGGTAGGTGGTTCCATGTGTTAAAATTATTGATGAGTTATATTTATGTATTTATTCATTTTTATATTCCTCATATGTTTGGTGTGGTTCAAAAACTGGTAATTATTGATTTCGTTAAGTGTTTAATTTTTCAGTTTCTTTTTAACCCAAAATTGGGTGTTTTCACGAGTAACTCATAGATTATTATTTGGGTGAATTTTATAACTTATGGAATTTATTTACTAAATCTTATTTTGACATCCAATTATGGTTTGGATATGTATTGGTTTCATTTGGGCCTAAAAATAGGGTTTTGAATAGGTTTGATATGTAAAACATTGCTATACTTTGTTAGAGCATTTTATGAAATTGTGTGTTTTGATTTGTGTATTTTGTGCTATGATTCAATGTGATTTGATAAAACATGAAAGTATTTTTATGAATGTTTGTATGGTGGAGAATTATATTTTAGATAGGAATTGTTATGGTTTTGGTCTTAAATGAGGGTTTTGAAATGGATTTTGTGTGCAAGACATAGTTACACAACTTGGGTTCTTTTTATGAAAATTATAAATGTTTTAGTTTGTTAAAAAAAAAGTGGGAAAAGGGTTCATATGTACTATTTGGTGTGTGTGTTAACCTAATATGGGGTTTTTAAAGGTGAAGTGATGTTTTAATATGTCAAACATTTTTAGAATGTTTTGTAAATTTCAGAAATGTTTTATTAAATTGTGATGTTGGGGAAAAACTTGTTTTTGGGATGTTTCGTGAATGTTTGGTGATAAAATGAATTTGTAGGTAACAAGGTTTTATGTGGAATGTATGTGTGGGATTTTATGTGAGTTTTATGACCTTTTAAATTTTTTATAATATTTTTTAATGTATTTGTGTAAGTGTTAAAGAGATGCGAATGTGGTGTGGGCTATTTTGATGGTAGTTGGATTTCAAAATCAATTTTAATGAAAAGTGGACTCGTGTGACTTGTGTGGTATACATGTGAGATGTTTCGTGAATTTTTGATGTGTAAATGATATTTTCATAAGCACATTATATTTCTTGACCTATTGAACATGTTTGAGCACAAATGGAAAACTTAGGTATCTATGTGGGTGGACGTGTACTAGTATGCTAGTGAATCCGTGGGGTTTGGCCTTAGTTTCTCTTAGAAATATTAATGATTAAAACTATAAATAAACAATGATGAATATGATTTTGGATAAATATTATATGGTTATGATCTCTACTAGTGGATGGTGCATGAGAACGGATATTCGGGATGGTTAATCTCACTGAGATATGATGTACCTGGGACCCACAACGAGCTATTGCATTGGGGTTATTTCCAATGGCTTGTGCTCATTAGTTACTTTGTGCATACCATCGGCATACGATATGGGTGGATGTAAAATTTAGTAGTTTTTACATTATTTCTAAAATTTTCAAATTTTAATGATAGCCCACTTGAAAACTGTTTTAAATTTTAAGTTGCCTCATTTATAAATTGTAACTAGCATTTCCAGTTTAAGAAATAATGTAAGATTTTAATCTTTGAATGTTTATCACATGGAATATCATTGTGGTGGTATCCTACTGGGAATTTTCTCACACACTACTTACAACCATTGGTGTATGTAGACTTGGTTATTTTTGTTGTCTCACGTTGGGTACAATTTTTAGTTCCATTCGTTCGGGTTTCTAGCAGGTCTGTAGTGGTGAAGTCTTATGGGGATGGCTTGAGGGAGGTACCTCTTTCCATTTGGAGGTTCTTGGGATGTATTTATTTTGTTTTGTACATTATTAATGGTATTTAAACATAGTTTAAAATTATATAATTCAGTTCTAAAATTTTGTAAAAGACGGTTTTAGTTGAAAAATACTGATTTTTTTTATTGAGATTGTTTGTTGTTTAATGTTTATAAAATCCAGTAAATCAGTCACAATTCTCATTATATGATACCTAGGAAATTGTTCCAACTAATGGGGATCGGGAACACCCTTTGGGCCTTGTCATGGGTGGGTTTTGGGGCCGATTTCAGTGGCTACCATATTTGGTTCGTGTCTAAATGGTGTCAGAGGTGGTTCAGGTTAACTCTTTGGGTCATGTTATTTGGGGAATAGTCGGGATAGATTGGAGTAAGGATTGTCTAGACATGGTATTCTGGTTATGTGTAGTGTTCCTGATCACCAAACCTCATTAAGGGATTCATGTCACCATGGAAATTTGGGACTTATCTAATTCCTTTGTTTTTCATCGTTTGATGATGATTTGGGGAAATGAAAAGGCAGTTGGGTTAATGGTCTCAGTGAGCTCACAGGTCTGGGAAAGCCATGTGATTCTAGGTATATTCCCAATAACACTCTCTGTGATGGTGAAGTGATTGGAATATGGCCGCCAACCATATTTCTAAGTCACCCACTGAAACCACTTTCCTCTTGCATTGTCTTGTATTATTTACTTTTGAAATTTTGGAACTTTGGTTTTAAAGTGACATGGTTTTAAGAAGTGTAATGTTTTGGTGAAATGATTTTAAAATAAAGATTGGATGGTTTGATTTATGAAATGGTGGAAGTGAATTTTCAGAATTATTTTGAAATAGAGAATGGTTTTCTTACACCTCTTTTGAAAGAAGAAACAATACTGAAGTTGGTTTTGAAAAAGTGTTTCCAATAGATTTTTCTAAACAATCAAAGGGTGTTTAAATGGGATGAGATGATATTAAATTGATCTGAATAACATGAAAGAGATTTATTGTCTAAATGGTTGTGTATTTCTGAAAAGTTTAGTATCATTTTAGTTGGGATTTTGATCTCTTGGTTAGCGATTTTAAGAAAAAGGATGTGTTGATTGACTGTTTTGGTTTTGAAAAGTGGAAAGAATCTTTTTTTAATCCATTGATATTTCCGTAAGAGACCCCATTTATGGGGTTATATGGGCTGATGGATGGTTTATGGAATGACCGGATTATTTTTGGGATATATATGAGGAGGGTTCTCAGTGTGGCACAAAAACATGCATGTTTGAGGCCCATGGGGTACCATTTTTGGATATGCTTACCGCTAAACCATTTATTTTCAAAGAAATGGCTTTAAAGAAAAACATGATGTCTTGATGAACAGTTTGGGATGGTGTGTATCATGTGTTTTTTAAAATTTTGGTGTTGTGGGATGTTTTTAGTCCAAGAACCCCTACATTTTGAAATGTATTTTGGGTTTGTGTTTGATCGGTATGTTGTGTTGTAGGGATGGTTAGTGGTCTCTACTAAAAAATGTTTTGGGATGCCTTTACAATGGTTACCTTCATGTGTTTGGATATGTTTTTTGTTATATCTAGACCAATAGACCATCTTGGTTGGGTCCTTATGTTCAATCTATGGATAAGGTACACCCCGTTAAGGGTTAGTGCACAACTACAGTGAAACCCGGATTGTTTTTCCATTTTAAGACCCTCCAGTTGAACAATATAAGGAATATTTTTCTTGAGATTTTTAGATTGAGTCGAGAACCCTTCCTTTAATGGTTTTGTGTATCCTCTTATAGTGAGATAGTGATAATGGAATGTTTAAAGAGACCTTATCTTATTAATTTTCTTGATTTTCCTAAGGTGGAAGTGGTCTATGGTTGTTAGCATGGATGAGTATCTGGATTTTGTCTAAGAGGTCATCTCGGTCCTTCATAGTCTCTTTGAATAAGAAGTTCATGTTAAACTTCCAGTGTGGTAAATGTGGTCACGAGAGGATATATTGTGGCCACTTTCTAGAATTGTGTGTTGTTTGGGAATGTTATATAAGATCCCTCTCCATGCGTTGTTTATATTAGTCGCAATGTTCATGTTTAGTGACTCATTATGTTGTCATGTGCTCGATTGAACATAATGGTAAAATTCATGCAATACAATGAGAGTCTTTATTATGTTTGGAGAATGAATCCCTTTTAAAAACTTCAAAAATCTACCATTTTTTTAGAATGGTGCGTAGAGGTGTCATTTACTATAATTTTTTCTATCCCGAAGAAACAAAGTGTGATTTGTGTGCATCTTCCAAGACCTTGTTTCAGTGAAATATTGGGTTAGGGTAAAGTGATTTTGGAATTTTTTATGTCTTTGAAATATTATCGAGGACTGAAATGTATTGTTTGGTGTCACCGAATGAATAATTGTCATTCTGGGGGTTTCCAAGGACTAACTGTGAGGTCTAAGATGCATCGATCATTTGAGCTCCAACCATAGGTCTCGGAGGAATGATGGCTCATAGTTAGGGGAAATCCTTGGGACGTTTAAACCCGTGTATAATGTCATATCCTCTGTGTGAAAGATTGAAAGAGTTTAAACCTATGGTGTCATCATCTTTAGTCTATTGTTCTCATTCAATTGAAATAGGTTGAGGGCCTTGTACCCATGTAATCACCTAATGTCATTCCCTCCCCCTTTGGTTTCCCTTTAGTCATTAGAGAATGGTTTGAAATTTGGATAGAAATTTTTAGCACACATTTTCTAAACGATTAGTAGTGACAGTGTTCCAGGATGAAATGCAGAAAGAATGATATTCATAGTTTGTGCACGGTTTCCCAAACCATGTAGACTAACCATGTGCCCTTCCAAAATCAATCAATGTTTTTGGGTCTTTCATTGTTGGCCCATGATGGTCAGTTAAGATGGTTGGTTCGTATAGTGGGGAGACCCACTATGATTATCATAAATGTTCCTTCATAAATTTTGAATGGAATTCTACCCTTTGTACTAGTGATTCCCTTCAGGCATCCTCTATTAGTGTCATGATTCTGTCTTGGAAAAATATAGGTTGTCTTTTCTGGTGGGGAGCCTATTTGTGTCCCCCCACATAAATAACTCAGATTTATCCATAGTTCTGTATTGGTTATAGGTTGTCTCAATTGATACTATCTATCTTCCAAAATATTCCATGAGTAAACATTGGTATTGGAGAGCACCCGATGGTTTAGTTAAGTTATTCTAAGTGTAACCTTGTTTGATGTTTTTTTTCATTTATGTGAATTCTTTGAGTCTTGTTCGAATCAGTGTTTGAAGAGTTTTATTTTGGGATAATGTATGAATTTTATTAGTCATTCCAGGAATGTAGTGTAATTTTTTTTGAGTAATCCTTCCTTAATTGATCAATGGAGGTGTTTTGGCCTTTGGGGGCAATGTTTGGTAGAGAAGTACAACTTGGTTTATCAGTTGGGTTTTGTTTTTGTATGTGGACTTACTGTGGATTTCCAGAGATGGATAGTTTTTATGGTGTAGATAATTATCAAATAAATTACTTATTAAAATGTTAAATTTCATTTAATTACCATTCATGCATTTTTTTGGTGGTTTCCCAAGATTTTTTGGAGGAATGGATAAGTTTTCATGAAATTGGGCAAACTGTGAGACCATTTCCAGATTTAAAAATAAATTTTGATTCCATTATAAGGCCTTCATTTTTCAACATTTTTCATTCATTCCAATTATTACATGGAATAATATGACCTATTAACTCCAAAAAATCACTTTGGACCATTTATAAATCTATAATCATGGTGGATATGAGTTTTTATTTAAGAGATTTGGTCCACCCGAAAGCCAATTTCCTGCATTAAAAATAGTTATTATTATTTTTTTATAAATCATTCAATTTTTAATATTTTTCAGTGATTCCAACTCTCCAACGAACCCACTTACCCACGTTGTTCCCCCATTCTCTCCTCCACAAATTTTGAGCTCAATGGTATCATAATATTTGTCAAAACTTTTATGAATTTAAAAAATCACCCAGATTTGAAGAGGTAAATTGATCCTTTCATAACTCTCACTATTTTTACTATTTTTCATTCATTACAGTTCCTAAATTATCCTATAATCCTTTTTAGAACCTCTATAAAAGGTTTAGGTGTTTTAAAAATCAGATACTGGTGTAATGTGGGTCGTTTTTTTCAAGATTGTTTTGGGTAATTGTTTCTCTATTCAATTCCTTCCTTTTACTTAGGGTTTCCTCCCTCATTCATTAATTTATAGGATATACACAAGTTAGTTTTCGAACCTAGGGTATGATTTGGTATAATATTGATCAAATAATGTGGTCTAGGTCAGGATTTATCTTATTTGCGAAGTGGTGGAGGTGAGGTTTATGTTTCGCACCATGTTTTGAGGGATTCGACACTTTCAGTAGGTGGTTCCATGTGTAAACAACTATGGATGAGTTAGATTTATTTATTAATTAATTTTTTTATTACTAATATTTTTTGTGTGGTTAGAAAAAGGGTTATTATTGATTAGGTTAAGTGTTTAATTTTATAGTTTATTTTTAACTCGAATTTGGGTGTTTTCATGTCTATCTCATAGGGTATTATTTGGGTGTATTTAATAACTTATGGAATTAGTTTAATAAATCTTTTTTGGACTACCAATTATGCTTTGTAAATGTATTAGTGTCATGTGGGCATAAAAAGAGGGTTTTTGAATACGTTTGATGTATAAAACATTGTTATACTTCATGAGTGTATTTTCAGAAAATGTGTGTTTTTATTTGTATCTTTTGTGCTATTATTCAATGTTTTTTTATAAAACATGAAAGTGTTTTTATAAATGTCCCTAGGGATTAAACTTTTGTTTTGGATATGAATTGGTATGATTTTGGTCTTAAAATAGGGGTTTGAAATGGGTTTTGTGTTCAAGACATAGTTACACCACATGGGTTGTTTTTATGAAAATTGTAAATGTTTTAGTTGGTTAAAAAAAGTGGGAAATGGGTACATATGTATTCTTTGGTGTGTTTGTTCACCTAATATGGGGTTTTTAAACTTTAAGTGATGTTTTATGATGTCAAACATTTTAATAATTTTTGGTAAATTTTAGAAATGTTTTATTAAATTGTGATGTTCGGGAAAAACTTGTTTCTGTGATTTTTCGTGTATGTTTGTTGATAAAATGATTTTTATGGAAAAGGGTATTATGTGGCATGTGTGTGTGGGTTTTATGTGATTTTTATGACCTTTTAGGTGTTTTATAAAAAAATTTAATGGATTTGTGGAAGTGTTAATTAAATGTGAATGTGTTGTGGGCTATTGTGTTGTGAGTTGGATTTGAAAATAAATTTGAATGAAAGATGGTATTTTATGACTTTTGTGGTATAAATGGGGGATTTTTACTAAATTTCTTATTTTTAAATGATATTTTCATGTTAAAGGATTATTTCTTGAGATTTTGAGCACAAAGGGAAAACTCAGGTATCTAGTTTGGTGGACATGTACTAGTATGCTATTGAATCTGTGGGGTTTGGACTCAGTTTCACTAAGAAAGATTCACACTTACAACTCTAACTAAACTATGATAATGATGATTGGGTACCACTAGGTTATGGGTATGTTCCCTACTAGTCTCTAATGCATGATAATAAATATTTTTGATCGTTACTCTCACCAAGATATGAGGTACCTGTGACCCACAACGAGCTGGTGCCTTGGGGTTATTTATTATTGCTTGTGCCCATTAGTTACTTTGTGCTTACCGTCAGAATACGGTATGGTTGGATGGAAAATTCAGCAGTGTTTAAATTATTTTCAAAAGTGTTTTTTAATGATATCCCACTTGAAAACTATTTTAATTTTTGTGTTGCATCTTTTAGAAATTATAACTAGCATTTCTTGTTTATGAAAACTTTCCATATTTTCGTCTTTTAATTTTTATCAAATCAGATCTATCTGTGGTGGTACCCTACTGGGAATTAGATCACACCATACTTACACCCTTGGGTGTATGTAGACTTGATTACTTTTCCAGTCACATTTTGGGTAAAGTTTTTAGTGCCAGTGGTTCAGGTTTCTAGCAGGTCTGTGGTGGTGAAGTCTTGTGGGGATGGCTTGAGAGAGGTACCTCTTGGCTTGTGGAGGTTCTTGGTCTGTCCTTATTTGTTTTTGTACCTTATAAATGGTCTCTAAACATAGTTTTAACTTATGTAATTCATTTCTGGAATTTTGTAAAAGATGGTTTTAGTTGAAAATTCCATATTTGTTTAATTGAGTTTGTTTGGTGTTTAATGTTTATAAAATTAGGTAAATTGTTTCAAATTCACAATATACGATACCCAGGCACTTGTCCCAGCCCCTGGGGATCAAGGAAACCCTTCAAGCATTGTCATGGGTTGGGTTTGGGGCCGAGTTTGGTGGCTACCAGATTTGGTTCGTGACAGGATAGTACTATCTTCCATAGATCAAATTAATTAATTTTTTACCAAGAGGTTTATAAAACCATTGAAGAAGATGACAAAATTTTTGGAATTTCAGAAAAATATAAAATATATGTGTTTTTCATAATAAATAAGGAGGTATGTATTTTCCCCTTAAGGCATTATGATAATTCCGATTTTTACAATGTTTTAAGAGAATATGTGATGACAGTGTTCACATGTTTGGTATTTGACTATTAAGAAATACTTCATATTGTTTGTGATAACAATTGAATGTTAATTATAGAAATTCAACAACCTACATTCTAGTGTATTAGATCATAATAATGTTAATTATTCATAAGGTTAAAAATAAATTAAATGGTTAGTATTCCTTTTCATAAGTATTAAATATTATTTAATTTATTCTTACTGTATAACCTATGAAAAATATATTGGTTTTTTAAAATAGTTTCAGATGAAAATAATGAATTGTCACTTTTTATGGATCTCACAATCCATTAAAATAGAATTTTATTACATATATAATAGAAAAATTCATTTTCAATATATTAATTTGTTAGATTAAGGGATGAAAATACTATTGAATATGTCATTGATTTACCAAATACCCCGAGAAATAATAATGTGATATGGGAATGTAAAATGAAACATATGAGATAACCAATGATGTTAAAACATTTCTATATTTTTAATTTATTGATGTTATTTTTTGATATTTCTTAAGGATTATGTTAATATAGTTTAAAGAAAATAACAACTCACATGTTTTATGACAATCCAACACATCATACAAGGCTATAAAGAATTATCCCGCAACTTAAGGGAGATAAGGGTGAATCACCTACCATTGGAATATCTAATGTACTGGTTACTATAACATACTTCATTATTTATAAAGTATGATAGAAAAAGGATAGGTTCATTTTATCAATCCTATATGTTTATGATAAGTAGAAAATTTTGTAATTCTATTTGAGCAATAAAGGTTTATTTTCCTCGTAAAAAATGAGTTTGTGGTTCAAATTTTTTAAATGATGAAAATATACCTATCAAGTATATTTCTATCTACTCATACTCTAGGAATAAAACGTATTCTTATACTTTATGAAAATTATTATTTAATTAAAAAATAATTCATTTAATTTTCTATACCGAGAAATCAATCGCTTTTTAACTCGTCATATATTTATGGTGTTCTTATGGTAAAATTTCTAATAACCATTTTCATTATCACTAAACATTAGAACATTATAGCCAGATTATATTTTGATATTTATGCTTTCAAATCCCACAAATGACCTCTTATATAGAAATATAATTCTGTGGTGAATTTTGAATTTTCTATTCCCTCTTTTTAAGAGTATATTTTGTTGACCCTTTATAATGATATGGGATTTCCACAAGGGTGTCTGAAAATATAATTTCCAAAATTAGGAATCTAATGTTTAAATTATTAGGATGAAATTTATCAAATTATGGTATAATTTAACTCCAAAATATTTGAAAATAACATTATGTTTCATATCACGCATTGCATAAAACACTGAGCATAATCGAACTCCAAAATATCATTATTTTAGCACTAATGTTATAAACTACTCGATCAATTAGTGGGTGTGAATTTTATTAACTATATCATGAAATTAATATGAATTCAATATTCATTAAAAATTTATTTATTCTTGGTCAATGAATACATTATTTTTATTAAATACATTTTATTATAAAATATTTTTTTCCAAAAAGAAATTTTTATTATTTTCCGTAAGAAATTTCTTTTAAATTTTTTAAACATTTAGAAAATGTATATTGAAAAATGAAAAATATTTTTGAACTTAGTGCATCAAAATTATCTTAGGGTAGTGTTTTTTTAATTTCCTAAAAATACTTTTTTGTTAAAATGTTAAAATCATATTTTTATGAAATAGCATAACTATTATGAAATAATTTCTTAATGATCATGATTTAATAATTTTTAACCATTATTATTAATCCGAAATTATTTTTGTAATGACATAATGCATTTTGTGTTACATTTAAAAACACATTTCTAGAAATTTTAAGATCCATAGTTTTACAGTTAAAATTTTTTATGAGTTATGTGACTAATATAATTAATAAATTTTTTATAACTTTTAAAATTTAAATAAAGTAAATGGGAATCCATATTTTTAATTAAAAGATTAATTTTTGTTATAAGTTCATTTTCATTTTTTTCTTAAGAAAATTTACCATGGTTAAAAAATTTACAAGAGTATAGTTAAAATAATGTAACGTGTTAATGTTAAAAGGAAAAAGCTTTAAATACATAGAAAATAAAAAATTATATGGTGGGTTGATGTGTTTCTTGACCCTAATTATCCATTAAATCATTAATTATCATCCAAATTCATGGTAATTATTTACCACCAATTTTTTTTCTATTTAAATATAATATAGTCATTATTTAATAACTTTAAAACATACTTCATTGCGTATAAATACCAAAAAGTATAACCCCATTTATCCTCAAAATCCATGATTTATTTAAAATATGTGAAATATCCATTATTCCACACTCTACCAACATATATGTTTTAAAGTTCCCAAAAAAATACTGATTCTATAGTTTTTATGGGACCATTCAAGTCGGTGGTATTCAAGGGGTTATTTTCTTAAAACACCACTCTTGTTTTCTTTTCATCTTCTACCTTCTCCCCAACTCCTTCATCTATCAAATAATCCAAAATACAGAATCATTTACATAATTTAATGTAATATTTATAATCTAAAATCATTATCTATATATTTTATTAGCTACTATTAATCAAATAAATAAACTATTTTCTAAAATATGGTGTTAAACGATCACTAGGGATTATGATTTTTCATTATCCACTACCACCTTCATGGCCGGTCAAAAAAGAATTGTTTTGGTTAAATAAGATTGTAATAATTTTATCACATCATATTTAATGTTATATAAATAATATATATAAATATATTATTAAATAAAATATAACAAGTTCAAGATTTTTTGAAAAACCATCAAAAAAAAACATTTATCCTTTGAATTTTATTAAATGAATCATTTTCATGTCTGAAATAAAAATGATATATTTCAAAATTTAAAATTATGAATTTGAATTAATACAATTTAATTTCACCACTATAGTTTTATTCCCATTTTACAATAAAATACATAACTATGCAAAAACTAAGTAGTCATGAAACCATTAAATGAAAAAACCCAAAAGAAATTAAATAATGAACTATTATTAATGAATTTATTGTAAGATGTTATAAATGTATCACTTAAGGTATTATAAATATTAGTATATTATTATAAGGAATTAATAACATCATTTAAACCTTTATATAATAGTTTATTGTATTAAAATCTAAAGGGAAATGTGAGGTATGTGTTTCTCATATAACATTTACTTTAATGAGATTTATTCCTTATTCACTAATTATTTTATGTGTGTGGTTTATATATACTACCCTTCGATAAAAAAATTGGGAATCTAAAAATATTGCTGTAATTAAATCATTTATTTTATAGTTATTACTATTATGCGGAAAATTATTATACTGATTACAAAGTATTAAGGTTTTTAACTCAATTTCCATTAATTAGGTTAAACTTATACATCATTAATTTTTTAATGATAAGATTAATTGTGAAATGAATATTTATTATCTTATATCTAAATTATAGAAAAATTTAAGTGTATTTATTTTTTATACACATAATCAAATCATTTTATTAACAGCCACTTCAATGATATGATATTTTTAAAAGACATTATTTTAAAAAAATATCTTTTTAAAATTTTATTTAAAACAATTTTTTTCATCAATGTACAGGTTTTAAAAATAGTTAAAAAATTATTTAATATAATTATATAATTGATTAAATTCATTTATAATAATGTTTTCATTTATAAAATATGTTTTGGAAGGTATATTCTCTCATTCTCTAAACAAGGGTCTTTAATACTTCTTCAGAAAAAATACATAAGGAATATTTTTGTAAACACATACTGTATATGTGGATTTTCTAGCCATTAAAATAAATTAATGATTTAAATATTACATTAAGGGTTTACATGGTATTTTTCAATGATTTTTATTATTTTATAATTGAATGGTGTTTTAAACTACGATTATTTTTAAAATGAAAATTGAACTTTTCTAGGATAATTTTTAATTTTCTCATTTAATGTATTTTAATCTATGTTAAAAACCATTTTTTTAATCTTCTACTTTATTGATTTAAATATCTTATGATACAATCTTCCATAATTGTTTAATGATTATTGATTAGTTTAAATGGAGATGTATTGTTTTGATACCATTCATCGCATTACTCTAGATGGTTTTGATTATGATTATTTAAAATTTATTTACATTTCATAATCATGTTTCATTAAAAATATATATATTGATTAATTTTCAACATTTATTATGAGAAATGACTTGGACATGAAACGCATGGCTCAGTTATGATTATATAAATACCATTGATGAATTAATAGGGCTTATCTGAAAAATATGTTTGCTAACCCTAATCAATTTTAACTCAATAATTTTAAACGGTCTTGTAAAAGGTCATTGTTGTAGAGACATGATGACTAAGAACATGGAATTTAACAAAAAATCATTGCCTTTAATAATATTTTTATTATTATTATCCATGATATTTCAACTATTATATCACCTCTAGTTTCATTTCATTATTATTTATTGATTGAATGGAATATGTTTTACTTTTTTACTATTAAATATCTTATATGGCTCATTTAATATATATATTATTGAACATAACCCTTAATTATCATTTTAGATCACCACTTTTATATGATTAGTTTCTTCTTAGGACACTAAGAATGTTATTATGATTGATATGTAGGGTTATTGTAGATTAATAATGGTTCTATCAAAGGAGTAACTATGATGTATTATATATTTTATTTAAAAATGTATTTTTAAATTATGTATCTATTTTTCCAAAAATACTAAACTATTTGGTTATTTATAATGGGATTCTATTTATCTTATACCAATATAATAAAGTTACCACCAACCCTAAGATACTAGGGTGGGGGCCTTTACAATAAATAATTATTATAATATCATTATAATAACATATGAAAATAATAACGATTATGTTGTTATTTTTATGTTATGGTTATGGTTTGTTCATCAATAAATGAATAAGAAATAAATATTAAGAAATATGTAATACATATGGTGATACCTTGAAGTTTCCCTTGAAGAAGGACTAATATTATAGGTTCTTAGGAAAATATTTGGTGAATAGGGGAATTAAGTCCAGTAAAATACATAAATAATATGAAATTTTTTTAGGATTTCAAGGAAACATCAATATAAGAGTGGGTGGTGATGATATACATTTTTTGTGATGAAAAGTAAAATATTTTAAAAATTAATTTTTTCAATAATTCAATGAAAATATTCAAGGTTTAAGGGATCTATAGTGAAATCAAGTGTAATGTGGGTAAATATAAATTTAAAATTCATCTCAATCACCTATTTGAAAACATATTTTAACATTTTTCTGTTTTATTTTAGTAAAATTATTTTATTCATTTTTACTTTTTACGAGTGTAACAATTTTTTAACCATAATTATTAATTTTGATAAGTAAAATTAAAATTGGAATCAATATATTAATTGAACCTTATAATATTAAATATAAAATTCAGTTTCTCATATAAATTTTATAATAGTTTGGAATGTTTATCTTAAAATAATAATAATTAATGGTGTTAAAATATTTTTTAGGAAAATTAGTTTTTTTGTGTTTAAATTAATATATATGAAAAAATTATTATTATTAATGATTTAAATGAAATTATTTTTTTTATTTTGAATAAAATAAAATTTATAATTCTTTAATGAAATCCAAAACCAAATCCCACCCATGAAAAAATTAAATAAAAGAGGAGACTAAAAACTCTTTTTATTAAGCACTCATTTTAATTTAGTTTTACAAATGTTTTACATAGTATTTAGAAGACAAAATAATATATTAAGATAAATATTTTTTTCATTAAATACATATGTTATTACATTAATTTTTTTTATAAATTCAATGAAACACATATATATTGATAAAATTTTGAAAATTATAATTTCTACAAAAATCATATTTTTTTAAAAAAAAATTAATCTTTTTAGAAAATATTAAAACATCCATACTCTTTAATTATTTATGAGAATTGTTAAAATATGGTAAATTTTTTCAAATTTGTATATAAAATTTTTTAAATATAGTTTTTTATAGAGATTACAATATAAATGAGTTATAGTTTAGTGAAAATAATGTTTTATGATATAAACTACAATTAATTATTTATCATCTAAATGAAATAAATTTTAACATTTTACAATCTTTGAATTAAGTATATATTTATTAATAACTTCTTTGTAAAACATAGTGGTTATTTTATGTTGTGTTTAGAGTGTACCACCAGTTATCTAACACAATATTTATTTAAGAAGGAAAAACATGGGTCATTACATTCTACCCATCCCATAATAATATTTTCATCCTTGAAATTATATTTCATGGAAGCTAAATAGTGATTGTACTATTCCCTCATTACATCCTCATGTTTCCACACAGCCTTTTCAAACTTTTTATTTATCCATGTTAACATATGAGTAGTATTGTCTTATAGAACCATATCTATTTTAAAAAATATCTGCATGGGATTTTCATCATAAGATATGACTTGTTATAGTTTCAAATATTCTAGGTTTAGAACATTTGTTGGATCTGGTATGAACTTCTTCAAAATTGATACATCAAAGATATAATATGCAAGGGGGATATGAGGAGGTAGTTCTAATAGATATTCTGAAACTCTAAAATGATCAAGGATCTCAAACTAATTGATGCACTTAGGGTTCATCACACATTTCTACCAAAATATCATGACTCATTTCCATGGGGATATTCATAAAAAATATTTATCACTAACATCAAACTCTATATCATATTTTTGGTTATCATTATAACAATTATATTTAATTTTTTACAAATGAATATTCTAAATAATGGTTTAAACCATCACTAATATTTCTTACACAAGGTCTGGACCAATAATCTTACTCTATCTAACTTCATCCAAGTATCTTATATTACTACATCTCTTCATATATAATTCTATTTACGGTGAAATATAAAATCTATAATGGAAAATGTTTTTATATGGAACTCTACAAGGGGGATGTGGTGATTACAACATCTTTCATAATCCATCGATAAGATCGTTAACATATACCTTACATTTTGAATACTACTCTCAAATGGACTATCTATATGAGGATTATATGTAGTTAAAAATTCTATCTCTATCTCTAATTATTTATAATGATTTTTCTAAAACCTCAAGGTAATCCAATAACCCCCATAACAAACACTGGACAGTGGTAATCCAGGTATATTTAACACTCCCTTTATATATATCTTGATGATTAATTCATGGGAGAAATATTCATTGATGGAAATAAAAGGAACTTATTTTTTAATGAGATCATCTAAATTCCATATGAAGTTATATACTTTATATGTTTTTGGGAGACCAATATTTATTTCCATGGTGATGTTTCCCATTTCTATATAGGTACAGGTAAAGGTTTAATCTTCCCTTATATGATTTTTTCATATTTCTAACATGATGATATATCAAACCTCAAGATATATTCTTTGAGATTTTTCGTATTACATTATGCCACAAAAATTATTTATTCATATCTTTATACATAATTGTTCCATGGATGAATAATGTCTATTATCCACATTATACTTATTTTGTTCTACTATTAATGGGGAAAATATCTGGGTTCTAGACCAATGAAATCCATTTTTAAATAATTTGTAACTCTGAAATATTCTCTACCCATTTCTATATATTCTGATAATCTCTATAAGCTTCTTCTATCTTCACATGAATTCATGGTTGATATATCCAAGGGTAAGATAAGATTGGTCTCTTCTATTTATTACATAATGATTTATCCTCTATAAATCCCTAAAAATTGGTTATGTTTCATTTCACATCATGGCTATAGTATAATATAATTCTATAATAATAGCAATAGTCAACATAATAATCATTCTAGGTTAATAATGAATCAATAAATCATAATCTTTGATTGACACTGACCATATACCTTGAAATATGTTAAACTACTTTACATGAAGATATATTTCAACATCATGGGATTAATGTATATATTAAACATTCAACTTAAAAGTAATCTCTTTAGGTTTTAAATGAAAATATCACTGCCACTTATTTTGAATAATGTGTCTTGAGGATTTTATCAAATTTTTTTAATTAATGTAAGTAATAATAAATTAACTTTTCATTTTTTCAGGAGGATATATCAAATTAATTTTAATTATACATCAATATAAATTAAAAAAACCCTTCACTACTAAAGTTTAGTATAAGAACATTTGTACTGAACAAACATTCCTTCATCTCCTTGATTCTTTCATCACATTCTTCCATCTCGAGGAACTCCAATCCTTTCGGCGCTAACATCATTAATAGTTTTGAAAGTCTTGAGAAATTTTCCAAAAAGAATTGATAATATATAAATAACTCAATAATACTAGGGAGTTCAATCACACTAGTTTTTATGAGACAATGTTCAATAACTGTAGCTTTTTATGGATCTACAGATATACACAAACTTGTGGTGAAATGAACAAAGTATAATTTTTTCACCAAAAATAATATTTGATGACCTGGAATAAACTACATCAGTCATCAAGGTGTTCATCTCTATCTTTAATAGATCGTAATGTTCTTCCTTTATTTTTCAATATATAAGGATATCATCAATATACACTAAAAAATAATGAACTGTGTAATCACCAAATAAATTATTCATAAGATTTATGGAGATACCAAGTGAATTGGTAAGTCCAAATTGAATCAATATAAACTCATAGTGTTCATACCATGTCTGGAATGATATATTTTTATTATCCTCCCCTATACCCTTAATTGATGATATCTATAATATAGCTCAATCAATATGAATAATTGACAAAAAAATATGTTGATTAAACATATCATCAATATGGGGAAGTGCTACTTATTTTTATGGTAATTTTATCGAACTCACCCTAATCAGTACAAATAAACAATGATCTAAGATTATTCTTTATATATAGGATGGTTTCACCCCATGTTGAAGCACTAGCATGTAGAAAACACTTGTCACGATTCTGTTGTAGTTTATTCTTATATTCCGTTAATACAATAGATTTCATCCTCTATGGATTCACTGAGATAAAATATAATGAAAGTATGAGTTTGATTATAAAATCAACATCACATTTAGGGGGAAGACAAGGAAATTAATTAGAAAATATATCAGAATTTAACCTTATGATAGATATGAAAGCAATGTTTATTTATATCTACAAAATATTAGTGAGAAACTCATAATTATTGGGTATCAGGACCCATATTATGTAGTTATCATCCAAATAATATGTAGGATAATTTTTTAATTAATACTAGATATATATATTATTAGAGATATGAAAATATATTTCCTTTTCTAAATATTTCATATGATATTTATATAAGTAAATTCATTCCATGGAAAAAAAATATCCAGATTAATTATAAGGAGAGTAAACATATTTTATATATATCTCTCTCTATAATATTCTGATTGGAGAAGATTTTTATATACTAGTTGTAGTATAATTCTAGTAGGTTCCTTCGCAAATAGTTTTATATTTCATGTTTCAAGTAGTGAATTAATATTCTATTAAAACATATAATATATAAAAGACTTTGATGAACTAGAATCAAATAAGAGACTCATGATTTCAGAGGGTAGAATTAGCCTTCCTTTCACCTATCCATTTTTATAGTCCACCACTAAAATAGTTATATAATATTTACTTCCATTGTCCATTGGTCATGGAGGATATTGATACAAATTTTGTTTGTTTACTCTATTTTCATTGAATTTATTCTTGTAATTCATATACATAGATAATTTGTACTGCAGATGAAACATTGGAGCATCAGTTGCGGCCTTATTCTCCTCAATCCTATTATTTAGCCTCTTTATATTGTTTATAAATTCAAGAGATAGGTTTCCTACATACCAAACTTTTAACACATCCCAAAACCTTTAATGGAATAACTAGGGTTCTTTTAGGAAAAAATTTAAATAGGGGGGTTGGACATTCATACCTCGATGATACAATTCATTATAACATCCATGATCCTACGTATTTATTTTCCATTCTCTAAAACCATCCATGTCACCATATTCCATGTGATCCATATGTTAACAATGTAAAACATCTTCATATATTCCAAATTACCTTAAAGATAATTTCTTCAAAAGACTAGGTTTTAAACCACCAAATAATTGACTAATCTTATTTTCCCTTCTAGCGATAAACATCAGGGTGTACCTTTTGTGTCTAATGAATTTTTCCTCGTATGACAAAATAAACAATTCTTTATTTTTTTCAATTTATGGAATTAAAATTTCATCTTATGGTGATGTGTTAAAGAAAAATATTTTTTGAAGAATATTTCCTTGAAATCCTCCCACATCATGGTGTCATATTCTGATATTGTCATTATATTCATTATGTGATTCCACTAGGGGTAAGCCTCAAATTTCCAATGATTGATAGCCAAAACAATCTTCTCATGATCCGATCATTGATATATAAAACTATCTTTTCCATAAAATGAATTGAATTCTCATAAATTAATGGGTATGAATACTCATTAAATAATGGTTTACATTGATGCATAAAAAATTCAATAGAATGATAACCCTTCATAGTGCATTTGGATGTTCCACATTATTCATGTTATTATTCATAACATTAAACTTTTGAGTAATCATTTTAAAGATATTTGGAATTCCATTACCCATATCACTTTGAAAATCATCACATTTTCCATTACATCCATTGTTAGATCAGTTCCTTCTTGTTCTAGCCACATCATTGATAAAGGAATGTACATAGGGAGGATATGTAAATTAATAAATTTATAAAGTATAAAACTATGATCATAAATATATAACAAAAAAATGATTATATTCTTCCATAACAACCCCATATGCTTCAATATTGGATATCCATGACATGTTCCTTATAATAGTTTCCATTAAAACACAATTTAAAATGTTAAAAAGATCCTGCATAATGTTTCATAAAGATAATATGAATTAACATGGGCCATTTTCCTAGGGGTTTGACACAACGGGCAAGGCAAGGTCCCATCCACAATGAAAAGAATAATTTTTGAGTCATAAATGACTAACTCATTACATTTTGATTAAAGCTACTGTATTTATATTCATAAAAAATTCCACTTATAGTATCATAACATGGATTTATTTCTGGGAAATCCACAGTACTTCATTGACCATAACATTAGATTTTCTCGTATAAATAAGTTAATCATATTGGATCTCATAACTATTTTCTCATCCTAGTTTCTAAAACAACTAAACAATCATCTAATACCAACTAATGTAACCCAAGATAAACATACATAAATAATAATTTTATTAGATTCTTTAACTATTACAACCTCAAAGAGTCACACAACCCATGAACCAAATGATTTTGGTACATTGAAACTTGAAGCACACAAACACTTATTTAACATGTTATGAACATTTCATAATATAATAAATCCATTTTTATACATTCCATGGTACATAAATATCATCAAATTCCATGGAAGGGAAAAATATAAAGCGGTGAGTTCAAATGATCAGTAAGGTATAACATAACCGAGGTCATAATAGTTAAATCATTAAAATATAAAATGTTTATATGATGAGAAATAACTGATTTAAAAGCACATAAATCACAATGTGTAAAATAGAATCATTAAAGATATTCTAATCATTTAATAATATAACACTTTAAACAAGTAATGAAAAAATAATACATGAAACATATAACATGATCCGTGATAATTTTAATTAATGTTTCACAGTCATAAATGTAGGATTTCTTATCTTGGTGAACATGGTTACCATCCAACTTGTTCACTCCTTAAATTGTGAGTAGAGTGATAAACACCCCCCACAATAAAAAATTTTGAACCTAGATACATTCTAAACCATTAACATAAAATTTCAATCTCCTAATATATAATCCTTTACCCAATGCATTAGAGAGGGATATAAGTCCCACAAATCTAATAATCCATACATTTGTGTGCCACTTGTGAAAAAACAATCATCATGTCATAAAATAAACCATATAAAGATAAATGGGTTTCAATACATTTCATATCATTATATAATGTAACAATATATATAAATTTGGGTTCATAGAATATCTAAATATAAATCAACCAACTTTATTACATATCTCGTGAAGTAATATGAGTTTCATAAAAAATCAAAAAAACATCAAAAATTATATTTTGTGGTAATAAAATTTGATGACCCAAAATAACAACATAATAATATATTAGAATAGGTTTAATCCTATAACATGTATATATTATAGGTACATCACTTTTTACGATATGGAAACCCAAACCACAAAAATTATCTTTCTGTGAACATTTAGCCTTCATCGCTGTAAAAGTCATGGTTATGAGTCTATTTTCCAAATTATCTATTATTTTAAAGAAAATAAAAATAAAAAACTGATTGGATATAGAATTTGTTTAAAAAATAACATTCCCTATAAGTAAAAAGATTAAAAAATTTTAAAATTTAATATCTATGAAAAACTATTTTTAAATTATAAATTTTATAAATCAAAGAAAAAAGTTAGAGTTTCATGTCCCTTACCATTACCATTGGTTTCTATAAAATCACTTTAACATCATGTATCATAAATATAATCTTCATAAATTACTATTTTAGAGCCTTACTCATATTACTTTCCTTTTATTATTTTCATTTATAATAATTCTATTCATCTATTAGACTGATGAATCACTATTCAACATTGAGTGTTAATAAGGATAACCATTTTAAACTAGGATCTTAATAGTGGTGTCGATCGTCTGGTTTTTCCCCAATAAAATCACATAAAAATATTTAATTTAATTTAATTTATGTTTTTCAATAATTATATTGTTATAATATTATTACTCGGGAGTTTCAGTCATATTTCACAGAATAATAAATTTTAATGAACTAGTTTTGGGATATTTACCAATATTAATGGATTAACTTATAATGAACATTAATTTTTGTGTTATATAAACAAAAAAATAATTATGATATAATAATGATATATAATGTATATAATGATCCCATATACACTAAAAGCAATCAATCTTGTATGTCAACAAAGATGAAACATGTTTATTCATGAATAAGGTATTCTTGCCAATATCTGACTAGTGTTTCTGAAATAGAATGAATGATATAGGAGATGGTTGATAGAAACCGATAATTATATAATCATAATTAAAATATATATATTATATTTATTCATAAATACCATCATTGATACCATATATTACTGGTGTTTATAAAAAAATTAGTGTTTTTCATTATGGAGGTGGCAATCCTTGCACAAGGTATAAAGAAAACTCATATTTTAATGGGAAGTTGGAAGAGAATAAATAATAGATTCTCCATTATTATAGAAAAAATATCATCACATTGATGATGTTTATATTGTTATTATATTAGTTTAATTAGTTTTTACAAAGGAATAAATAAAAATCAAATGTCAAGAATTATTAAATTTCAATATTTACACCTTGAACTTTTTATTGATGAATGCCTTTGATTTGAAGGACATATCAAACTTTTTGGTGAAAAGGGGAATTATAAAGTTTAATGGGATTGAATAACATGAAATTTTAGTTGGGGTTCAAGGAAATTTTGAAATATTATTGGTGTATTTAATGGTTTTAAGTGATATATTTTAAAATATAATAAAATGGAACTTTCTGAAAGAGACATCATTTTTTTAAACATCAATGAAAGTATTCATGTGTCAATGAATCCAAACATAAAAATATTTCAGTTTTAGAAAACAAAAATTCTAAATTTATCCCGAACAACAATTTTAAATAATTTTTTTTAAATCTTTTTCCCCTTATTAAATTCATTAAACCATTTTTACTATTATATATGTAACAGTTTTTAAACATTGTGATCAATTTTGCTAACTAAAATTAAAAGTAACATAATTAACAAACTTAAATCTTATATTTTTAAATTTTAAAATTATTTTATTGTATAAAACATCCAAATTTAATCATATTTAGTTTTCAGATAAACACATATAATAGTGTAAAAGAAAATGTTTAGAGAATTTTTTTTCATATATATTCTTTTAAAAGGATGGGGTCAAAGTCTCAAATTATTATTTAATGCAAAGACCACTTTAAGACTGGTTAGAGGGATACCCATTACATATCCCAAAGTCCCATGGCCAAACGACCTAAATATAAGGCTTGAAAGCCCATTTTTGGCCCAAAGGACCCCTCAGTGAACAGTACCGATATAGTACTCACACTGCTACAGTACTGCTACCGCTGCATTACCGGCTACAGTTTCTCCACCACTACAGTGCCCTTGCTGGTACATTTTCATTGATGTTATAGTACTGCTATAGTACCCTGCTATAGTACCCCCATAAATTCTTCAATGCCCAACTTTGATCCTGGGTCTTTTCATATATATATATATATTAGACAAATTTATATTTTTTATTGATTTTAATGAAATAAAATGAATTGTTGTAAATATAATAAATTTCATGTAGTGGTCATGTAATTCCAGAACAATGTATGAACATAAAAATACTTAATTCAATGAGGAGATAAAAAATATTTTTTATTAAACTATAATTTTTATTTAGTTCCAAAAAATTTGGATATATTTTTTATAACAATAAATAATTTATTAGAATGAATATTTTTATTCCATAAATAAGTATTTTATTAAATATTGTTTCAAACATAAACTATACGCTTAAATAGAGATAAAATAATAGAAATTATTTTTTCCATAAATATATTTTATTTACCTATATAAAAGAAGTCAACTCAACAAAAATATAAAATGCACAATAATAATTTTTTTAGTAGAGTCAAAAAATAAATTTTGTTTTATCAAATTTAAATATTTAAATTTTAAATTTTTGTTTTTTAAATAATGTAAAAAATAATTAAAATGGGTTTAATTTAAAACAAACCTTTTCAATATTATGTGATATTAAATATTTACTAACTAAATGAAATAACTTATAATGGTTTAAAATTTTAATGTTTTTTATTGATTTATATATTATTTACCTATGATATATTTTGGTATTTTCATGGTTTTTGTAGAAAGAGCCTCCATTTATTGAAAATAATATTTGTAAATATGAAAAAATCAGGTCGATATTGTATTAACATGATAGCAACCACTAGTTCCCCTATAGACACATTTATCCACATTTATTTGCTCTCCCACATTCCCAAATAGTATCTTATAAGACTAAACATAACATCATTGGCCAAAAAATGTTAATTTATTATGTATTTTATTCATTCACACACACCCTGGAAAACCATCCAAGAAGGCAACCATTCAGATACTGCTTTCTACTACGGATATGTAATTATAGAGTTATAATTAGGATGGGTGAAAAAAATAAGGTGAAATTTGAATAAATAGGTAGTACCTATTCGTTTTTTAGGACATAGTTTTACCAGGGATTTATATCACCCCACCCATAAAATATAACATCATTATTTTATACCCCATTGATTAAACTATAGTATTACCTCAACAGTTCTAGCTGGCTATTTAGTTTTATATCATTCCAAAAACTAAACACCATCAACTAGAAAAATCATACCCACTATACAATATGGATATCAGGTCCTAGAATTTTGGTAACCATAGGTTTATATAAAAACATATTTATTCTCATCTATTATATCCCTTCCCCAATATTTATTAATGATTTCATCTTATAATAATGAATAACCCTAAACACCATCACATTTTTGTGTGTACTTTGGCCTCACTCCAACATACCCAAGAAATATCACAAGTATTAATAGTTCTAAATAATAAATGTGACCAAGCATGATTAAAAATATATTTATAGTCATGTATGATATTTAGAGAAGGAGAACATATTGACATGTGTATTAACAATTAGACTTTTATGTCTTAATTTTCTAGTTTGTTACATTTTTTCCCTCTAAAAATATAATCACATATTTATTTACTTTCATATATTTTAATAATGTTTTTCAATAGTGGTGATAATATTTTCTTACAGATATATTTAATATTTCTTTTGTATTTTATTCTCAAAGGTGGGAGTATATGATCATAAATCCATATAGATATTTGGATTTTTTGAAGAAAAATACGGAGAGAAAAATGTTTTAATATTGAAGTGGAAATGTGTTTAATTTTTTAAGACAATGATATCTGTACTTTGAAAAAAATTTATAAAAAAATCCAATGGGGAAGATTCTCTATCAATTAATCTATATTAGATTAGTTGATAAAATGTATTGGATTTGTTGAAAATTAAGGAATTATATGTATTCATTCTCCATAAATGGTTTTATGTTAAAAGAACATCGAATAAATAACTTTTATTAATTATTCCAATAATGACATGATACTTGTGGATTTATGAAATGAGATAAATATGGTCATAATATATATAAACAATAATTTTTTAAGAAAGTAGATATTGAAAAATTCATGGTATAAATAAGAAACATTATGTAGCAACTTATTATGCAGGACATCGGATATTTAGATATGAACATAGTGATATGTGGAAGATTATTAAGGTAAGTATTAATGTCATCCAAGAGATGATGTGATGTCTGTTGAAAGGTAAAGGGCTAAAAAGTTATTCACATGAAAAATATAATAAAACCCCCATTATTTATCTAACTGAATGATGTATGAAGACGTAGAATATTGATTTTATAACTATATTAAGTGATTAAAATCAGCTATTATATTTTATTTAGGAATTAGGTGACATCTTACGATATTTGGAAAACTATGGATATTTTCAGAGCCTACTTTGTGAGTAATGAATAAAATCACACCAAAATATAAATAATGACGTTCTGAATATTTTTATTGGTTTTATGTGAATGATATGTTAAAAATTTCTCCAAAAAAATTATTTCACCCAATTTGAAGTATATTATAGTTTAAAACTAAATATGTGTATACCAAAGATGGTTATAGCTGGAGTTTCATATAGTAATGAGATACTGTAATAGATAATGAATTATCATTAAGGATAAATTAATCTAAAATAAAAGGTAATTATATCATTATTTATATTGAAATAATGAAGATATACAGATATTAACATTGTACCCTAATAATTATGTTGTAATGGGAGGTCTCAAAAAATTGTTGAATGATATGGATTAGAAATGAATAATTACATCACAATAAATGTCCATAATATCAAAATGAAATAGGGGTAGTTTAAAGAAATAATATTTTCTCATGATGTGTTTAAATAAAATATTTATAAATATATTGAACTCATAATTGATGGTAGTATGATTTTATTAATTACACTTTTATTATTGAATTTAATGGTAGTAAAGTGACGTTATTACAGAATATGACACAGAAGATTGTGATTTGTAATATTCTTGAGAAATCTATGAACTCTAATATATATCAAATATTAGAACAAAGATTAATATTTATTTATTGACTTAACATAACTTGATGGATGTAACCATTTATAATTGTGTGGCATACATGGTATGATCCCACAAGATAATATGATAGAGGAAAAAAGTAAAAAAATCTCAACATATATAGAGTTAATATAATAAGAACCAACCTGATATATATAGTCTATGTGATAAATAATTATCACGATTCTTGGTACATAATAGATATATATTGATTATTGGTGTAGAAAATACAGCATAATAGAGAAAGTATCATTCCATAAATTGGTATAATATATATTTTTATTATATAAATATTTATTTTATTGTAGAGATTTTTAATGTTAAATAATTCAACTCCCTTATCATTTCGTTGATAATTCATATATTATAGAGAAAATAGGAAGTAAATTGGATATTTTATATAATAGATCTTTGAGTTATATTATTTATATCACATTAGTTTATTATATTATTTAAATATACCTAAAATTTTGATAAACGGGTTCCTTTCAAGAATTAGTTCATAGAAATGAAATCAGATGGAGTTATCCTTGGGTAAAGAGTGATGTAGCTTTATTTTGATACATTTTTTCCATTTTCATTTTATAAAAAATGTAGTATTTTATTCATAGAGTGTGTCTAAAATTAGTGATTATATATTCACAATCATTATATTTTCAAATATATATACTTTGAATATTTTTGCATAAATTTAAACTTTTAGTGTTAAATTTTTTATTGCTTTTTAAATAGTTTAATTGATTTTGGGAAGAAATATTTTGATTGTCGTTTTTACGTAATAAATGAAATATTTTATTTTTATGTGATTTTAATGGCTATTGAATCAAATCATTTTAATGTTATAATATGGTTTTTGGAAAATCATGTTGAATGTAGTTATGAATTGTGTATTATATTAATATCACATTTATTTACTAAATAATTATGTGTTGGGTTTTTATGATTTCATTTTGTGAGTCAATTATATTATATATTTGATAATAAACAAGAGTTGTTCCAAAAATAAAATAATTCACCTTGCAGTTTATTAGTTGAAATATAAGAGTTAATGGTATAAAATTTATGTCACCTGAAATTAAAATTGATAGAGAATGGATTCATATATGATTAATGTGGTAGGCAATATAATGAGTGAGATTAATTTCCAACCCATGTAAGATTAATTTTATTAAAATCAGTATCATATTAAATTAATCCTATCATAATATTGGATATGAAATATTTATTTAAATGGGAACAAACTAAATTATATTAAGTTTATTCTCATATAACACAAATCATATTGAGTTGGGAGCTATGTAAGATTAATTAATTTATGAAAGTGTTCACATCAGATTAACACAATGTTGTTATGGGCTATTGAAAAGTAACCAGATGTTTTTCTATGATGTTTAATATTAACAAATATGTATATAAGATTAGTTTATATTCCAAGATAGGTTTCCTAAAATTATATTTAATAAAAATAGAGGAATAAAATGTCAATCTCAAACACAATAAGTTATATTATTTCGAAATATTGAAATAAAAACAAGGGGGAACTCTATTTTTGTGTTATGGATACTAAGGTAGGTTGGGATGATGATTGAAAATTGGTGATTTATTATAATTTATAAATATATTATTTCATCTGGGATCTAATTACTAGAATTTTATGTTTAATCATGCATGGTAGAATCATATGATATGGGTTTTTTTTTCTCATTTCTTAGTGAAAAAACAATTTATAATGAAGTTAATTAGGGATAGATCTGTTGGGTGAGGTGATGAACCTATTGAAATGAGGAAATAATAGGAAAACAAATTTTTTAAAAGTTATTTTTTCTAAATGAACGTATTGATTCATTATTAAACAATGATTATAGAATACTGTTAATATATAATATAATCATCTTGATATATAATATTCCTTTTCTCTTTAAGAATACTAATTTATTTTTTATATTATGTTTTTATTTTGTTTTATTAATGCTGTATCTATGATCATGTGTAGTTATATTACCTTAGGGGAAGTGGATTTAAATGGATTTAAATTTCATAAATATAAGTTTTTTAATTGATTTTCAATTTCTCGGCATACATTATATTATCAAATTATTATTTCTTATTTACAATAATCATGGTATTGGATAATGATGATTAGTCAGGTTACATATCATTTATAAAATTGTCTTTCCAAAATAAATGAAATATTGAAAGGCTGATTTTATAAAAATCTACAAGAGAGTTATTAATAACTTTTTTTAATATATTATCAAATTTAATTCATCATAATAATATTCTATAAACAATTTTATTTAAAAATGTGTTATTTATAGTGAATACATAACATGAAAATTATTAACCCAAGTACATAATCTATAAAATATTGAATTTTATCTTTTCCAGGAATGAATTATCCATTCTATAAATTTTGGTTAAAAATCATAATACATAGTGAGATAGAAGAGTAAAAAAATTAATCCTGTGATAGGGAGGAAAAATCATTTTTATTTCATCCTGGCTATTAGAATAATAAAGTTAAACATTTTTATCAAAATAATAATATTTCTCATTAATTTAAATTGATATAGACTCCCATATTCAATCATTTTTCACAAATTGTTTTTCTTTTTCTTGTTTATAGTGCATCCATATCTATGTTATTACATACACATTATTTATTCAATCCTTATTTACGATATTTGAACATATTTGATTTGATATATTTTTTATTTTCCTAAAACCACTTTCATTATGGGATTGACCTTAGTACATGTTTAATAAGTCAAATTAGGTTCTTTTAAATAATTTTTGATAATCAATAACCCATTTGATGTGTATTGATCTTAAAAACAATTTTAGTGGTACTGTGCCTTGGTGAGGAGTTAATAAATAAAACTAAATAACTAATAATTCATCTCTTAAACCAATCATCTCGTCTACACACATATGTTACTTCACAATTATAGAAAAATATAAATCAAATCATATTCCCCATCACAAAACACTAAATAGACATAAAAAAATGTGAAAAAATATATAATACATTCAAAATAACAATATTGGTGTATATCAATATGGACATAACTAAAAGAGCTCCAAATATTTTTCCACCCATTCAGACTCTCACTATGTATCACCAGGTTGTTACCAATATGCTAAAACTTGACTAGAATATCCTTAAATTGTCTTTATATATCAGGTAATATAAAATGGTAAATATAAGAAGTTTTACATGAAATAGAAACCTCTCTGTTGGGATATATTGATTATTTTGTTTCCATCAAATATCCCTTTGAGATATTGAACAATCATTGAAGAAACATTAATAAGGTATTGAATGAGGTGATATAATATGATCACAAATTAGATACAGTCAAAATTACATTTATCATATAACAATATATTTATTTCTGCCCCAATCACCATTATATTATATGGTTTGGTTTTTAAATGACTATAACACCCCATGAATTTTAAAAAAACAATGTTTGATAATGTATTTCACATGCTACACTATGAATAAATGACCTATTATATATATAACAATTATAAAATTTTCATTAAATTGGTTGATATAACTAATATTATATAATTTATCATATATATATATCGAACATAGTCAAAATAAATTTATTAATAATTTTTTGATAAATAATTAGTCAATTTTAGTAATGTTATTTTATTCTCTAAAAGTATTCTTTTTTAAAAAATAGTTTTTTTTATTATTATAGGAAAATGATATAATTAATTTATTTAGATTTGAGAAAAAAAACTTTAAATTAATTTAATTTTTTAGAATATAATATTATTATTTAATTAAGGTGATATTTTGATATTTTTGGAAATATGTTGATTTTCATTTAATTGTGAAAAACACATGTTTTGTAAATAAAGTTACTTTTTTCTTAAATAAATTACAATATGTAAAATCCAAATTATGATATATGTATGAATGAAATTAAAATAATGGTTTTTTAGTTATATATATTCTAATAAATTACTTTTTCATAAAATATATATTGCATTGTAGTATAATTTTCTATTTGGCTTTAAAAACGAGATTTCTCTTATAATTATTATATAGTGCCTATTATTTATCCCTTTTAATTTAGAAAACCAACCCTTAATGAGGAATAATATAAATAAAAATTTTAGATTATATGTCAATATATATTTATTTTATACATGCAATGATTATTATTAATTATTTAGTCAATATAAATTCATTTTGTTTGAAAAAAGAACACTTCTTTGAAAACATATTTTTTACTAATCTATAGGTTTTATTTATATATAAATATTTCCACTTCTATGAATTTAATTTATAATTAATGGACTCTATATATGGAATAATCATAATTTCAATTTTCAAATAATGCAACATAATTTCTTACCATATTGAATATGGATAAATAGTAAAAATTAATTACCATGGTTAATGTAAAAATAGGTTTACCATGGGGATAATCTAAAATTATAAGGCTTAAAATGAACTAAAAACTTTTATAAAATATATTTAATGGCCATATTTATATCTTATAGTTTATATTTCTTAATGATATTTTATTTTTTACACTATTGGTATGTAAAAAACACATGTACACCTTTCTCATTTCAAAAATTACAATTGCACCACACACATCACTTATAAAAGGTGACCCCCTCTCCTCACATATCCACAAATTAAAAACATTATATTTAATCAATTAAATAAAAAAATTATTCCAAAAATTTAATCCCATCATCAAATAGTCTTTTCATTTTTCATGAATCTATTCTAGGAATACTTTTGGTATAATACTAAAGACGTTGTCTGAGAAGTGGTAAAATTTGTAACAATGTGTATTTGATTTATTTCCTTATACCAACCATTGAAATATTCTTAAAATATGATCATATGGTAAAACATGATCTTTTCTATAATTCTATTTTATTATTTTAATTTCATTACAAAATTTCATGTTCTATTACATCAAATGGGAAAGAAAGTTATCCTTCTTGTGTACGGAAGACAACCACCTCGAGAACTGATGTCATTTCTTTTCCATCATCACCTCTCATAGATTGTTGTAATGATAAATTTAAAGTGTATATATATGTGTGTTATATTTTTCGCATTTTTATAATTATATTGATATTATATCACATATACCTTTTTTACATTCCATTCCATGTAGTATTCGAATATATTTCTCATGTATATGATGGACTACAACCTCAAATATTGATATGATTAGTAATTTAGTAACTCTTTAGATGGTTTCAATTTGTGATGATGTTAATGAATATATGTGATATAAATAACATTATAATTATGTTATTTTAAAATTTATCAATTTTATATGATAATATATCATTTTCTTTCTTACACTGAAAAATGAAAATGCCATTTGTGTACGTGTGGACTACCGACTCTATAAAGTGATGTGATTATTTTTTAACCACCAAAATAATTATAATAATATATATAGATGTAAATTTTAAAATATAATATATATTTATTATATTATTATCATTCATTTTTGATCAAATAATGAATGAATTATTTCATAACAATAATTGAAATTTGGAAATTTTATTCATGCATACATATGACCTACCATCTCCATGATCGTAGCATATTTTATTTTTTATAAATATTTTTAGTGATTAGTTTTAAAATTAAAATTTATTATTATATATGAAAATTATTTAATTATTTTTCCCTAGATATATTGAAATAATGACCACTTTCACCATGTTAAACGAACCAAAGAATTTTTCAAAACAATGAATTGGAAGTGCTCAAAACCTCAGATTTGTACCAAATTGGTATAAATTTTTATTTTTCATTAAAAATAAATAGAATAAATTATTTATTTATATTTTATTAAAACCATTACAATTTTATTAAAAAATAATTTATTTAAGCGTATTATACAAGCAATAAGTGATATAAAATGATTTTTTGGACTTGAGTTAAGGGATTATTGTCTCACTTTTGACTTTTGTGAGATATATTCCATATTCACCACATATTTTTGTTGTGTGGTGTAAATAATTAACATTAATATATTTTATGACTAATTTTTTTAAATTTATTTAGAATTACCAATCCATATGAGATTCTATCATTCGGGAGGATTTTATTCATAAATTACCAAAGTCATAAGGGAGTTCACCTCAATTTCCCTTCCTTGGGATAATGTGTAATGTTACACACCTATGATTTTTTATGAGGTGTATTTACATCCCTTTTTACAATTTATATCTTCAAAATCCTAATTTATTTTCATTTAATGTTTAATGTTTTGTTATTATTTTGTGTAGATTACGATTAAAGAGTATGAAAAGTTGCAAAGGATTTATGTTACAATCTTTTAACTTTAATGATAGATTATGTTCAAGGATCACTAAGAGGGAATAATTTTATATTATTTTTTTAAACCATGTAAAATTAATATAAAATGGTTATTAATTCAATTAACCTATTTTATTTAAATATATTCCATTATTTATTGATACACAATCAAGAAAGTCATTTCTATGTTTTGCATATAATGTATTTTATTTGAGATAAGTTATCATTCTCTTCAATATCCTTTTTTTCAAAAACATCTGTGATGTTCTAAAAAATGTTTCATTCGAACAATAAATTTTCCCCAATCTTTTATACTATATCATTCGCTTTATATTAAATATATTTAAATTATTTTTTTTTTATTTTCCAAATGGGTCACTTTTGACCTCCCTTTTCATTTTTTTTTTGAAAAGATTGTTTATTTTTAACACTTATGATATGATAATATTTTCCTGACCTCCTTTTTAAATTATTTTGAAAATATTGCTTATTTTTAACACTTATGACATTATTAAATATCCTTGATAAGGACATATAATTTTCATTGGGTACTCTAGAGAAGGGTGTCAACTATTTTTGTTACTCCATTCATAAGAGTGACATTTACCCTGAATAAAAAATTTATCTACCCCTTTAAATGATACATTTTACCTAATTTATAATTATTTATGTTGAAAAACCTATTTCTATATGGGTTTCATGTATATTATGATGATAAACTATTATGGAATATGAAATGATAGGTATTGTGGAAGAAGGGTTTCATCTTTATGAACCAGTAATATATCAATCCATGTTGTCAAGAGTTTTTCATGATTCTATAAAACTAAAAAACCAAAATTTCATTGAGAATGTAAGTGATATAATAGTATTATTTATCAATAGTGAAATTTTGGCCACCTTCATAATTATCAAAGATGAAAATATAGATTTTATGTTTTCAATGTTGGACCCAAGAGTGTCAGTTTGAAGCTATTACAGTAGGAATCAAAGGAAATGGGTATATAAATTTTAATATAAAAATATATTCATGTGAGGTTGTATTAATATTTATACATACCATCGTATGTCTATAAAGTTAATGGTTTTTTTATGATCAATGTCCAAGACACCCCTTTATGGAGGTTTTATGCAATAAGATCCTAATGTTATTAATATCACTTTATGAGACATTTTATTAAGTTTATTTATATCTAAAGATTTGAATTAATGTGAAGTATGAATTTAAATATTTTTAAATAAGATTTAAGGTTATGATGACTTATAGGTTTTATATGATCTTTGGTATTGATTTAATTATGATAACACTTGTTTTATTATACTAATAACATCATAATTGAAATGTGATTTTGTGACTCATGATTAATTTTTTTTTCTCAAATAAAAATGTCACAATATTTTATTTCATGAAATATAAAGTTATGAGATAAATTTTGGTGTTAAAATAATCTTTAATGATGATTTTATTTAGGAATTAAATAGTTTGGTCATTGGGTATTTCTATTTAATTTTTCAGATTAATATATTTTTTCATCATATAATGGTTTACTCATTTTCTTAATCATATTACCATGTGATAAAAAAAATTGGTTAATGATTAAATATATTTGTAATATATTTATTATCCGATGATTTTAGTTTTTCAATAATCAAGTATTCATGTTGAGTACTCATTGTTTGGAGAAAAAAAAATAGATTGTGGTGGATATTGAAAATAGAAGACATTATACTCATCAAGTATGCATATTTACTTATGCTATTAATCTAGATTTTAATGGAATCCTACAATAAAAGGAAAAAATAATAAAAAATATTATTTTATTGCTATCATTAATGATGATATCAATGACCTTTTTCAAACCTCTTTGGTTTATTATTTGGTTGTTGTTAACTTTGTTTTGATAATTCACTTTCATATTATCATTGATCATTATGACTCAACAAAATTATTGATTCCATTATTTGATTTCCTAAAAACTACTACACATCTATGCTCCCAAATTTGGATACTCAGTATGTTTTATTCTAGATGAACATTAAATTTCCTTATAAATTTTATTAATAATATGTTTTATTAATCATTTCATGACGTGGGATACAAAAAAAATGTATCTTAAAATGATCAACCATTAATTTCTATGATAATGTGGAAATATCAAGGTCATTATATTTTAAATAGGTAGTATGTAACACTGTGATATTTTAGAAATGAAAAAATTATTCGATTGTGTATTCGATATGAAAAATTGATCATAAATGAACAGTGATATACATAACCAACATTACTAGCCATTAAATTGGATGGTATGAATATTATTAAACACATTATATATATATATATATATATATATCATTCTCAATATAAATATATTTGAAAATTTTTGGTAAATAATCAACAAATTTTTAATAAATGGATTATATTCTCCATAAGTATATTTTTTTTAAAAAAAATTAATTGTATTTATTTTTATTGTAAAATGGTATAATTAATATTTATAGTGTTTGAAACAAATATTTTACTAAATGAAATATAAATTTGAAGGCAAATTTTCAAAATTAAAATTGGGTGAATTTTTTTAATTTGTTGAAAATATTGATTTTTTATTGAATTGTGAAAAATTAAAATTTTATAATAAGTTTTTCATCATAAGAGTTTATGATGTCCACAAAAGGGGTTTAATTATAGTTTAAAGAAATTGAAAGTAATTAAAATCTAAACTAATTTATTATTTTTATCAGACCGATTATGTGTCTAATGTTATGAATAACTTGTAAGAGTCTTAGAGTCTATCTAGTAAATGATAGTTAATAAAAGTTTACTTAATTATTATTTTATAATAAATTGCACACCAAAATTAAAATAACTTGTAAAAATAAGAAGATATAAACTTTTCAAATTAATTTAGTAAACTAATAGAAAGTTTATAAATATGATGATAACTCTTTAACATTCGATGAAAAAGATGTTAATAAATATGACTTAAGGAATCAATAGTTTATACCAAACTATCAGGATTGGGTTTCTTCAATATAAATCCCTCAATCACTAAGATCAAAATTATCTCCCCTTCATATCCTAAGAATCCTTTGATCTTCCTATCAAATGAATTTGGCATCCTATCCCCAGAATCCCTCAATCATAACCTCAATTAGACAAAAAATACAATTACAATAATGTTCTATGGATTTTACAATCATCACATAGAATCATTAAAATTGAAAAAACTAAAAAGACTATAAATTTAAACATATAAATAGGTCGCAGAAAATAACTATTTAGATGTCTGAGTTTCCAAAATTTTCCTCTTTAAACTCCTCAAATTAACTACTATTTATATGTACTATATCAATATCATATTTATGTTATTCTGGAAGGTGGCTGCAAGGACCTTAGTTGATATTCAATTGACAGATCAGTGAACACATCAATAGATGATATCATTCTATTAGCACCAATAATATTCTATTAAAATATATTTTTTCAATTTTAAATATTTCTTACCGATATTATAAAATTATTAAATGTATTAAAACCATTTCACAATAATATACTAAACATATTCATAGCTATTGACTAGATTTAGTCATACCTATATACTAGATTAAATCATAATGAAGTACTATGTTTTTTCATATAGATAGTTTGGACTTCAGTTAATATGTTGCACTAAAATTATTTCTATTTAATAAATTAAACTTTAATGGAATTATTATATTCATTTATTTAAGATATATTGTTTATGAGGTGTATTATAAGTTGATTTCAACCAATAAATATTATAAAAAAGTGGAAAATATAAATTCAGTAAAACATATTTTTAATTGTGTTGTGAATTTAAAAACTAATTATAAAAAATGAATGAATATAAATTCTGATTCAATAATACCCTCGTTATTGAAAATAATAAACCCTCACACTTAGAGAAAGAAAAATAGCATTGAAAAAAAATTTATAGTACCTTTATACATATGGAAAAAAATACCTATGTCCTTCACATCTAATCCATTATTATTGATTTCCATATAGTTAAAAAAACTATGTTTAGAATAATTAAATAATATATCTTTTAAAAAAATATCCCATGAATAATATATTAACCACAAAATAACTTTTATGTTTATAACTTCTTTAAATAATTCTCACCCAAATAATAACTTCGTTATTTGAATTATTTCTCCTATATTTTCTTCTCTAAATACATTTCTCCATTTGTGATTCTCAAAAATAAATATGGGAGGATAAAAGTACAAAAATGTTAGAAATAACAATTCTATGAAAAAATTTATTAAATATAATCTTTCACACAAAATATAATATATAAAGAACATTCATACAACCAGTAATGGAAAAAAATCATTCAATTAAATAAATAGAATAATATTCTTGATTAAATATATTCATGAATAGTTATAATAATACAAAATTAAAAGTTTAGAGAAATGAAATCAAGCTTCTTCATGAGGACATTAATTTTTTGAAACATATATTGGTTTATTTCATATTGTTGTCCTTTTTCCTCTAATTTTTCATGTATTTACTCAAAAATATGAAATATTCAAACTTCATGCATTTAACATTCATCTTTTTTTTATGAGAAATTGTTTTCTTGTATTATAATCTTTTATCTTCTTATCTTCTTTTTCTATAAAATGGTTATAAATATTACATTTATTTTACATCTGTGTGTATTATTCTATTAACATTTTATTCTACTTTAGTAATACAATTTCATTATCTTAGGTTTCTTAATGTCAAATAAAATGATCAAAAAGATAAATCAACGCATCTACTGCAAAATACATCCTTTGAAAGGATTCTTCAGTTTCTTTTTATTTGTTCTTCATGATTTTTATAAATTCATCACAAACACTAAAATATCTCTCAGATTCCATTAGATATATCATAATATGCGTAACCCTCTTTATTAGTTATTTTGAATCATCTTTAAAATAATTGAACTATAAATCAATTTTTAAAAATAGTTTTAGCCAACTAAATCAGATTATCTTATTTTTCTAAGACATTTAACCTCTCTTCATTTTGTTTATACTAAGATAAAATATTTAGATGATATCAAATTACATCAACTAGTTCTTTCAAAGACTCATTAAAATATTTTAATCAGCATTATATTAGAAGATAAAAATGAGTGGATTTTGATTCTATTGAATCAGATGACACATAAGAAACCTATTTCATTAATAGTCCACCATCCACATTCTAATTATATTTCTATTTCATAACATTGAAACATCCTCTATATGAAAATTTATTTTAGACACAGCTTTGTCTAGTATTATTATATTTTATTTTTGACATTCAACATGTTCTTATCAATATTCGTATTTCTGATAAAAAAATATCAAACTCCTTTTCATAATCAGTAGTAAATTAGGTTGTTTATTTGGAACTCTTTCATTAAAATTCATCATCTTCTTTTGATACTAATGATGATGTATCCATATATAACTCTATTTAATTGTTTTCTAAAATTATGGGAAAATTTTTTATGGCTTCTAAAATAATCTTTTCCACGTTACTACATAATTTTCTTAACATAAACATTAAATTGTTCTGAAAAAACATTTTTATCCTCATCCACTATTCGTTTCCCTTTCTTATCAAAAATTGGATCATTAGAAGTACTAAAAAATCATATTCTAGAATTAACTGAGCATGAAAAGTTGGAGAATAAATTTTTTGAATATCTGATAGATGATAAATAGGTATAAACCTTTTGAAATTCTCACCATTCTGTATTCAAAATTATATATATGATGTTTCAATACCTTTCAACATACATTCAACTACATTATCTTTCTTAAGGCTTTTATTATATTTTCTTGTCTTCTGTTTGTATTTTCATAATTATTTGGTTTTCTGTTTATGTTTTGAAGACACATCCTTGTCTTAACTGAAATTTGGATCTTTGGATTTATTTTCGGATTTATACTTCACTAATTCTTCATATGTTTCACCATTCATTGATTGAATTTTGTCCTTTGTATTTTGTGAATATTAAACATCTTTCCTCTTCTATTAAAATTTTTCCATCAATTTTTGAATATCAATATCAAACGTACCTTTCTATGATTGTTCTATTCATTTATTTAGTTCTAGAAATAAGTCTAATTTCATCCATGAAATTGTTTTCAAAATTATTAATGAAACATTCTCTTAGAGAGTTAAACTTTTATTTTTAATAATTATCACATACATGAAATTTGTAAACTTCTTATTAATAAAACTTGATAACTGTAGAATCTTTGCGTTCATTAAGATTATATTAAAAGATTCAATTGATAAAAATTCATACCTCATTATGTTTATCTTTTATATATTGATTAAAAACAATAAAACAAATATATCTATCACTTTTAGGGTTTCTAGATCACCCTTCCCTATAATTATGAAACCCTCTATCCATAACAAAACAACTCTTATATCCAGTTTCAAATTTTTAAACTTTCATTAATTTTATATAAAAAAATTAATTCATATAATTTAACATTTTCAATTCCTCAAAACAAATTTGGAATATTTTTAGTAAGAGGGTGGGTTTCTCTATCCAAAGGAACATCAACAAATACCAATACATTTTTGATGAATAACATATAGGATTGATGAAATATAATTTAATTAATCATATCTAAATTATATTCTACAGTAAATTTAATAATAGAATAAAAATATTATACAATATCTAGGTAGTGAATATCAAAATATTCCATCCTTACACAGACATTATCCATACATTTAAATCTTATTATTTCATTCAAAATAAAACCAGTCTTATCAAACCATTTTTTCTTTAACAATATATCATTTAAAACAACTATATTTTCTAAATCATTTTTAGTAGACATATTTTTTAAATGAAATAAATAAGATCTCAATTGAATGGTGTAGAATAAAAACCCATGGATTGAAAATGATTGATATGAGCAATAGTATAAAATATTAGAGTCAATAATATTCAATGAGACTACTATCAGATGTGGTAAAAAACTCAAGAATTTATAGGGTCGGGGTGATGATTAAACGTGATTAGATATTATGGCTCTTATTAGATCCCAAAAATGATCTGAAAACTGATATTTTATCCAGAAATAATTGAAAAATATTTCATAATGTTAAAATTTTTACGATTAATAAAAAATTTGATGTTTATAAATTTTAAATTAAATATAAATAATAGTATAATGGAAAAAATAAAAATAATATAGATTGAAGATTAGAAATAACCTATCATAGTGAATAATTGACTTTATTTTTTAAATTTATTCTAATAAGTTGTTCTATTTTATTTCTTAAAAAATAAAAAATATTTGTAAATTATATATTTTATAGAAAACTAAAAATTTATGAACTAAATAAAATTTAAAATAAAGTTAGTGAATCTATTATTTTTTAGATGTCAAATTATTTATTGAATCTAGTTTTTTTTAAAATTAGGTACATTTTGAAAATCCATTTTTTTAAAATAACACATTTTCACTCACACATTTAAAATGAGTTCATTCATATAAATGGATTGGTAAACACGATGATCACTTGATATTGATCATTCTTTGATTCTACTTAATATATTCAAATAAATCCAAACTAAGGGGTTGAATGATAATATTTGTAGTTTTTTCATCAGTTCTGATAAATTTTTAAACTATAACTTCTTTTAATGTGTGTTCATGAATGAAATGGTGTATTGTATCGATTTTTCTCATCAATGATGTGTTTGGTTTTTACATAATTAAATGGAACTAGTGTTGTCATAAAATATTTTAGGTTTACTAAAATGCATTCCATGGTCTGTGAGTGTGTGTTTCATCCACAAAATGGGTCCACAAAAACATACAGATACCCAATATTTTCCTTTTTTAGTGGAATGTTATAATGGGTGTTGTTTCTTAAAAGACAAAAAACTAAAAAATCACCTCAAAATGACATGTTTCATAAGTATTATCCTATCTATTTTACATTCACCAAAGTCAGCATACAAGAAATATTTCAAAATCATTCCTAGAATACTAAATCAATAATAAATCTATAGTTATGTTAAGATAATAAATTTTTTAATAGCCTCAATATTAGACACTTTTTAATTTTTTGGATATCTTATATAGAATGATGAAAACAAAATCAAATTTTCATGGCTAGATGGTAAGTATTGAAAAACATAATCATTCCTATAATGATATATTGATCAAATAGTTTTCCATATATATAATTATTTAAAGTGTTTGAGGTTATTATATGATTACTTATACTTTTAGAATTTTCATATGTAAATTTATTAACAATATCATAAATTTAATGATGTTGAGATATAAATTTTTGTTCAAGTATTTTGAAATTTTGAAAAACTATAATTGAAGAATATTCTCTGATCATTTTTAATTAAAACCTTTATTTCGTTATATCTATAAAATAACGAGTTAATAATTTTTGAGTTGAAACAAATATAATGTAATAGGCATAAATTTGGAAAATGATTATTTTTATATAAATTTATTTTATAAAATGTATTGGACATGAAGATCCCTTAACAAAAATATTTTCTAACAAAAATCAAATTATCCTACAATACCAAGATATAAAGTCATGTTTCAATATATAAAGTGGGTTAATCGGTATAATAAATGTTATGGAAATTTTTTTATTTAAAAAATTAGGGTGTCATTATTCATAAATGTCCTCATATACATATGTGTTAATAAATTCACACATCACATCCAGTTGAAATAGATTGATGTTAAGAAATGTTTTATATACTAAAATAATATGAATATATTCTTGGATTTCTTACAGTGCATATATTTATTCATAGTCTATTCTATATTTTTTTATTATACCCTTTTAAATAATTCTTTCATTATTTCTTAATATTTATCCATTTTCGACACACTTATTCTAAGAACACTTTTTTAATCTAATTAAAGAAATATAGTTATTTTATTCAACAAAAGTCTAAATTTGATTCCATTAAAATTCATTACCTTCATATTCCAAAACATTTATCTAATATTTTTAACTTAGAGAATATTTAGTAGTTTTAGGTTCAAATTGTGATAAAAATGGACATTTTTCATCTTCATTCTTCAAGGATCCTCTTGTTCTAATAGGTTGATCTGCATCACCAATTATGTAGTCACTAGGATGATTCCTATGGATCAACTGATTCCTTAAATTTACAAAAAAAAATATTCTTAAACAACATGTGGAAATTATATTATTCATGGTACATTATCAATGTATTCTTTATTTGTTCCATCATGAGAGTAACCTTCCAACATTCATTAAAAATAAATTGTAGAAATAACATCTGAATATATTATTTGAGGATTACTATTTCTTAAACAGGACTTAAGATATTCTAAATCACTGAATATACCTTATGTTTTTTATAATAACATAAAAAATAATTCAATTAATTTTAGAACTAAATTATGTATGTTATAATTTGTCTTCAGTATGAATAGTGTGTACTAAAAATTATCGAGGTAAAAAAGTTTTCATTTTCTTCTATTCCACATCTCGTAAGGAGTTTTGTTAATAAAATGACTTATTAATACATGATTGATTTTATAAATGGATTTCAAAATATATTTATACAAAAAATGATTAGAAATTGAGTATTCACTCATCATGGTTCTAGTAAAAACTTAAATAATGGCATTTACCCTTTCCACTAAACCATGTTTAATTGGTGTTCTGGGTTTTTAAAATTTATGTATTTTTCAATTTTTACTAAAAAAGATTCAGAATAGAAATTAAAAATTTCCTCACCATTATGACTATAAATATTTATCAAGGATATATTTTTCCCAGTTTTAACTTGGGATACAAATTTTTTAAAATAATAAAAGATATAATACATCTTTCATATAAAATGAACCTATTTATATCTAGTGTAATCATAAACTAAAACATATACACTCTATTTTCAACCAATACTCATATTTTTTGTATGAATAAAAAATTCCTTGTGCACTAAATATAAATAATTCAACGTTGAGACTTCAATAATATATTTTAAACATGACATAGTTTTCTTTTTGTATTAATATGGATAACATTCTTTTATGTATCATATTTATGTTCTAAAATATCTTAAACTAGTCCTTTCTTAGATAGGTTTGATAAAATTATAACATTTAAAATTATTAATATTATATGAAATACAAAATATTATTCTTCTATTTCACTTATTTGTGTTAGATCATGCCTCCTAAGGATATAATTTTAGTATGTAAATATTCTCATACGGATTGGTGTAAAGAATATATTCATCATTTAAACTATGAATAGTGAATTTTTCATTTTTAAAGAAGAAATGATTTCCCTCATATTATAATTGACTTATGAAAATTAGTTTATTCATATGACCTATGAGATAAAAAACAATCTAAATTATAGCTTTTCCAAATTGAAAAATTATATGTATTCTTGTAATTTATCTTTTAGAATTATTTTTAAAGGTATCATTGGATCATTTCAATTTTATAATATTCTTGAATAAATCTCTATTTCTAATAATATTTCTAGAAAACCCACAATCCATGCACAATATGTCTTTTTAGTACATTTCTTATTCTTATGAAAACAAAAAGACTAGCTTTAGGAAACCAAACTTGCATGGGTACAATATTATTACAATGTAATATTTTCAAAATCCATAATTTTTTCAAATTTTTTATGTTTAGAAAATATTAATTATTTTAAAAATTAAGCCTCATAAAAACATAAATATTTATCATTATTAAAGAAGATTTAAATTCCCATTGTCTATAGATCATACATTTTTGGTAAAATATACCACTTTTGGGAAATATGTTGTTATTTTGAAAATTTGTTTTTATTTGTAAAACTCATTCTAGGAATATAGTTATGAGGTATTATTTTTTTATATGTTATCAAATTTTTATTTCCCATAATTAAGATTATAAAAAATATTTCTCAAACTATATGTTTCCAAATTTATTTTTTCAACTAAATTCTTATCTGTAATGGATCTTGAATTCAAATGTACTTTCTATTTCATTTGACTAATTTTTTTCAGAATAAGAGTTATATAGTTCTTTTTAAAATAATTTTTCATCATAATTAGTTTCATATAACTATTTTTAAAGATGTAACATTTTAATAGTATGATTATAAATTCGTGAGTTTTCTTTTACATGTTTTATTTTTGAAACATCATTTTTTCGATACCCCTTCAAAAATAGGTAAATAATTGTTTCATTATGATGTAGAAGATTCATAATCAGAATATATATAATTATTATTATAAAAACTATTAGGGTAGTTTTTATTTAAATTAATATTAATTATAGATTCACCAATTCCCTTTTCAATAAAAGATTTATTGATCTCCATAATCTCTATATAGAATCGGATATAATTTTTATCATCAGATCCACCTTTAGAAAAAATATATGATGGGATATCTCCACCTCTTTCACACTATGTGTCTTAAGAATTCATAATTTCTTTTCTATAAAATATTAAATGTTTTAAAATTTATATTTTCTAAAAGAAATTCTGAAATCCATTTTTCATTATCATTGACCATAATTTAACAAAATAAAATAATATTTATTATCATTTTTTTTAATAGTTTAAATTTAAAACCCTATTTCAAAATTTTATTAAAAAAATATTGATTTTCAACACATATCAAAAACTAATATTTTCTCATTATAGTTTCCATTATTTTCCATTATGTTTCTTTCATATTTTTCCAAATTTTTTTGATGATAATAATTTTTTCCAGAATTTTTAGAATTTTTAGTTTTTGAATGTCATTTTCAAATTCAAAAATTAATTTTCCTCAATAATTTTATTATTATTATTTAATAGGATTTTAATTATCCACAATAAAAACCATTATTTATTTATATCCTTCATTAGGGTTGTTTTTTAATAATTTTATAGTTTTTATTTATCTGGTTGTATTTTTATTGTTTCAAAGAGATTTTTAGGGAACATTTTTACATTCTATGGTCCAACCATATTCAAATGATATTGTTATGGATCCCTTTTCATTTACATAGGTTTATCATGTTTTAGTTATATTATTAAATAAATAATTTATTTTCCACAATTTATTCATATATGATATATATTTTAATGGAACTTATTTATTTTCCATTGGTTAATAAGGCTTCCAAGAGATTGTTATACAACTCTTTTTTAGACATGTTAAATATTTTTCAATGATATTGATATAGAACCCATTTTTCTTTCATGGGTTAATCATAATTTGAATATATTTTAATAAGACTAATTTATTTTCCATGGGATAATCATATGTTGAATATATTTTTATTTTACCCATTCATTTTCCATAAGTTAATCATTATTTCAAAATATTTTAATAAAAATGAAACTTTTTCCTGGGTTAATTATGTTTTGATTGTAGTTATGGTTGTTTTATCTATTTTATAATGAAATGAAAATTCAATGTTATTTTTTTATTTGGATCATAAAATTTTATATTATTACGATTGATTACAAGATTAACCAAGGTTGGTTGGTTCCATTGTGAACCTCCGATGGATGGCTGCATTATAAACCTCGAATAAGTGGCTCCGTTATAAACCATGGATGGTTGGTTCTATTATAAAACATGAATGGGTGGTTACATTTTTTACTACGGATATGTATTTCAATGGAAAACCAATGTTGGGTGATTTGGTTATATCCCACCAATACCTTGGATAGTTTGAAGATGGAATTTTCTCATATTAGATTTTCATTTTGTATTAGTGATATGATGATAATATTTCCAAAACACCAATATGTTTTATCTATTCTCACTACGGGAAAAGTTCCCTATACCCACACTTTGATCAATTGTGGGATCATGAGGCATCGATATTGCCCTATATCCACGGTTTTATAGAAAATTTGGTTATAGCCCATTGGAATTTAATCTTTCCCATGGTTCTGGTAAACCATCGGTATACATCTGTACCCATGGTTTACAGAACTATGGTTTTAAATTTTTACAGTAGAGATTGATACCCACTGTTATGTAAAACATGGGTATAGAGTGTTCTGTAGCAGCATATTTACACACAGTTTAAAAATTTTGGGTATGGAGGATTCTTCAATAGCTTATTTACCCATAGATTAAGAACCGTGGGTATATGGAGTTCTGTAGCAGCATATTTACCCACATTTCATAAAACATGGGTAGAGACTATTTTCCCAGAAATACCAGTTATCCCTCTGTATAGACCCTAAATTTACCCTCTCTTCCCCCTTGGATAAACCCCCTACAACCCCTCCCTTTATCGTTGGACATACCCCCCCCACACACACACACACAGCACACGCCTCCCCATTTTATCACCCCCAATCTCCCCTCTGGACAGAACCCCCTTACCCCCCCATTGACACCCACACTAGACTCCCCCCCTGGACACCGCCCAGGACCCCCACAGTGGACACCCCCTCTATAAACCCCACCTTGGGCACCCCCTCCCCCTGCACACCCTTCCCCCTTCACCCCAACTACCCCCTTTATCCCACCCCCACAACCTTCACCCCACCACTGCACCCAGAACCCCCTCACCCCATGTAACCATCCCCACTACACCCTGCACTAAGCAGACCCCCTCTCTCCCTTCTGGATAGAACCCCCTTAGAAACCCCCATGACACCCCCAACGGACCTCCATGGACCCCCCTTCGACACCCCCTCACTGGACCCCCTGGACGCCCCCTGGACCTCCCCCTGCACCCCTACCCCCTTCACCCCACCATTTCCCCCCCACCTGCTCCCCCACTGTCTACCCCCCCCCCCCCCACACACACATGCACCACCACTCCCCCCCCCCTCGTGGACACCCCCCATGTACACCCATTTCCACCTACACCCAGAACCCCCTCCCACTCCACCAAGGCCCCACTACCCCCTGCACCAACCCCCCCCCCCCCCCCCACTACCCCCTCCCCCCCCCCCCCCCCCCCGCACCCAGCCCCAATACCCCCGTCACCCAGCCCCCCCCCCCACCCCAACCCCATGCACTCCCTACACCCAGCCTCCTCCCCTGCACCACAATGACCACCTACACCCAACCCCCATCCCCCCCATGCCCAGCCCCCTTCCTCCACCAACCCCCCACACCCTGTGATACCTCTGTGAAATAATGAAAACATGAATGCAAAAATAATGGAACCACAATGCATTGTTTTCACCTGTTAAAACATATGAAGAGCTCGACAAAGTGTTCAAAGTAGAAAATTGTTCTTATCAGAAAAGAACTAAATATATTTTTAATGAAAAAGAATCACAATCATTTATCTATTATGGAATTCAAAGAAAGTATGATAGAGGATGATAAAAATATAGCCCTCCTACACTAGGTTTCTATAATAACTCGAATTGGTTTGCTACAGTAACCATACATTATGGTCGGGGGCCTTCTTCCCTTGAAGCATCGACACATTGCCCCCTGCAACCCCCAATGAGTTAACCACGGAGCTCAACCCAGAATGTTTAAGTCTGGTGCACTCTATAGTTGATGATTTCGAGTATACTAAGGCATCATTTTTAAACTTTTAATATGAAAATTATATTTCCCTGAAGTGTTTTCCACTATCTTTTAAATACATTTCTGGTTCATTGAAGAAATCGTTCATTTCTATTGCCATTAATTGGAATCCACCTCATCCTATGCATCATATTTCATTTCCTATTTACTATGCTTGGATTATTCTATGTATTTATTGTAATGGGAAACTGTGTCATGAATGATACAAAAATAGAGGCCCTGGGTAGGACATGGGGATATTAGACTACCATGGATTGCTTCTTCAGGAATATGGCCCTTTGAGAATAAATGAGATGTAATTATACATGAATCCCAATGATGGGAACACACTATAAAAATTCACAAATTTATATTGATACAATCATCTCTAGCCTTTAATCCCAAGTGATCCATGAGCGAAGTGAGAAATAGTAGATAGTAGTATGTTGGACACAATGCATGAGAGCATGTCCATATAGGGAATAAAAATTAAAGTTTCTCATTGATTTTTATGATTTCCCATCCCATGGGGGATATGTTATGGATATGAGGCCATAGAAGAGAGTTATACGTATCTCAGTTTCGACGGGAATTAATGTTATCATAGTTCACTTATCCATTGAACTACTAATGGGTTATGATGGATGATCTTTCTCAGATACATTATCATTATTTGTGATGTTAAATGAATTTTAAGAGCATATTTCTAGATGGATTCTCTATTAATTGGGGATTACAAAGTAAGGATTCACTATTATTGGGTAAATATTATATTATGTTGGTAATCAGGGCTTACGCATTGAGTTTTCCCATTCAAAACTCATTATTTATCTTTCGAACGATAAAGAGTGGTGGTGATGACCATTAAAATACTACCCTAGAGCTTGACATTGGTATGGTCACATGAGTGTTTAAAAAAATCTCATCAAGGGAACATCTCTTATAAAAGGGGTATGCAGCTAAATGTTCCTGACCGAGTTTCACATGGCATGAGTCCAAATGGGTCTTTCGGAAAAAGTGGGTATGTCATAAGAGATCTTCCAGACATGTCGTGGATTTTTGTTGGAAATGTCTCGATTGTTTTCCTGAGATTTTTGCAGTGTTAAAATATTATGGAAGACACATTAAATGGTGTATTCTTGACATGTTCGCGATGCCTTTAAGAACCTTAGTTTTCATGCATAAGATCTTCCACGTGACCAATGTGGACATGACCAGAGTCTAATCATCAACTCCAACAATGTACAATAGCTCATGATCTGATATTACATTATCATATTTGATATGAATTTTAATTTTCATATATTAATCATAATGTATTATCATTTCCCCATATTTTATTCCTATTTCATTTTCAAAATCAAAATATATTGAAAATTCTCCTATTTCTTCTCATTATAAATTTCAATGACCTTGATCCTTATTCATAAGAATTGAAAAATTAATTTCTAGACATTCTCAATCACTCTATAATTATCCTTGTTTCCTAGGACTTCCCATTATTCATACATAGACTCTGATATGGGAATACTGGGATGGAATAAGGTGTATGGGCTATGCCCACGTGTGAGAACAAGTTTCTGGGAATAAAGGAATCACCACTCGGGAATGATTTCTCCCACAAAAAATTAATTAAAACAGCATCAAAAAATTAATAACATTTTGGCATGACCCATCTATATGTCATACATCCATTCCGAAGGAAAAAAAAATAAAATTAATAAACATAGAAAAACAGACAAATAAGAAACACATTGTCAATCCCCCTAATACCCTGATATCCCTCCCCTACAAAGAAAACCACGTAGCTGCCTCCAGTGCCCTTCTAGCCCCCTTCACGGAATATAAGTACCCTATATCCGTAGAAATATGTAAAATGCCTAAGTGGAAGATGTGATAGAGAAAATAAAATAAAAATCTACTAATACATACATGTATCATGTGATTATACAAGTCACCACCACACATATAACAACCACACTGCCTCATGGGTCCAATCTTGTTTTTGAATGAAAGGGGGAAATATATCTGAGCTTTAAAATGATATTTTCAAATAATAGAGTCTTATTAATTAATAATCAGTATTCATATTAATGATATATACTCATTTTGGTCCATGTTTCAATGCCTCATGGGTCCTTCCCCTTTGGATAGACCCCCCTTCCCCTGGATAGCCCCCCCCCCAGCAAATCCCCTCCTGGATAGCCCCCTCACCGTACACCCCGCCCCCTCCGTGCACACTTCTGGACTACCACCTCTCTTCCCCCTGCACATTTATGGACATACCCCATATCCCTAAACACCCATAACCCTGCACCCCCCCCCCCCCCCCTCAGCACACCCCTTGTCCTCTTCCCCTGCACCAGTGATTGGGTTTCTCGTGTCATTGCAGACAGGCCTTCTGCTGGATTTTTTCCTTGGTTCCCATATTTTTCACCCTTGTATTTCCCTGACATATGAATTATGAAAAGTTGTTTTTATAGTTAATGTCTCTACAAATAGTTTTAGTGTAAGCATTGTTAGTCTAAGAACTAATAGTGTAAGCACAACTACTATAATGATGTTAGTATAAACATTACTAGTTTGAATAATACTCCTGTAAGAAATGCTATAGTAATGTTTCCACTAATGAAGCCAAATGGGTAAATATGTACAATTTTCCAGTGTAAAAATTGATGATAGTATGGGATACTGCTGTCAGCACTCTTAATATAAAGGTTATAGTTGAAGTCATGATAATTTAAGCAATGCTACATAACCATTTCAAGTATTATTATACTGATAATAATGTAAATATGTATTCGAACTGGTTTTTGGTGGTGTCAAATACTGGAATATTGGGATTGATCATCAATTTCCTTGTGTTTAATTTTGCTATTAAAAATAACAGAATGTACATTATAGTATTGGGAAAATTAATAGATTATTTATGTTATATAAATTCAAATATTAAATAATATATGAGTAATGACTGCCTATTCTTTTATCTCTCACAAATTGTAATTCCAAAAAAAATGGATGCTTGTGTCCAAAATGAACTCATTTGTCCTTACAAATAATCCCAAAGAATGCAATATATGCTTATATCAGCACACCCTTGAATTCTTGTAGCCCTACACATGTACAGAATATAATTAATATGATTTAAATCAAAATTGAAACGTTCTTAAACTGTATGCATAATTCATTTCCATAGTTTAAACTGGTTGTAGATTTCATTATGCATTTATGTCCATTTGAATAAAAATTGAAATGTGTTTCTTTTATTGTGTTGTGATCAGTTTGAATGTGATATTAATTAGATTTTGAACAATATACACACATAGCTTACTAAATACAAACATAGATAGAAAAAAACCATGATAATTCTTTGAAAACACACGAAAAAAACACACCATAGTGAAACATACATTCAGTCAATATAAGATCCATGGAATCTCATACCTGTAACCCACCTACAAATAACATCATGAAACCAAACACATTCAATGCTCCAGTTATACATGAGATTGTAACATTTCCATGTACACTGAGTTGCATATCCAAAAAACAAAAATATCTTTTGTAACTTCATAAACCAAGAAAAATCCAATAAATAGTAAAATAAATCCAAGAGTACATGCAAGAATGCAGTGAGTTGGCCTAACATTATTATTATTGATCATAGGCTTTTAAAAATAGACACCCTTTATGTTAATTCCATGACTAATAATTTATAATGTGTCTGATATACAATATTGTTCTATTCATTCCCCTCCTACAGCCTTAGAATACAATGTAAAAGTATTTGACGCATTACACCTTCCACCTTTCGCACTCGGATCACATGTATTCTAGCACAAAAATGGAATGAAAATAATACATATATTGGAAATGTGGAGAAAATAAAATCATCTTGGAAAGATTATAATGGAATCATATAACATGTTCTACATTTTACATTATGATAAATTTTATTTAATGATCGTGTAAGGTCAATCCATTATATCATGAAACTACCATACAATTGAAAATTCAAGTCAATTTCATTACATGAAATTTCATTACATAAGGTTCCATTAATGATCATTATATCCCATTCAATGAAAACCTATAAACATGGCCTAAAAATTTGTATCAACATTAAAATATAACACAAATGAAGGGAGTGGAGGGGATAAGAGGGAATCATAGACAAACAATTGATGAATTCTCAAGTAGCTATGAAATTCACAATTAAGAAAAGAAATCTATAAATTGATAGAAAAATATACATATTGATTACTTGATTTTCACTAGAAATATTGTGATCGCCTTCCTCACTAAATATCTTATTAGTGGGAAACCCACATCCCCCCCCCCACCTATACCTCCACTACCCCCACTACCCCGTGGCCCCCTAAACCCAGTGCAATACCCAGCACCCAGCTCCCACTCCCCCCCTACACCCAACCACACCCCCTCCCCTTGCACCCAGCCACACCCCCCGTGCACCCAACCCTACGCCCTACACCATGCCCCACCCCTAACACCCATCCCCAACCCCCACATGCAGCCCCACTACCCCCTTCCCTCATCCCCCTGCACCCATCCCCATTCCCCAACACCCGGCACCCATCTCCCCCCCTGCATTCAGCCACACCCCATGCACCCCCCCCCCCATCCACATGCACCCAACCCCACCCCACTACACCCAGCCCCACCCCCTGCACCCAGCCCCACCCCCTTCACCCATCACCACCCTCATGCACCCACCCCTCCCCATGCACCCTTCATACAATTCTATCTCTAAACCCAAAAAAAATCTAGCAACTACCATATCATTTAGGGATGTGGGATCTCAAAAAACCAACTAGTTCAATCAATAAAAAAAATTCAAATTTCATAAACTACTAATTTTAGAAATAATAATTGTGGAATATATTAATTTTTTACCTACATTAATTTAGACTTCTCAATTAAATAATCTTTTAAAAAATGAGATAATAAATGGAATCCAATTTCATGATATGGGATATCATTTAAGGTTGTGTATTATATGGTATTAAGGGAATCTCTTACCTATATGCATGACTAAGGATTCAAATGTTAGCTTTATGTAAATGCATGCAAAAATATATGTAGAACTTTTTATAAGAAAACAAATTATCCATTATCATCCATACAAAAAATAAATTCTAGTTCATAATGTACATACATAAATCTCTCTACTATGTAAAAATGTAGGGGATTAAAATCCCCCCCCCCATTACCGATAACCCCATCCCCATGTCCATGCCCATCATCATCATCAACATCAACATCATCTGCAACATCGTCAGCAGTCTCATTACCGACAGCAGCATCAACAACATCCTCGCCACCAATAGCTCTATCGACATCTCCTTCATTTCCACCATTACCCTAATTGGAATCACCTGACACATCATTTAAAGAGCGCATTGATGCCATGTATGATTAAAAATTAGCAACGGTCTCAGATCCATGTGATTGAATCAAAACTGACATTGCTTTCATGAAATGTTCGGTCATCAGCTTACTTGTTTCACACTATGATAAAACAATTTTCATTGTTTTACATACTTCAGCATGAGTGATTTCTAACTCAGATGTCTGGGAGTCTTGAGAGGATCCCTATAAAGACCAATACTTATAGGGGATGACGTTTTTTCCTGGTCAACATTGTATACTCCACATGTTCTTCTCACCTAATACCTCACATAAATGATCATATGGCCTGAAGTTGTCATCAACATTACTATCGAGGGCCTCCAAGGTAGACTTTTGAAATTATAAACATAATAAATTAATAATTTCATATAAATATTTAAAATATAACTAAAAAACCTTTCAATTTATATTGTGTCTATGCATTTACTACACTTCCATCCTTTTTCTTTAAATTGTAGAAAAATAATATGGAATGATGTACAAGACCTTCAATTCCCAATTTAGCTTGCTATAAATTAGAAATGCACAAGTCTAGATTAGTACCATATATGAGAAATGCACAAATATGGACTATGTATATTCAATAATATTTTTAGTAGAACATCTTGTATAACATCACAATGCCCAGTTAATGTACTTGGTTTATTTCATGATCGACCATTATAGTGCACCCCAATGTGTGAAAATATGTCATTGAATCCTTATTATATATGTTTTGCTTTCAAACTTCCTAAAAAATTCCAATACAAGTTATAATAATTAAATTTTATATGTCAACCATTAAAGATTGAGTTTACCTGAAACTCAGTAGTCTTCCACTGTGCAATAATTTTTTCATATTTACTTTTTGGACAGTCGGGGAATATGGTTACCCACTCTACATCAGTACCAACACTTCTGTTCCAACCAAAATACAACTAATACTTTTATGAGATCCAAAACTCCCAACATCCTTCAACCATGTGGTTTTAGAAGCTTCTCTGTCGGGAAACGTAAAATGAATCTCCAATGAACATGTTATTTATATTTAATACACCAATATTATAGATATGACTTTATATAATTTTCATACCCATATTTTCCCTCATACTTTGTCCTTAATCTCTTTACTGATACGTCACCCTGACACCGGTTCCATCGAAATGATATCATGGTACTTGGCTAACATGGCGATGAAACATCTACTCTATGTTGCAGTTGGACTAACCATCAGATTTTATCGATTGAAAACCACCATTAGTTGTTTCTGGAGATTTCAAACTTCCTTAATTTGAGTGTGCCCACGTATCCTAGTAGATGATCCCACTGAATAATAAAAATATATGTGAACGAAGAATTAAGTCATGGTATAACCAGACAAAAACAATGTGATATAATTTGAAACAATTTTTATCCAAAATCCATTTTTAGATTGCTCAATAGACTGTGATGGATCTGTGGGTTTTCCAAACTCTGTAGCCTCTGTAGGAAGTGTTTGTTCCTATGCATGCTCAGGGTGACCTTGATGCACTGGAGTGGAAGCTAATGGAACATACTCATCAGATGTTGGATGGACGGTAGAAATTTGTGGCAGTGTAGACATGGTATTATATGGTTTGTAGGATAGGGGATACATCCTCGGGTATGGATATGGTAAAGGTTGAAGCATCTGTGGTGGTAGTGTAGTCATTGTTTTGGAAGATGAGGTAAAATGAGATGATGATGAACGTATGGATAAAAACATCCCTGAATACTTAAAATTAAAATGGAAAGGTGTGGTGGAAGGGGTGTCTGATGGTAGGTCAGTGTGGAAACGGGTATGATGGGTGCTCCTTCTAGGTCAAGGAGAATCACCACTCATACCCATGATAACCATATTATGAATCAAATCTGGTGGAATTGAATGTCCCTAAAGAAAATGAAAAATATTATCAACATGAAATTCTATGTAATGTAGAAAAAAACAATTATAATACTCACTGATGGATGTGAAGGAAATGAACACTCACACCCCGATCGATCAGTATAATATAGTCACTTCCATTGATCATCTGTAATATTTGGCATAACCTACATAAGAATGAAATTTATTGCTCTTAGAAATAGTTCTTATAAATCATGCATACAACTTACATTTATCAGCAATTCATGAGATGAACGAATTTGACTTCATTTAATTACTAATTGAAGAAATGATTTCAATGTAATGACTAAAAATGTTTTTAAAATTATATTAGCATGTTATACATTTTCTAAAAAAAGGATTTAAACCATGTTTTTTACTGTGAAATAAATTTTATTTATTGAAATGAAACCAGAAAAAATATAAAAAACAAACATTTAATTCCAAAATGAAAAATAATTAATGTAATTACAGTAATACTAACCTGAGAAACTCATGTAAATTTTAACTGAATGAATAGTTAATATATAAGTTTGATTCTATATATTACCAACCACAACTTAAGTTTCAACATCATCTCTCACAATGGGACAATTTGATTCATCAAATGCAATATTTGTTCCTGCACCAATAGGGATGTCAAGGGTGGAAATTTAATCAACAGAAACATGAAAATTATATCTTGGGATTATGTCACTAATGACACCATAATAGGGTCTTAGATGATCATTCACATAAAACACTTGTTTATCCATTAATTCCAAAATATATGGTTTATCATTATGTAGGCATCGAATCCTATCAATAACTCTGAATCCATAGTCATCAATAAATGTATCAGGTCCTCATATTGAATAAAACCATTTACATTTCATGATACTGGCTCTACATTGAGAGTACTAATATAATAACAATATTGTGTCAACTAGCCCATAATAATACACATCTTCATATCGAGGCTAACTATCTGATACATTGGCAAAAAAATTCATTAAAGAATTTCAAATAACACCATCATGTTGTGTTCTCATTTTCACCGATCGATCCATTGTAACAAATTTATACTCATTCATTATTAAGGATTTATAGTTACGAACCAAAGAATTTGGACCAAAATCCAATGCTCTCAATTCATGACAAATAGATTCAATAGGTAAACTCAACACCTGAAATATATATGAATAATACAATTAAATGGATATATATTTTCTAATCTAATTAAAGTAATGGTAATACCTTATATTTCAACCAAGCAAGAAACTCTAGGCCATGTAAAGCCTCTCTATTTCTCAATGACAAAGATCGATGAACTCTACATATAATTTTTTTCTGTTCCCTACATAAAATGATATTAAAATTGTTAGTTTTATGTGAAATTTCATTATATGAGCTAACATATAAATATCCAAACTACTTGATATAGTCATCGAACAAACCACAGTAAAACAAGACTATGTGATGTGCTATCATCCGTTCTTCGATGCTCAATGTAGCCCATGTATAAAACCCAAATATTCCTCTTGTTTGGGAAATTTATGGAATGAAGGGATCAATTTCCATCATACTGGACAGCTTCATTTATCATTGGATGATTATGCCTTGTGGTGACATCAGAAAAATACATTGAACAAAAATCCATATATTCTAGAGCCATATAACCCCTCACAATTGAACCTTCAAGATAATTCTTGTTTCGAACATATGATTTAATTGAGCACATATTTATCTGAGTAGGATATATCCCTAGAAAAGAAACTAGTCCCCAAAAAAGTGTTTTAATTGGATGATAAATGGTTAAATGCGCATTGCATGTAAAAAGGATGGAGGAAAAATATTTTCTAACTCACATTAAATTAATGGCGCCTCCAGTTTCATTTTTATCAAGAATGACTTGGATAACCTTTTAACACAAAGGTCCCTAAAATGGAATAATCAAATCAAATTCACCCTTGCATTATTGGATAGAAAATGAAAAATTTCTATTGGAATCAATTCTTGATGAAGGCTGTGATAATCATGAGTTTTCAAATATTTTAGTTTCACATCTCTTCTATTGACTTGTTTAATTTTGTTGTAGGAATAGCCATCGGGAACCTTGAAATTCTACAATACTTCTATAAATTGATCTTTTCCTTGATGGTGTCATCACATAAAAAGAACAAGGATCTTTCCATTTTTTTCATTGATACACACATGATACAGTTCTTGTCGAATACCCTAATCCAACAAGTCTCGATGAGATCGGAAGTTGCCATTTTTCCATCCCGTTGATATTCAGTAGAATTGAAAGAAATATTTCACTTATATTTTTCTCAATATGAATTACATATAAATAATGATGTAAAAAATTGGTAGGACAAAATGTAAATTAAAAAAAATACTTCTCCTTTTCCAATTGTTAGTGGTTTTAGTGTCAACATTCTTCCTCTTTTGATATTTCAACTGACCATTACCTAATGAAAAACTGAAATATTTTAATACATTAAGCACATATCTTCCTACATAAGTTTAGGTGGTTGTTCAGTCTCAATGTTAATGTCAAACCTTTGATGATTTGTCATATATTGTTGATCCATTTGAAATGATCATCGATGCCCCATGAGACTGAAACTACGCTGATATTTATGGCTTCTCGATCATGTATTTTTTATGAAAATATGATTTGATAGTTTTTCATTCGTGCTCCACCCATACATCATTGCCTAAGAATGGAAATCATTTATGGTTCATTGAAGGTCATCACACATCTGAAACGTATTCTTTGAAGAAGCATCGAATGTCCGCACACCCAAATTCCAATGTTGTTGCAACTCTCTTATTAAAGGCTGTAAGTAGACATCTATATCATTACTGAGATCAGAAGGTCCATATATGAGTATAATCAAGAAAGTGAATGGTTTTTTCATACACATAAATGTAAGAATATTATGAACATGAACAAAAATAGGTCATGTGCTATGAGAAGTAAGCATCTGACCAAATGGATTAAAACCATCATAGGATAGACCCAACCTAACATTACGCAACTTAGCAGAAAAATACAGATGTTGTGCATCCAATTTTTTCCATTCTAATCCATCTTCCGGATGAACCAAATCATCCTGACCTTAATTTATCTTACCATCATGTTATCGTATATTGTTTGCATTTCGACAGACATGAATAGATTTTGAAGTCTGGGAATCAATGGAAAGAGCCACATGACTTTCTGTGCCACACAAGATGGTGTTCCATCATCATTTTTCTTCCATAGAGATATACCACATTATTTACAGTCATTATGGTCAATTTGTTTCCCCCAAAATAAACTGAAATCTTGCGGTCAAGCATGAAATTTATTAGTATCAAATCAAAGCTGCTTAATTAACATCCATGCCTTGTAATGATTTGAGGGAATATCTGCACCATCAAGAATCATGTCCTTCAAAAATGTATGAATATAATCAAAAGTAGTGTTATAAATTCCATTCATGGCTTTCACATGATATAACCTCATTAAAAATTCCAACTTTTTCATTTTAGAACATTCCTAATATACTCTAGTTCTGGATTCATAAAAAAAAATTTCATTCTCTCATCATCATCTTCTATATTTTTCTCATGTTTTTGATATCATTGTCTTCTTGAAATGGAATACGATCTCTCTCAGGATGATTAAAAAATGGAATCTGATCGAATATCAAATTCTCCATGCCACTTATTTCATTTTGTTCATCACCAGTAGAACATTGACTCATCTCACCATGGTGATACCAAACATAATAGTTTTTTTGAAATCTAAATTTCATTATATGGTAGCTGAATTCATCCAAGCTTAAACATGGTCTTCTAAAACATTTATAGCATGGACAGTGTATATGACTTCTATCTGAAGCACTATCAAATGAAAAATATAAAAAATTCTACAAATTATTTGGAAACGAGGTTGAAATCCTATTGGTACGATATATCAAGTTTCTATCCATTCTATTACAAGAAAATTAAAAAATTATCTTAAAATCAAAAATGTAAACCATAATTAAAAAAATGATATGTAATATAGAAAATAAATATATTATAACATAAAAACATAATAGTTAATTCACATTTGTATTGAAAGTTTCTTTATTTTCATAACCAATTTCAACCCTTTTAGCATCACAGATAAAATCCTTACCTCTATCTTGTAATGGGATGATCAAAAAGGTAAACCATAATGTTCCAATAAAGGTTTAATGTCTATCATAGATAATTATGTTTCATTATTGTTGAACTAAGGGAGAGATAAAATAGTTTATCCTACTTTAGGTGTAACATAAAAAATCAACTTTTAAAATTAAAACACACCATTAAAAATTGGTTATTTTATTTAAAAACCTAGGGAGAGATAAAAACATTTTAGTGATAATCAAAAATATTTTAAATGTTCCCCCTATTCATGTAATATAATATTTTCCATGGGTAAAATTTTAATTCAAAGAGGGAAAATTTTTAAAGAAAATCACTTCATCTCCATGAATTAATGAAAATAATTTAGATAATTTATAGAAAACAATCACGAGTATCAAATATTGGTATAAATATACAAGGTGATTAATTTAATAATATAAATCACTTAATGAAATTTTTTTAATAAAATAATTACCTAGAAACACCTACTACATACAATATAGAACAAGTCAAAACAAGACTCTTAAAAAGAAAAAGGTCATTTTGGTAAAAAAAAATGAATTTGAAATCAATTGAATAATCAAATACATGTTATTAGATTAACATCGAACACTAAATTTTACACACAACATGATTAGGGTTCTCATAAGAAATAAAAATGAGGGAAATTGAAGTGAAATGACTAAGAGAATCCCCCTTGAGATTTATGTAATTTCTTCTCTATCAAATTTCATCGATTACTATTTTACATTCTTATGGTGTACCCTAATTTTATTAAGAATGATGATTTAACAAGATTAGACTTAATCTATCTGGTTTGAATACCTCCATCGTAAGCTATGGGTTATAATACTATCATTCTTCTAAATTTCAAGGATGGTTATTTCGAGTTTAGACTAGAATAATGGATTAGGAATAATGGAAAGGCTCACCAATGACTTTTACTGAGAGATAATTCTATATTTACCCTTCACATAACGTTTTTCAATTAACTGAAATAATTAACTAGTTATAATTGAAAATCATATATCCTTTTTCATCATTTTAATTTAATTAATATTTTCCAATTTATTATAGTCAAATATTACCATGGTAAATCAACTAAAATAATTTACTAAATAATGAACATCCTAAATAAAATAATATTTGTTTATAAACTTATTTGATATCTCCAATTCTCATTTTTATAATTATTTAATAAAACAAAGCATTATTAACCAATTAATTTCATAATTCTCTATTATTTATTTTCTCATATTATTCCCCTTAAATCAACCATAAATTAATTGATTTATTTTTAGTAAGACAACATTTATAGGTTTGGTGTCGACTCACATAAAAAGATAAATCCACACATGAAATAAAATTATGTAGGTCATCATTAGGCCTATCTAAAAAAATCAAAATATTATAGTTGTGCACATTATGTAATCAATATGTAATTTAACTTACCATATTTTTTGAATCATCTTAAATGAGGTCCTCAAAGAAATAGACCATCTTGTCCTAGGTCATGAAAAAATATTCCCTGATAATATTCGCTTCATTAAATATTCAAGGAAAAAAAATTTATATTGTTTCTTGATCCACTATTTTTGTTCAACGTATGTATCAAATTCTATCATTTGATTTTATATTCAATCAATATCCTCTAGTGAAGGATTTTGGTGAATGTCTCTATCTATTCCTTACAGTATATAGTAAGATCTAAATTATATTTTGGATCAGTTCCATCATTCCATATATGGTTCAACTAAAAATCCATAAATGTGTTTACTATAGTAGAATGCTTTCCCTTAGAGAAGATTTCAGGTTTATGTTCCTTGTATGTTATTGTATTCGACAATTGGAGTTACGTAATCTTATATATTATCCTACCTACATATTCTCCATTCATTCTCAGTTTGGATTTGATCTTCAAAAGCCACTAAATCAACCTTAGGAATGTCACTTATAATTGGGTGTATAGGCTCATAGGATTCTTTCTCCATCCCTTTAATACTGGTAAATTTTCCAATTAATATTGTTACTATTGGTTTTGGAAAAGATAATAATCCTTACACCTCCATAACATCTTCACTTATTTATACATTTTTTATCATTTGATGTTTTTTTATTCAAATTAAATTTCTTCTCCATAATAAAACAACATGAGTGAAGGTTCAATGAAGTTTGAATTTATTAGCTAGTTGAATATCACATATCAAAGGAAACCCTCAGGGTATCATAGAATCATGAGTCTCATAGAGGTTTATACATCACAAATTATAAATATCCATTTCAATTCCAAAAACTATGAAGAGGAGGCCTCTCATTGTTTAATTATTCTCATTATTAGATGGAGAAACCAAGCCTATGTAACATCAATACTAAACAATCAATCATATATTTAAATAATAAAAACATGTAACATCTCTTTACCCATAGCTTATGATCTCATTCCCCCTGTAGTTAAGTGGGAATACTGACTCTGGTAGGGGATCCCACTCCCCACCCATTCTCTTTAGACATGGGTAATAAAAAATACATATATTGTGGATATAATACACTATAATAGTTGGGGGAATACCAACCCTATCTGATCTATAGGTAGAAGATCTTATGCCCCAAACCCATGGGGTAATTTTTTAACCCTTCCTAGGAATGGTGAGATGAAATAATTCCCGGATGCAACTTTATCATCAAGGAGGGATTCTATTTACCAATAATTATTAATATAAAATATTCATTCCTATAATCCTGATATAATCGATCATTCTAGAATTAGCACATGCTGCATATATATCTTCAGAAGTATCTCTACTATCATGTCCAATGTGTAATTTCACTTTTAAGGTTCTGGTTATATGTAAAAATATAATCTAGAATGAATATTATTGGTCACCATATAGTCATGGAATAGGTATACAATGTGTTCCCAAGGTAAGATTCATATATCCCTTAAGAAATTTATATCCCATGTACAAAACCCAAAAAAGGGGAAGTATAAACTTGACTACCATATGTGTGGATAGGGGAACATGGTGTATAGGATCCATTGGGATATTTGAAATGTTCTCCATCTTCACATGTCATGTTCAATCAAGGAAAAATAGAATTTCGTAATAAATTTCATGGTTTGGGAGGATAATCGGGCTTCTTAGGTGTGTATTCCCTGTACACAAAACAAATCTCTAGATATGGGTTAAATATGGTATGATTAAACCACATAATGTGTGGTATTTAACATATCCTAGAATACCTATCTATTGTTCCTATAAAAGTACAGGATGTGTTTTCTTTCAAAATATATTCTAGGTAGTTGGGTACTAAGATCTAAACATTACCCTAGTCCTCAATTAATTTCTACTTCCTCTTATTTTTCTACATATATCAATTGAATTGCTTTTCTCCAGGCTAATAATGATAATTCCACCTTATAAAGTGGTTTCTATCTTTTGGTGCCTAGATTTATGATTCGTATCACAATATTTTGTATGTGCATATTGTTATTCATGAAGAAACCCCAAATCTAGACTCCCTTATCCCATTTTATCTTATCCTCTTATCCATCCTCACGATATAATCCAACATAGAGAACAAAAAATGTAAATATATGGAACTTATTTTAAATGGGAAATAAAATCAATATGTGATATTAGTTTATTCATCAGTTAAAATCAAAAGTAAGTGATGAAAATGTAAAGAATGGTGGGAGAAATAAAAGAAACCACAAAAATCAAAATGATGATCTAGTATAGTCAAGAATGATCTAATTTTTCATAAAATAACTACAAATGAAGTAATTTCTAGTCCCAATATCAGTCATCCCAATATCATAATTTCAATCAAATATGATCAGTCAAAAAATCCATATGCTACCTGAATATTGTTTAAATTTAAAGAAAATTACTCAATGTTCAAATCAAGAAAAAAATTGGGATAAATCTGTATATATAAATTCCCTACCATGATGCTGAAATGATATTGATTTGATTCAACTTCACAACCAAGGTACTTTTTATCAACATCACTAAAAACTGATATTTATTCATAGATTTGTCATCACCCCTAAGCCCTCACTCCATCTTCTTCTTCCTCTCCCTCTAAGGATCATGAGGTTATAGAACAACTAACTTTAAGAAGATTTTAAAATATGGATTAAATAAATATATTCATGGGTTTCTCAGTATAATAACCAATAAATTAAATTATTAAATTATTTAATTAATCATTTCATGACCAAATACACCCAAGAGTCCCAATTAAAATGAATCTTAAGCCATGAATATGATAAATTTCACATTTCAGATTCAATCTCTGTCTTGGTTTCTCAATATGTGACTCTTTTTATGATATATAAGAAACATTAAAAAACATACCATTCTTGGATTAAAAATAATATAGTGTATTTTTATATTATTTCTGATGATTTTTAACAAACTATTTTATAAGAAAAATCATATGTGGGGTAAACATCGCAATATGGAACCAAATAAACCTTCAAAAAATATTTATGTTTCATTGTATAGTAAAATTACCTATTTACACCTAATAATGTATTAATAATGTTTTGAAGCATAAAATACATCTTAGTATCATCTGATGGAAACTCAGGTCAATACACCTCCCTACTAGTTTCCACTACTTTTATAACTACCCATCTCTTAGAGTCTACTAGAATGGATTCCTATAAAGAGATGGGTCACTCTATAAAAATAATTCTAGAATCCCGTGAACAAATTCCAACTTAATTTTGTGAATTACATGTATTCCCCCACCCAGTAAATATAATTTTATCATTAATACAAGGAAAAACTCATTACTGAAGAGTCTAGTGAGATTCTCTCTCCCCTCACCCCACCCCATGAGAAATAACTACTACCAAAAGTTCCTTCCCTCTAAGTGCAGAAAAATTTAACCAAGGATTTCCTAAAGCATCCTCCATTACACCATGTCATCATGTGATTCACAAAAAATATCGAATTTCCTTTCTATATTAACTCCTATAATATATTTTAAGGATGATTAATAGATCCCCCATACCAAATGAGAATCTTAGACTCACTACACCATAATTAGTTGGTGAATTCGCTACAACACGAGTAAATAGATTCGAGGGGGCTCCTTTCCACCCCTTTCTCTCTTACCGAATCCACCACCCAACTCACGAAGATATTAAAGTGCCTCCATCTTTAGATCTAGAACAATAATAGATAATTCTAATTCAAGCATCGAATTAGTAATAGACAATATAGGACCATCAACATTCATCACCAAATAGAAAGGAAGTATTTATCAAACCACAATATGAATTATGAGACATCAATCCATGTGATTCTCCAAAACGTCAAAGTGATAAAAATACAAAGTATTACCTTCATAAACAATATTAGGGATATGAATAGTACCACAATCAAAAATAAACTAAATGATATATAAAAAAGTTTGATATAGTCTTGAATAAATACATAATCTAGCTTGAATTGGTTCCTTCCGGGTCATTTCCATCTAATCAGCCTATAAGAACACCCTAAATGCATCACCAAAATTATTAAGAACTCTGAAATTCTAGGAATAGAGGTGAATTATAGGGATCAAAATAAGGAAAATTCAAAAGAATTATATATCACTGCATAAATCACCAGATTACAACACATCCGAAAATTATATAAAGGCTAAAAAGAATGAATGATATGAGACCAAAAAACCCTAAATTCCTCTTCATCCACTATTATAATAGAAAAATAGCGGGCCTAATTCTTCATAGCATCAACTTTTTTTTCCAAACCACACTCTAGGTTCACTTTTTGATCAAAAAGATATATTGAGGTCTGTCATAAGCTTTATATTGAAAGGAGGATAAGTTTTAGAGATAATATCTCCAAAAAAACTCAACAGAAGTGATCTCAACCAATGGAAAAACAAGGAGAATAAATTTCAAACCTAGATGCTGGAGCTGGGGGTTGGAAGCCAGAGTATAGGATGGGACATTTCTGGAGATGGGGGAAGTTGAGGTGGAGGCCAAGGACGAGAGGAGAGGGATTCAAGAGAGGGGACGTCACTGGAGCTGGGGGAAGAGAGGCGGTGTTAGGGAAGTTGAGGCAGAGGCGAAGTCCGGGAGGGAGGCCAAGAGTGGAGGCGGAGGCTGGGGAGGGGAGTAGATGGTCGAGACGTTGTGGTTGAATGGCTGGGAGGCGGTGGTCGGCTTGGGGAAGAGAGGGGCGAGCGGTGGATGTTGGATGGGTTGGAGGCGGTGGTCAGGGAGGGGAGGAGAGGGCCGCGAGTCGAGGAAGCGAGGAATAGCATGATAGAAGGGGTGATGGAAGCGAGGGTAAGGAGGGGTGCAATGGAATTGGGATGAGGAGCATGATGGTATTTGGGAATTGTGTATTAGTTTCCTGTGTTTTTATTAAAACTCTAGGAATAGATAATAATAAAATATCTCCATGGGTTTTCTAAACCGTGGGGATAGATGTGTAGTGAAAGATCCCCTTTCCAATAGTGTCTTTCTATGGGTTTATAATATTTCTTATGATACAGTCTTATATATCCTAGAACTTGATTATATAGTCTAATATTTATTTCATTTTGAAGCCTTATTCTTGATTTTCATGTTTAAGTATCCATTTCTTGATGGGTATGAATATTCTTATGTTATACTCATGAACATTGATTATATCATCATACCCTTATGCTCTTATAGTTATCTATATTTAAATTCATTATGTAATGATTATTCTTACCCTTATGGAGAATTTTTTATCATTGTTATTAGGTTAAATTTTATTTAGATTATAAATATAGTGGTTAAACGAATGGTTTAGAGGGGTTTCATATGGATGATTATGATGACCTCCTATTGAATATGAAAATATGGGTATAATGGTTGATGATTTTCATCCTTTTTGTAATGACCCATACTTTTATTAAGGAAAATTACTCTTGATCTAATTAAATATATTTTTATTAAAAATGGATTTATAAAGCATATTCACATCTTCGATTTTATGTTTTTGGATTTTAAATTACCGTTATGATTTGTTGTCATTGCTAATATAGTCGTCGAACAGTGATCACATGATTAATATAAATATAGGGCTTTAACAAATCCAATTTACTCATACAAAGGAAATGATAGCCTCATCAATTAGAGTTTATCTCGGAAAATGTAATTTTTCAGAGCATAGAAAGGAGTTAGTGTCAATGGGATTTTCTCTAGACCAATACCATGCCAAGATTCAATGTGTTAAGCTTGAATTGAACTGCATACGAGAGAAGTGGAAGTTAAAATAGATTACAAATTAAGGGATGTTATCTCTGTCACCCCAAGAGTCTTTCTCAATCCCACACCATACCCTTAGGTATTATGTAGTTTTTATAAGGGGTTATGTAACAAGAACCTTGAACTATGATTATGTGCCTTATTTTTTTATAAATAACATACATTCATTTTATTATTGTCAATTTTAAATATGTTTTTAAAGCACAAATCATATTTCTAATTAATATTAAATTAGGAAATATATTTTTATTAATTAATGGATTTTTGAATTTAATAATACTATAAAAAATATAATTACTATATTACTTTTCATTAATTATAAAATATCCATTAATTTTTATGAATAAAATTGTTATTTTTATTACGGTTTGAAAGTTGTTTTGTCAAAACCCATGAATCTTCAATAATTTTCAGTTTTATTTTAAAAATGGATATTCACATATTTAAAACAATATTTTGATAAAATGAATATCATATTTGGATTTTGAACATCAAAATTATTTAATAGTGAATTTTTCATAATTTTTTGAGATAGTCCAATATTTGGTAAAAATTAAATATTGTTTAAATATATAATGTGTTTTATGACAACATAATGACACAATAGCATGGTAATAAAATTCTATTAAAGAGTTTTTCTAACAATATATGTTTTACATATAAAAAATATATTTTTTTTATTAATTTTATGAATCATTAGTGGACCCTCCAACACTTAAAAAATATTTGATCATTTTTAAATGATTTCATTTAGAGTGTGACTCACCTCCACATAAGAATGCCTAATATTTTAAAAAGTTCGGCCATATTCCCTATAATATAAACATTTCCATTCCCCTTTGGAATAATACTTGGTAAAAAACAATGGGTTGGTTTGTGGTTTTAAATATTTAATTCTATAGATTCTAATACCTCACTTGGTGAAATGTTTAAGAATTCCTCTCTCTTTTCCTTTATAATCCCACCGAAGTTCCCAGTTATCTTAATCAAAACCCTTTAATCACGTCCCTATTATTCTCTAATATCTCTAGAATCCTTACAAGGTTCCCATATATCCCAATAATTCTTTCTCAATCCTCTCCCAAGCCTTTGGGGTCGCATTACCGAGTAAGGGATCATCACATTCTTTCCTTCTTTATTTATGTTCTTGTTTCCTTATATTGTTGTGCCCCTTTTATTTTCAATTAAAAATGACGAGGTATTATTTTTCACCTCCCCCATACTGGACTTCTAATGTTTAAATGATTATATACCTCTTATCTCTCATTAATTCTTCCCATGTACACCTGTTACCCTGACGACAATACAAAAGGAAATTCCCTCTTCTCTTTCATATTCATGAAGTTATTTTTTATTATGAATCTAAATTCCATTACATCATTTCGGATATTATGTTCATTTACCTCTTACAATTCATTTCATTTATAAATTTTGGGAGACACATTTCTCTCTCATAACCCCATTTTATGATTTCTCTTTGACGTCGTTATGCAGCCGAAGTTACACCAAAACTTCCCATGCCAAATCATTGTGTAATTGAATACCATACCCATTTCTGTATAAAGGGTATTCAACATCATCCACATGTATGTTTTGATTAATTAAATACATTTAAATATTAAAAATCACTTTTTCGTGGAATAAATTATGATGTTAATGAATTAATTTTGTATGATGCATGTGGCTCACAGATGCATGGAATGAAATTTTTTTAAAGGGTGTGCCATGATAGCACTCCATTACATTGGGTAAAGAATAGTATCATGACATGTTAAGAGGAGTGTGTATTTATTCATTATAATTCAATTGAAATTAAGGTTTACTCATGCTAATTAATTTTCAATGAGGGTTTACTCATGTTCCCTGGTCAATGAGACTTGGCTTATGCTAATATCATGTTAAATGTTGTTTCCACAGTTCCACATTATGATAGTCGTGCAATATCAGGCCTCAATGTTGATGTTTCTCTTGTTCTCCATTTATATGCCTATTTCATAACATGTACTATATTTTTAATGTTATGCCTTGTTTACTCTTTTATAGGGATTTATTGATAACCTTTTTCTTATGCATGTCCTCAAGTTATCCAATGTGATGTTATGTACAAATAAATGTTATGGTCATGTAAATAATGGTTTCCATAAATAAGTTGTGTTTTATGTTATAAGTTCTAATTTAAGGTGCATAATTTCCCAATTCACAAAACCTATCGATCCTCGTAATTTTATTAAGTGTTGCATTATGTAATAAATCATGCTTATCTACGTAATACAGAGCAGGGTTGTTATATTTATCAACAATTTGCTTATGAATCCATGATTTTTAGATTTTTTCCTCATTCCATATAACTCTAAACCTAAAGGGTCCCTGATAATGTAATTGATAAAATATTTTCCATTCTATGTTATAATATTAGGATAGAATAATTTTAATCACCTTCATGAGTGTACGAGTTGCAAATGTAATTGTTATATTTTAAACACTATATCATTGTGTACTTGTTTCGGGTTGTTATAATGACCTTTATATTATATTCATGTTATTAATTATTTATCGAGTTATTACATTCATGATTTATGAGTTCATTCATGTTTAATACGTTATAAAAAAATTTATGGAAGAGTTATAGGATCTTTAGAGTTGAGTGGATATACATAGGATTGAATAAAATATTGTTATAGTGCATATGAAAAAAAAACATAGTTTGAATAATGGTTCTTATTTCATAATATGGATGAGTTAATATCATGTTATAATAGTATTTATCATAGGTGAGTATGTTATGTGTTTAATTAGTCTTCAATATAAATTTATTAATCTGACATAATAGGTGATTGCGTCAGAGCTTGTTTAGTTACTTCAGGATGATGTTGTTGGATGAAGGAATTAATATAACATGATAAATTTTTTAATAATGTGATATATTTTTATATTTTAAAAAATATTATGAAAATATTAACCAACCCATGTGCAAAAATACTATACTAACTAAAACATAATATATAGAGACCTTCATAAAATTATTTTTTCTTACATTCCATGGTTTTATCAAAAACACATTATATATCCATGTAACACCTATTACATAAATGTGAAATATTCTATACATCATAATAAAACCATATGATAAGTTTTCCAAAAAAATAATTTAAATTTATGACATGTTTGATGAAATAATATTTTCATTATTAAGAGATTAAGATTCAATATCCTTATATTATAATATTTGAACATTTTATCAAAATAACATTAAATTTTAATATGAATTATTATGATGTATTTGACATTATTAATTAAAATTCATACTCTCTATAATGATATCAATGAATAAAAAAATTATTTATGATTATTGGTAACATGTAATATTGTAACTCATAACACTACTCATTTTCCAATACAAATAATATTTCATGTTATTGTTCATGTGAATTAAAATTTTAATTACTTCTTACCTATTAAATTAAATTTAAATCATTGAAATATATATTTTTATTACAGTTATTTATATATTTTAATTTTAACTTATCTATATTAAATAAAAATACAGATTTCATTTTTATTTATTCTATTTCTCTAAATATATATTAGTTCTATTAAATTAAAACATTTTGTAACAAAATCTTGACTCATTTTATTTCATTATGAATGAAAAAAAATATTTAAATTCATAGATAATGTTACATGTCACATTATATAAAGTCATTATTTTGTGAAATAAAAAACCCAAAAATAAGATTAATGTATGAAATATTTTCACATTTTATTAACAAGACATAGTGTCTTATTTCAAAATTTTTAAAAATATATTCATTTTTATTTGATTACTTAAAAAAAGTTTATAGAATATAAAATAATAATCATGTGTTTCCAATCACATTTTTTTATTATAATAATATTTTTTATAACATCATATCTAATCCTCCTATCTTACACGAGATAATAAACTAAAAACTACATAATTCTATCAACTTTTTTCCAAAAGGATGAATAAAGGTATATTACCTTGAATATGCACACCAATATTTTTACCTAGAAATAAACTACAATTTTAATTCACCTTCCCATCATTAATTTAAAACTCATAATTTATTAATTTTTCTATAATGTACAGTTTGTATCAAATACCCTTCAGAGTAAAATATTTGATTTATATAGAATTAAAACATGACAAGGAAAATACATGGAATTTATTATTATGATATAAATATTCTAAGAAATTTAAACTCTAATAAATAGCATTTATATAATTGAATTATTTTTTCTTCTTGATATCTTTCTTATGTCTCAATAACTAAGACTTTCTATCAGACACTCTAATATAACCTTACTTTTTATGTTTACATTGTCCCTTAATATCATATATGTAACACATGAACTTATACCTCCCATTTTCTACTCCTATACCCTCCAAATATTGACTAAATAGTATTAGGATTTTTCAAAATCAATAAAATTATAATTGAAAAAATATATTTGAACCACTTTAGAAATGATTTTATAATGAAATCTATAACTAAAGATATTTTGAGACTAGATTCCATGTTATCTAAATCATTAACTTGCATGATTTTATAATGCATTTCATTATATGTAATAATGTTAACATCATCATGTGGAATCAAAATAATTCTTCTAATCCATCAGACCACTCCTTCCTAAACTACTCCTATTAGAACCTATTAAGGTAATTTTTTGTTTTATTAGTTCTATATTATTATATTACATTGTAATTTTGGTTCTATAGATACTTGAAAAAGAGTATAAATATATATTCAAATCATTTTATGTATATGTTCTGCATCTTTATCTACTATTAGAATATCTTCATAAGTCAACTATTTAAGGAGGGGTTTTCCTATACATTAATGTAGTTTTTCATAAATGAGAAAACTTACTAAGACTATATTCCCGAACAGTAAGATTTATTCATTAAGTTAATATTTATATAATATTAATCATATGACAAGTTAAATTAAATCACAATTTTATCAGCAATGAAAGATTTTATAATATTATTATCATATATTAAATATTTATAAAAAGGATTTTTAACAAATATACAATCCTCAGAATGATGAATGAATTTTAGAATAAAATTTATTATTTTGTAAATATTTATATTTCAATATAAGGTATTAGTCACTTTGGTGTTTCTTTTATCTTTATTTATTTAATTAAACGTTCATTTCTTTTATTCAATATATAATTACTGAAAATTTTAGTACAAAACACCCTATCCTTGTATAACATCATATTTTTATCAACTACATTTGTCATAGAATAAATTCATATTAGGGTAACCAAGAAATATTTTTACCAAACCTTCATATTAGGTATAATAACATAATATTTTTAACGTCAACTTTAGTTTAATTTCTTGCACAATAGAATCTATGGAACCCATCATTGGGAATACATAGTTATCTGGATAATTGAGAAAATGAAATATAATAACATTGTAAATAATGTAACTGTTAATATTTTTATAAGGTAATAAATTAAACTCACTAAAGTTGAAAATATATTCTTAAAATTTATAAATTCTTCTAAAATATAATTTTTCATACCATCAAAAAAATGAATATATTAAAAAAATAGTATTTTATTATGCCTTATATAACTAATAATTGTTTTTCACTCAAAAAAATATAAATCAAAATATGTCAACACATATACTTCTTTGGACAAAATTACATGAAACCATTTCATGTAAAAAAATCAATCATATTAAACCAAAATACTACATAAGTAGATGTTTGGTATGATGAATAGATATGTAATCAATTTTATGATAGAAATATAGTCCCATTAAGAGCGTATCCTGGACCAAAGTCCCACATTCCATATATCGAAACTTAGTAGGGATCTAAATTGCAATAATGTTTTGAAACCTAATATAGAAAAATATTAATAATGTTATATTATTGAAATCCTAAATTTTAATATAGTCCCGGTTCAATTAAACTATATCTTATGTTTTTTGTAGAATTTAAATGCATGTATAAATGGTATGGAAAAGATAAAAAATTATTAAAAAATTTAAACCTATATAAATCTTTTCACAGATAATATAATTTGTTTATATTCTTGGGTGACAAAAATTTAGTGAATAAAAAAATTAACAATTAAAATACATAGACACAATATATACATTTATGGACAATTAATTAATTAAAATAAAATATAAAAAATTTACACTTTTGACATTATTTAATTGGAATTTTATATCATATAAATATAAACACTTAATATTTTAATTTCAGTATGAGACATTCATAATAATTATTATATGGTATTTCATAAGCACCTTCATAAAAATAGATGATTTATTAAAAGATGAATTTTTAAATTTTCAATCCATATAATTTTATCATATTAATAATGAAATATCATATAATTTATAGATCCTATATTTCACATTTTTTTTAAAATATTTATCATATTTACCAAAAAAATTATGGTTTAGTTTAAATGAATTTATCATAATTAAAAATTTACTAAGAATATTAAATATTAATTTTATTTTAAATTTAATAAATAAAAATAAAATATTTTTTTCATCCTTTTTAAATTATAAAATCTTTGATATATAACATATTAATTTATGATAAATACACTACATTAAATGTATAAAAGTAATATCTAGTAAATAAAAGTCATTTAATATTGATTATTTTTTTATTTAATATTTCATAAACAAATAATTATGAATATTAAATATTCTTTTTTTAACATTACCAAAATTATAATTATTTTTAAAATTTATTTATCATAATTTACAATCATTACATATATTATATTACCATTAAATAAATTATAAAAAAATTAAATTGAATATACTATTTTATATTATGGAAGCTGTTTTCCACGTAACATTATCATTGATATTGGTAACTAAATGCATTTCCAATAATATGATATATTTTTAACGTTGATAAAAAATGAATTTTATATCATGATTCATGACTTTTATTATGTTTAATTTTCGTTTCATGTATCATAGATTGTGGTTTATACATGTCAATGTTCATGTAAATAATTTTCAACAAAAATTATGAATTTTTATAAGACACAAATTAATCTTATATTTTGTTTTCTATATTTGTGGTGGAATGTTTCTTATTCAAAAAAAACATGGTGTTGGGTTTTTACGATGGTTGAGATGGGTTTCGTTGGTCTCTCACATCTACTGTGGTGTTTAGATTGTGATGATGATTATGGTGAAGATGGCGATGTTGATAGTGGTTCGCATGATAATAATGGTTAGTGATAGGACTCAACTTAAATAGTTGATAAAGATGGAGGCTTTGATAGGAATGATGGATTGATGGATGATTCAGCTCCATCATGTAGTAGGCTGTGGATCGGGGCTCTAATCCTATACTGGGTTTTCCAATTTTGAATTCAATGGTTTCATGTGTTTCATTTTGAATTTTTATATTTACAAAAGTTTGTTATTTTTTTGGAACAAGGTGGTCTATGAATTTATGTGGTATGTTGGATTCCCAATTAGCTTTAAAGTGGTTTTTTTAGAAATTAAAAAAAAGTAAATTAGAGGAGAAATGAGAAAAATATAAAAATAAATAAATAAAGAATATAGATTCTATATGTGATGTTAATCCTATTCATTCTAAATGGTTCATAGGGATCCCTATGCGGTAGCCAATAAACACCCACCTCAAAAAGTGTTCACTAGAATAAGAATAACTAAGAACAATTTTATGTAGTATTCTTATTTAATCTATATGACTATAATAAACTTATATTAAATGTGTGTGAAGGAATAGAATGTGATCATAATTAACATTATTCACATTAACATAAAATTATTAATATTTTAATAACATTTATGTAGTACCACCTTGGATACTCCAAGGGGTCAAGGGAATATTGATTTAATATATTGGAATTCTATAAATGATCCAATAACGAATATTTTAAAATATTTACTACATAATTTTTCATTTAATATATTTAATTCATAAGTACATAAATATAATCAAATGATATATTTTTAAATAATTGTGAGACCTTAAAGTGTAAGAATCGAAGTAAAATATTATATATATGTATACACATATATATATATATACATATAGAAAGTACTTTAATTTTGTAGAGAGTCATATGAATCTACTATTTTCCAAGTGAATATATATATGTGTGTTTCAATTATATATCAAAAAATTAATTAGGATAATAATAAACCATACATTTTATCCTTTTTTTGAATAATATATTTTAAACCCCATATTTTTTATCCTTATATATACATTACTACTATCTAGTATAAAATTACAATACCAAAAATCAAACTCCATATATGACAAAGAAATTATTTTACAGTTCAAATTATGATTTTACATGTTGTCTGTTCATTTCGTATATGTATTTCAGTTTTTTTAAATGAAATTAATAATCTCATGAAGCTCCATTTCATTAAAAATAAATATATTTTCTTCACACAAATATTATTCTAATAAGTAAAAACCCTTTCTATATGATTTTATGACTCTCAAATAGTTCATTCTAATTTCAAAAGGGTAATTATTAACATTATAAGATTAATAGTTATAATTATATTTTGTAAATAATATAAATGTCTTGGGACTTGTAACTATGTTATTATTTTTGAAACCTATGTTCTAATTTAATTTGAATTCATTGAATTGTGAATGGAAAAAAATCACCAATGACGAGTTCCTTCCATAATAACACTGAAAACATATTTAATTATTATTTCTGATACATTTTCACAACCAAAATGTTTTGAGATGATGTGTACCTACATCCCAAAGGTAAGAAATCATTGGTACTATATCGGTAAGGCATTGAGTAGCACATTGGTCAACAGGATGGTAGGTTGGTCTCATCAAGCCTTTTGTGAGGAATTATTCCCTACTCTAAAACAGTCATATATATTTATGATGTGATCATGAATCCCTCTGAAATCCTAATGTGGGTCTATTTATTATAGTGAGTGGTGTAAAATAATTCCATGAATATAAGTTAAAATACTTATCCTCATATGTTCTTAATAATTCTTAAATATGGTTATTATAATATGTTTTAGAGACAAATAGTTTGGAATTATAGAATTTAACACTATCTGGGGTGGCTAAATGTGTTTTGTATTTAGTATGTCTCTCATGGGAGAGGATGTCTTCATAACCTTATTAATGTAATTAAAACCTATGTAGTTTGGTGATGTAAAAATGGACTTGTTATAAATTAAACGTTCTATCAATAAGGAAAAAGGTTGTTCCTTTTTCAATTTCTGTATTTATGACCACTTTTATTAAATATAATGTCATATCGAGTATAAAAAAAATATATTGTTTACATTAGTTTTTAGGTGAATAAGGTTTATTTTTGGTTAAATAAATATAAGCTATTTAGTAATTATATTTTTAATATAAGTTATTAAAATTTATGTTAAGATATTTATTTCAATAAAACATATTACCTTTTTTTAAATTGCTTATTATTTATTATCATTAAAATTTGGTTTTAATATTTTTATAAAAATATCAAATGATAAAAGTAACTTTTAATGTAAGTTTTTAAAATAACCGATTATAAAAGGGTCGAGGTTATTTTAAAATATTTCAGTTTTTATTACTCTTTTGGAAGAAAATAGAAGATCAATAAAGCAATAAATTTTTTTAAATAATATCAAATCAAGAATAAGAAACATAATTATTCGACTTAATTTTCATACTTTTCATGGTGTCCATCTACTTAATATTATTTTTGAGGGAAAACCCCATGATGAATCAAAATATGTGGCTAATATAGAATATTATACTATATATTATACACATCATGCATAATATCAATACTTTTAATTTTTCATAAAACTATTATTCAAAATAAATGATTCATTAACAAGTATATCGATTAAGAAAACACATCATTAATAAATTAGAAAAATATATAGGTAATTTAAATACCATGTCAATATTAATTAATGAATGAATTTTGGAATGAAGAAGGTGTTATAAATAGTTCATACTATAATAAAAAATGATTACATTGAAAATTTATATACAATGATTGAAAAAGTGAAACACAATGTAATAAATTTTTAAAGACATTTAAAAAATTGGAACCGGTGGTATGAAAAAATTGAAATATCACTTTTACACATTTTTTAATATTAATTTATTTTTTTATTCATATAAATGAGGTTCAATACCATGACAAAAAATTTCAACATCCATTTACCAATCAAATACATTAATACTTTCACAGAAATTCTTAAAATCTGTAATATATATATATTTATATATATATTATTATTAAAAACATTTTAACATTAATGTTTAAATAAAAGATATGAAAACCCTAATGTGAAACATATTATTGGTATGAGTGACACATTATAGTATGTCATTATATGGATGTGAACCTCTTATTTTTTCGTAACTATATGTTCAAATAAAAGTTTTGTGGTTCGCTCTTTCAGATAGTTGTAAGTTAACCCCATGTTTATTAGTAACATGATAAGGATGCAAGGATATAGATCATATGGATTACACTTAATAGAAAAACTATATATGGATTTTAATCACATTTATATTGGTAAATAGACAAATAATAATGATATATAGATTTGGTTTTACACATTGTAGGAGTCCCATATAAGATTTTTAATCAATTATCAATTGGTAACTATATGAGGAATGGAGACTAGTGAGGCTGGGTCTTACATCCAATAATAGGCCTGTTAGGGTTTTCAACCATCAATAAATTGGTAAATTGAGAAGGAATTAACACCATAGAGGTTGGGTCTTTCACTTACTATATGGCCCATATATGGTTGACATCCTCTTTTCTCTGGGGAACTAGATTATGGAGGAAGACTATAGTGTTTAGGGAAAACATGTATAAGAATGAGCATATATAGATTTCAACCTTCTTTATGTTGGTATCTAGATGAGGAATGTTGGAAAGAGAGGTTACTTCATACATATATTTGGAGTACCATGTATGAATTCCAACAAATATTCTATTAGAAACATTGTGAAGAAGAAAGAGTAGATAGGTTGGGGCTTACACATAGTAAGATTCCAATATATGGATGTCAAATTTAGATTTGTCATTATTAATATGGAAAATGAATGCCTAATAGTTTATCCCCTACACCTAGTAGGAGATCCATATATTGATGTAAAAAATTTCAATCTATTGTAAACTATATAAAGAAGGAAGTCTTGATAGGTTGAGGAATACATGATTCTTATATATAATTTTCAACACCCACCCATATTTATTTGTAACTAGATAAAGAATTATTTCTAGAATGGTTGGGGAATACACCATTTATGATCTCCATAAGAAGTGTGCACCATGGAAGGTGGTATGGGCTAAGTGATGTCCAAGTGGGAAACATGGGAGAATTGGTTCTCTTTTAATGGGACTTGGGTGAAGTGGGAACTTTAGTAAATATTCCTTGAAAAATGACTCCCAATATGGTTATGTAAGTGCAAGAGGTTCACATATTTGAGACATTTGGGATGTGGTTCCTATGTAAGAGTACATTGTATAGGTTGGAACCATGGTATAAGGACATAGTTTAATTTCTGCCTTTGTATTTTACATTGGTATGTGGGTGTGAATGTAATGGTAATTGGATGACGGAATCCCCATATATTGTACTATATGGAATTATAAACCAAATGTAGAAGTATGTTTAGGTATCCTTATATTGAAGAACTTGGGAAAATAATACATCACTTGATATCATAGTATTTAATATCCTTCGCTTCTAGGAAGCATAGTCCCCTGGTATAGTATCACAGGTAGTAAAAAATGGCTCCCAAGTTTAGTTCCATTTGGAATTCTCGTTTGGGTGGAAAACTAGTCATTTTATTTCATTAGTATTAGAATTAATAGTTTATTAATGGATTTACACCTTCGATTGTATGGATCTTCGAATATTACCTCCTTCTATAAGTGTTCTAAAAAATAGTGATGACTGATTGTAATTATTATCCTTTTGTTCATATGGTGTGAAGCTATGTGGATAACTACCTCCCAAGACCTTTTTTTGTCTATAAATTCACACAAGGGACATATACATGAAACATGGGTGTGTGAGTGACTTTCTTGATGTAATGTTGATTACCCGAGTTGGGAATATTGGTTTGTTGCATGAATGATGGTTAAGAAAACTTGTATATCACGTAAGCTGAAGCTAAGGGAATTGAGAATGATGTATAGACCCAAACACATGTTTAGGAATTGGACCGTACGTTCCACCAAACTAGAAAACATGCTGAAATGGTAGGGCACACATTTAGAATTTACCTTGGAAAAATACCAATATTTGAAAAAATGTTTTCCCAATATCAAAAAACCAATAAATTTGATCCATATTACCTTTTTGGATCTATGATCTGTCAAATTTAATCCAACAAAATGAACTACACCCTTGAATATAATTCTTACTAATATAGAATGTTTATAGGAAAAAATTACCCAGATTACTACCAAAAGCGGTGTTTATTTTCAACACACTATGTTGTAAACATCAGATGAAATACAAAGTCAAACATTAATGTGTGAATATCACAACCACAGAACCAGGCTCGATGTTTTTTAATAATCCATATACCTTTGTTTTTGATAAATCATGAGTCACATGAAGATCCCATTTTCATATTCTTTATGAAAAAAAAGATACTTTTCATCCAACACATGTCATAGGCCATCCAATTAATGATCATATCTTCGATTCCATGGAAAAGTATATGTAATGAATTATTCAATGCCAACAATGAAATGTTTTTTATTTATTCAATGCCTTCAAATATAATTATGTTATAATAAATGATATTTTTTAGGAAAATTTTACATGAATTATATAATATGGTATCTAAATCATCATTTATTTCAGATAACATCAATGCTTAGCCGTCTACATCAGATGAATACTCCATAAACCTCACCATTCTAAAATTTAATGCTTTTGTGATCTAATCCAAGTTTTATATTATTAGGTATTTTATTTATTAAATCAATTATAATCATATCAACATACATATAAAAAATTATTTTCCTAATGATAGGAAATTCACTATTTCGCTTGACAAGTTTATTTCTTATAAGCATAAAAAAATATTTTAATGTAGAAGATCTAATATAATAATATAATTAAAATAATATTTTTATGAATTTACTACTTGGAAAATTGGTATGATCATTTTTAAATACATTGGTGAAGAAGATAAATTTCATAATCCCTTAAAAATAAAATCTAGTAATTTTATTCAGAAAATCAATTAAGTCGTTATTCATATTTATATGTATATATTAAATAATTTTAATTGCATCAAAAAATAATTTACAATATATAGTGTAAAATAATTTAAATGGACTGAATGTCAGTTTATATGAAAACAAATTAATAATATCATAAATTTATAAGAAAATAAATTTAAAACACAATTTACATACAATATATGTTATGTTATCCATTTTATGAAGAGAAAACTACCTTTTGTTATTATAAATTAATATATATTATATGTATTAAATAAATTTAACATTTATAATATGTATCATATTTTATGTTTGTTTTATTCAAATGAATTTTACTTTTTAAAATAAAAAACATTAATTTTTCTAAAAATAATAATAAACAAAGGGATGTTTGGGCAAAAAAAAATTGGATTTCAGGCCTTGTATTCAGAACACGTGGTCATTGGCCTTTGGCCTATGTAATGGGTCCTCCTCTACCCAGTTTGAAAGGTGTATTTTCTTTAAAATAATAAATGAGGCTTCGACCCTAACCTTTTAAAAATAATAATAATAATAATATTAATAATTACAATCATAATATTAATGAAAATAAAAATATCGAAATGTTAATTAATGGGTAGTTTTTTATGAGAATTCACTAATTTGAAATATAAAATAATATATAATTCATTTGAATCCATAGTCAATATATGTAGATTACATTTAGACAAATATTATTATTTAACAATTTACTAATTTCATTTTAGAATAAATAGAAAGTAACCTACCAATAGGGATTAATAAAAAAATTATTGACAGATAAAAAAATAGAAAACAAATATCAATAAATGAATTTATAATTCATAATATAAATTAAAATACTTAAGAAATAAATTATAATGAACTGAAAATAAGAGTAAATATTCATTCATAATTTTGAACTAGTAACAGAACAATCCATATAAAAAATGATAATAATAATAATATATTCTAACTATCAAAAATCAATTACAAAAATTCATCACCAGAGATTAATTAATTATACTGATTATTTTTATTATCTTTATTTTGATCTCAACTATTAATGGTAAAAATTATTATTTATATTTAATAATAATAAGTATCCAAAAAACAAATAAGATGCAAAAAGTAATTTTTTACTACTAATATCTGAACAATATATAATAAATTAAAGAATTTACAATAAATATCATAACAAAACAATTTACGGGATCAAAACTACCTGATTCATTCTTATGATGCAAGTAATGTAGCCTCGTATCGATGTATATAGAACATATTGAAATATTTGATATCTCATAATTCCATTATGTTTTTTCTATGTTCAGCTATCATAAATCAGTTATATGTATTATAATAAAACAAATTAAAGTGTAATATGGATCAGGTAACAGTTAAAAACTCATACAAGGTTAGTAAAATTCATTATAACGGTTTTATAATATTTAAATATATGATTTTTAATAACTATTATAAAAAACCATTAAAGAAATATGAATACTAATTAATGTGTTTCATTAAGCCTTCATGGAGTGTCCTTGTAGTTTATAAAATTTGGATGAGACCATTTATGTGATATATTTATTATCATGAAATATTTAATAGTATAATATCTTTTCCTTTCTATTATCCCCTTAATACTGCCAATCAAATAATCTATATGAGTTCCAAATTTCCCTTAAAGTTGTTTTTTTAGTGATTAATGTCACATATGAATACTTATTATTGTGGAATATCATTTTATAACACTCATAAATCCTAACATACTATAATGAAAAATAGGATATCTTCATAAGATAATGAAATTTATTTTTATTTTATACATTAAATTCAAATGTATCTTGATTATATTATGTAAAAATTGGAAGTATAATATGATTTTGGTGCATTTGGGAAATAAATTCCTCCATTAATAACTAAAATTTATGTTCAATCATGGTTCTATTATATTTGGGTTAACTATGAGACTTGAATTTACTAAAAATATACAGAACATACAGCTTGCAAAAAATGGGGAATATTATTATTCAGTGTGATCATATAAATTCGATGGTGGGATCCTGATTGGTGATCATGAAAACGTCAATAAAATTATGAGATATTTTTTACTATATTTTATCTACTACTCATTAAAAATACAAAGTATCATGACATGTATTTGTAATAAAGATTATTTTTCCTTCATCACAATACATAACATGTGTTTTAAAATAATTCATGGTGATTATGATACTTGTGTTGAGAATATCCAATACATGATGAATAATTCATTATTCTAATGAGGAGAAAGAATATAACATATATATGTTACACATTTATTGAATTATCATGTGTGAGTTGTTGTGGAATAAGGCCTCATGCACAACTCCCCATGCACAATGGATTTATCAATATTTGAAACGGTATGAGTCATGAAATGTGCAGACTACGTCTTTAGAACCGCATCACCATCAAGAATAATAATATTTGAAAAAAGATAAAATTTAATAAAACAATAATACAATCGTATAAAATGATAAAATATAATAAAATAACATGATATCTCAAAATTAGATACAATCAGTCCTACATCCATGTTGAAGGGATACCCACTCGAGTTGGATTAGTAATTTCAATATAGAAAAGAAATATATATTATAGGAATAAAAATATAATATCCCAATGTATGTTTGAGAGTCAAATAAATTCCTTAAATTCCTCTACATACTCATTATTCTAAAATAATGATCTTGTCCTTATCTATATCCCAAATAATAAAATATACAAATGCACTAAGGATTTTTTCCAATGTGTGGTTAACAAACTTATTATATTCCCACTGATGGGTCTTTAAAATAAGTGAACCTGGTATCAAATAGTGTTTTCACGGACATTAATAGGTATCAAATATACATATATTAATATCATTTCATTATTCACTAAATATACCCCAATAAACCTAAACCATTAATGATTTGGATCGATTCTAGAATAAAAATTCACCTAAATCCATGGGTGCAAACCAGGGCATGGAAATTTCCTTCTTAATCATGGTATGGTCCCACATCATGTTTATATCCATCCTCTATCACTCAAGGTAGGCCACCCATGAATTCAAACAACATTCCCTCTTACCCTGGAGTAGTCAACTTATGTGTTCAAGGGAATATACCGTCACTCAGGGTAGGTTATACATAAATTCCCCATCCACAACCTTATACTCATGGTTAATCACACATCATCATCTGAGGGTCCAACACTTTGACTTATGGTGGCCTTAAGATCAATAGTTACATTCCATCACATCAACACCACCACCTTTTCACTCAGGATAGTGTTAGAAAAATAAATTAAAACATAGAAATAAATTATCAATTGGAACATAACATGATAAAAAATTATCAAATGATCAACAACTAGCACAATAAAATATCACAATCAGAAGAATACTTAAATCAAAGACCACTAGGTTCTCCCTTACTAACCAAGGTTTCATACACATTCAATATATGTGCACATGACACCTTTACAATTGAATTATTCATTACTCAACCCAATATTCCAACCAATTATCTCACATAAGCCTCAACAAATCCCAAAAAACCCACTCCACAACTAATTTATCGAAGTGGATAGCCGTAGTCACATATATACCAAGAGTTTTCAGTTTTGAAAATCCAAGCTAAATTACCTATATCCATCTAGTAAGGAGTCAACAACATCAATCTAGACTCACCAAAAAATATGATACCAAATAAAAGACATTATTGGAAAATATACCACACCAAAATGGATGTAAAACAAGAAAATTGAATACTAACATTTTATTAAGGGAAATAATTTCCACTTTGATAGTAATAGACAACATTATTTAAGGAATTCTCATTGAATCAAACATGAAAATTCATATCCATTAGATCATCATAAAACTAAATTAGTGATTTACTAATGGAAACAAAGAATTAACCTAATTAATAGGAATATGTTGTAAGGATGGAGGTCAATATTCTAATATAATACCCTATCAATTAATAGTACTTCATTGTTAGAAAATTATAGGTGGGAGGATCCTCAAATTTCAATGGATAGCTCAAAATCATGAAATATTTGAGTGGGGGTTGATGGAGGGGTGTCTGAATTAACGGGAGATGGGTGAAATTATTTTATTGTAACTAAAAACAACACAATAACAATCTATTAGACAGGTACTCAGATCTCAACTAGCCATCTGGTTATCCCCCACTGGATAAAGGATTTGCATCCATGCCCAATATGCCCATCTCTTAGGTCCCTAGATAGACAGTTCTTTATTGAAACACATTATGTAGAGTTGACTCTTGTACCCTACTCTTTATCATTCTTAAGACAAACTAACTCCATAATGTTATATAAAATTTGTAGCATTAGTTAATAAATATTTTCTTTTGGAATCATATCTAAAATTATAAGGTCATTAGAAACTCCCCATGTAAGGTATTCTCATTCTATAGACGATTCACTAGACATCATCATTGAATAGATCAAGACACTAGGCCCATAGATACAACATATTCTCTTATGTATCCTCATGAATTTTATGATGATATCATAAAAAAATGAAATAGAAATTTCATCCCTCACAAAAACCTTCTTACTCTATTATATAATATGCATCATGGGATAATGCATCATCCTCAAACTTAACATCATCACTGCAGATCACATGTGTCCAGTACAACCCATACATATATAGATACATCATAATAAATACACCATGTATACACCAATTTTATTGAAAATTTGACAATATATTATACACTTGTAAAATACTATCCAAAATATTTAATATACTGGTAAACATCAATGAGACATTTCACTACCTCATTAGATATTGATGCCCTAATCTACAAGATAAACATATAAATTCCCAGTTTTTGAGAGAAAACTATAAAGGGTAATCTAATCTAGTTTGAATATGGTAATTTCCAAATTTGTTTAGTAATAAGTCACTTCTAGAAAAACATAATATACACAGTAATCTCATTCACTAGCTCGACTAGATCACTACTAAATCTATTACCTCTAACGAACAAATAAGTGAATGAAATGACTTTACATAGAGAGAATCAAATTATCTCAAATATATCAATGATTAAAATCATTCTTTTTTGAAGAAAATTTCCTTGCATAGATATTCATAGCTTGATCCATAAAAATCAGGAACACACTCCATGGGATTTTTCACATGCATTGAAATCATTATCTCAGACAATATATCTATTTATTGGTGGAATATTTTTTTTAGTATCAGATAACAAATCAATTAATTCAATAGGATATAATATATTATCAGTTTTATATGTGAATATAATTCTTATAATATACTCATAATTACCCGATGTATTAAAACTATCTCTATTATATAGAACATTTCTATGTCATCTACCAAATGAGTCTCTTCAATGGGAATGATTTATAGAATCATCAAAAGTTGGTTTTTTGAATACCATACTAATATTTGACCCCTTTAGGAGTTTATTATTCTAGTAATGAGGTCAATGGTTATAATATCCCACTTATGTATTGGCATTGGATGGGTTTTAATTAACCCTCATCGACACTAAAAAATTACCTTAATCCATTAATATGTAGGAAAATATCCACAAAACCAATTACAACCCTCCCCAAACACTTTTATAAAAAATGATGCATGATTTTATACTAATCCTTTATCATCCTTGGATATAAAACCCATTTTAATTTTTGGGTGTTTTTTATCAACTGCTATATTTTAGAAATAAGTTCCACCACTCTACCGTGGATATAAAGAACCTCATCGATGTCCTAAGATCATCTTGGGACTGGGTCATCTCTCATAAAACATTCCTCTATCAGAAGATAGTGGATAATTAAAATTATATCAACTATTTGACTAATAAATCAACAATGAGTTAATGGCCAAAGTATCACAGTTCAAAAACTCCCATACATACAACACATAAACCTTCCCATCTATTAGAAAACTCATCATCTTATACTCTTAATCAAACATCTAGACTCTCTACTCAAAATTAATCCTATTGAGAACATCTACTATCATGTTACCCATCCCTATGAATCATATTATCTTAATATTGATGGTAATAAGGTTATTAAACCAATTATTATACTATAAATTCAAGACCTTTTGGGATAATAGATATCACAAGATCTTATTATTTATATTTTTGAAAATACCTCATCAATGAGATAATGATGCTAATTATTTTAATAAATAACCATAATAGATATATCCAATTCATGGGTTGGATATTTTTGCTATTGGGATCATAAGTGATGAGACCCGTAAGTTAATACCTTATACTGTTATGTCATAATATCTCTTAAATCAACACTTAAGGCATCCCAATAATTCATAGAATAGTTCCCAATATCTAGAATAATTATAATCAATGTTGTTGTAAACTTCAATTTAATATCCTAGAAAGATCCTTCATAGTGACCAATCCACTCAAATTTTAACATCAATTTAGTTAACCTTATCAAGAGATATACAACAAAATATAACTATAAAATGAATCACTTGTAATACTATTTGATTCTAAGAAAACTTCTACTATAGAACACATTCTTTATTCATTCCCCATACATCACAGCCTCTACATGCTCTATGTAAAAAGAGATACCACCATTTAAAATCATGTACCTACAAAAGTATATCTCTTGAATCTATATGTGAAACCTCTTGTACATATATCATATTCAATATGATATCAAGGTTTTTTAACATGAAACTTGTTGGACTGAGATTTAACAAATATATTATATATTAACACTATGATGAAGGAGATATGGATGGGATGATAAATTGAAATCATGAGGGGAATGAACACTACTATAATAGTCATGAATACAAAGGTAATCACAAGGTACTCATAATACACACACTAAATTTGGAGTACTATCTCTAATATATCATCTTTCATAGCATATATCTTATGGTCTACTAATCATAGGTAGATGTTGGAGATTAATTAGGTTCACCTCATTTGATCAACGATTTCATCTATCCTCAGTAACAGATATCTGTTCTTCACCATAACCTAAATAGATTCTATTCATCTAAGAAAAAATTATGTATACCATCCCCCTTGTTAGAAAATAAAATTATAGAACCATAGGGACAATAACTTATATAAATAAACTTATTGACCACAAGGTCCTTATGTTAAACCACCAAATCTCACAACACATCTAGTTCCATTTGAAAAAGAACTTATATATATTGGATAAACTCTATGCATGAGAGAATTGGTAATTAAATATCCCAAATAGGTGTTAAAATTAAGAAGTAATATTATAAATCATTTTTAAGACAATTTACTACAAATAAAATAATAATTAAGACCATTACACGATCATCTCTAAGTACAATATCGAATATAAATAATTTATATCCTCCCATATAAATAATTTTATTTTCTTATCTACCTACTTCTAATTATTATTCCTTAATTATAATGTTTTCCTCCCCTATAAGAGTGGTAAAAGTCCCACATATGGTATAAATCGATGTTATATTGAGAGTGAAACAATTAGACCATCTTAAATATAACATCAATGATTTTTATATCTAGTGGTAAAAAATAACACATCATTATATATCCCCCACTCACTAAGGAACGCATTTGGAAGCACTGGATGTGATCCAGCCACATCTCAAGAGGTGTATCAAGAGATAACATCCTAGGGGGTAACTCCACAGCCAACCATAAAACAAACACAACATTAGAAGATATAAAAGTTTTATATTCATATATATAAAAAAAAATATAAACTATTAAAGAATACAACTCTATACCTCTAACTATAGAAAGATATTATTCTCCATATGATAAAATTTTGTCTAAATTATACACCCTCCATATATTTTATATGAATCCTTAACCATATAATTTAGGAATCTCATAATGAAGTCATGTTGATGGAATTTAAGATCATTAATACCCCTATGAACCACATTATTCCCAATTTCCTAACCTCCCAAATAAGGACCTATGATCTATTAGAGCCCCCCACCAACTAATATCTAATTGATTCTATCAACCCAAAACCTCAACATAAAATAAAAGTATTCACCCTAAAAAATAATCACTAAAAGGTTCCCATCCTCCAAAATTAATGGAACTCCTTTTATAGATTCATAAATTTACTATAGAAATCTGTGGTATACCCACACTAATAATAGTCTAGGGGAATTACTTTCAAGGAAGGGAGATGTAAAACATAGTCCTACCAAAATATCCCTCTCTACAGTTGTAAATTTTATTTGACATCCATTTGTTATTATTGGAAGAGGTAATAAAAATCCACTATATTAGCCAGTTCTCATCCAACTAAATATGGTAAGAGAGACCATTTTTAATCCTTTACTAGGACTGTCTCAATATTTAGTTCCCTGATAACCATATCAAAGTGACATGTATTATAAAAAATATTTATGTATAAACTCACCTATATTTAAATACATGCCTCAAATATGTGGGCATACTTATCCTCATTACCTTCTAGAAATTTGTTCAAAAAAACTCAATAATGTGGGAAACATAGTCTATCATAGAAATAATAACCATTAAAATATCTATAAACATATAATATTATCTAGAATCCTAAAATCAACGAAGAACAGCTCAATAAATTGGAATTTTATAACCCCTAAAGATATAACCTCATGACCCTTTCCCTATATCATAATACACTATCATCTCATAGAGGGCCTCTTCTATTTATAAGCCTCTAAAAAAACCAACCAATTATCACGTGTCTCAACTATCATGAAGTCACCCATGATATATTCACTCCGATCAATATTATAAAGACCACTCATACCCTAGATAAAATTGTCACATAAATATTTCTCTTGAAATATTGACTATGGCAGACACACCTTGATGTGAACTCTTGGATCCCACCGACTCTATAAGAAGAACATTAGGTCATTCAAAATTTTATAATTCCAAAACAAAATTCATTCTATAGTAATCGAATCCAGGATCCATATGACCTTGGGTTCATGTCCCCATATTCTAGTTGTTGATGACAATCATCAATGGCCTAATTTAATGATGTGGAGAAACTATACCCTCATAACATACTAAAAACTATCAAAAAATATTAGGAAAAAAATCCATCAAATTAAAATGAAGATAGTGGAAACTATAAAAAATAATAAAACCAGACATGAATACACCAATGATATAAAAAAATAAATTTTTTATATGTTATTAAAGTCATAAAGACCAAATCAAGATCACAAAAGGATTAGTGGTGATGTATTTTAGTTCCTTTTATTGGTAAGGTGGCTCTATTGGATAAAATATTAGAGCTCTATAGTATGTGCTAGTCCTTTTTAAGGATTATAGTGTTTCGATCATGAATGTTGAATCTGACTCACAATGTTGGTAAGATTTATTGAAGTGAATATTTGTTATCCATTAGATGTTGTTTACCTTATATGAAAATGTAAAAGTCTAGTCAATTAGGTGATTCAGGTTAGGCATATTTTGAGATAATGGGATAGTCTGGTGTATGATATTTCTAATAAGGTAAGGGTTAATGATTGACTCATTTTATACACTAGGTTGGGATCTCTTCTAGAGTAATGAAAAATAATTATTCCAGGGGATACTCTTGGCCTCTACTATTTTACACCTTTGGGAGAAGCGTGAGCTATCAGCTTTTTAGATTTTAAAAATTAAAAAAAGTGTCCTTTCGGTCAGAAAAATATATGTTTTAAAAACAATTAAAATAAATAAATTGGGAAAGGTGAAAAATAAGTCCTGAGTTTTATACTAGTTCTATCTCTCAAAATTCAACCTAGCTATCCCGATAAACTATCGAACATAAGGAATTTAATTTTATCATATAAAATAACCATTAAGTCTTCTTAGTTACCGATGATGGACTATATAGTGCGTTATTGAAATTCAATTCACCACCAATAAGGGTATCCCCATATATAAGTATTCAAAATTAATATCCTGGTGATTTTCCATTTCAAATAAATGAATGAATAAAAAATAATAAATCATAGAACCATGGGTTTTATTGTTGAACCAATATTTGACCATATGAGTTTCTGCCACTTCTATATGTCTCTAGACCAATTAGGAAGCCACCCATGGGGAACCAAAACATTCCCTATAACCTTTAAATTATCTCATGTGGTGAACCATATCATACCCTATAAAAATTTTAATATCAGAAATATAGAGCTTCATCCTACCTTGGATCTATATAGATATCACATATGGGGGTCACGTCCAACACTAAAAACATGATAATATCACCATGATAGAACCATGTCCAAACTAAAAACCATAATAATTTAACCTTATAGATCCACACCCTACTATGTAATCATGATAATATTAACCAGGGGAGAAATTTCTAACCCCATAACCATTGACTTAATTTTTCAATATTTACTACATCATATATTTTTCATCATTTATTTACATAACATTAAAAATTAGATTCATGAGTATGACACCATAAGTTTCTCTCTATGTGAATAAAAATTTAATTTTAGGGCCCCATGGTTCGTCTTCAAAATATTTTCATTTCAATTCTTTAAATTCCTCCATTACTAGATCCAAGGGATTGGGTATTTCACTAAATACAAAAATAATCAGTGATTGAATAATATTTTTCTCCAATGGAATAATAGTTTTACATATATAATTATATTAGTTTTTAATACAGAATTATTCGGTTTAATCATACATCTTACAAGCACATAAAAGAAGTTTTATTTATGTATATATTATATAACAACTACTTTATTCATGAAGGCGGTTTCTAGTTGAATATTCGAAACTGATCCAATATAAAATAAAAGTAATCATAAATTATGAAAAACCCAATTAAATATTGAATAGACATTTTCAACCACTATAATAATGAGAATCATCATTAGGAACTGAGAATAAATATATATGATTTGATAGACTTTGCTTTATTTATAATATCATATCAAGTAGTAGTTGAATTTGCTTTGAATCAAAGGAGGTATCACTATAGGTTTAATAGAAGTGTGAGAAAGCAAATAAAAAAATATATAATTCCATAATGGTTATAAAAATACTCTATCTCTCCAAAAAAAAATATGTTTTTATCCATTTATTAATACATCTTAAATGTCTATAAATTTTTTTCAATATTGAAAAATTTTACAATCTATAAACCCCAATAAATATTTTATTTCATATCTTCCTAGGGTGGATAGTTTGTAAGATATTTAAAATATTCTTTATCATAACTATTTTCCAGAATTCATTGATTCCCACTTCATATATAATATATATACCTCATACATAATTTTTTCCCATAGGATAAAACTCTATAAGTAATATTTTATCACTTTCCTAATATATCTATATAATTTTTATAATTTATTTTTTATCCAAAAAAATTTCATTAAATTTTCATTGTTGGATTAAAATATTAATTATAAACAATTTATTTTAACTATAAATAAACTCAATATGTAACATATTGATATTGTATAGAATATATTCTGCTTATAAATTCAATTATTTCATTATCAAAAATCATGATATGTGTTTTATTTTCAAAATATGTGGTATATATTTTCATATTTAACATATTTTAATTGGTAAAATCTCAATAAAAAATAAAATTTTTATACATATGTAATATATTATTTTTATCTAATTATTTCCCATTTTGGAAAAACATTTACAAAACATATGTTATAAATAAAAAATATAATCTCTCTATATAATATTTTCCCTCATTAGTAGGATATATTTTTTCCCCTCCCAATGATATATATTATTTTTTACTTAAATAAAAATTTATGACTAGGGTTTTTAATGCACACTTGTCATATGGATTGTAGAAAAGAAACATTATTTCCTTAATGCATCATAGTGGCTCACAAGGGCCATCTCAATTGAGGATCCTATCAGTTTGGTTCTCTTATATAATCTAAATAACCTAAACTGATTATTTTTATGGTGTTTATTAATTTAAATGAATAATGATAAATCATTTTGTAGTTTTTGATTTTTTTTAATTTATGAAATGAAATGTGTGAATTTCAATTATCATGAAAATCTAAAAAAAATAAATTCAGTTATAAAGGACATGGTATTTAGTTCAGTTATAGAATCAATCATTATTCTCCATTAACTGATATATTTTGGTTTGATAATCCAAACCTGAAATCCAATGCATTAATTAATATTTATCATTTAGTAATTGTGAAATCATTAAAAGCATAATAAATCCTAACTCATCCCCCACCTATTATCATGTTTGATGAAACACCTTGGTCTAGGGTGACCATCTTCCAGGACCCATCTCTATTGATGTTCTTAGATCCATTGATTATCTCAACTCTTTCATATAAGGAGTTAACAAATGGATATAGGGAAAAAAGAATTAAATTAAACAATAGAAATAAATTGAGTTTCATGTCATTGGTGGGAAGTCACCTATTCAGAGAAATTCTTCTCAATATAAATTATACGCAAATCTCCCATAAATAAATGATAAACATTAATGAAAATTAAATAACACGTTGACCTCCCCACAGGCCAATCCTTTGGGTTATTCTCTCATTTATAATATTAAAAGATCACTTAGTGATGTTGATGGAATAGAATTATATGAAAAATATAATGAAATTGAATAATGAATAAATTTAAAGTTAATTGGATGAGAAAATAATAGAAAATATAAAAAATGAATTGGGATGAGAGGGGGACAAAAAATGGAATAAAGAACAAGAAAATAAGAAAATAAAATAGAATAAATTTATATAATATATATATAATGTTAAAATTATAATAATAATAATAATAAATTATATAATAATACTTTTGAAAAAATCTAAATCCCGAAAAAGAAATAGAAATAATAAAAATACATTGTAAAATATTAATATTTATAATTATAATAATATTATTAGTATAAGTATTTTTAATATTAATTATAATATAATAATAGTAATACTAATGATATAAATAAGACATTAATGAATAACAATAATTATAAGAGAAGAAAATGTTTGGAATAATCATTTTAAAATAGATTCATGTTCAAATTTATTTAAATGGAATTAAAAATGTACTATAATAAAACTAAAACAAAGTAGAAAAAATGAATTTAAAATTAAATATGAAGAATAATTGGGGGAAGGAGATGTAATGTACTGCACTTGGGTGTTTCCCTCCCTCGATGGTGAACTGATGCTGATGAAGTGTGGGATCTACCTTATCATATAGGTAGTTAGATAAGAGGGGATGGGCTTTACCTCCTCTTAATCATAGTGGATCCTTACTCTTCATGGATCCCCCCAAGAATAGAGGGGATACCCTTGTTTTGAAAACATACCTACATGTCCAAGGGGGTGAAATTCAACATGGTGCTTGAGGTGTGGCTATAGGTGTGGAGGATTGACATGGCACTGAATGCAGTGGGTGGCAGACTCTGGTGGAGCAGGTGCATGAAAGAGGCAGACCGTGGTGATCAAGAAACATGGTGATTTAAACTAGTGGACAGGTGGTGATCTTTGGGCAGACGACACCCCTTTTCTCATATAGCATTCATAGTGGTCGTAGGAGGCTAGAATGAAGTGGTATCAGATAACCATCCATGAAACGTGTGTTGGTCATGCATGAAACGCTTGGTAACTCTTCATTCATCCTTCATTGTTGTTGGAGGATCATGAATTGGATTATACGGTGAAGAGATGTAGTGGTGGGTCACACCAAGAAATTTTTTCCTTCTATGGATGGAATATGTTGTCTGATCATGGTGGAGGACGGTGCCTATAGTGAAAATAGTGGTGAAGTACATTGAAAAATTCAGAGTGAAAGTAGAAGGCGGTCTAGAGTAATGGTAGGGAAATATAGTGTGACAATGAGCAATTCCACATAGGGGAGTATAGAGGAGTCATGGCGGTGGTGCTCTTATACCTTTTCTAAATGGGGACATGGGCAGGGATCCATTATATTAATCAATATTGGAGTCCATTAGTAGATGTATTATTTAGGTATGTAATCCTATTTTCACTCATATACACCATTGTGGGCCACCACACACATATCTCATGTGGAATTTTTCAAAGCCATGCTCGTCGTGGGGTTCACCCACATGGCACACCTACACAGGGCTTCACCACCCTTGCACACACCAACTCTATCTGCCCCCCTATCGGCTATGTGTCCTGTTGGATCATACGTAATGGGTAAGAGGAGCACACATATGGGTTGAATGATGACCTTACTATAATAATTTTTACAAAATAATTATTAAGAGAGTTAGACAAAATAATTCAAATCAGAAAAAATAATTATTAAGAATTTTAAAATCAAGGTTGAAATATTATATCAACTTCATTCACCTATTTAATAAATTAAAATTATATACATTAATTTAAAAATAATTTTATATACAACATTTTAAATCATTGGTATTTAACATTAAAATTAATTTAATCCCATTAATATATGTTAAAAATATTCACACATTTTGGTCTATCAAATATCCCCACACTTAAACCACGATTATCCTCAATCATAAAATCTCATCAATGAGTTGAAAGATGGACTAGTGTCATAAATATTCAAATTTCAAGGTAATAAAAAATACTACTTTTCAAATTCCAATAAAATTTTAAAAATTCCAAATAAAAGATCAACTTTATTTCTCAATTTTCAAATAAATGATTAATTCAATAATATTACTTTTTTTATATTTAAATGTGATATATCTTTTTCTGTTCATTTAGGCTCCTCAATATCTTATTTTTAAATATGACAAGTCATGATTTAACTCACAATAATCATTTCAATCATCTCTCGTTATAAATTTTAAGTAGATTTATTCTCATATCATGATAACATCTACCTATATATAAACATGAAAATAGAATAATTTCACAACTTTTTAATGAAACAAATCACATAAATTCATAGGGGATTGTAATAATGGTTCAAATGACTCAATAGATTGAATATGGTTGATTTTAATTCTTTAAAAATTAAGGATTAATGAGGTGGTTCAACTCTTTAGTACAATGTATGATATCAAAATTAAAATTTTAATCAAATTCTCCACTTAAATTTATAACCACTCACAACGTACACAAAAATCAAAGAAAATGTGATGATTACTTTAATTATGATGAATTATTTGTCTAACATCTTGAATGATTCTCTATTTTTAAACTCCTTATTTCATTTTCAAAGAAACATTTTATTTTATTGTTTTTTAAAATGTTTGCATATAATAAAAATTACATACATCACTAAACCACATATGATATAAATCATATTTCCAGAAATGGTGATTTTTTGTTGTCCCAAATCAAAGCACATTTTTTTCTCATTGTTTTGTTTCTTTTTTTTCATTTTCACTTTTATTTATCAAAATATAAGAAATAAAAAAGTTTATTGAATGAATAAAAGACCTTTCCCAACACCCACAAATATTACCCCACACATTTTCCTTACAATGTATTTCATCCAATCCATCATGACCGCTTTCACACCCACACTTAAGATTTTATAATATAATGAGTATACTATGAACACTTCACACCCACACTTCAGCTTTTAAAATATCATTTAAATATTAATTTGAGGGTAGGAATGGATAAATATGGATTCAAATATGTCTTATCCCATTCAAGTTCATTCATGGTTTCAATGGGATAAATAATGATTGAGGTAAATGATGTATTTTAAGGATAATTAATTGAACAATAGATGCCTCAATAATTTTAAATTTATTTTTTCACCTTAATAGATTTCTAAAGTTAAAATAAATGTTATAGGAGGTGTCATGTCCTATGATCACTCAAAAAATATACTCATGAATTAATAGAATGTACATGGTATATAAATCCTTTTGTGATTATGAATATGATGTTGGAATGACACATCAAAAATGATTAATTGTAATTAATAAATTAACATGAATTTAATAAATTAAAATCGTGAAAAATTGTGGGGAAATGTCATTTACATAAACCACGAAATTCCTTTAAATAACAACTCCTTGTTTTAATATCCATTATTTTGTTGAATAATATAATCCCCCATGTGAATCATTCAATATTATTAATATTTAAATTTGAAACATGTAATTATAGGACTCTTTTTAAACTCAAGCCTTCTACATAAGTCATGTAAAACATGAATTTAGGTGTGGGATAGAAATTTTACATTAAATCTCAAAACATATTTTTGAAAAAACGTTTTGTGAGTTTAAAAAATAGACACTAAAAATGAACTCCCTTTCCTAATAAACATGGAACTTCTCGTTAACTCTTTTTTTCTACATTCATCCATTACAAACCTTGAAAAGGGAATAACTAAATTAATACCAAATATCATGTCATTAAAGCTAAAAAAGGTATGAGAGAATGGGATTCATGTTTTACTACTACTATGAAAATAAATTGAAATATAAATTCCTATAAATCATATAAATGGATAATTCTTGGTGTGATCTACTAATAGGGTCCTGACTTTTTTACTACCTCTAGAGAGAAGTACAAGTTGTTTTCCAAAATCAGATGGTCCATGAAGCATGTTTTATTTAAACCAATACATGCGACTTTTCCATGTTTTTTCATCATAATTCATGGTTAGGACTGTTCCATTAATAGAGTATCAAATATCACCCCATCACAATTAGGATATCTATCATGCTTGGGGTAGGACAAAGTATAGACCGTCCACTTATTTGATTGTTATGTGTGAAATTTTTTTTGCTCTTCCAGTTATAGTTTATCATAGGCATAATAAATTATAAAATCAAATGGGAAGTTAATATATATCATTAATGGAATAAAAATTAAATTTTTAATAATAAATTACTCAAATTTAATATAATCAAACTATTTTTTTTGATTTATTTATGTTCATGAAGATGGAACTTTTCATTTTGTGGCTCCTCAAAAGAATGTTCATTGAAATAATGGAGATCCATGTGTTCTTCAATAGGTGACTATCCAGTTTCATCATCCCCATTTAAGGAATAAAAAATATTTCATTTATATTTATAATAAAAAAAGGAGGGATAGATGAAAACTTAATTTTGAGTAAAGTCAATTGAAATAAGGGTCAACGAATGATCATATCCCATAGTTGGTTCAACATCAATTTATGCCTCAGTGGTGAGTCCCTCTTGGTGTGTATTCTTAGTGGATAGAGGAAATTAGTAAAGTTAATCCATATTTTCTAAAAAATTATATTTGTTTAGGCTTCTTACTCTTCGATGGATAGAGTGACATGATACAGAACAGAAAATTCTATATGATAAGGATTAGGGAGATCATGTTGCACCTCATACTCTTTCTAAATGTTATACAGATCTTGTTCATCTCCCAATGTTATCCTACCATGCAGGTTTTCTCCATGATGAATCCTCTCTTTTCTCATTATGGTCATTTTTTATTTGGATCCTCATATGGATGGGCTTGGTATACTCCTCAGGTTGGACCTCGACCTCTTTGAATTCTTATGTAAAATTGGATAGCTATGGTTAAGAATCATTCTTGATCATTAGTATCTTATAATTCTTTTTGACTTTACAAACCATATCTCCCCGTACCTGAAATTAAATCCTTGTTTTATAATCATTTATCATAATCTTAGAAAAGTCATTGAGTTCATCAATATTTTTTAGGAGAGCTACCACTTCACTCTTTTGAATAAATAGTTTTCTTCTATTAGAAGTGATTATTCAATGAATTGAAAAAAATAAATTGTAAAAATGATGGATTTTTTAGTTTTAATTTTTATAAAATAAATTAAATCTCTCTCAAATGTGAAAATAGAAAAATTAAAAAATTAACTGATTGGATCTGAGGAAACAATGTCAATTTTGAACCCGTGTATGCCATGCATCATGTAAAAATAAGTATTATTTTCCTAGTGCAGTACAAAGGTTGAACATGGTTATCTCTCTTTAAGAGACTCTATGATTGGTTAAACTACAATATCTAAATAATCCAAAATAAATCTATTTATGATTTTTATCAATTCAAGATATCAATGATAAATATTTTGATAGTTTTTGATATTTTTAAATGATGACCTGAAATGTGAGAATATAAATTATAATGGGATTTTAAAAAAATGAACCGATGAATAAAAGAATTGGTCTTAGAATTGGTTTTTTATTCAATCATTATTCTCCCTTAATTGTTTGATTTTGGTATGATATTCGAGACATGATATATCAAGTATGAATTACTATTTATATTTTCTAAATTGTAAAATCTTTGAGAGCCTATTAAATATTAATTCCACCTCCTCCTATAATCGATGTGGATGACACACATTGGTCTACGATGCGCTATATTGCAGGACCCAACTCTATCGATTTTATTGCATACATTAATATTATTTAAATCCTTTGTATGATGAGTTAATAAATAGAGAGAGGGGAAAATATATTTCAACAAAATAATATAAATAAATTGAGTTTCATGTCATTGGTGAGAAGTCGCCAAATCAGATACATTCACCTCACCATACATGCTATACCAATCTACTAGAAACATAAAAGATACATTTATTAAAATTCCAGAACACTATAACCTCTTGAGTAAATAATCTTTTCCTTATGAATTTTCCATTCCTTCTCATTTTAAAAATCACAAACACCATTCTTTAAGGAAAATCTCTTTTATAAGGAAAATCACTTTTATAAGGAAAATCGCTTTTATAAGGAATATCTCTTTTGAAATAAAAATTATCCTTATCATATTTTCATCCATATATATCTTAAGTATAAGATTTGGATTCATTTTTATATTCTCGGAATCATTTGAAACTTTTATATGAAGCATTCTGTTTTAGGTTCTGAATTCCAGATGAGAACTGTAATTAAGATTCATTCCGAATTCCTGATACGAACTCTGATAATGTTCTACTCCGAATTCTGGATATGAATTCTCATTACAAATTCTGATGATGAATTCTCATTACGAACTTTGATGATGAATTCTCATTACGAATTCTGATGACGAATTCTCATTACGAATTCTGATGACGAATTCTCATTCCGAATTCTCATTCTGAATTCACCTATTTAAACAGAATCTGATCATCTTTGTTTTATACACTCCAAATTTATTTAGACTCTGAAAATTATTTTTGTTTAGACTCCAAACATTTTTTTTCTTACACATTTATAGTTTTTCTACTCCTTGACTTTTTGTTTACACTTCGAACCTTCACTCCGAACTTTTTAGTTAGACTTAAAATGATGTCGTACATTCTGTTACACTTGTTTTGTTATAAAACGATGTCTTCTATTCTATTATAAACTAACTGTTGGTTTACTTACATGTGTACAGGTCCCTCTGATTTTTATGGAAAATATGACCGTTGGAAAGGTGTCCGACCTTGCCTATAAATAGGAGCTCATTTGAAAGAGCTCAGAAAAAAGAGAATTTGATCGATCTAGAGACCACACACTGCTAAGGTGATTTCTAGAGAGAGAAATATTTGAATTCCTTGTGCGTACTAAACCACTCATTCATTTTTTGCTTCGTGCGACTTCGAATATTGGTGATTACATTCGAGGACTTCCGGGGATAGGAAGACAGAGTGCCGACTACCTTGAAGTTGAGGGCTTTCTTGCTGAGGAAGACATAGGTGGCCAACTACCTTGATGTTGAGGGCTTGCGGGGATAGAAAGACAGATATTCCGATCTTCGTATCAAGGGCCTACCCTAGTGTGGGTAAGACAGACTTGCTTGAAAGTATAAATCAGGGGACCTTTATCCAAGGTTGTTGGATACCCTTCTCTTTGGGTTAAAAGTATTATATCTTGTTACTTGTAGTTTTACTACTTGTTTATTTCTGCTGCATTTTGTATTGTAAGGAAAGTATAACTTTCTTATACTTCCCTACTTGTACTATGATTCATTTATATTCTATATACTTTAAGATATAATCTCATATTGTAATCTTTAGTTAAGTTTCAATTTCCGGAACCATATTTCCGTAACCTACTTTTAGAATCTATTTCCAGTTTTAAGCAAGTACATAGGACTTGAAGTTTATAACTTCATTCCTCTTTCCATGTTTTTATTTGGTGTTAGAGGTTTTCTGAATTTTCTTAGTTTAACTTTGTTAAACATAGCCATTTCCTTTGCGTAAGGAAAACATAGTAACTAACTTTAAAGGTTCTAAAGGAATTTTTAATGTGTATAATTCACCCCCCCCCCCTCTTGTATATTGGGCATCTACAACATTATTTTGATCCTACAATTGGTATCAGAGCATGTAGCTGAAATACATTGTACTCACGTATATGTTTTTCTTTCTCACTTTCTCATTATGAACATTCTCATTCCGAATTTTTTCATTCCAAACTTTGTTATTACAAACCTTTTTCTACTAACAAGTTTGTGTACCGAAGGTTATTTTAATTATGGTAGGAATTAATGTTGGTTCCATTGATAATCTAAATCCTACAAGACCACCAATCTTTGATGGTAATGATTATGAGTACTGGAGACATCTAATGAAGACTTTTGTTATCAATACTGGAGTGGACAACTTCGTTATGCTTACTGCAAATTATAAAATTCCTGATAAAGAAGTTTGAACTTTTACTAACCAGGAAAATAAAGAGTATCAACTCAAATATAAGGTACGCAATACCTTAATTTATTCAATGACTAGAAATATATATAGCCAAATTTCTTCTGGTGAAAAGTTAATTGTATCTAGAAGATGTTAGAAGTTACACACTTTGGAACTTCTAAAGTGATTGTGACTAGGAGAGATTTTCTTAGAGCTAAATATCAAGGCTTCAATTTTCTTTATGGTGAACCAATATGTAAAGTTCAACAGAGGTTTATGACTATAGTCAACAACTTACAGTCTATGGGAGAAAAAGGTTTAGATGATGAAGCACTTGTGGATAAGATAATTGATATTATTCCCAATGAGTGGGAATCGAAAAGAACTGCTATAGATGAGAATAGGAAGGTCACTCAGATTTCTCTTGATGAGTTATTCGGAACACTTCTCCAACATGAATCTAGAATGAAGAGAGATGCTGACACCATTAAAAAGAAGAATGGGAATGGTACTGTTTCTTTTACAACAACATTAAGTCATATGAAAGCTAAGACTCCTGAGAGAGTAACCAGATCCATGTCTAAGAAGATAGTTGTTCAGTCAGATTCTAGTGAGAGTGAAGTATTTGAAAATGAATTAGAAAATCTTGCTCAAAGGATGAACAAGATAGCTGGTCAGAGAAATTTCCAATCCAAGTATGAGAAAAAGTAAAGGAAAGATAGGAAAGATGGAGAAGTTACTTGTTATGAATGTAAGAGAGCTAGTCATATTAGACCAGATTACCCTTTGCTCAAAAAGAAAAAAAAAAGGAAAGAAAGGGATTCAGACAGGAATAGAAAGAAGTATTATAAAGCCAAATCTAAAAATGTTATGAATGAAAATGACACCTAGAGTGCCAGTAGTGGTGACTCTTCAGATGAATCTTCTGATTATGAATCTTCAAGATAGAATAATCTTGGTCTTATAGCCAGATTACCTGTTGATAATCATTGTTTTATAGCTAAGGTACGAAATGCTGAATCATTAACCAATTTTTCTTTAAATTCTAATGATAGTAAGAATTATAACTCTTTTGATGAATAATCCTCTTCTGATGAAGAAAATACTTTACCTACTTATGAACAAGTTTCTAGGTTTGTTGAACTTCTTGATATTGAGAATTCCAAACTCAATAAAAAACATGATAAGGAAAACTCTAAGAATAATATTCTTACAAAAGAGATATCATATCTTTTTAAATATCTTGATAAGAAAAATGCTGATTTTGAATGTATTTCAAAAAATCATGAGGAAGTAATTTCTGAGAAAAACAAACTTTCTAAAGAGTTAGAAAAAGTAATTTCTAAGAAAAATGTTTTCGAGCCTAGCTCTAGTTCTAAAACTAATGATTTTGAGGATAAAAACTTGGTTATAAAACTGAAATCCAAAATCTTTTCCTTAAAGAAATGTTTATCAATCTTTACCTATGGTAAGAAAAATTTTGATTAAATGTATTCCCAAATACGACCTTTAAGAAAAAAATCCGGATTTTGTTATACACATGCAAAACCAATTTTTATTAACAATTATTTTATTCCTCAAAGTGCCCCATTTTGTACTAAGTGTCAATGTGGTGGTCACTGGGCTAAGAATTGTTCCTTAAACAAAATCCAATCTATAGGATTTCACAAAGCTTATTTCTCTAAGAAGATGTGGGTACCTAAATTTTTTTTATCTGAATATCTCGGATCCAAACAAGTTTGGATTCCGAAAGTCTAATTCTTTTCTTGATTTCAGGAAAATAAAGAGAGTGCCAGCAACAATATATGGTACATGGATAGTGGATGTTCCCGGAACATGACTTGTAACAAAAGATATTTTGAAAAGATTATCAAAACGAAAGGAGGAAAGGTAAATTTCGGAGACAATGCTAAGGGAGAGATTGTTGGTATTGGTAATATTGTTATTTTAGGAAAAACATTGATTTCAAATGTTCTTTTTCTTAAGGGTCTTAAGAACAACCTCATTAGCATAAGTCAGTTATGTGATGAAGGATATCTTGTGACTTTTAGGAATGATAAGTGCTTAGTTCACAATTCCAAATAAGAATTTATTCTCTCATCCAATAGGAATGAGAATGTTTAGACCTTAAATTTAGAAGACCTTAGGAGCCAAGATTTACCTTTCCTAAGTCCAATGTAAGATGATTCCTGGCTTTGGCATAGAAGACTAGGTCACTGTAACCTTAGAAACCTATGTAAACTCTCTAAGAAGAAACTAGTTAAGGATCTACCAGAGCTTAGTTTTGATTCTTCTAAAGTTTGTGATCCTTTTCAATATGGAAAGCAATATAAATCTAGTTTTAAATCAATCGGTGAAGTATCAACAACTGATATATTACAGTTAGTGCACATGGATCATTTTGGTCCAACACAAACTGGAAGTATTGGAGTAAAATACTATGTGTTTGTTCTAGTTGATGATTACACTAGATTTACATGGGATTATTTTCTAGCAAGTAAGTCTAAAGCTTTTTCTTATTTCAAAAGTTTTAGAGCTCAAGTTAAAAATGAGAAAAACCTTCCATTGAAAACTATTCATAGTGATCATGGATGAGAATTTAAAAATTCTGATTTTGAAACTTTTTGTAGTAGAAAAGGTATTACTCACAATTTTCCAACACCTAGAACTCCTCAAATAAATGGTGTAGTAGAGAGAAGAAATAGAATTCTAAAAGAGATAACTAGAACCATGTTGAGTGAATATTATATAGCTAGACATTTCTGGGCTGAAGCTATAAGTACTGCTTGCTATACTATAAATCGAGTTTTGATTAGACCTTTTCTTAATAAAACTCTTTATGAGTTATGGAATGGTAGAAAACCAAGACTATCCTACTTCAAGGTTTTCGGTTTCAAGGTATTCATTTTGAATACTAAAGATAACCTAAATAAATTCACACCAAAATCTGATGAAGGAATTTTCTTAGGTTATTCCACAAATTCTAACGATTATAGAGTATTTAATAAAAATACTTGTACTGATGAAGAAACAATACATGTAAAATTTGATGAGTCTGGTCCTTTTGTTTTTAAACCACTCCAGCCTACATCCTCAGATGTGTTTTCAAAAACTGATTATCAACCTTTGATAGAAGATACTTCTAATAAGAAAAATGATCAAGAAGATACTTCTAAAACATTTACCCCAGAAGACTTTCTACCCTATGTTGATGAACAGGCTTTTCAAAACCCAAATCAGGTGTTTCTTAAGAATCATCCCAGTGATAGTATTATTGGTGATGTAAATCAATGAGTAAGTACTAGAAGTTCCTTAAGGAATGATGTAGAACATCTAGATTTTCTTTCCCAATTAGAACCTAAAAGCATTGATGAAGCTTTAGGTGATGATGATTGGATCAAAGCCATGCAAGATGAACTAAATGAATTCGAAAGGAATAATGTCTAGAACTTGGTTGAAAGACCTTAGGAAACGTCTGTTATTAGAGTAAAATGGGTCTTCAGAAACAAATGTGATGAAAATGGAGTCATTGTAAGAAGTAAAGATAGACATGTTCCTAAAGGATGTAATCAGCAAGAGGGAAAAGACTATGAAGAAACCTATGCTCCAGTAGCTATAATTGAATCTATCCGTATTCTACTTGCCTTTGCAGCTTTCTTTAATTTCAAACTTTTTCAAATGGATGTAAAATGTGCTTTTCTTAACGGTTATGTTTAAGAGGAAGTTTTTGTTGAAAAACCTCCTGGCTTTGAAGATACAAAACATCCTGGTCATATTTGTAAACTTATCAAAGCTCTGTATGGTCTTAAATAAGCCCCATTAGCATGGTATGATAGACTCACAAGATTTTTGCTTCAAAATAACTATGTTAAGGGAAATGCAGATCCAACCCATTTTATAAATAAAGATAAGAAAAATGTTTTGATTGTTCAAATTTATGTTGATGACATCATATTTGGTTCAACTCAGCAATCTTTAATCGACCCTTTTGCAAGTCTAATGAAATATGAGTTTGAAATGAGTATGATCGGTGAGTTAACTTTTTTCTTTGGATTTCAAATTTCTCAAACACCAGAAGGAACCTAAATATCTCAACATAAGTATATTAAATATCTTCTTAAAAAGTATGGTTATGACAACACTAAGAGTATAAGTACTCCTATTGGTACCTCAAACTCTTTAGATCCTGATGAAGCTAGGAAACCAGTAGATCAAACATCTTTTAGAGGTATGATAGGAAGTTTATTTTACTTAAAATCTAGTCAACCAGACTTAATGTTCTCAGTATGCTTATGTAAAAGATATCAATCCAATCCTAAGGAATCTCACTTAAAAACAGTAAAAAGAATTTTTTTTCTACCTTAAGGGAACCATGGATCTAGGATTATTTTATACTTCTGGAAATGATTTTGTCCTAAAAAGCTTTTCTAATGCTGACTTTGGTGGATGTAGAATGGAACGAAAGAGTACATCTGGAACTTTTCATTTCTTAAGATATTCATTAGTTTCTTGGTCTTGCAAGAAAGAACATTCTATAGCACTCTCCACTGCTAAAGCCGAATATGTAGTAGCTGGAAGTTGTTGTGCTCAAGTGTTGTGGATGCAACACACACTCACAGACTATGGCTTGAGTTTTACTAAAAGTAAAATTTTTTGTGATAACAAAAGTTCCATTTCCCTTATTAAGAACCCTTCACATCACTCTCATTCAAAGAACATAGATATTAGGCATAAATTTCTTATGGATCACACACAAAAAAGAGATATAATTCTTCAGTTTATCGGAACGCAAGATCAACTTGCAGATATTTTCAAAAAATATTTTCCTTGTGATAGATTTGAATACATTAAACTGAAGTTAGGAATGATAATTGTAAGGTAATATTTATTAATTAACTTTCTGTTGAACAAGTCTCCTTACAGTAATAAACTCCTATTCACAGGGGGAGTACATTTGATTGTTAGAGTAACTAAGTTTTTAAAAGTTTGTTTTCAAACTTTTCGGAACTAAAATTCTGGAATGGAAATTTCCGGAACTGAAATTTTCAGAATGGATATTTTCGTATAGGAAAATTCTAAAATGGAAATTTTCGTATTGAAAACTTCTGGAATGGAAAATTTCGTACTGGTATTTCCATAACGAGATTTTCGTACAGAGACTTTCATAGTGAGTTTTTCATTTTTAAACTTTTGTAATGAAATCTTCATGCTAAAAATCTTGTAATGTTTTTTTCGTTTTCTTTGTTGAGTTTTTCATAGTGATTTTTTCGAACTATGTCTTTTTGAAATAAAGATTTTTTGTAGTTTTTTTACCCATTACGAATAATACTTCAAATCCTATCCGAAAGGTATGATTTCCTTACTCATGTTTTTGTAATCATACATTACTTGTTGGTATTTTCTTATATTTTGTTTTCGGATTATAGTTTTCTTAAATCTTTGTTTTAATAAAAACCTCAAAATATCAGATTCAAGTTTTCTTGAGAATTTGTCTTCAACCGTCAGATCTGATCTCAGCTTGTCACAACTGTTCGATCAACTGAGGAAGTTGAACCGTCTTCTCGTTGCCTATATAAAGGGGACCCAAAATGGTTGTCCCATATCGGTTTTCAAACTCAAGTATCCTGAAGCTCTGCCTCTCCGTTTTATAGCCGTTCCAAACTTCAGCTTTCACCATTCCGAACATCTCATAGGTCTTCAGATCCGAATGTCTATGGAAGTATCTTCTCAAGACATGTCTTCCTCTAAGCCGATTTCGAAGTGGTTAGTATATAGAGAAAAGTTGGTTCATCCTGATTTCTTCAACAAGTATGATTCTATTATATCCAAGAACATAAAGCTTAATGGATGGGAAGATGTTTCTGTGTCTAAGCCTGGGAATCAAGATGATGTTTTTTCAGATTTTCTTATAGAGTTCTATGAGAAAGTTTCCTTCCTTAAGGAAGATGGTAGGGAGAAGTTGTCATTTAAGTCTTATGGAAAGTCTTATAAACTTTCTTATGCCAAGGAAGCTAGCTTGGTAGGGATGAACAATGAATTAGAATCCAAGTTCATTTCTCATGTTTCGCTGGATTCAAAGGGAACCTTCGACAAGGAAAAGGCTTTGGAAACTCTCGGACTGTCAAATGATAAGGCTCCGAAGATTGCTTCTCTATATACGAATTTCCGAATTCTAGAATTATGGGTACAAGTCCTTATCGTACCGAGAAAGGGTGACAATGATAGACTGAAGAAGAGTGATATTTATATTCTAGATTTTCTGATAAATCTAAGGAAGTTTACCCTAATGAAACACATTCTTATTACCCTTGAGAATGTTAAGAAAGGAAATCTGAGAGCTCAGATCATAATGTATCCAGAAATCCTCTCAAATTTGATAGTTCGGTGCCTTGAATCTTTCAAGGAGGCTTGCAAGTCTAAGCCAGTAGTTTTCAAAATTATGATGGTGAGTGATGGTACACTCAAAATGATGGATGTAGCCTTCGACAAGAAGACTGGTCTGTTTATTGATTTACCTGCTTAAGATGAAACGGTTCCGAAAGTTGCTGAACCTCAATCCTCTAAGCCAGTGAGGAAGAGAAAGATGAAAGAAGTTGAAGGTGAAGTAAAGAATCCCAAATCTAAGGAAGTTCTTTCCGCACCTCCAAAACCAAAGAATAAGAAAGCTTACCCCGATGAAGTAGATGCTAAATGGAGGGAAATCAAAGAGAAGAGAGTGCAAGGGGAGCCTCAGTTTGGTTTGGATCCTAGGGAGGCTAAGGCCTTGAAGGAAAGAACAGCGAATGAGCTAGAAAAACAAGTGAAAGAAAAGAAGCTTAAGAAGAAGATGTCTGAAGCTGAGGTAGCTCAGACTTTGTTGAAGTTTAATGAGATGGTTTCAACGAACAATCCCGTTCCGAGATCTTTTTCATTGGAATCTCTACCTGAGAATATAGGAAGAAACTTTGTCGCCCCAGAAGAGGCAGTTGCTAAGCATGTTGAGGAAGTAGAGCAGATTGAGCAAGTTAAAGAAGAAGAAGCAGTTGCTGAAGGTAGTGGTGACACTAGAGATGTTTTGAAGAAAGTAGATGATTATAAGGGGACACCTTCGGAACATTTGTCACTCCGAACGTCACAAGGTGAATCATCGAAGTTAGTCACTGTAGGGAAGGATGAGGAGGAAGGATAAAAAGAAGTAGAATATCATGTAGAGGAGGAAAAACTTTTACATGATGTTGCTCAAATGGAGAACATAGAAGATGGTGCTCAAAAAGTTGCTGATGATGAAGACAATGTTGTTTAAGTTTCGGATAGTGAATAGAAGACTCCGGAACAGCAAACCATTCCGAAAAGGACAAGGTAAAGCAACTTGTTGTTGATACCCCGAGCTTAGTGGTTGTAAAGAGAAGGGATGTTGGTGATTCTTCTAAGAAGAAGGGTGAGCATTTTGAAGAAGAAAATTCTCCAAAAAAAGTCTCGGATTCAGAGTCATCTTCAATGGGGCAAGATTTTGTTGTTCAGTCGTGAAAGAAGTTGGTAGGTACTATTCCGACTTTCTCAAGTATTGATTCTAGATGCCAGATGCTCCAACATGCTTTGAATCGGAAAAAAAAACTATGTATCCACGGTTATGGACAAATTTGTTGAGATTGAGGCTCAGTTCAAAACTTTCTTTGTTGGCTTTGAAGCCCATTGAAGATCTTGCAATAGGATGACTAGTTGGTCGAGGAAGACTGTAGTAGAGATGAGGCTCTTTGATGAATTCCAAGATAATGTTAAAGATGATTTTGAGATAGAAGACAGGAAGATAAATGAACTTACTTCATCCTTTGAAGAAAAGTTGATAGATGAAACGAATTTCCAGATTCAAGAAGTCAGAGATATGAATGGGAAGCTGAATTCTGTTTCTCAAAACTGGAAGTATGAAAGGGATCATCGGATTGAGTTTGAAGAAAAGTTGTTAAAGCAAGAACAAATCTTGAAGGCACCAGAAGAAAAGCTTCAAGCCCGGGAAGAAAATATTGAAGCTCAAAATGCAAAAAATGTTTTGTTAGAGAAGCAAGCCGAGGAAGACCATAAAGACATGAAGAAGATAATGAATATTCTCAAGGGTCTCATGGCGAAGGAAAAAGATCAAAAATAAACAAATCTGATCTTTTTTTGTATCTTAACATTCTTGTTGTTGAACATTCAAACATAATGAAAATTTTTCTTGTTCGTTTCATTTGTTGTTGCTACTAAGCTTTTAGGTACTTTGTTATATTTTCCATTCCCTCAAAGTCCTTTTGAAAATCACAAAGGGGGAGAAGGAAAAGAACCCTAATAAAGGGGGAAAAAGAATCTTAACAAAGGGTAAGAAAGAAAACAAACTCTAATAGAGTTTTTCTAAGGGGGAGTTTTCCATTAAATAATACATTCTTATTCTTAATGAAATATCATTCCGGAAATCTAGAATACGATCCTTAGAGTTTCAAAGCCTTATGGGGAGTTAGTCGTATTCATCAACAACTATAAGCAAAGGGAGATAAGCTTTAATGTTTTCTTTCTTCTTAGAATTTCTTTTTCGTAAGGATGTTTTGTGCTTTCCAAAAAGGGGGAGATTATTGATTCAATAAGGTTTTCCTTATGACTTTTCCATTCCTTATTGTTTTGAAAATCAAAAACACCTTTCTTTAAGGAAAATCGCTTTTATAAGAAAAATCACTTTTATATGGAAAATCGCTTTTATAAGGAAAATCGCTTTTATAAGGAATATCTCTTTTTTAAGAAAAATTATCCTTATCATATTTTCATCCATATATTTCTTAAGAATAAGATTCAGATTCATTTCTATATTCACAGAATCGTTTGAAACATTGATATGAAGCCTTCTGGTTTAGGTTCCGAATTCCAGATGAGAACTGTAATGAAGTTTCATTCTGAATTCTGGATATGAACTCTGATAAAGTTCTACTCTGAATTCTGGATACGAATTCTCATTAATAATTCTGATGACGAATTCCCATTACAAATTCTGATGACGAATTCTCATTACGAATTCTGATGACGAATTCTCATTATGAATTCTGATGACGAATTCTCATTACGAATTCTGATGACCAATTATCATTCTGAATTCTCATTCCGAATTCCCCTATTAAACAGAATCTGATCTTCTTTGATTTATACACTCCAAATTTATTTAGACTCCGAAAATTATTTTTGGTTAGACTCCAAACTTTCTTTTTTCTTACACTTTTATAATTTGTCTACTCTTTGAATTTTTGTTTACACTCCGAACCTTCACTCCAAACTTTTTAGTTAGACATAAAATAATGTCATACATTCGGTTACACTTGTTTTGTTATAAAATGATGTCGTCTATTCTATTATAAACTAACCGTCGGTTTAGTTACACTTATACAGGTCCCTCCAATTTTTAAGGAAAATATGACCGTTGGAAAGGAGGCCGACCTTGCCTATAAATAGGGGCTCATTTGAAAGAGCTCAGAAAAAAGAGAAGTTGATTGATCTAGAGACCACACTCTGCTAAGGTGATTTCAGAATAGAGAAAGCTTTTCATGCCTTGTGTGTACTGAACCGCTCGTTCAGTTTTTGCTTCGTGCGACTCCGAATGTTGGTGATTACATTCGAGGACTTCCGGGGATAGGAACAGAGTTGTCGACTACCTTGAAGTGGAGGGATTCCTTACTCAACAGAGGTGGCCAACTACCTTGAAGTTGAGGGCATACGGGGATATCAAGACAAATATTCTGATCTTCGTATCGAGGGCTTACCCTGGTGTGGGTAAGACAGACTTGCTTGAAATTATAAATCAAGGGACCTTTATACAAGGTTGTTGGATACCCTTCTCTTTGGGTTTAAAAGACTTATATGTTGTTACTTGTAGTTTACTACTTGTTTATTTCCACTGCATTTTGTATTGTAAGGAAAGTATAACTTTCTTATACTTCCCTACTTGTACTCTGATTCATTTATATTCTATATGCTTTAAGGTAGAATCTCATATTTTAATCTCTAGTTAAGTTTCAATTTTTGGATCCATATTTCCGGAACCTACTTTCTGAATCTCTTTCCAGTTTTAAGAAAGTACATAAGACTTGATGTTTATAACTTCATTCCTCTTTCCAAGTTTTCATTTGGTGTTAGAGGTGTTGTGAATTTTCTTAGTTTAACTTTGTTAAACTTATCCCATTCCTTTGCTTAAGGAAAACATAGTAACTAACTTTAAAGGTTCCAAAGGAATTTTTAAACTATACAATCCACCCCCCCCCCCTCTTGTATATTGAGCATCTACAACATTATTTTGATCCTACATAACCTCCACCAAAGAACAATCTTTGGGGTCATATTATTATTTATAAGAGTAATTGGTAACTTGGTGGAGTGGATGGATGATAATAAAAAGATAAATACAATAAAATAAAATAAATAATATTCTATGAATAGTGGTATAATAAAATAAAAGAATAAAATAGAAATAGAATTGGGATGTGTGAGAGAGGTTGAATAAAAAGAGAAGAATGAAGAATAAAATAATGGAAATTTAAATAATATATATATATATATATTGTTAATACAAATGTAAAAATAATAATTAATTTTTTTTATTATATTGTTATTATATTTAAGAAATGAATAATTTAAAATAAGAATAAGAATGATTAATAATGAAAATAAATTTTTTAATAATAATGGTTAAACTTAAAATAATAATAATAATAATAATATTGTTATTAATACTAATAATTACAATATAATAATGTTAATATTAATGATTAAAATAATAAAATTAAAGAATTAGATGTATTTGGTGAGAAGTAGATTGGTGGAACAAAAAAATTCTATTTTTTTAAAAGTAATATAAATTACATTTGAATAAATCTAAAATAAAGAAAATAATATGAAATGATAAATAAAATGAAAAAATAGGGGTTGTAGATGTTCATAAACTCCCATGGGTGTTTCCATCCCTTAGTATTGAGAGGATGATGATGAAGAGAGGGACCATACATATTTTATAGGTAGTTAGATAAGAGAGGTGGGACTCAGTGTTCTCCTAATTAGGGTGGATCCTCTCCCGTCATGGCTCCATCCCATAGAATTTGGGGGTCTTCTTATTTTTAAATATAACTGGCATGACCCAAAAGGGTGAAATGATATGTGAAAGGAGTACATGTTGTAATTGAGGTGTGGCTAGAGGGGCCCAGGCTCAACATTCGAGTGGAGGAATTGAGTGATGGATTATAGTGTCACATATGCATGGAAATGGAAGAGCATAGTGATTGAGGGCCTTAGTGGGTGGAATCAACAGATATGTGGTGATTTGTGGTGCAGGAAGATCCCTTTTCTCTTATGGTCTTCGCAGTGGCTAGAGGTGGCAGGAGTGAAGCAGTGGTGGGTAAATAGCCATGAAATAGTATGTAGTGGTCTTTGTAGTGGTGGGGAACTCTTTTATAGCCTTCAAAGTGGTCGGAGGAGCTCTAATGAGCTTACAGGGCGACGAGCAGTATTGGTAGGAAGCTCTAGGCAGTGGTGGGGTTGGGTGTTCGGTGAATTTATGCAATGCAGGATAGTTTCTCAAGGGATAAGAGCGGTTAAGGATAATGGAAAAGATATAAAGAAAATGTGAAAGGTATTTGAGGCCGATGGTGGGGCAGTAGAGCATGGTGGAGCACGATAGAACGCCACAAAGCTACAATGGAGCTCATGTCCCACATTGAAATGAGGAAAATGGAGGGGCTCTATTATATTACTCTAAGTGGAAGCCCACACTTAGATAGAAACTATATGAGTAGCCTCCCAATTTCATTCAAACATAGCACTTCGGGTCGCATCACATGTGACCCATATAGACTTCGGCCCAGCCATGATAGCATCGAGGATAACCACCCACGACCCACCATTATGTGGATTCACCAACTGTGGACTCACCGACATTGAATGGACCTCCTGTTGGGCTACGTGTATAGTTGGATTATATGATATGGAATAGAGGAGTGTACTACTAGGTTGAAGGCCATAATATCCTGGTTAATTTCTACATAAAAAATTAAAATATTTAGATAAAATGATTTAAAATATCAAAAAATATTCATCAATAATTCATAAAACTAGGTTCAAATATAAAATCAACTAATTTATAATTTTTAAAATTTTAATATTATATACAATAATTTACCCAGAGTTTATTTAAAACATTGTAAATCATGGGTATTTAACGTTAAAATTCATTGGAAACCATTTAAATGTTGTAAAAAAATATACACATAATTTTGGTCTGCTAGTTTTCTAATGCCCCATAATGGGACACTGGAACATATATTTCACATGGATTCTACATGACCTCATGTGTGCTTCCTCATATACCTAGTACTAATGGCTAGTATCACGGGTCAATGATAGATTAGGGGAAATATTCCCTTTAATAGGAGGCCCAGTTATCATGCCCAAATCTAAAAAAAAATCATCGTGAATAATCTATATAATAGAATTTCTAAAATGCATGTTGTTTTAAATAGGGAACGCACTTCACCCCATTTGTAGAATATTATTATGTATGAAAATATGATGGGGTGGAAAAAATAAAGAAATATAAGGTGAAATTAAATAAATAAAACATGCACCATATATAACCAACAACACACTGATCAGTACAGGATGATTTGTAACTTAAATATAACTAAAATTTAAACCATCCACTGGCTTAACACTATATAAAAAATAATGTTGAGAAATTATACACCATAAATCACCAACCAAATATCGAGCATCTAACTCTTAGTATTACATGTGTCCTAATAGAAGATAAGAAGGTATAAAAATATGTATCAAAATTAATTCCATGCATGCGGTTAGGTGTTGAATCCAATGATGTTGTAGGAATCTCTAGTTCATCGACATTACATGGCTCTACTTTGATCAACTAAATGTACATAAAATATATATATATATATATATAGTATCGTTTTGAACATGAAAAACACCCACATAGTGTAATAACATGAAATCATGTCACATATAACATCAGTTCATCAAGGGTCATGAAAACCACCACAATCCTCGACCATACATACTTCATCTAATTAATGATATCTCATTTAATCAGTAACTAATTTTGGGGGACCATTTCCATCCCCAAAAACAGTACAAAATGTCATACCTACTTTGACCACTGCCAGACTGTCTATGTACAAGTCATGAATAGTGACAACTCGTGTAATATTCTAGGGCTCACTCATACATATAAATAGAAATAAACATTTGAAGGTTGAACCTACTAGTATATAAATTATAAATATTCAATTACTTACCAAAATTTTATATCGAATATAAAAAAATAGGTGATAATCTACTTATTTTGAGGATGATAAATACCCAGGGGATAAACCACCTTGTATATAAAAGAAAAACTCATGGGGTTATTCCTACCCGATATATATAAGATACAAAAATCGAAGCCAAAATAACCCTAGTATATAGGATTGATGCTCTAATCCCAATTAAGGAATTCCATAATATCAAAATCTTAACATTGGGATCATCCCCTATCCACAGATCAAAGGAGTGTTTCTTTGTCTTCAGGTGTATGTAAAAACAGCTTGGAGGGACTGTGTCCTTAAAAAAATCTAATATATTCTCATTTGAGTACTAGTTCATCTACCATATTTCGTTAGACATCAAAATTATTAATCTCTCAAGTACATGACCCATCACTATCTCATATATAATAGGCCCATAGTTCCAATTCAGTTCTTAAGGTGGTACCCCCAATAACTAATAATCATATATCATATGTACCCTATCTAGGAATAATGTAACATAAGGGTACCAAATTACTATAGAAACCCTATAAAATTTCATTAATAAAAAATCCATATCATTGTCCCAAGACATCATTCAAGGAAAAATTTCTCTCAATAATAGTTAGTCATGTTCAAATCCCTCATGACCCTCTTAGGGTATGTTACGTCTATAAGGTTCAACCCAATTCATTGATTCCAAAATAATGTTCTTAAATTTATATACTCACTACACACATTATCACATTATGATTTCAATCCATTATATATCAAAATTGGTAATGAAAAAAATTAATCATAATTTAGGAATTCAAGGTCTCCCCCTTACTAGGATAAATAGATCAAATTAACCTCAATCAAACCCAGATATATTCCATTAAAAAAAGATTAAATATTCACTAAAAATAATTTAAAATTTTATATCAAGAAATCATTTACTGAAGATAGGATCTTTGCCAAAATACCATAAATCATTCCTTATACAACCATTTACTATTTTAAATAAAATTTTCAAGCATGATTCTCAAATCAATATCTCTACATTAAAAAATCATCTTAAAATAATTTCATTTTTTATAACTTGTTGAAATAGTAAAATCCCTGTTCTTATTTTAAACCTAAAATATCCCTCAGAAAAACCATAATAATTTCCATAGGTACTCTTTAGACCATGGAAATACCATAAAACCATTTATAAATCCATATGGTCCATGTTTACTTTTAAGATGATGCAATCTCATCAAAACATTATGAGACCATGATCCAAAAAAACATTTTAATATGCGTACATATATAATAATTATGCACATGAACATAAAGTGTTTAATGACCAAGTGACTTAGTAATGTAAATGACACCATCCTCAAACATTGAGTTACAATCCTTTGAAATGAAGTCCAGTCATAAAAAACTGTGGTATCCCAATCCCCGAGAATATATCTCCATATATTACACCAAAACTAATTAAATATAATAATTTGTAATTAATAATATAAATAGAATTAACAAATTAATCCAATTATAATTATTTTTGAGATTAAGAAAGAACATAAAGCTTAAAACATCACCTAATGACCTCATACCACTAAAAAAATGATCAACAACACAAAAACATCCAAAAAACACCCCCAATACAATTCTAGGAAAAATCCCTTTCATATATAATTTATTAGTACACAATTAGATTTAGTTTCAAGAAAAAAACATAAATATATTATGCATTATATTTAATGTAATCTTAATCACATATTATCGGTACCTCCTATAAAATCTATATTTTAAATCCCTAGGAGGTAGGATGATATCCACCATGATTTAGGGGGAAATCATCAGAAAACCTATAATGGAGGTTCCAAAATCAATGTGGGAACAAAATAGTAGCAATGGTATGAGAAGGAAGATATCTCACCCTAAAAATGGAATTAATTTCCAAATAAAAACCCTATAATAATGATTTTTGATGGGAATAAAGGGGGGATGGTGGGGTGCATGTGTGTGTGAGGAATGATTAATAGAGATAGAGGGTGATAAACTCATGTAATTAAATATCAGTATAATATTAATTTTAAATGAAAAACAGTTGGGATCATGATTTTTACACATAATTTTATCAACTTGTTGTCAACCATTTTGTGGGAATTATACTCAAGAGAATAATATCTGAATGTTTAGTTGTACTGTTGTGAATATTTATTCCAATCAATCACCCTTCACTATCGAATACACCACAACTAGCATGATTGGGTTGAATAATCTATAAAACAATGTTCAAACTATTAAAAATACTTGTAAAATTAAAATTACATGTGTTTTATGGTTTTTCAACAACCATGTGGTGATAGAGTACTATCCCTGAGAACAAAATAGACATTATAGGTTAGGTTGTGCGTCTCCACTTAAATATGCACCAACAATTCATAATGAAATGTATATTAAAAAACCTAAAAAAGTTTCAATATGGAGCACCAAAGCCTCACCCAAGAATGTGAGATACCCTTGAGTCCTAAAATAATATCAAAAGATATCAACACAGGTAGATTTAATTCATTATATAGAAATATAAATATTTATATTAGAAATAATCCCTTTTATTTAATTCAAAATAAAAATAAAAATTTCCGTATAAATTTACAAATCATAAAGGAGAAGTGATTCAAAAACACCCAACCCATAAAACGTATCACCCCTAAGAATCCTAAGTGAACTTTAAAAATAGGAATTAGACTATCCAAGACATAATTTAATTTCTAAAAAATTTTGATCCCTCTTGGAATGATGAATGTTCTTCTGAAAAGAATCTCTAATAACTAAACCCAAACATTATTTATATTTCAAAATATCGATGGTATCCTCATAACACCTCTAAAATGTTGTAATATACATTATTTATGTATTTTCTTACTAACCATATCAAATTATAAATTAAATTCATTCCATCTATGGTAGATATTTCTTTAAAATTATCATTTACACCACTAACCGACTACCCCACCATCCAAACCTGATTCTTTGACACTCATAGAAATCACTAAACCTTTCAAAGACTCAAACTAATTTATAAACATAACTCTTGATGTTAATAAAGGTATTGAATACATAACTTAACTATCTAATAATCACACTCTGCTCATGAGAATTGTGATGTTATAGGCCTGACTAATGTTGGGATCTTATACGTACCACACTGAGTTTGTTTCCACAAAAAAAATCCATCGGACATAAACCCCCAATCCTAAAATCCATCATATTTACTCATCATAATTTGACTTCCATCTCAACTGACCGTCGACTAATATGACATTGATGATCTACATTGTAACTTCTTATGAAAATATGTTGAAATTTCATTCTTTTTTAATAATTGTTCCAGGGGAAATATGAAAAACTATCTAATATTGTGCTCTCAAATAATTTTTGGGAACTCTTTCATGGACCTATAATTGGGTGTTTACCATATGACGAATGTTTAGTTGAAATCCAATCCATTCAACTTTTTTGGAATATTTTTTTATTTAAATAATTAGTTATTAATTTATTTATGAATGTTCCATTGGTAATATATTTTTAATGGAGGAGCATATTGACACTTCATATTCAATTCATCTCTATAATGTGGGGTTTTTTTCTGAGTCTTAAAAATGTGTCAGGAACTAGATAAATGGTCGGGGGCCCTTTTATTTATTTTAATTTTTTTCTACTTTTTTGTCCTTTTTCTATTTTCTTCTTTTCCTTTTCTCCATTGTCTGGTCTTTCTGTACACTTAGGCTCTCTTATTTTGGGTCCTTTAGCCAAGATATGGAGAGGTAGATAAGATAGAAGGAGTTGGTAATACCTCAGAGCTTTGGTCACGTAAAATCATCATGCGGTAGTTACAGATGCCGGTTCATACATAAGTGTCAGATAATTCCTCTCATAAGTAGGATTATTTTATAATCTATGAAAAATATCGTCATATATTAGTTATTTAAGTTTTTAAAGAATTTAAAGGCTTTTGGGGACCCCTAGTAGAGAGATCAAAAGATTTTTGTGAGTAAATATGGTGTTTTGGGAAGTTTTGGGGTATTCTCATTCAAGGAGAGCTGTGTACATAGCATGTGGTTTATAAAACACAAAATATATGTTATAATTTTTCTGTAAAGATGAGTTTTCTTGGGAAATACACCATGTATTAGGGGTACACAATATATCACAGTCTTTTGGGGTGTGGATTAATAATCAACAAGATAGCCTTTTTAGGGTACATGGCCATGCATGGTACCCGAATAGTCCCCATGTGAGGTTCATGATAAGTAGTTGAACATTACAAGGTGGTTTAACCCGACAGTTACATGGAAAATGTCCCCATTTAGGGGTATAGTACATATAATGTCGGTATAAAATGTTTGATAGGGTGATTTACACACCGACTTGGGATGAGGTATAAGGAAAATACCCACATGGTGGGTCTACATCATTTTTTGATCAAAAATTCAAATTCCATTGTGAAATAATACACTGAGTGGCCTATGGAACATTTCTAAGGAGTAATTTTGGGGTAAACACCATGTACCATGTAACTTTTCATGTAATTATTATTTTCATGGGATTTTTTTTTCTATTTTTTCACACAGATGTTAGAATTGGACTTATTATTAATTAATTATGAGTAATTTCAATTTCAATCACAATGGTGAAATCCTTTGGAATTCATAGTCATTTTTTATTGTTTTATGGACTATGAGAGTTCATTAGGGGGAACTTTCTGTTGTTTTATTTTAGATTCATCTTAGCGGTTGGGTGTGAGCTATGGGGCCACAATTTGGTTTGTGAGATAATTAGTGGGAATGGATTGAAGATTCCAGCTACTGTAGTAAGATATACATTTAGAATGATTTTGGAAGATATGATAAAGTTGTATCTTTATGGAATTCTTGATTTTTCCTTGTATGTCAGGATAGGTCACTTGATGTTAGAGATGATGAGGTTTAGATCTTCGGTTTGAGGGCCAAATCCATTGGATCCATTGGGATGGGATGAAACCTTTCGATGATAATTAATATTGGGTTATATTATTATGTAGAGATGTGTTTGGGGACTCCTAATGATGCCCAAGTGGTCTAGATTCTGATCAGATGATCATTGACTTCCGTAGTTGGATGTTGATAAATATTATATGGCATGTTTTTTTGCCTTTTCATGACGAAATATCATGGAGGGTCTCATTCTTTTTATGTTTCATGTAGGACCATATTTAAATCTTCAATTGCAAGTCTTTTTCTTTAGGACTCCCAATTTTGATGGTTTCTTATCATGGATCTATTGAGGGGTATTTGGGATGTTTTTTCAATGGGAATGTATTGTGCTTCTCGATATGCTAGAGGATCCCCTTATAGGGTGTCCTACTATTTCATTGTTCGTAAGTCTAGCTGAGGTTGTTTCTATAAGCATGGACTATGTTATTGGGTGAAATAGGGATGTCATGTGAAGGATATCTCTTTATTTTGTGACCCCAGGGACCTTGGTAAACCCATATTTTTATTTTCACCAAAATTTGGTATGTTGAGAGAATATGGTGTCTTATGGTTTGATGCTATGATCAATGGTTTTGAGAGCGATCCTGATGAATTTTTGATAGTATTCTATCAACACTTATATTTAATCTTTTTGTGTGGTGGGTTCATGTTTGGATTGTTACATGTTCAGTTGGCCTTTTTCCGTGATGTTTGAGTCAGTTTCTGCCCAAGACTATGTTTATAGAGGATACCACTTGGATATATTGGATCAGACATTGTGCCTTTTTTTTAATTTGTTTCTCTTCCCCATTTAATATATATGTTTGGATGGAAATTTGGAGACCATAGATGATTTGGATGAGTGTAACCCATATCTATTTTAGAATTATCTATGACTAGTGTGTGTATAAGATCTTGAGCTATCAAGGCACTCACAAAGTGGGTTTTCTATACAGTGGATGGTGTTTCTCTCCCAAGGGAACGCATGTTGCACCCTCTAGATTTTTCAATGATTCCACTATGTTGGGTCCTTATAACCTTCCAATTTATTTTTCAATACCTTCATTGTGGATTTTTTTCTAGTTTTTAAAAAAAATATTTCAATGTCTCTATTTTAAATAGTTCTATAGGTGTCCAAGATATGATTAGACACATTCTATTTATGAGGATGACTATGGTGGTGCCTTATTTTCCTTCATCCAATCATATTTTATTTATAAATCACCGATTTCATATGGGGATCTATTGAATGTTCTAGATTTCATATGACAAGGAGATCAATGATCTAGAAATCCTCTAACTGGGGTTATAGGGGAGTAGATTTAACTCGGGAGTCAAAATAGAACCCACGGTTATTGGTTTTCCATGTTTTTCGACAACTTTTTTATGTAGTTGTTTTAAATTATATCTAATGTTAGTTTTTTATAGGTTGTGAATAAAAATGTGCATGCACTTATTATTATGTAAAATTATAGGTCCTCCATTAGGGGTGTCTAAATGAGATTAGTATTTCCCCACTATACATGCATCACAATGTGCATGTAGATCTAATGTCTTTTTTCCACATGGAGAACATATTTTGTGATGGGTGGGGATAAGGAATAGTAATTCTAGATCAATCATATCCATTATTATGAAGTATCATGAAAATGATGGTGATTCATGAGCATCATAGAGACTATGAATGTGGGATGGAAATATATTAAATGTTGATACTAATGTATTTATTTTTATTTTATTTTAATTTTTATATGTTGTTGGACAAATGGGTAACAGTCTTGTGTATATTCTACATGATTATGAATTTGGGTGTATTTATGTCACATTTCATTTAGTATACCATGATTTTATTTTAGTTACTTATTATATTTACTATTTATTTTATCCATTTTTTTTATTTTGGTTATTTTACATTATAGTTTCACTCTTAACATAGTGTATAGTCTCTCCCCAGCCCTTTTAGACCATCATTGCTTCTTGTCCAACTCTTGAATTTAGGGAGGTGTGATTGATATGATATGTTAGGCCAGATTGGGTGACATGTTTGGTCTACCTGGCCTAGTTTCTTATAAAATGGGATAACCCCTTTTGGTATTTTTATTTGGGTAGTTGGTTGATATGTGGTATAAGAATGTTTCCAAACATGTGATGCATATTGGACCCATTTGATCCAAACACGTGTTTCGATATAATTCCCAATTTTTCAGGTAAAGGGAATGTTGTTCCTAGATTCTTTTTTTTCTGATTCTGTGATTTCAATTAGCAAGATTCACTTTAGTTTGTAGATTTATTAATTTTTCTCTTTTTTTATCTTTGCCCATGATCAAGATTCTAGTGTTCATGAATCATTCCATGAACATAGTATTTACATGAAATATTATTGTATATGGTGTTTCACATTATATTCTATTCTAATGGTAGATCATATGGATATTTTGGCATGTGGGTCACCAGTGTTGGAGAAGTGGTGTCTTCATCGAGGGATGCATGGAAACCCTTGGGGTTTTTAGTTGGATCTAAGACCCCTATTGGTTCCTTAATGAGGGAAAGTACTCCTAATTTATTGTTGGTTTAGGGTTAATTTTACATTAGGTTTTGGTTCCTATGAAGTCCTAGGTACGTGTTACAGAGGTTGGAGCTGTTATTGCCATTTTTTCTACCAAGTCCTGAATTAGGGAACATGTTTTTACTATCATTGATGGATTGGGTGGGAATGGAAGTTCTTCCTTTGTGGGGTTGTTGATTTCTTATATCACTATGATTTGGTTAGGCATTAGGATGTTTGGAGTTTTATAAGTATAGTGATTGGAGTGAGCATGTCTATATTTCTAGTTTGAGAGGGCAGGTTTGGTTAGACACATATCCCTTGTCATTTTGGTATCTCCATGGTTAGCACAGTTAGAACATGGTTTGATTCTTATGGTTTTATATTGATACACGAGGAGAGGGTGGTAATGTAGTTGATTGTTGCTCGATGGAGATTCCTTGATGTTGAAAGAGAGTAATGAGGGAGATCTAATTTTTTAGAATTTTCCTACATAATGGGCATGATTAGTGGGATTTCGATGAATTATGCAAGATTCATTAGGATTGGACCAAGTGAAAATGATTCCAATTACACTTTTGAGAGAAATGTAAGGAATGATTTTTTGTGGGGAGTATATTTTAGGCTATTGGAGGTCTTGAAACTCATTTAACTGGGTCTTGGGGATTGTGTTTGTGGGTTTTCATGCTTGAACATAAGTGTGGGAGGTTTCAAAATGCCTATTTATTGCGTTTGTTGATGGAAGAAGCATCATCTGGGTGGTTTGTTATTGGGTAATGGAATGATGATAAGGATATTCTAGTGGTGGGAAGTATCATATCAGTTGAGGGTCGAAGGTCACATATATTAAGAGAGTGATTTTTATTATTTAGATTTATTTTTTGATATTCAAGATAGTGTTTTTTTGTGCAATATCTTTGGGGGGAGAATCGAAGTTGGCTTCCCACTCTCACCTCTTAGGGTCAAGAAGTGTTTGTGCTATGAATTTTTTGGAGACACATATAATCCTGGGTTGTGAAAATCACAGTAAATTTTATCATTTTATTTTCAAAAGTATTTTAGAGGTTTAATTTTCAATTATCTTACAATATGATCTCAAATAATTTTTCTAATCACTAATCTAGTATGAAAATAGTGTGTTTACCCTAGGATAGATGTTTCATGGAAATTCTAAATGATTGAATTCACATAGAAAAATTATTACTAATTTAATTAAATAATAATTTATTTGGGTGTGTTTTTTTGTCATATATTTTAAACAGAGAATTATATTGAGATTCAATCTCAATGTTTGATTATGAAATTGAACCTTTTTTCTAAAAAAAATTTTAACCATAGATTGGGTGTCGTGGTAGAGCCCAAACACCATTTATTTTCATTTTTTTTCCTTTTCTCCTCCATTCTCATTTTCCTTTTTTATTTTCCCCTTATTACCCAGGAATTTTAATTTACACCCAGGGTGTGTCCCCTTTTTGATTCATTGTCTATGAGACAGAGAGGAGGAGGTTCTATCACATAGATAGTGTCATGTCGGATCATTGTGTTGTAGTTTTAGATTCGGGATCAGACCATAGCATGAACAATTTTCACCATGAGGTGGGACGTTTTTATGATTTATAAAAAAAAAATATTTTATCTCAGTTTTTTTATTTATTATAATTATTTAATTTGTTTTTGAGGACACCTAGGAGGTCGTTCTGTGTTTTTTTACAAATAAATGGGGCATTTTGGGTTGTTTCAGTGAATTCATATTCAGCAAAATCCAAGTACACGATATGTGGTTAAATAAGAAACACTATGAATTATTCATATTAATCAAATATGATTTGGTTTTGTACTACACTCCATGTAATGGGGATACACTTTATGTAGTAGGATTTTGGGGTGTGGTCGAGTACTCGACTATGCACTTCATGCAGTCGTACATGGTCATATAAATTACATGACCAATGACCTTGTAGTGTACATGATGTATTAGAATACATGAATAGGATATCTATATAGCCATGTAAATGGTTAGGGACCCAATGTGGGGCTACACACCATGTACTAGATGTACTTGTTGTTTTCTATGACATCCTACACACTGAGTGGGGTTGGGGTACACATGCACATATCCATGTCGGGTAGCATGCCATGTATAGGGCCAAAACACAATTTAATATGTAAAATTACATGATAAGTGTTCAATAGAACATGTAAATATAGGAATTTCAGATACACAACATGGACCAAGGAGCACACTATTATCTTTTTCCCGCCTTAGCAAGTTTTTTTTCAGTTATTCAAATTGATGCTAAAATTGGACTTGTCAGTAGTCTGTTATGATGATTTTTTCATGTATATAATGATATTGGTATCATTTAGTAATCCATTGGTCATTTTGATAGTGTTTTTTATTATGATACTTTAGAAGGAGTATTGTTTGTGCTAGGGTTTTATATTCCTCTTAGGGTTTTGGTTTGAACCACGAGTCCCGTGTGATGGTTTTGAGCCCATTAATGGGAATGGATTATAGATATTGGTAACTATTATTCAATTATTTTTTAAAATAATTTATAATATGTAATCGAGTATTATTTATGATGATATATTGGTTTTTCCTTGCATGTTCAGACTGGTTACTCGAGGTCAGAAATGATAAGGTTTAGCTCATCAGTTTGTGAAATTAATATGTTAGAGCATTTGTTCTGGGATGATTCATTTGGATGGTGGTAACATATGGGTTTAGTTATAATACCTTAGTGATTATTAGAGACTCTATATTATGACATTTTGGGCATGTTTTTTATCAAGTGACTAGTATTTGTATTCGGTTGTTGATAATACACGTATAGCATGTTATTTTTTTGTCTTGTGATGATGAACCCTTATAGATGCTCTCTTTTTTTAGGTGAAAACGAGTACCATTGTAAATTAACCAATTATAAGCCTTATCCTTTTAGATTACCTAGTTGGTGGGATGTTTCCCGATGATCATTTCAAGTCTGTTGATGGTTGTTCAAGATGATTCTTCACTAGGAGTGTCGTAGGAGTTTAGATGATCTAGAAGAACCCATTACAATTTAAAATTCATTTTTTCCAAATTAGACCTATTATGGTTTTTTCAAAAGTTTTGGAATGAGATTTTGGGTATTGTAGGTAGTCTAATAGAGTATGTTTCTTTTTATTGAGACCTCACGGAACTTGGGAGACCAGAGTTTTGGTTTCTCCCTAAGGTGGGTCATTGAGATCCTATGGTGTAAATTTATTTACTTTGAGATATATGGTTCTCTGAGTGGTCCCATGATTTTTTTCTATGATTTGATTGATTCTACTATTTAATATTTTTTATTGTGGATTTGTGGTTGTGTCATCCCACATTCATTTTTCCTTTGGCCATGATATTTGAGGTAGTCTCTTCTCATGGTTATGGTTTGAAGAGGTGCCCCTTGGGATATATTATAACAAGAATTGGGAATGAATTTAAATATGGTTGTATAATTAATTACCTAGCAATTATTATATGGTATAAGGGAATAATGGATGATCTAGATTAGTGAAACCACATTTTTCTGACTGTTATCCTTAATTATAGTGTTTTCATCCTTGTGATGTTATGAGGAAATCACGGAGTGGTGTTTTTGTTCCATGGATATTGTTTCACTCCTAGGGGCGTGTATGTTTAGAGGTCCTAATTTATTATGGATCCTTCCTTTTTAGGAAAATAGATCATTCCCAATTGATTTTATATTCCCATCTTGAATGAAAAGTTCACTAGTTGGGTTAACCTATATGTTTATATCACTAGTTCAGACTGTTCTATTAGATTAATATATTCAGATAGATGCACATTATCCACGTGGATGTATATGGTCACACCCTAGGGTTTTAAATTCACTAATGATTCATTAAGATGTCCTTTTTCTCTAATGTAGATATGAAATTCATGCTAGTTTCCATGTGGTTGGGTGTGATACATGAGATAAGTACTCTTCTAGGGGCCAAAGTTGGAGTATATTTACCGCATGTGTTATACTAGAATACATGATTAGTTTTTTTCCTTTTACACATTTAACAAATTCCTTTTATATGCAATATACTATTGTTATTTGGTTATTCTTACCATATAATGGGTGCATTCACTTGTTATGACAAAAGATTATTTGTCAAATATAGGGGTGGCCTACTAAGATTAATTTATCACACACTATACTTGTGCCTTGGTTTACATTCCGACATATTTTCTAACATTATGTTAGAGTATTTCTTTAATGATGTTTTGGTTCAAGGACTAGTGTAGATTTATTAAGTTCATATGTTCATGTGGAGTCTTATGATCGGTTGGTGAAGCTCAATCATCAGGGAGACCATGTATAGTGGTTTTCTTAGTGATAAAATTAAAGCCTATTGTATTTATTTTCAGTTTTTTAATATTGTATATGTGTTCATCCCATTGGCTGACTAGATGTTGTACGATCAGTATGCATGTTATTTTATCTAAAGTCACTCCACATCCCATTGATTATATCATGACTTTTAGTTACTTATTATGTGTACTATATTGTTTATCCATGTGCATGAGTTTAGTTTTATTCATTTTTATTTCACTATGAATATAGGGTAGAATATCTCTATAGTACCTTTTAGACCTTCACCAACGGTCGGTAAACTCTTTCATTTGGGGAGGTGTGCTTGTGGAATTTCTATGGTCTACATTTGATGATTTTTGTGGTCAAACGGAGATGGTTCATTAAAGTGAAACTCCCCACTATAAGAAAATCCTCATAATTTACCCATATAACTAAAGCACTAATCACTAAATCCATGACAATTTTTAATTGCACCCATTGATCACAAACAATAAAATGTCATCCATTGATTATTCAATGGAATATGTTGCTCCCCACTATATAAATCGCCTAAAAACTCAAAAATAATGGTTCAACCAAAATTACTAATAACACATGAAATTGGGTACCGGAACACAGTATCATTCTTCCATATCATGATATCTCTGAAAAAAACACTCTAAAAACATTTGTGGAGTAAAATACTCAACATGGAAAACAAACCCTCAGGTCACTCCCAACTTACCATCGAAAAAATGTAAACTATTTTACTTTCGCAACTATTTCTATCTATTGACCATATCAATCAAGTCACAAAATCCTACCAAACTCACTCAACAATGTCTATATAAATATGATATATTATCCCACCACAAAATCCATCAATCAGCTCACCCACGACTAACCATTATATAATCATACATCTAGTTCACCATTAATCGAGAATAAAAAACCCAAATAATAATGGGCTACTTTTGAATTAGTCTCCTAATTTAAAACTAATTTCGTGAAAATTAAATGTCTCAATACTCACCCATGATTTTATAAACACCCCTTGGAATATTTGTATTTTTTTCAACCAAATAAAAAATCAAAAAAATCCCTAAATTTTATAATCATTTTAAAAAACCAATTTCAATTTTTAAAATACATTTTGAAAACTAATTTTAAAAACTATATCTATGTAATAATTTCATTAAATATAAAAATTATTATCAATTTAATAATCATGGTATATTTATGTCCAATCATTGAAAAAATTTACGCATCTATTTTACAGACACCTTGTTCCAACACTTGAGTATTCCCATTAAAACCACGTTTTCTAAAAAACCACCATTAAATTTATTATATTTTTGTATCCAATAATGTAAATGAACAATCACAATCAATCAATCAACACATCAAACAAAACACTACGATCCATTATTATTCTAATCACGCTTACAATATATTTAGGAAAAACTGATTATATTATATGATACTTCAATTAATATTGACTCCAATGATTTTTCATGTCAAACAACACCGCCCATAGTTTCCTATATCATTCCCTGAGAATTGTAATGTCATCATTTATATAAAACTCACTAGCACTAAGTAGAGTCCTATAATTTATCCCAAGTCCCCTTTATCCCTCATTGGGTTTACTATCCAAAGAAACAACTCACTCCTCCTAGACTTCCTAGTATCGAACTGTAAATATTCTGGTAACATGTATTTCAACCTATGTCACTTTGACCATAAATGTGCTATGTCTACCTCTCAATTATATACAATCTATCACCATTACTAATCAAGTCTATCCCATTCATAAATGGTCTATAATACCACTTTGTAACACCACATCCCACGAAAACCATATGGCAACCGTATGGGGATCCCACATAACCTTAGACACACCTCCTCATATTCTAGTTGTTACTGACTAGTACTATAGGACAATGATAGTCATGGGGAGACTATTAATTCTAATACTAGGCTTGATGGTAGGGGATTAATAACCTAAAGTTTTTTTATAACATGTCTACTCAATGGACTTCACAAAATAACTATAGATATAAATCAGGATCTGACTAGTCATTCGTAGTCCAATATAGAATTTTGTAAATCTATATGATGCGGTATAAAAAATAGAGTAAAAACAATATAAAAATAAAATAAAACATCCATAATATATAACAGAAAAATAGTAATTAGTATATTCTTATAAATTACTTAAATTCAACAGAATATTAAACTAGCCTCTAAACTAACTCACTACAAACCACGTTTATGAGAACTCAACCTCCAAAACTCACTAGTTGTATACCAATCATACATATATAATTTGAACTGATCTAGGTAAGAAACAGAAATATCTACCTACATAAATAGAAAACCATTATGTGTATTCAGGTAATGGGTGGCTCTAATGACCCGGTAGGAATCCTTAATTCCAAAATAGTTATGATTGTTGTTTTGATCAAATGGATTTGATTGAAATATAATTTTAAAGAGTTTTGTTGTAAATGATTAACATACCCACTTAGAGACCTATAATTTATTTGCATCAAATATAAGGTCTTATTATCATGTTCCATACGAAGCACCATGAACCTCGACCGTACCTATTTAATAGAATGTCAAATTTCATTATCCAAAAGAAACAACTATAAGGGAGACTATAACTGATACTAAAACTTTTACCAAAAATCATACCTTATTTCGTTATATTTACAATTCCTTTGGGATTGTTATGAAATAGTTATAACTGGTGTAGTAATATTTTGATAAATAACCCCTATAAAAATTGACAAACAAGCGGGGGATTCCCCAGTGGGTATAAAGAAGAAAAATATTTATGGGATGAACCACATGGTATACATAGGATAAACACTTGAGGGGATGACACACATTGTATATTGAAGAAAAATACCAAATGATTACCCACATGATATATTGATGATAAACACCAGAGTGTTGTATCACCCATTATATAAAAGGCAATAACATGGGCTTTGACGCAACCAGTTATGTTGGCTTAATAACCAACTCCAAATAATTTTTTTTATATTGTCCAAATCATAGGGGGGTTGCATCCACTACTATAAGATCCAATCATTAATCCCAAGGAATCCTATATTTGTAAAAACATCTTAGTAGTATTGCATCTAACCCATAAATCTCATATAATATTCTCATAGGGTTTTTTCATATTCCCAAATATATATCTCATCATAGAGGAAAAACCCTAATGTGAATAACTAATCACTATCTTATCTAAAATAGGAACAAACTTTCAATTTTGTTCTTATGATGGAAAATAAAATTTCTTATACTCTTATATCAAATTCTCTAATTCTAGGGTCAATGTATCATAAGGTTACCCACTAGTCTCTCCTGGGTCACATCACATAATGGACACAATTCATGGATTCCATAATAACACCTCTATATCTGGTTCATAATGCATCTTTCAAGTCATAATGGATCTAAACAATTGTTATGGTCCTCCAGACCAGTTTCTAAACTCTATCGGTTTCTCACGTTTATAAGGTTCAACCCACTATGTTGATGACGCAATGAATTTTTCATAGGAATACATAAACAATACAAATCATCATGTAATGACTAAAACCCATAAACCACCACAAATATTAAACCCAAAAATAAATAAAACATTATAAAAAAGGGTCTTTTATTCATAAGTTTAATAGACCAATGTATGTTCATTCACACCCTTCTAACATCCATTAAAACCAAGTTGAAATATAATTTTAAGATAATTTAATAATGTATACCATGTCTTCATTATTTACTCATGGACATTGTCCAAACTCCAAAAAAAAATCCTTTGATAACCATTTAAAATTTTAAAAAGATTTCTCAATATCATTTCTAAAATATACATTTTGACTTTTAAATTCCTCTAAAATCTAGTTTAATTTATTTATAACACACATGAATGGGAAAATTATTTTTTATCATCAAAACCAGCACATAGTACCATGAAAACCCTATGGAGTGTCAATAGCACTCATTCTACATGGGATACACTACTAACCCTTTAGGTCATCTATATGCCCCGTGTTGATTATTAGGCCTTTACAAGGCTATTCCAACCATGTAGTGAACAAATACATGAATTTAAATAGATATTTTGATAGATATAATAATGAGTTACATAAACATAAAATTTAAATATAACAAGTAATATAGTAATGTGATGTTTATCCACCTAAAAAATTGATTTACCATCCTTTGAAACAAATTATTGTCATCAATGACCAATCATACCCAAGTCTAAAGCACATATTTCTAGCCAAAACAACATAATAAATTATTTATAATACATTATAATTAATTATCTATTACAAAATAATTAATTATTTTAATTATAAATAATTATACAATTTAAAAAACCCATAAATCCTAAATAACACTATGTGACCTTCATGCACAAAAAATGGTGACCAAACCCATACATGAGGTCCCCAACATGCTCCAAATAACATTTTGGGAAAAATATATAACCACCGATGTTAATTAAATAAAATATTTAATTTAATTTTAATCTAATATAATAAATAAATATTTTGTTAGACATAACTCAAGAATAATGATCATTGGAATATTAATTGTATCCCCTTGGAACCACCACTAAAAGTCATGTACGACCCCCCCCCCCTAAGGAAAGAGAATTTTCATTATACTCATATAAAATTCATCAAAACCCTAAACAAGAGAATCCAAAATCAGAAAGGAAATTTGAAAAATAAGAATGTTAGGGGAGTAAGGGATCTCACATTAAGAACTATAGAATTCAACCACAATACACTCCACCATCATGGGGTTTGAAGGGAATAAGATGGGGTGGCCAGATAAGCATGTGTACGTGATAGGGAGGAGAAAAATATGGGAAGATGGATAAATTACTATGTGTAAGTTTTAGTAAAATGACCATTTTAATTATGAATGTAAATATATATAGTTTTATTACATGGTTGTTTATAATTGAACTGAAAATTCTTCCTTCACTGTCTAAAAAAATCACCCTACGTGGCTGGGCCACATAATTTACCAAATCATTCTCTAATCTTCCAAAATTCCTCTAAAATTGGAAATTTAGGTCTCACGTGGTTTTTCTACCATCATCAATTGATTTTTCACCATCCCCTAGAACAAATTCAACCCAAAAAGTTATTCTTAATGGCCTCTTATAAGTGTGTGCCAGCTGTGCACAGAGTAAGGTGCTTCCATAAACCCTTTAAATTTCATCCTGGAGCTCCCAAGACTTTCCTAAGAAAATGAGGCACCTCTCAAGCCTCAAAAAATATCCAAAAATATCATCTCTGGGAATTATTACTCCTACAATTAAAATTCATGAAATGATTTGAAAAATTAAACCTACTCCAGAATTCCTAAAAATTTAAATATCTACTGAAATCTACAACTCATTAGTTTGAACGTTTTTGCAGGTTCTATATTAAGAATGTTTTTTAAAAAATTACAATGACCTTAAAAAAATGAAAAACACTCCAAACTATCTTCTATTGATATCTATACTCATAGATCCACTATAAACATCATACACGCTAAATGTTTCATACGAATCTCTCAGAACCTATAAAACTACCAAAACATCGTTTCATACAAATTCCAACGCTTCCCACTCCTCTATTAGGTCCTATTACAATTGGTTGACTGATGGTTTACCCAAAAACTATTCCTAAGAAAAACCTATTACAAAAACCCCACAAAAAAAATATATATAGATTTTAATAATATTTCAAATTCCTAAAAAATTAAACAGGTATTGTTTTTTGGGAAGAAATTTTCTAAATTGATAGCTAATTTTGTAATGCATTTTACATCATCCCCAGCATACGGTTTATCTTCTTTGAGTTCCATTCCGGATCATTTCCAAGTCCTTCAATTGAAAAAAATAGACCATTATGCATACATGTTAGAAACATAATCCCACATATCCTCCAGGATATCGTCATGCTACAACCATATCCATAATAGAGGGACCATATTCTTTCATGAATACTTTTAGGTGTTGTTTACTATATAAACATGATGCTCCACAAATCTTTTTAGACATTGAACTCAAAAACATTGGTATACATAATAATTTAATTATTTGGACATTATATCTAAATCATAAACACATAAAATACATCATACATATAAATTAACTATCGTAGAATATCCAACAAATATGCCACAATACCACTTATCTATATTATATAGAAAACCCCATATATATGGATATCGACATCCCTAGCCACTAAATATGATGATGTCCCAACATAGGTCAAACCCATGTAATTACTAATATTTCTACCTCAAACTCAAAATAATTGTTTCATATGTTGGTAGACAACCTCTGCCTTCCCTGAGAAGTCACTAAATACTTGGTGAACTTATGTATATTCTCTAATTTCAATATCAAGATACTTAGCATAATAAAAAATAACTCCCTAACTTATGAGAAAAATATAGGTAAATGTATTCTCTTACTATATAAATCCTTGATAGAATCCATCTAAAATGATTATTTATAGATATATATATATTTAGGAAAATCCATTAGCTCTAGGTGGTTCACTGAAAAACCTCTAAAATATAAAAAAACACTCAAAACATGTTCCCCAGTATCTAAATAGTCCACATAGATTTTTTATCTTTATATGGGTCATAAGTATCACTCACATGAACTTATATTTCCACAAACTCTTATAACCCTCTCCATATGTTTAATGTAAGGTGGGAATAAATGTCTGAGATGTCAACATGAGGTACATCATGAAAACATGATATTTAATGGATATAGATATGTCCATATTCCTCAAACAATAATGACTCACTATATAAATAAATGAGTGAACATATTCATATAATCTAATATAACCCCCACAACATAAATACTATGGCGTATTCTCACTTACTATTTCATGAATTCAATGGTCACACTTTCTCATTTCCACTTTGTAATGGGCAGTGACTAGAGTAAACATGTTGGAATATAGTGTCCTTGTATCACCAGCTGACAGGTGGATCACCATGTGGTGAAACCTAGTATAACATTTTTAACCTTAGGGAAACCAATATTAATTGAAGATACAAGGAACATCTTGGTCAAACCTCTATGTTCAACCCATATAGAGTAATGTGAGAATATTTTTAACACCGTACATGTGCTCAGTAGGACCACACAAAAACCTCGTGTATAAATAATTTCATCATTATCATGTTGCCAGTTTTTTTATGGCCAACCACATTTTATTATCCCACGTGACTAGATGATTTCTATAAATCAATATGTTATATAAACTAAGCATGATAAAATTATAAATTTATAGTAAAACCAAACCAAACTAACTATAAAAGAAATAATAAATTGGATGTGTAAATTAGATCCCATAAAGAGCAGTGAATGCATCAGAAGACATTCATCAAAATGTTAGGTCATTCAAATTTATGTTTAATTTTTGTTAACTAATGATATGACATGGGTTTAAATCATCAATGATAAAAGGGATAATTATATATTTAAGGGATTGGGAAAAATAAAATTCTAATTCTATCTTGGGATAGAACTATGGATTAGGATTAAAAGAGGTGCAAATGTAACTAATTATTCTAGGTCTAACCAATAAGATCTACATGAGATGGAAACTAATACTTTTTATAGAGATAATTTAAAAAAGATGTGTATGAATATATTCTAAGTACAAGGAATCATAGGATATTGGCCCTTGAATTCTTAACACTGACTAGGTCAAGGATCAATTTTTCATCTTCGATGGACATGGTAGTTTCAAATTAATTAGATCAAAATAATTTACCTAATTACTAGCCATGAGGTTAAAAAGTTTTGATTCGAAGATTAGTTTCATTTAAATATACACATACTCTTAACCCCTAAGCCTAAAAAGATTATTCACTCATGATAATATAATTTGATTGTAGGTAAATAGTAAAAATTCATGACATAATGAATAAACCATATAATTTAATGAAATTCACAATTGAAATCATATAAAAGCTATAAAAAACAAATTTGAATAATGAAATAATAAAGAATATTGAACCAATTATGGATTTAATTGAAATTTTAATTTGACTAAATCAATAGATAACACAATTTAAATTATGATAAATTCAATAAAAAGTGGAAACCATGTAATAAATAAAGCATTAAAAGAAATAAATAGAAACAAACTTGAAAGAAAAAGGGAAATAAATAAAGAATAAAATAAGAAATGATGTTTGGAATCTGATCTCCTATAAATATGGTGAGGGTGTCCTCATATATATAGTTTTTATAATTACATGATGTGTGAATGATTCATGTCATGTAACTCTTTTAAATGACTTATTCATCAAGACTTTCACGGCGTATAAGTGGATTTTATGAGTACTTAGATCCTCAAAGAAATCTGAATATTTTGGATCTCATCAATTACACAATGTGAATATTTTATAGGATTCTCAATTTGATAATGTCGCATTTTTTATATATCTCATTTCATGTATTGAATCATTTTTCAGTTATATTCTTTAATGATGTTTAATATAGATTCACATCGTGTAGTTGGATCAAATTGTATAATTTAGATTAATGGGATGGCCCTGAAAAACTTGGTACTCTTATCGATGATTATTTGTAATTTACTTTATACTAAATATTTGTAATGTTTAACACATATTTATCATATTTATGTTTCATGGATGAACGTGAAGTGAATTTATGTTTCTTAATTTCCATGTTTTTCTCTATATTGTTCTACATGTTGTTCCTGTCACAAGACTATACAAAAAATTAATAAAATAAATTCATATCCTATTGAATCAATTAATATACAATGAATTCAAAAATAATTGATATTAAAATATATATACAAAATATTGATACCAAATACTCCCACACAACAATCTTTCCCATCCTTGAACAAAATCATGATATTAAAACTCAATGGGTATATACATCAATAATAGAGTTTTCAAATTATGATGCTCATAAAAACTAATTATAACTGAAGATTATAATATAATACATCATTCCCATTAATTAATTCACAAATCATACTTCATTAAAAATTTAAATTCAATACATTTTCTCTTTTCACAAACAAAATTCATCCTTTCATTAACAACCATTCCATTTATGATTTTCCTCACCATGAATCTTTCATTTCATCATTAAAGGTATATATTTGATGGAATTATTATCATATCTAATGTACAAGGTTTTAACTATAGTATTAATTTGAATATAAATTCTCCATATTGTAAATAAAAACATTACAATTTATCGCATGTTATTTTCAATTTGGATCAAATGTCTATGAGGCCAAGGAATGGTCGCCATAAATATTGAAAATAAAGTAATACACAATGATGTGCATAAAAAATAATGTGTAATAAACATTATTCAAAATAATATCATAATTAAATACTCCTCTACAAACTAATTTCTTCTCACACATCCGCGAAATCATATGTAATGGACAACAGCCGATGTGAACATAATGAAAAATAACCCCTTCTTATTTGTTTTTTCATTTATTTTGTTTTTACACATTTATAATTCATTATTGGAATTAAAATCACATCCATCATCTAAAAATGTATGATAAAAATAATTATATTTTTATTGGAAATTTATTATTATCCAAGGAAAAACCCATTTTATACAAAAAAATATCCAGAAGCTGCTATTATGATAAGTCTCACATCCACCACCTAACAACAAATGATTTCGAGATCAATTGGCTATAAATGGTTATTTTTGGCCGGTGTGATAAAAAATTATAATATTTTAACAATAATAGAGATAAATAAATAAATATAATGAATATATATATTAACATTCCCCTAAACCCCTATATAAACACCTTGTAGTCTCTTCTCAAGATACAAAATCTCAACTCTACTATGAATAACCCCTCCTCCACACTCATTCAACTTAATATCATGAAAAATCTATGGAATATTGTAGGATGGGAAAATATTTTTCTATAATGTAGATTAATCATAGCATGTTCATCCATTGATTGTTTGACTAAAAAGTATAAATGTATAGGTGGGTCCTAGGATAATTGTGATCGTTAATAAAATGACTCGATAATTTTAAAAGTGAATTTGTTTACTCATATATTTTAAATGATATTAAAAAAAATTCATGTATTATTACATTCTCCATGTTTGGCTCATAATACTCACCTAGAAAAATTCAAAATATTAGGTCTAGAATATTCTTGGTAATTGGAATGGAAAATAAGTCAGTCAGTTCATGGTATGATAATCAACAATAAAATTACTGAATTCATTATTCTAATAATAATAAAATTATAAAATTATAAATAATTTTCATGAAATTTAAAATTTATGTAAGACTATCCTCATTAAAATTCCATTTATATCTTTTATTTTTATGGGAATTATAATTCAATTTTTCCAAAAAATCAGATTTCATCCCCCAATTTATAATGTATCATAGATTAGTGAGTAAAAAACATAAAAAATCAAAAAATGAATGCAATTAACTAATTAAATTGAGTTATTGTATCAATTAAATCAATTAATCCATTTCTCCCTTACTAAAAAATCATAGTGGGGAAACCAAGGGATGTAAAATATATAATCAAGTAAATATTACATGACATAAATTGGTTTTATTAAATAAGTTCCTCAGGTTCTATCTGATCCAAGTTCACAATGTTAACAATAATTATTCAAATAAAACTGATCTCATGATCTATATTGGTCATGTATTCAATGCATAATTTTATTCCTATTACTTACATCCAAAGGCATGGAAAATATAAGTAAAAAAGTGATAGTACAATCCCATTTATAATTTAAAATAATTGTCTCCAAAAAATTAATATATTGACCAAGGGGAGAGTTATTAATATTAGAAAATAATATATCTAAGTACTAGAAATAAGTTTAAAAACCTAGGTTTCCTTCCAATACTAACTATATTTTAAATATATCTCAGTGTTACCCCATGTGTAAATTATTGACGTGGTGAAACTATTTTAAGTGTATTATGCATTGAGACTTTAATGTAATATAAGAGGATTTTGAACCATTTACTTAAGATACACAAATAACTCTGAATATTTTTGATCTCATTGGTAAAATACCCTAAATAATTAGAGGGATTTAATGTTCGAGAATTTTACATAATGTACTAATCTCACATTATGTATCTCATCAGGTTTGTAATTTGAGTCATTCATGACATTTTATCTAAATTCGCATCATCTACTTTGTTCATGCCACTTAATTTGGATTCAATATCTAGGCATAATCATTCATGATCTCTTTAGGAATATTAAAAATGTTTAACTTTAGATTAATTATTTTTAATTTTGAACTCACCATCATCATATTTTCGGTTTTGTGATGAGGTATAATATATGTTGTCATGATGTTACTTTATGTTCCTTAATTTATATGTTTTCCTATATATTTTTACACATGTCATTCATATCACCATAATATACAAAACATTAATACAAATATTATTCTAATATCTAATAATTTAATATCCAGTGAATTCAACTATAATAGATGTGAAATTATAAATAAATAATAGAGATAACAATAGAAAATCTAAATTAGATAGATAACGCAACTTCTCCCAACTAAGAAGGGGGGAAGTGATAGATTGAGACATAATGGTTAGAATACCATAATACTCTTAAACATCAAGATAAACCTCCTCAATTTAGGGCATTATTTTCAACTCACTTCTCAACTCTTGCACAATCTATGATTGGGTATTCCTACATGTTCGTCAAAAACAATGATACACTTTTTGGTTAATATGTTAAATTTAAATCAAAATATGGAAAATACTCAACCAACATTTTCAACTAAAGGACAAGTTCCAAGTATAATAAATAATAATTTTATCTCTTTTGGTCATCTTATACCTCAAAAATATCACCTAAATTATAATTATTCCAATATTCCATGGCATAATCCACTACTGGAATCTCGCGGTCATGTTTTGGGTAGTTCCACACTTATGGCCTCACCATAGAGGAAACATAAAAAAACTAGATAAAATCCTGTATAAGAACTGATCCCAATACAATCTATGATATTTCCCTATATATGGTACACTTTATACTCAGATAATGTAAGGTCGGGTTTTTTAAACATCCCTTTTATCTATAAAAGGCTCTCTCACAAGAGCCTATCCAAAACAATGTCACCCCCATCTTCGTCAAGATGGTCACCTTCACTATAATTTGGGATAACTCTTAAATTAACAACTAGTAATAAATAGAGAAATCAAAAAATATGATAATATTAAAAAAATGGGAATATATAATGAAATTATATATTCATCCTTCTCTAGTTTTATTGAGACACCATCCTCAAATATTAAAACCCCCTTGAAGTAAACCATATCTATAACACCCCGACCCCAGTTACCTAGAGTCGGTGCATTATTACATAACATTGGCATGATCTCAAGAATGATCAGGCATCGAAAGACCGATTAGTTTAGTATCCTTGGAATAACTAGATACATTAATAAAGATTACATTACATCATAAAATGAAAACTACAAAAATATAGTCTCCATAGTTTACACTCTTATCCCCTCATACTATCCCTGCAGGTCATTCATAAATTACTTATTCACATCCTGGAAAAAATAAAACATAGAAAAGGGGTGAGCTCAAATTCCCAGTAAGGATAACAATATAGCGGATAATTTCATAAATAAGAATAAACATTTAAGGAAATGTATAACTAAAACAAAATCCTTTCAAACTTGAACTTCAACATAGTATGGAAAAAATAAAATGAAATAATTCCATTTACTTATTCACATGGATATTCTACTAATCGAATAATCACATGCAATATCAATAACCACTTTCATAATGATGGAATGCATAATCCCATACTATCATAACCACATACCCAAGGCCTTGTGCCAAGACTACAAAAAAGATTTTTCCAAGGCCTTCTTCCAATACACTAGTTTGTCTCATGAGACCTACCGATGCATCGAGGAGCTATAGCGGGCTCCACCCGTCACATATTAAGTCCAATGCATTCCCATATGAAAAGGTTTAAACATAACATAATCATTCATATTAAAACTAGCATACGAAATGTAAATAACTCATCCATAAACCATGAATGGTATAAAAATAACACATCAACATTCAAACATATCACAAAACCTTCAATAAAATATTGAAGTTTTCTATCGTAATAAATCAACTTCAAATAAACTTAAAATCCATTAAAGGATGTTGACATAGATGAAATCTAAACTCTTTTTAGAGAAATATCTGTTTTTATTTTGAAATAATTTAAGATTCATATACATATAAAATAAAACATTTTCTTTGAAAATATTCTAATATGCTTGTAAGGGATGCTTCAAAGATTTTATAATGGCAGAAAATAGCCGCACCCTCCGTATAAGTTAAAAAAACATTCTTACCTTAATTCTATTGAAAAGGTTAAAAAGGACTTTGTTTGGAAAATGACGGAAGGATCCCTTTATAATCCACTTATAAAAGTCTACAAGGGTATAAATGACTTAACCCATATTATAGTAAATATTAAAAAAAATGTTTTGAAATTCATTTTTATGAAACATGGATTTGGATGATAAAGAAGTCCCAGTATATTATTACGTATAAACAACCTCAGATAATAAAGAGATTGCGAAATAAACCCTTACCTTGTACTTTACCTTGGTTGGATTAGGTTAACCTCCTATATAATGGTGAAATAATTGTTATCAAATTATACAATAATCATATATATTAATATTATATCATATATGATATTTTAACATTTCTTTGTTAATAATATTTTATAATTATCGTTGTTTCGAGTGTTAACTTACTCGTTCTCTTTTATATATATTTTTTACATAAGTCATGTTTTTCATGGATAGGTTGTATCTTATTCATATCCATAATGATATAAATTCCTTAAACATTATTTTGAAATCATCAAATGATAATTATACTTGAATGGATACGATGGATAATGAATCTCATCGCGTTCGTGGAGACGGTAGTCTGTACGTACGCACGTGCGACAATATCATTCTTTTGATATTAAAATAATATATAATTGGATGGTATATCATATATACAGAATAAATATCATGTTATATTTATTATTTACATGAATTACACATCATTATTATACCCATCCAAATAATAATTTATTGAATGAAAATTACACCACGACATAGAGACGGTAAGTCGTACGTACACACGTATGGTGACATGTCATTCAAAGGATGGATAGAAAACTGAATATGGTTGTACCATATTTATAATTAAATAACAGTATATAGAATATACTGGAGTTTTTATTTTATAATAGAAACACAAATAAAGATTATGTTGAAGAAGAAATGAACTTGAAAGAGGGTGGTGAAAACATTACCTCTTCTTCGGGTTCTTCCTTTTGATTTGATCAAAAGGGCTCCTTAGGTTAGCTTTCAGATCAAACTAAGGCCTCTAGGTTGTATTGAGGGAAGTTTAGAGAGTATTTGGGTAGGGTTTGGCAGAGCCAAAAGGATTTGAATCTGTGAATTAGTGATAAGGGGGAGTTCCCTTTTATAAGAGGGGTGAGGGGCACATTTGGAAAAGCTAAAAATATTATTTTATAGTAAATTCATATTCGGTTTATAATGGCTTAAAAGTGGATTATTTAAATTTTAAGGTGGGGATGGGTCGAAAACCATGCAACCAATAGAATTTAAACAGGTTTGGGTCATTATATTAACCTTATCTTTAAGTATTAACTCTTAGTTAATTAGTTTCACTTTTACAATGTCTCTTTATATTTTTATATTATATGGTTAATAAACCTACTATATACATCCAAGAAACCCCTAAAGTGGTACATTAATGATACAAATATCATGATATAAGTCTCTTGGCTAAACCTTAGATTTTTAGGAATTTAATATCAATTAATAATATAATATTTGTTTTAAAAACTCTTTTATGTCAATTTTTACACTATTAAATAATTGATATTTGTAAAAATCATTACAGAATGATTACTTCAAAAAAAGATAATTAAATCAATCCTAACATGTCATATTAACCTATAAAATTATTTTTATTTATAAAAAGTCTCAAATTACATTTATTTGGGTATTTATAATATCAATTATTCTAATTTTTCATTAATTAGGTAATTACCGCATCACCATTGTGTCATAAATAAATTAAATTATTTAATGTCTAAAAATTATAAATAAAATACAATTATATAGGAAATAATTTTATATTTCTAATGAATATTTACAATCTAATTTATCTTATGTATAACACTATATTAAAAATGTTTTAGTAAATAAAATTTGATTTTCACTCTTTTAACTCTTCTTTGAATTAAATAATAATAAATGTCCTAATCTAATACAAGTGGACCTAAATGATAATATTTTATTCCTAAGATTTTTTTTGGTCGAAATACACTTGTATAATAGAATTAGGACATGTGTTAGGGTAATATTAATATCATTTTTACCCTTAATTACCCTGTTTACTTTTAACCGTGGTAAATAAAACTAAAAAGTAACTATTCACCAAAAATTATTTTCATCTCATTGAACCAAATTTTACACCATGATATTAACCGTGTCTCTTGGATTTTCAAAATTCCACTCATAGAAGCGGTGAAATTTTATTTTATAAAAAATTCAATTTTTTTACTACTACTTAGTGGTTTAACTATTCATCAAAAAATGTAAGTTTCCAGAAAAATACCAAAAATTAGGCCTATTCTATATTTGATATTATAAATTCAAAAATGATGTCTATTTTCATAAATTCATTACATATCAGTTGCATTAATTAATTTAAAAGTTAATTCCCATCGTTAAAACAAAGAACATGTTTTTAAGAGATAATAACTATCAAAAGATTGACACTTGTTCATGTCTGGTTTAAATGTGAAATTATATCCAATGACCAACATTGTATTAAATGGTAAAAATATATTCTAAATATACTTTAAACCCACTCAAATTAATAATTTATCACTATTAATTATTTTGTTTAAAAAGATGTTTTCAATTAAAATTTAGTAATTTTTTCAATTCATCAATATATGAAAGTTATCTGAAATGTACCAAAATTTCACCCTAAGATAATTTCGATATCATGAATCATAAAATGAAGTCCATTTTGAAAGATAAAATTTATAAAATTTCAAAACGTAGGTATTACTCTTCATAACGGCTAGTTTGATTGGTTGTGGTGTGTTTTAGAACTCGAAGTTGCATACAACACACGCTACTGTATTATTCAAAGGAAAGCATACCATGGAATCATGAGATGTTTAATTGAAAATTTTTGATGTCCCCATTCTAAAAAGTAAATTTATTTAGTCAAATTCAATATATAAGAGTTTAAAATATTGGATTTGAAAAGGGTTCACTATTAAAAGTTTGTAAAAGTGAAGTACTGAAAATGAATTTGTTCTTCTATTATGTCTAAGAAACTCATAATATGGATTCTAAAATTATAAGTATTATATAAAGTTTAAAATTTAGATAATACTATTCATAAACTATTTTGAACTTTTTTTTAGTAAGTCATGGTGCGCTTGAACTCGGTGTTGCGTGTAGTCCAAGTTATTGAATTATTTTGAAGAAATAACACACTATGAAATCTTGGGTGTTACATTCTCCCCACCTTCACTAAATTGTGTCCTCACAATTTGAAATTGTTCTTCGAAAATAAAAGGTTGAATATAGAAAATATCTTTGTGGGAAAACCCACATCGTAAATTGGGTTAATAAAATTTAATTTTAATAAGAGGAAAAGAGAAATGAAAGCGTCACAAGAAAATTATGATCTCTATTCGAAGAACATTGATGGAAATTAGAGACATATAATTGGAGGAAAAACATAAATATTTATAGGTAGTGATTGAGGTCATCAATCACAAACAAGTGTAAAATTGAGGGCCTTAAATTCATCAATCTTTGATGATTTAAAATACTATCGGTTCAACAAAACATATGGTATTAGGATAACACTTTTTTTGTTTTAAGATCCCTTCACTATAGTATAAGAATTAATTTATTCATTGATTAAGAGAAGAAGAAAAATATATACTTGACAAGTAGAGTCTCATCCTTTAACTAAGTTCTACCACAAACTCATCATTCACTCTAAAAGATAATAGAACATAAAAATAATATTCTATTTATCTTATTCGTATAGGGTTAAAAAATGTATTTTTAATTCATCTAGAAGAACCAATAAAAAATGACATTATTCAATCCAGGAAATCACGTGGGTTAGTGGTAGGTGATACACCCTTGTCGCTCTTCGGTTGTGGGTTCAAGTCTCACGGCCTTTCCGGACGTGACGGGTTGCCGCCCGACCTCCAAGTTATCCTTTTATGGCTATCCAAAATAATCCAAACTAGAACTATCCAACATACTTCAGTCCAAAATTTATAAGGAAGGTAAACACAATGAAGATCCTTTTTTCCATGTAATAACATGTGAACACCTTCATCATGTATTCTTTTAAAACACTACAACATCCTGAATTACCATAAAACCTTATTGATTAAATTCATGATCCCTTATTCCTTAAATAATAATAGATATACTCCTTCAATCCAAAAACGTTTTAAACCCAAACAATGATAGAATATAAAAATCATTAATCAGTTTCAAGGTAGTCAATAATATCCAATATAATTTATCGAAATCAATCATGTATTATTTTAAAATCACTACCTCGGTATCAGAACCATATTATGGTTTATCTTTCTCTCAACCATGTATTTTCTAAAAATTTAACCTGCTATTGAGTCACTTTTCTTTTATCCACACAATCTCAAGTCCTTAATGAAAGAGTACTGCAGTAAAATCCTTATATACTCCATAATTATTATAATAAGTACATTGTTGATACAAAAATCAAATGACATAATCAACATAAGAACTCTAATCATTCATCTTTATCTGTGGTAGTATCATAACATGATTATTATCTAATAGCATCATTTGCGGCATAGTTTGATGATTGGGACATAGGTTCGCGTAGTGTCCAAACTCCTTGCAGATAGAGCATTGTACATTTGAAACCATTTTCTTACCCTTGCAGTCACGTACTTTGTGCCATTTTCCTCCATACTTATAAAAAACTCACATTCCTTTCAGGCACGCTCCAAGGTGTCTCTTTCCATAGTTATCACATATGGGAAAATTCTTCTATTCCCTCTTCCCTTTATCCATCTTTCTCTCTTCCATCCTTTTCTTATCTTGCTTCCCTTCAAAGCCATATGACTCAGTAAACTCTTTACTTATCTTATCAAAACATGATATTATTTCTTCATATGATGATAATACATGTGAGACTATTTCTCTTATAAATTATGGCTTAATACCATGAAATATATGATCCATCTTTCTCTTTGTATCATGTGCATTGTTGGAGTTCTCATTCCTTCTACTAGGCACCAATTCTAAACAATGGAATACACTAGATTAGTATATGAATAACAATACCAAATCCCAAACTTTTAAAACACATAACATAAATTAAATAGTTTATGGATATAATCCATAATCATAAAAATGTCTCCTTTGAGGAAGTATATACTCATAAACACTTCATAATGGTTTGTAAAGAAAATGAGAATTATCCTAAGCATATCCCCCAGGAGTGTTGTAACCAATAGTGTAGCAAGGCCCGTTGTCATGCACCAGTTCCCGTTCGAGTCTAGCTGAAAGTGTTGTTTTTGGGTTTTACCCCTAGGTACATCTATGCCAGAGCCGCCTCTACCTAATTGTATCCAGACGAGGATGCATTGCTCGGAAAACTCACAAAATCTCTAAAATACTAAAATTTTAGGAATTCTTCTATACTAATCCTCAAAGTCCATCTTAAATCTATGTACTCTAATCAGATTTTATCTAAATCTAGCTTCCAAGGTTTGTACTAAACTTCCTCTGATACCAAATATAACGCCCCAACCCCAATTACCCAGAGTCGGTGCATTATTTCATAACATTGGCATGATCTCAAGAAAGATCATGTCTCGAAATACCGATTAGTTTTGTATCCTTGGAATAACTAGATACATTAATAAAGCTTACATTACATCATAAAATGAAAACTACAAAAATATAGTCTCCATAGTAAACACTCTTATCCCCTCATACTATCCCTATAGGTCATTCATTAATTACTTCTTCACATCCTGGGAAAAATAAAACATAGAAAAGTGGTGTTCTCAAATACCCAGTAAGGATAACAATATAGCTGAAACTTTCATAAATAATAATGAACATTTAAGGCAATGTATAAATAAAACAAAAGCCTTTTAAAAATGAACATCAACATATTATGGAAACAATAAAATGAAATAATTTCATTTACTTATTCACATGGATATTCTTCTAATCGAATAATCACATGCAATATGAATAACCACTTTTATAATGATAGAATGAAAAATGCCAAACTATCATAACCACATAGCCAAGGCCTCGTGCTAAGACTACAAAAAAGATTTTTCCAAGGCCTTGTTCCAAGGCACTAGTTTGTCTCATGAGACCTACCGATGGATCGAGGAGCTATAGCGAGCTCCACCTGTCACATATTAAGTCCAATGCATTCCCATATGAAAAGGATTAAACATAACATAAACATTCGTATTAAAACTAGCATACGAAATGTAAATACTTCATCCATAAACCACAAATGGTATAAAAATAACACATCCACAGTCAAAAAAATCACAAAACCTTCAATACAATATATAATTTTTTTATTATAATAAATCAACTTCAAATAAGCTTAAAATCCATCAAAGGCTGTTGACATAGATGAAATCAAAACTCTTTTTAGAGAAATATATATTTTTATTTTGAAATCATTTAAGAATCATATATTTGTAAAATAAAACATTTTCTTTGAAAATATTCCTATAATATTTTAAGGGAATCTTCAAATATTTTATAATGACGGAAAATAGCTACACCCGCCGTATAAGTTTAAAAAACATTCTTACCTTAATTCTGTCGAAAAGGTTAAAAAGGACATTGATTGGATAAATGACGGAAAGATTCCTTTATAAACCACTTATAAAAGTCAAAAAGGGTATAAATGACTTAACCCATAATCTATTAAATAGTAAAAAAATTTGAAATACATTTTTAAGAAACATGGATGTGGTTGATAAAGAAGCCCCAGTAGATTATTATGTATAAAAAACCTCAGATAATGAAGAGATTGCGAAATAAACCCTTACCTTGTACTTTTTCTTGGTTAGGGTAGGTTAAAATCCATTATAATGGTTAAATAATTGATATTAAATTATACAATAATCATATATATTAATATGATATCATATATGATCTTTTAACATTACTTTGTTAATAATATTTTAGAATTATCGTTGTTTCGGGTGTTAACTTACTCATTTTATTTTATATGTTTTCTTACATAAGCTGTGTTTTTCATGGATAGGTTGTATCTTATTCATATCCAGAATGATATAAAGTCCTTAAATATTATTTTGAAACCATAAAATGATAATTATACTTGAATGGATATGATAGAGAATGAATCGCATCGCGTTCGTGGAGACGGTAGTCCGTACGTACGCACGAGCGACAATATAATTCTTTTGATATTAAAATAAGATATAATTGGATGGTATATCATATATACAGAATAATTATCATGTTATATTTATTATTTACATGAATTACACATCATTATTATACCCATCCAAATAATAATTTTTTGAATGACAATTACACCACGACGTGGATATGGTAAGCCGTACGTACACACGTATGGTGACATGCCATTCAAGGGATGGATAGAATACTGAATATGGTTGTACCATATTTATAATAACATCATATTATATATAAGATACTAGAATTATTATTTTAGAATAAATAACAAAGAAAGAAGAAGTTGAAAAAGAAAGGAACTTGAAAGAGGGTGGTGAAAACATTACCTCTTCTTCGGGTTCTTCCTTTTGATTTGATCAAAAGGGATTTTTAGGTAATCTTTCTGATCAAACTAAGGCCTCTATGTTGTAGTGAGAGAATTTCAGAGAGTATTTGGGCAGGTTTTGGCCGAGCCAAAAGGCTTTGAATGTGTGAATTAGTGATAAGGGGGAGTTCCCTTTTATAAGAGGGGAGAGGGGCACCTTTGGAAAAAGTAAAAACATTATTTTATAATAAATTAATATTAGGTTCCTAATGGATCCAAAGTCGATTATTTAAAATTCAATGTGGGTATGGGTCAAAAACCACTCAAAAAATAGAATTTGATAGGTTTGGGTAATTATATTAACCTTATATTTAAGTATTAACTCTTAGTTAATTAGTTTCACTTTTACAATGTCTCTTTGTATTTTTATATTATATGGTTAATAAACTTACTATATACATACAAGAGACCCCCAAAAGGTCCATTAATAATACACCTATTATGATATAAGTCTCGTTTCCGAACCATAGATTTTTAGGAATTTAATATCAATTAATAATATAATATTTGTTTTAAAAACTATATTATTTCAATTTTTACACTATTCAATAATTGATTTTTGTAAAAATCATAACAGAATGACTACATCAAAAACAAAGTTAATTAAATAAATCATAACATTTCATATTAACCTATAAAATTATTGGTATTTATAAAAAGTCTCAAATTACATTTATTTGGGTATTTATAATATCAATTATTCTAATTTTTCATTAATTAGGTAATTACTGAATCACCATTGTGTCATAAATAAATTAAATTATTTAATGTCTAAATATTATAAATAAAATACCACTATGTACGAAATATTTTTATCTTTCTAATAAATATTTAAAATCGAATTTATATTATGTATAACCCTATATTAAAAAAAAAATTAGTAAATAATCTTTGAATTTAACTCTTTTAACTCTTCTTTGAATTAAATAATAATAAATGTCCTAATCTAATAAAAGTGGACCTAAATGATAATATTTTATTCCTAAGATTGTTTTTGGTTGAGATACACTTGTCCAATAGAATTAGGACATGTCTTAGGGTAATATTAATAACATTTTTACCCTTAATTACCCTATTTACTTTTAACCATGGTAAATAAAAGTAAAAAGTTACTATTCACCAAAAATTATTTTCATCTCATTGAAACACATTTTACTACTTGATATTAACCGTTTCTCTCAGAGTTTTTAAATTCCATTCACAGAAGCTGTAAAATTAAGTTTTATGAAAAATTCAGTTTTTTTAACTACCACTTAGTGGTTTCACTATTCATCAAAAAATGAATGTTTCTAGAAAAATACCAAAAATTAGGCATAAGATATATTTGATATTATGAATTCATAAATGTTTTGTATTTTACCATATTCAGAACATATAAGTTGCATTAGTTAATTTAAAAATTAGTTCTGGTCGTCAAAACAAATAGTGTGTTTTTAAGAGATAATAACTATCAAAAGATTGACACTTGTTGATGTCTGGTTTAAATGTGAAATTACATCCAATGACCAAAATTGTATTAAATGGTAAAAAATATATTCTAAATGTACTTTAAAACCATTAAAATTAATAATTTATCACTATTAATTATTTTGATTAAAAAATTTGTTTTTAATTAAAATTTAGAAATTTTCACTGTTCATCAAAATATGAAAGTTATCCGAAAAGTACCAAAATTTCACCCTAAGATAATTTAGATATCATTAATCCAAAAATGAAGTCCACTTAGAAAGATAAAATTTATTAAATTTCAAAAATTAGGTATTATTATTCATAACGGCTAGTTTGATTTGTTGTGGTGTGTGCTAGAACTCGAAGTTGTGTAAAACACAGGCTACTGTATTATTCAAAGGAAAGCATACCGTGGAAGCTTGGGATGTTTGATTGTAAATTTTTGATGTCCCCATTCTAAAAAGTAAATTTATTTAGTCAAATTGAATATATAAGAGTATAAAATATTGGATTTAAAAAGGGTTTACTATTAAAAATTTGTAAAAGTGCAATACTGAAAATGAATTTTTTCTTACATTATCTCTAACAAACTCATAATATGGATTCTAAAATTATAAGGATTATATAAAGTTTAAAATTTAGTTAATACAACCCATAACCTATTTTTAACGTCTTGTTTAGTAAGTCATTGTGCGCTTGAACTCGGTGTTGCGTGTAGTGCAAGTTATTGAATTATTTTGAAGAAATAACACACTATGAAATCGTGGGGTGTTACAATATCAATTAATAACTAAAATAATTAGTGTTTGACATATAATTGATACTCCATAAGTGTAATCAAAACTGAAACATCCCTATCTCTAGTAAACTAGAGATGGAGTTTAATTTTTTAATAATTATGGGATATAATGTATTACACCACACATTATTGATTAGTTTATCAATCATAAAAAACAAGATTCATTAATAGTCTCCATATTAGAAACTAAATATAATATCATGTCCTAAGAAACATTCTTTCATCATTGAAAGCATTAAAACATCCCTCTTCATATTCTAGGGAATGAAAAATAAATAAATAGTGATCTAAAATACTCAGTAAGGATTATGTACAGTGAAATATATCATGAGTAAATAAGGAATAATAAATATGGAATTGTTGATGATCAAAACACATTATATTCAATCAACATCATTTGTTCAAATTGAAACCATGGAAAATAACAACATAATAGTGACATGGCTAATAGAAGAAAAATCCTCTATAATATTAATTTGTAAATATGGACATTCATGATCTTACCATTAATGTCTCATCCATGTTGTAATGAATCATTCCATCAAAACCATATGAAAATAATTCTTAATAGATGAGAAGGTGGAAAAAAATACCCATCTACTATGGAATGAAAGCTACTTTGTCTCATGAGACCTATCATTATTTCAAGGGATATATATATAAAATCCCAAACCATTACGGAAAAACATCCCAAAAGATTTCCTTATATAGTGAAATAAAAATTAAAAACATATATGATTCTATATATCAATAAATAAATATTCATATTTAATCAAGGATATAAAACATCAATATTTCCAAAGTAAAAGAAATAAATATATTAATAATATTCCTTCAATTGATATTGTATATTGAAATTTTATATGATTTTGAAAAAATACAATTGTTTTAAATTATGTTGTATAAATACATGATTCCTAAATATGTGCACTGGGGGGATAAAATAATGTTCAACGAAATTATGGTGGTTGATATGGAATGTGATCATGAGAATGTTAATGAATGAAAAACATAAATCAATAAAGTATAAAATAGGACCATTGATTCATTATAAATGATGGTTTTTTAGTAAAACTAATCCTTTTGTAAATAAAAAATATAATAGAATAAAAACACAAAAATAAATTCCACTTACCTTTTTGTAATAATAATGTTATAAATCAACTATAAACTTCATTTCAATCCTTTATGAAAATAATACACTTTTCTTTTCCAATGAAAAATCATATAAATTTGTATTCTTTGATAAACCATTAAAACATATAGAGGAATATAAATGGTTAATATTTTATATGGATTCATACAAATTTAGTCACATCAATTAAGTTAAAAAACATTCATTTCATAATTTTATAATGAAATTAAAAACTTCAAACATCAAAAAAATATAGAATATTGATTTTTAAACATATATGATCATAGTTAAATTTATTTCAAAATTATATCAAATAATTATTGTAGTGTAAATAAGGACAAAATTGAAATTATATAATGAACATGGGTTTGGTGTAGAATGTTTCTCTATATAAAAGAGATGATAAGGACGGTATCCCTTACATGAATCTTTCTTGCTGATTCATTATCCAAAAATCTATGAAATGGAAAATAATAATTCAAAACACACAAATAAATAGATTTAAAATCACTATTTTTCATTTTAATACTTTGGAAAAAAAATAAGGAATATTTATAAAGCCATGCACTGAGACAATATGAGATTCTGATGCCTAGAGAGATTTATTGTTGATATAATAAAAATATTAAATATATTATATGGCATAAACATTAGTCAAAAATTTATGAAATAACTCCAACAAAAAATGTTTCAATAGAAATCATAGATCTTGATTGTATCTAGAAGGTTTGTTTTACCCTATGCATTAATACACCTTTTTTAACCAGAAGTTTTATTTGATGTATTCACGATCCCAAATACATAAATAATCAAATTTAATTATTTATTTTTATATTTTTGATTAAACTACCTAACCCTATATATAAATATACTATTATAGAAAACATAAAGTGTTATCGATATAAATATATTATATTAGAGGTTATGGGTTATTTTTTCCTTGGTGATTCAGAATCATGGGTCACCAATTAATGGATCGAGGTGAATCAAGTGATGAATATCAAACACAATGAGGTATTAATTTTCATCTCTAGAGGATATGTTATTCCATATTGTATGAACCAAATAGAGGTTGGTAATTGTTTTTCATTGGGTAATTTTTCCCTATTGTATTATACATTGATTAAAGTGAATAAATTCACTCAATAGGTTGATTCTTGGGTCAATCATGTTGTGCAGATATGAGTTTATCTTCCTATGTATATGAATTGATTTATTTTATTTATTAATCTTTGTTCATCATTCACATGACAATGGATTTAGGCCAAAACAAAAAATTTATGCGGTTCATTCCACATGTTTTTTTGGTTTTCTCTCCACATGCTACACACATTAATCACATACATTATTTTTCATTTGTTGTTCGATGAATAAAAATAAATGGGTCATTTCACATTAAATATTTAATGTAATGAATCATTTATGATGGATCAAATTACAAATTGGTGATTAAATCTAGGTGTATGGTAATGAATATGGATCAATATTGGATTTGGGTGACCCATAACTTGAGTTTATTGAGGATATGGAAACACAATTTTAGAGGGATTGATTTATGATCAAATTGGATGGCCCGAATCTTTCCACTAATGATGGAAAGTCATGGATTAAATGGATCCAAGATTTATGACATAATTCATAGTGGGGTGAGGTTCTTTTGACAAAATAGTTGACTATGAGAGAAGAACTATGGGTTTTGGAAAAAAACTGACTACACTACATGTAGTTCAAGAACACACAACATGTAGTATCCCATTTGGGAAGCAAGGGTTTTCATTGAGAGATAAATATCAAATATCGTGTTGTGTACCTAGATATCCTATGAATCATGGCCAACCAACATGGTGTGAACATCGATTACATGGCCATAAATATATAGGTTTATATATTAAATTTGTGATAGGTCACATTATATGTAACTGTTGGTGGATTCCTCAGCGTGTACAGGTAGTACATGTCTATAAGACCCATGTAGCCCAACATTAAATTCAAGGAGGGGAACACATTGTGTCCTTTGAAATGAATATGTTCATGAGAAGACATAACATGCTGAGTGGCGAATGATGCTTGTACATTTTTTGTGAGGTGAGGAACATGTCATGCACTTCGAAATGTAATCAGACTCATCTGGTTTATATGGGCACAACCCGAGTATATGGGAAATGGACACAACACATGGCTTGGAATAGATGGAATTTCTAGTTCCAAACAGTCATTTATATGTCATTTAACCCATGGGACACATAGTTTATTTTTATAAATTCGTGTTTTCTGATCATGATAAATGGTAATTTCTTGGTTTGTTAATATATTTTGAGTACCCGTATGGCACACTTCATGTACTACATGAAGGGAAGGGTAGAACCTTCATTATTTTTAGTTGGTCTTTGGTATGAGTTTATATTTTTCCCGCATATTTTTTAAGTATAGACCATAATCTGTTGAATGGGAATCATTAGTCTATCCAGATAAAGGTTCAATGAATCCTTATATCCTAAACAAAAGATTTTTATCCCCTCAATGGGATGATTCTAGGATAAATTTCATGATGTCCCTCCATAGAAACTAATATGTGATCCTCTATCGTTACTCTTTTCACCTTGTTTAGGGTTTTTTGTATTAGTGTAACCTCCCTGAATAGGGTTTAGATCCCCTTTATAAAAATTTAATCGAATAGCGGTCATTATATCATCATACATATGATATCATACATAGATGGTTATTCTAGTAGGGTGCATGGGTTCCCCCATCGATCCTATGTGTGACTGCTTAACATTGTGTTGGGATCTCCATAGTTGTAGTGTGTGACATCTATAGTGACACCCGATAGACATCGACTCTTGGGGGAGCACCATATGTGGAAGTATATCTCATGGATTTTATTCCCCAAGATGATTTTTACCTTGAATCCTCGATCGGGATCTTGGGACTGACATTTTAGTTGAGACCTCTTGGGGCATGCATTATTTATTGAGTATATCTTTTTCTTATTTTTCTTATTGCTATGAATCATATACTAATTGAGATAACTGTTGATGATATGAATAAAACCTTGTTTCTTTATGATTACTAATTTTGGGGTTTCCTACTAGGTAATATTGAACTCATCCAAAATTGGCTCTACTTGCACATGCCATGTCTTATTCTAATGATAGGCCTTTTTATGAAGTCCTTCCAAGACTAGGGGAAGGGTGAGTATAGTTTCATCTAGATAGAAATTTTTTATAGTTAGTGATGCAATAGTTGTTATCCCCCTCCCTTAGAATATTTTTGAAAATAAGTAAAATCCATTTTTTAATATATAAGTATGTTAGTAGATATTTTAGCAGCTTATGCAGATTTTGAGGAGTGCCCATATCTTCAGGCTACGAGAGGAGAGATTTTACTAGGTCGGGAACTTTGAAGCATCATTAACTGGGATTGGTTATGTCTTGGTACAAGGGAAAGAATTTATTGATTATGGGTCATGATAGTTGAGACCGCATGAGTTGAACTATGTGACTTGAGACCTTGAGTTGGCAGTGGTAGTCTTTGTACTATAGATGTCGTGACACTACCTTATGGGGGAGCAATTCATCATCTATTCTGAGCACAAGAGTCTCAAGTATATAGTTTCCTGGATGGATATGAATATGAGACAATGATGTTGGATAGATTTCCTCTAGTACTATGACTTCATGATAGTCTATACACTTGGGAAGGGGAGCATGGTGTAAGATGATCTCAACAGGAGAATGAGTTCACAACTTCTGAATTGGTCCTTAGATAAGTTGGCCTTACTTCAGATTTCCATTTTGGATAGTGATATGTAGCATATCATTAGTCGATGTTTGTTTCCCATCCACTCTTATAGTGAGTCTGGGAGGCACAACTCTAAGATTCTAGTTGTGACACTATACGTTCCCAAATGTCCATAGGTCATGCACCTGTTGGATATTCGAAATGTGGGGAGGACTTCATACTTTTCAAAGGACACACCATAGTACAAGAGGCATTGCTAGAGGAGGTTTTGATGGAGTTCCATACATACCCTTTGGAAGTATATCTAGGTGTATAAAAGATGTACCAGGACCTCGGATGTCAGTACTAGTGGTTATGGATGAACAGGTCAATAACAATGTTTGTCACGAGATGCCTCATTTTTCAGCATGTTAAGGCTAAGAACCAGGTTCCAGTAGGTTTTCACAGAGCCTCTCGAATTTCCAAAGTGACATTGGGATGGAATATTGATGGAATTAATAACAAACATTCCATGAATGTGTAGGGGACATGATAAAATTTGGGTGATCGTAGGCCGACTCACCATGCTGGCCCACTTCATACCCATTTGAGAGTGCGGTTTAGTAAAGCTCACGGTACGCGTATATGTGCAAGGAATATTTAAACTCAATGGAGTCCCATCTACTATAATATCATATCATGATTTATTATTTATATCTTGTTTTTGGAAGGGATTGTAAGATAATTTTTTTACTCAATTGTGTAGAGCATAGCCTTTCACCCACAGAAAGATGGTCAGACTGTGTGGAACATATAGACCATGGAGGGTATGATCATTTCTTGCATCCTTTTTTTTTGCCGCACTTGGTTGGATCACATATCACTAGTGTATTTTGTGTACAAAAATAGCTACCAATCAACCATTGTTATGGATCCATTCAAGGCATTGTACGGACGACCATGTGAATCACTTTTATAATGGACAGACCTATTTGAGTCAACACTAATGGGTCTTGAGAGGGTATAGGCTACCAATGAAAAGGTTCAGGTCATACAAGAGAAGATGAAGACTGCACAGAGCCAATATATTTTTATGCTAATAGGTTTTGGAGACATCATTATCATCGATGTGATTGACTTCATTCCTGTGTGGACTAGGTTGTGCTTGGGCTCGAGAGTTTGAGTCGTACTGGGATTGACGACTTAGGTATATGTATGGGAATATTCCTAAGTAGAGTTGGTAGATACATTGTGATTGTGTCATTATTCTGTGTTTTATCCTTTGTGGGTTCTGGGAGACCTTCAGGGGTCTCAGTGTCCCTACTAAGTATCGTATACTCACCCCTACACGGGGTATGCCCGCACTACATTGTGTTGGATGCAGATGATGGACAACATTGATTGAGGTAGAGTCTTGTAGAGCTGGATGATGCTCCGAGGTGGACCACTTGGTGAGATGTACATGGAGCAGACGGACAGACCAGAGGTGCTGAGGAGGCCATCTATACCCACCCTTCAGGTGGGATTCTCGGAGGACGACTCAGTGGTTGCTGTTTTACTTTACTACAGTTGTACTAGTTTTTCAGTTGTACTTTACATAATGTTGGGCTTGTATTTCCATCCCCTTTCCTTTCAGCACTTACGTTGGTATTCAGTATTACTTTTTTCTTACTTCTGTTCTGTACTCTGTTTTGTTTTTTTACTTTTATAAAGGCAATGATTTCCCTTTCTATCATGATTTTCGCCTTTGGTGCTAGTCGCAAGCCCATGGCCTATGTAAGGTAGGCTTGGGGTAGTCACGGTACAGGACACATGGACGGATCGTGACAAATTGGTATCAGAGGAGTCAGTTCTACCACATAACTCAGGAATCTGGTCATTCTTTTATATGAAGCAATAATGTTAAGAGTATTGAGTGTGGTTTTTAGTCCAAGGAGTCTAGTGTTGGTTTCAAAAACAATGTATCCATACACCCGAACATGGATTTCTGAATTCCAACTTAGTCCACGAAAACACTGATTGTGTGTGTGTTTCCTTTGAAAACGTTTTCTTCGTGATTACTTTGTGTCAGATCACCAGGTATACTATTTAAACTGTGGCGTACCTGATCCTTTTTAGGATGGCCCTACGAAGGCTGCTAGCTTGGGTTCTGTGTTATGTATGAGACGGGATCCCACCGAGCGACGAGGCGTCGGTGCAGGGCCCCATCACAGCAGAGGCACCAGCGGTACCACTGCCTGCTGGGCCACTAATACCCCCAGATCCAGCAGCAGAGAGTTAATGACGCATGGGTGTGTGGCACGAGTTCCAGTGACAGAGGCCTCCCTGGTTCCATGGAGAGATGGACCCACCAGTATCTGGGGATTGGTTGGAGGTTGTCATCAGAGTTTTCAGTTTTTTGGGACACCAGCAAACCTTTTGGTGATCCTTACCGCGGGTCTCCCGCACGCAACAGCAGGCATATTGTGGAGCCTGATGCTCTAGGTGCATGACTAGACATCACTACTCTAGACAGACTTCAATAACATGTTCCAGGAAGATTTTTTACCATCCACCCTTCGTGTGGTGCGGATTCAATAGTTACTTCATCTGCAACATGGTAGCATGACAGTATCTTAGTACTCAGCGAGGTTCACTGACCTCTCACACTACTCCATGGATATGGTATGAGAAACGTTCTTTAGGGATCAAACCATTGAACAATTTCTCAGGCATATGTTTAGGGATTCAATGATCTCCCTCAACATCACGACGTAGGCGGGGGTGCTAGAGAGAGCCCTTCTAGTGGAGAGTTTTCTCGCTAAGCAGTCATCTGCGGCGAGACCCTCTGCAGGACGACACGTAGCGTAGTCTTCTACTGCCAGCAATAGATAGTTGAAGCAGAAGTTCAAGTGTACTAGGCCATCAGGTGGAAAAACTCAGGATATAGGTTCGGATGTGTGGGCTACACAAAACAAAGTCATCCATACGAGGAGCAGACAGTGTCGTGCATGTGGCGAGCATGGTCACATGGCTCGAGAATGCCCGACCCGCCCTCCTGATGAGCAGCAGGCAGTAGAGTAACCTCTTAAGCAGAGGCAGAGAGTCGACCATGGTGGTCCTCTGGGAGAAGCCGGACGTGGCATAGGAGATGGCAGAGTAGTAGGTGGTGGACGACGTTTCAAGGACCTACCACCAACACCACCAGGAAGTCCACCCCGACCGTAGGGAATGGGTGGATAGGGGAGAGCTCAGCATCAGGTAGTTGAAGCCTACGACCATAGTGCTCTGGGAGTAGGTGGATAGGAGGAAGACTAGCTCCAGGCATAATTACTTTTGTTCATGATTCTTCTATCATTGTTGATGTCGTTGTTTGTGGTTGGTTTGTGTCTTTTACTTTGAGCTGATGTAAATAAGGACACTTGTCCATGTAATGTTTGCTTTCCTACCATTTTGTATGGTTGATACTGAGAGGTTTCAGTTAAAACCATTTACATGACCCTCACATTCGATATTCCTAATGGAGGAGACCTAATGAGCACACACTGCTGCTGACAGTGTGACTCAACCCTTGGAGGAGAGAGTAACGGTTGGATCTCTTGGTAGTAGCGTCGGGGCCTTACGACGTAGTCCATGGAATGAAATTGCACCGTTCATGTCAGGATTGAATGTACTAGGCAAAGAAAGTGGTTAATATAGGGGATGAGACTAGATTTCCCTTTTCAGAAAAGGAGAAATCTTATCATCTCTTGTAGGACATAAGAAATAAATGGTGTCATCGAGTTCTTTTCAAATGGCTATTCACACCCATAGTTCATAGAGCTAAGGTTTTATGGTTTAATATAATCTCAAAAGTATCAAGTGTGTCTTCTTGTTGAAGGACCTATACCTAATATAGTGACATTTTCTTGAGTTCATTCGGGACTATGACTTTGAGATAGTATATACTCTTGGGAAGGGGAACATTATAGCAGATGATCTCAACAGGAGATTGGGAATTTAGCTTCTAGGAAAGGCGATGGAGCATCTAGTCGCACTCCAGATATCCTTTGTGGATATAGATGGAGGAGCCTTTCTATAGTCTCTTATAGTCACCCCCAACTTCTTCAGCAAGTTAGAGAGGCGCAGCCTGAGGATGTTGACTACGAGACAAGACGTGCTCAGATATCCTCAGGGTTGGCACCCGAAGGATTTTCTGAAGGTGGGGAGAACATCATCCTCTTCAGGGGATGTACCATGGTACCAGTTTCACTATAGGAGGAGGTGCTGATGGAGTTAAATACTTCCCCTCTAGTGGTACATCCAGGATTGGTGAAGATGTATCAGGACCTAAGACGACAACACTGGTGGCAGTGAATGAAGAAGGCATTAACAGAGTACATTTCATGATGCCTCACTTGACAGCAAGTGAAGGCGGCACACTAGGTACGAGCATGCTTGGTACAACCCTTAGAGGTTTTAGAGTGGAAATGGAATGGAATATCCATAGATTTCATGACGAGGATTCAACATACATCCAGAAGACATGACTATATCTAGGTGATTGTTGACCGACTAACCATGTCGGCCCACATCCTACCGATCAAAGAGAATAGATCAGTAGATAGCTTGGGACGCCTCTACGTTTGGGAGATCGTATGGCTTTATGGTGTGTTATCGACTGTCGTCTCTGATCGAGATTATTGGTTCACTTCCCAGCTTTGGAAGGGGTTACAGGAGGCATTTAGGACGCAACATCGCTTGATCACCACCTTCCGTCCTCAAATGGATGGTCAGACTAAGAGGACCATTTTGACTCTTGAGAACATGCTCTTTGCATGTGTCATTGACTTTGGTCGAAGCTGGAAGGATCACCTACCCTTGGGGGAGTTTGCATACAACAAAAGTTATCACTCCACCATCGGGATGGCCCCTTACGAGGCCCTGTATGGCTGACCTTGCAGATCACCTCTGTGCTGGACTGACCCTAGGGAGTCTGCACTTGTAGGACCATAGATGGTTCAGGATACGACGGAGAAGGTGCTTGTCATCCAGTAGTTGATGAAGACTGCACAAAGTAGGCAGAAGTCCTATGCTGATAATATGCATATACCACTGGAGTTCGAGGATGGCAACCACGCCTTCCTACGGGTCTCACCTCGACGAGTTCTATAGAGATTTTTCCAATGCATCCTGTTATCTCCTCGATTCATCGGAACTATCCATGTCCCCAACAGAGTAGGTGAGGTGGCTTAGAACCTGTCCCTTCCACCTCAGTTGCATCAGGTGAACGACATCTTCCACGTATCTTAGCTGAAGAGATACATGCACGACCCGACACACATCATCAATCATAGAGAGCTGGACATCGATGACGGGATGATATTCTTTGAGGTCCTAGTGGAGATCGAGGATCAACAGGAGCGTGTCTAACATGGACGGTTGATTCCTCTTGTGCACGTTCGCTGGCAGCATGGGAACATCCAAAAGAGCACATGGGAGTGGGTTGCTCAGATGCATGCTCAGTACCCTCATTTGTTTCCCTAGTGTGTGTTGTAGCTTTACGGGGACGTAAATCCCTGAGGTGGGGGTAATGTAAGGACCCTGAAATTTTAAGGAGAATTTTTTCATAAATAATTTGGAATTATAAAAGTTTTTGGTTTCTGATGGAACCTGATTCTGAGGCCTTGTGTACCCAGAATCAATTTCTGAAATTTTGTTTGGGTACGTTCAGTAAACGTACGTGCGGGTTTTTCTATCATTTGAACAAGTGCATGGAACTGAAATCTGAGGGCACCGATGAACTCTCAGCATTGGTATTCACTTAAGGGGACCTTTACCATGGTTTTTTTTTCTCAAGAGGAGATGTTAATTTTTTGGTATTTATATTAAATTAAATTAAATTGAAATTTCCTACAATGGGAAGTTAGATGTTGGACCAACACACACATAACCTCCCCTGAAAGGATAATGTTTGGTGGGGCCTACACAAGCCCCTAACCCTTAAACTTCCCCTAAACTCCCCAATAATTCCCCATTATTTAATTTGACAACACCTCTCATTTATTATGGTGGAGCCTCTCCACCTCCCAACCATTGAATGTGCCAACCTATCTAATTAATACCATAATTATTTAATTGGCACCTCTTTTGAATCAATTTGAATTAGATGGAAATTCTATTATAATTGGGAACCTTAATATTATATTTTCTTGGAAAATATTTGTTGGTGGAGCCTTTGGAGATTTGGAGGAAAGATTCATCCCTCACCAACGAAGAACAGACGGAAAGATATCCTCTCGATGACTGAGGCAAGAACGTGAGCTGACGCTCATGAGGAATGCCGCCATTCTTCTTATTCATCCGCTTCAAGGGAGGAGACACCGTCTGAGAGAAAACCTAAACTATGATTCCTCCTTGGACGCACCCCGACGTCAACGAATCGACATCGACTTCGGATCCTCTTCCCGCAACACGAACAAGCGAGCATCAGAATCAAGGTAAGGGGATTGATATAATTTTATTTGAATGAAAATATATTCCATAATTGGTCAATGCTTTTATTTTCTTTGGCCAATTTATATGGCCTAACGTGGGGGGCGTGGGCCGAATGAACACGGCCCGACGACCCTCCGATGGTTCTTGAATATTTTGGCAGTGGCAACGAGATGTGGTGGCGACTGGAGGCGGCGGCGAATGAAGGTGGAGACAAATAGAGGTGGCGATGACCGGAGGCGGCGGCCGTGCACCGGCCGCATGGAGGAAACCACGGCCCACATTCGTGGGATGCTCGGTAGACGAACCGGACCTACCGGCCATAGCCGGCAAGGCTGGAGAACCGCGGCGCCGCACTGCAGAGAACCGTGGCCCATGCACTGTGGGCTGCTTCGTTGGCGAACCGGCCGACCGTCTTCCACCCAGGTTGATGGAGGGGGCGGAAACCATAGGTGTTGTGTAGGAGAACCGTGGCCCGCCAGTGCGGGCCACTCGCACTGGGAAGACCGGCCGACCGGATAGGTGGGGCGGTGCCAAAGGTTCAAGAAATTGGGGTGGGGGGGGGGGGGGCGCACCGGCTTGGCCAGCTGGCGGAGCCACGGAAAGCTGCCCGCTGGGACGCCGCCTTGCGCGGGCTGGGCCACCTTCCACTAGGCCTGGCCGCTCCCCACCAGGCTGGGCCGACCACCCAGCTGGGTCGGACCCACCAAACCAGGTCGTGCAGACCTTCCATCCCACTGGGTTTGACGGGCCGAACAAGTTTCACATAAAGGTGAATAACGTTAAGACCATGCATCTGATCGAGGTTCCATCTGTGGTAATGTGACCCTCATGATGAAGTGTTCCTTCTGCAATACTCTATGAGAGTTTTGTAAGACTTTTTAAAATCGTCAGGTTTGGAACGAGCATAATTCCAACCGGTCCCTTGGAACGGAAAATCCAAAACTCTCAGACCGAGTGTCTGATTGACGTGTCATCTATTTGTTGGGTTTCTTTTGATGAGATGGAACTTCGGGATACATCAACTACGGACACTGTTAATGTTTATGTATCAAAACCATTGGCTCGAGGAGCATACCCTCCCAGTATTGAGCATTCTGTGTGCGAGAACCCTAGAGCTAGTTGTGACTACAATGACAACCATACTGTGATCCTTCGTGGGGTCGACGAAGACCATCTTCCATACTAGAATCCTCCATGGGTTCGACGGAAGTGACTTCTATACTAGGATCCTCCATGGGTTCGATAGTGATGTCTTTTGTACTTGTATCTTGAGTGGGTCCGACAAAGTAGCTGGTCTTGTATCCTGAGTGAGTCTGACAACATAGCTGTTCTAGTATACTATGTGGGTCTGACAGCTTAGATTAATCAGGGACAACATCTGATCATCTCTATCGTTATACAAATATTTATACCTATGTGAGCTGAGTCTTGATTTTCAATCATTATCATAGATGTGATTGACTTCTTTCTAGTGTGGACTAGGTTGTTCTTGGGCTCGAGATTTGGAGCTGAAAGGGGATTGATGACTTAAGTATATGTATTGGAATATACCCAATAATCGTTGGTTGATACTTCCTGATTGTATCTTTCTTTTGTGTTTTATCCTTCGTAGATTTTGGGAGACCTTCGGGGGTCTCATGGTCCCTACTGAGTATCTCATACTCACCCCTGCACGAGCAATTCCCGCACTACATTTCGTTGGATTCAAACTTTGGACAACACGGATCGAGGTAGAGTCTTGTAGATCTGGATGGTACCTGGAGGTAAACCACTTGGCGAGATGTACATAGACCAGACAGATGGACCTGAGGTGCTAAAGAGGCTATATATACCCACCTTTAGGTGGGATTCCCAGAGGATGACTCAGTGGTTGCTGTTTTACTTTACTGCAGTTGTACTAGATTTTCAGTTGTACTGTACTTGCTGTTGGGCTAGTATTTCCAGCCCCTTTCCTTCCAAGACATACTTTTGTATTCAGTATTACTTTTTTCTTACTTCTTTTGTGTACTATGATCTATTAGTTTACTTTTATAAAGGCAATGAATTCCCATCTATCGGGATTTACACTTTGGGTGCTAGTCGCAAGCCCCTGCCCTATGGAAGGCGGGCTTGGGGTAGTCACAGCATGGGCACCGAGGACAAGTTGTGAAAAATTGGTATCTGAGGAGTTGATTCTACTGCATAACTCAGAACTCTGATCATTATTTTCTATAATGAAATAATGTTAAGAGTATTGACTGTGGTTTTCAGTCTAGGGAGTTCTGTGTTGGTGCGGCGGTTAACGTATCCATACACCAGGAACGTGATATCTGAATTCCCACATAGTCCAAAAAAACACTAATTTTTTGTGTGTTTCCTTTCAAAAAGTTTTCTTTTTGATTACTTTGTGTCAGCTCACCATGAATACTATTTAATCCATGGCACAATTGTTCCTATTCAGGATGGCCCAACAAAGGAAGCCAACTCGGGTTCCGAGTTACGTATGAGATGGTATCCCACTGAGCGATGAGGCCTCGGTGAAGGGCCCCATCACAGCGGAGGCACCAGCAGTACCACTATTTATTGGGCCATTGATACTGCCAGCTCGAGCAGCAGAGATTGAACGCCTATTGAGTGTGTTGCACAAGTTCCTGTGACAGAGGTCACCCAGGTTCTGTGGATAAATGGAACCACAGGGAGCGGAGGATTGGCTGGAGGCTGTCATCAGAGTTTTCAGTTCTGTGGGGACACAAGAAAACCTTATGGTGATCCTTGTTGCAGGTCTCCTGCATGAAGCAGTAGGAAGATGATGGAGTATGATGCTCCAGGTGCATGACGAGACATCACTACTCTGGATAGACATCGAGAGCCTATTCCGGGCAGAGATTGTAATAGACACCCTTCGTGCGGTGTAGATTCAGTAGTTACTTCATTTGCAGCAGGGCAGCATGACAATAGCTCAGTACTCAGTGAGGTTCACTGACCACTCATGCTACTCCACGGATATGGTATGAGACCCATTCTTCAGGGCCCAGACCTTTGAGTAGGGACTCAGGCATTAGTTCAGGGATTCGATGATCTCCCTCAACATCCCGATGTAGGCGGGGGTGCTGGAAAAAGACCTTCTAGTGGAGTGTTTTCTCGCTGAGCAGTCACCAGTGGTGAGACCATCTACAGGACGACACGTAGTGGAGTCTTCTACAGCCGGAAGTAGACAGTTGATGTAGAGGACCAAGTGGACCAGGTCATCAGGTGGGAAACCTCAGGATATAGGTGCGTTTGTGCGGGGAACAGGAAACAGATCCAGCCATACAAGGAGAAGGTAGTGCTATGCATGCGGCACGCAGGGTCACATGGCTTAAGACTACCTGACCCGCCCTATAGATGAGCAACAGGTAGTAGAGGGACCTCCTAGTCAGAGGCATAGGTTCGACCGTGGTGGTCCACCAGGAGCAGGCAGACGTGGCATAGGATATAGTCGGGCAGTAGGTGGTGGAAAATGTTTCGAGGCCCTACCACCACCACCATCAGGAGGTCCACCCCGACCACAGAGAACGGGTGGACAGGGGAGAGCTCAGCTTTAGGTAGATGAGGCCTACGACCATAGTACTCAGTGAGTAGGTGGATATGAGTAGGACTAGCTTCAGGCATAGAGACATTAGTTCATGATGCTTCTAGCTTTGTTGATGTCGTTGTTTTTGGTTTCTTGGTGTCTTTTTACTTTGAGATGCTGTAATGAAAGACACTTGTCCATGTGATGTTTGCTTTCCTACCATCTTGTATGGTTGATACTGAGAGGTTCTGTTTAAAACTGTTGACTTGACCCTCACATTCGAGATTCCTACTAGAGGAGACCTAGTGATCACGCACTGCTGCCGACTGTGTGACTCGACCCTTGGAGACGAGAGTAATAGTTGGATCTCTTGGTAGTAGCGTTGAGGCCTTACGGCGTCGTCCATGGAATGAAATAGTATTTTTCATGTCAGGATTGACTATATTTGGCAATGAATGTGGTTCATATGTTCAGGAATTCAGCTGGTAGGAGAGGCTACAGAGCAGCTAGCCACATTGCAGATATGCTTTGTGGATATAGATGGAGCATCCTTTCTACTGTCTCTCACAGTCACTCCCCCACTTCTTCAGTGATTCAAAGAGGCGCAACATGGGGACACTGACTATGAGACACAACGTGCTCAGATATCCTATGGTCTACCACATGAAGGATTTTCTGAAGTTAGGGAGCATGTCATCCTCTTCAGGGGACGTACCATGGTACCAGTTGCGCTACATTAAGAGGTACTGAGGGAGTTCCACACTTCCCCTTTGGCGGTATATCCAAGAGTGGTGAAGATGTATCAGGACCTCAGATGAAAGCACTGGTGGTTGGGTTTGATGAAGGAAGTAACAGAGTTCATTTCACGATGCCCCACGTGTCAGCAAGTTAAGGCGGCACACCAGGTACCGGCAGGCATGGTACAACCATTAGTCGTTCCGGAGTGGAAGTGGGATGAAATATCCATGGATTTTATAATGGATCTTCCACGTACATCTATAGGACACGACACTATCTGGGTGATTGACGACTGACTCACCAAGTCATCCCACTTTCTACCAATTAGAGAGCAGGCCTCGATAGAGTGATTGGGATGCTTATACATTAGAGAGATCATACGGATTCATGGTGTTCCATTTAATTTCCTCTTCGATTCAGATTCTTGTTTCACTTCCTAGTTTTCAAAGGGGGTACAAGAGGCTTTTGGGAGGCAGCTTCACTTGAGCGCCGCCTTCCATCCTTAGATTGATGGTCAGATTGAGAAGAGCATTCAGACTCTCGAGGACATTCTTCGTTCATGAGTCCATGACTTTGGTCGAAGGTGGGAGGAACACCTACCCTTGGTGGAGTTTTCATACAACAACAGATATCACTCCACTATCGAGATGGCCCCTTATGAGGCAATGTACGTCAGACCTTGCAGATCACCTCTATGTTGGACTGACCCTAAGGAGTCAGCACTTGTAGGACTAGAGATGGTTCAGGCTACGTCCGAGTAGGTTCATGTCATCCAAGAGCAGATGAAGACTTCCAAGAGCAGACATATGTTTTATGCTGATAAGTTGCGGAGACCAATAGAGTTCGATGATGGAGACCATGTCTTTTTACGGGTCTCACCTCAACGAGGTATGTGGAGATTTGGCCGAGGTGGGAAGTTGTCTCCTCGATTCATTGGACCATTCTAGGTCCTAAACATAGTAGGAAAGTCGGCATACCACCTGGACCTTCCACATCAGTTTCATTAGGTGCACGACGTCTTCCACGTAACTCAACTGAAGAGATACGTTCATGACCCAACCCACATTATCGATCACAGGGAGATAGACATCGATAACGGTGTGACATTCATGGAGGTCCTAGTGGAGATCGAGGATCGACAGGAGCGGGTCCTACGTGGACATTCGATTCCTCTGGTTCATGATTGCTGGCAGCATGGGAACATCCAGGAGAGGACATTGGAGCGGGAGGCTATAATGTTTGCTCAGTACCCTAATTTGTTTCCCTAGTGTGTGTTGTAGCTTTATAGGGATGTAAATTCCTGAGGTGGGGGTAATGCAATGAACTTAAATTTCATGAAATTTTTTTTCATACATACATTGGAATTTTACAAGTCAGCTATTTCTGACGGCACCTGATTACGAGCCCCGGTGTGCCCAGAATCAATTTCTGATGTTTTGTTCAGGTACGTTCAGAAAATGTACGTGCATGTTTTTCTATATTTTGATCCGATTCTTGGAATTGAAATCTGAGGGAACCGATGAACTCACAACACCGACATTCAGTTAAGGGGACCTTTATCGCAGTTGCGTTTATTCAGGAGGAGAAGTTATTTTTTGGGTATTTATATTAAATTCAATAAAATTATTGTACAAAATTTTATTGTTTGGTGGTGGTTATTTCCTAAAAGGGGAAGTTAGAGGTTGGTCCAACACCCACATAACCTCCCATGAGAGGATAATGTGTGGTGGGGCCCACATGATCCCCTAAACCTTCAACTTCCCTTAAACTCCCTATTAACACCCTGTTATTTAATTTGAAAACACCTCTCATTTATTATGGTGGAACCTCTCCACCTCCCACCCATTGACTGTTCCAACCAATCTAATTAATATCTTAATTAATTAATTGGCACCTCTTTTTAATCAATTTGAATTGCATTGAAATTCTATTAAAATTAGGGAGCCATAATATTATATTTGATTGGAAAATATTTAATTGGTGGAACCTTTTGAGATTTGGAGGAAATATTCATCCCTCACCAACAAAGAACACGAGGAACGATATCCTCTCAATGACCGAGGCATGAACGTGAGGCGACGCTCACCAGGAATGTCGTCATTCTTATTATTCCTCCATGTCAAGGGAGGAGACTCCGTCTGTGAGGAAAAATCAAATGTGCTTCCTCCTTGGATGCACCCCAACATCAAGGAATCGATGAAGACTTCGGATCCTCTTCCTGCAACATGGACAAGAAAGCATTGGAATAAAGGTAGGGGGTATGATATAATTTTAAAAGAATGAAATTATATTTTTTCCATGGTGAAAGCTTGTATTGTCTTCGTCCAATTGATATCACCTAACACGGAAGGCGTGGGCCGAACGAACATGGCATGGCGACCCTCATATGGTTCTTTAATATTTTGGCGGCTTCAATGGGAGGCGGTGGAAAATGGAGGCTGCTGCGAATGGAGGTGGCATTGACCGGAGGAGGCAGCTGCGCACCAGCCGCATGGAGGAAACCGCGGCCCGCATCCACAGGACGCTCGGAAGACGAACCAAACCGGTCGGTCGTAGCCAGTCGAGATGGAGAACCGTGGCCCCCTTAAGGTTCCACGCTGCGGAGAACCACGACCCGTGCACTACGAGAAACTTCGGCGGTGAACCGGTCGGCCGCCTACATGCCAATTTGAAGGAGGCCGCGACACCCGCAGGTGCCGCGGGGGAAAACCGTGGCCCGCCAGTGTGGGCTCCTCGCGCTGGGAAGACCGGTCGGCTTTGGCGGGCCAGAAAAAAGGGTAGGTCTTGCCAATTCGAGAAATCGGGGGGGGGGGGGTACCCAGGCACCGGCTCGGCCAGCAGGCCGAGTCGTGGCCTGCCGCGGGCCGGGACCCCAGCCGCTGGGCCACGCCGCGCCCCGCTGGGTTGGGCCGCCTGCCACTAGGCCGGCCCATGCCCCATCGGGCCAGGCCGTGCCCCACCTGGTCAAGCCTCGCCCCACTAGGCTGGGCCAACCCCCAGCTTGGTCGGACACGCCGAACCTGGTCGGGCCGACCCGCCAGCCCAATGGGCTTGACGGGTCGGGCCTATTTCACTTACACATGAATGACATTAAGACCGCACGTCCGATCGAGGTGTCGTCTGCGGCACTGGGACCCTCGCGATGAAGAGGTCCTTTTTCAATAATCTATGTGTGTTTTGGAAGGATTTGGAAAATTGACAGGTTTGGAACGAGCGTAATTCCAACCGGGCCCTTATAAAGGAAAAGCCAATAACTCTCAGACCGGGCATCTGATTGACGCGCCGTCTGTCGCGCTGGGTTTCATTTGACGAGATAGAACTTCGGAATACATCAACTCCAGACTTCATGATAGTTGATGTATCGACCCCTTGGTTCGAGGAGCCGACCCTCCTGGAATCGGGTGTGTTGTGTGCGGGAACCCTATAGCTGGCTGCGACTATGACGACTACCGTACAAGGATCATCCGTAGGTTTGACGACGATGTCTTCTGTACTAAAATCCTCCGTGGGTTCGATGGTGAATACTTCTATATTGGGATCCTCAGTGGGTCCGACAGTGATGACTTCTGTACTTGTATCCTGAGTGGGTTTGACAGAATAGATTGTCCTGTATCATGAGTGTGTCTAACTGCTTAGCTGGTCTAGTATCCTATGTGGGTCTGACAGCTTAGATGAATCAAGGACTACATCTGATCATCTCTATCGTTATATGAATGATTTATAACTATGTCAACTAAGTCTTTATTTTCAATCATTATCATCGATGTGATAGACTTATTTCCTGTGTGGACTGGGTTGTGCTTGGGCTTGAGAGTTGGAGCTGAATTGGGATTGATGACTTAGGCATATGTTTGGTCATATACCTCAGTAGAGTTGTTTGATACTTCGTGATTGTATCTTTCTTCTATGGTTTATCTTTTGTGGATTATGGTAGACCTTTGGGGGTCCCGGGGTCCCTACTGAGTATCGTATACTCACCCCTGTATGGGCTATGCCCGCACTACATTTTGTTGGATGCAGATGACAAACAACACTGATCGAGGTAGTGTCTTGTAGAGTTGGACGGTACCCAGAGGTGAGCCACTTGGCGAGACATACACGGAGCCGACGGATAGACCTGAGGTGCTAAGGAGGCCATCTATACCCACCATTCAGGTGGGATTCCCGGAGGATGACTCAGTGGTAGCTATCTTACATTACTGTAGTTGTATTGTACTTACTATTGGACCTGAATTTCTGGACCATTTCCATTCAGCACATACTTTTGTATTCAGTATTACTTTGTGCTTACTTCTTTTGTGTACTCTGTTCTGTTTTTTTACTTCTATAAAGGCAATTCCTTCCCTTTCTATCGGTATTTATGCCTTTGGTGCTAGTCCCTAGCCCCTGGCCTATGGAAGGCGGACATGGGGTAGTCCCGACACGGCAACCGAGGACGGGTCGTGAGAGAAGCTATCATTAAATGAAATATATTCATATATATATATATGTGTGTGTGTGTGTGTGTGTGTGTGTGTGCGTGTGTGTGTTTGTGTATATGGGAAACTTACAGTGAGTAAATTCATATGATTCATGAAACAACCAAGGAATTTATAAATGCACCATAATGCATGAATAAATGATACAATAATCATGATGTTTCCATAATTGATTATATAATCCACATCTATATGATGGATGTTTGTGAGGAGTTTAGATTCTCATTCATGGACCATACACCATGAATCTATTCCCCCTTTAATCATTCTATTTTTTATACAATGGTACAATCATTCCATGGAGAAAATTTTAATTACATCCGCTTTTTGATTGATTCATTTTAGTCCAAGGATACCTATGGGGGTTGGATTCTATTGTTTCCAACTTTGGTTATCTCTTTAAAACCCAATTGATAGTATTTTAAGATTATGTAATTTATTCTTCAATGTATCATATACATGTTTTATAACATTTCATCATTTCTATTTTTATTTACAATTTCATATTTCTTTAATTGATATCTTCAAATTTGGTTTTTAATTACACATGTTGTGTCCAAACAGTGTTATAATATTTTTAATACCCCAATTTTTGGTATAAGAGGAATGTCATTATTCTTATCTATGAAATATTTCTATAAAAAAACAAAAAAAATCCGTGAATTTTATGTTCATTGATAATTTGGAATGGGTTTATCCAAATAGATATAGGTTTAGTAACGTTAGTGAAGGCCTTATTCTTATGCATATAAGATGTGATAGGGTAGCCAAGGCATTACACAAATGAAATCAAGGATACTAAAGGCTTATCATTGTGTGAATTTTTTTTATGTAAGGGTAGTCTGTATTATAACACTTACACAAATGATTTGTGTGAAGGTGTTTTATAAGGGTATGATACTGATTACCCATACATATAAAGGTATTATACGGTTTTAAAATTTCATGTAATGGTAAATTGTTTAAATAATGGTTGTGCACATTTTATAAGGGTTTTGTCATGGTAACCAACCACCTACCCTTACATGAGAAGCTATCTACAGATAAAATAAATTTTCTTATGTCCAGGTTATAGTATCCTATGGATTATTTATTCATAAAATAGCCCACATAATAGTTAAATCTTAACACCTTTATGTCGAATAAACTGTGTCATTTTCAATCATTTGTACACTTATGTAGACTGTCCACATAAGGGTAGAAGAAGTATTCCCTTACATTGACATGGAAGCTATGTAAGGGTAAATTAAAAATATTTTAAAAATTGTTTTAATTTTTTTTTGTGTTTTATAAAAAATTTATAAATCATTATAAAGGTTTTTTGAGAATATTTAATTTATAAAGTTATAAATTAATTAATTTGTTATAAATACGTCATAATTATTTAAATAAAAGACTGTGAAACAATTTTTTTCATAGATAATATTAAAATTTATAATGTCTTTTTAATAAATTATTTAGCATAACTTATGATCTCGAAATAAAAGTTCATATTTAGAAATAATAAGTTATAATATATAGTGTTATGACATATAAATTAAGACCAAAATATAAAAATTTTATATTAAAATTATAAATTTCTCAAAATTCATTATTTTGAATTGTTAAACCAAAAAAGCGGAAATACTTGTATAATAATTTTATATATTAAAAAATTTCAGTATTGATATGATCATGGATTAAATAATAATTAGTTATATAATATTTATTTTATGTAAAAAAATTTAAAATAAAATTTGAAATGTAATTTGTTTTTTATTCACATTTTATTAATTATTTAAAATTGAATGTTTATATAATGATTAATATTTAAGCGATCTTATTTGAATGAATATAAAATGTTTTTAAATAATTATATAATTACTATAATGTTAAAGGTAAAATTATAAAATTTTTTATAGTTAGGATTTATTTAGGAATTTTTCATAAATGTTTATCTCATTTTCAAATATTTTAATTTTCATTTATTTTAATATTTGTTACCTTCTATATTCATGTTCAGTAAATATTTTATGAAATTTTTTTATTTAGTATGCTTTAATTTATTTGTTAAATTTAATAAAGATATATTATTTCATTACATTATCGAAATGTCTTTAAAATGAATTTAGTTTTCCATCTACCCTGACCTCAATTTGAATTTAATTTTATTATATTTAATTTTGTTTTGTCATATACTTTTGATATATTAGTTGTTGTTGTTATAATGAATTATATTATCTATTGAGTAATGTATCCCAGGGTATAGGTACATGGGATCATACTACCTTACTACCTATACAATTATTCCTTGTCTAGGCTAGTCAATGGGGTTGGTTATATATTTCTCCAAAATCACTCATGTTTTCATTTTCAATTTCATATAAATATATGAAATTAAATGATGTTTTAATAAACCTTATGCATATGATGTGTTAGGATATGTGTAAAAATGTATGACATCTATTTTTGGTCATGCAAGAAAATATTAGGGTTTGTTTTAAGAGTTTCACATCAATATGGTAGGAACATATTGACTTTATAGAGGTAATAGTATTCAAGTGACATTTATGTATTTTTTGAAATATATTTTTTTAAAATTAATTTTATATTTTTGATATTTATCATTTCACGCAACAGTAGAATATGTTAATTTTATTTTAAATCACTATGTGTTGATTGATTTATGCACCAAACTATATTGATAATCCACAACATGAAACATAAATTTTATATTTCTCAAAATGGAACCCCAAGGATATCTTGTGTTTCACACAAAAATGACTTTCCTTGATGGCTTACGTAACACAGAAGACAATGTTTTACCGAACAATAATATGTTATTATAATATTATTATTTAATATAATAAGATATAACATTCTCATTGAATTATTTGTTATGAATAATAATAATTAACTTATAAATATTTATGGTTTACACAAATACAAGACGAATTCATTGGTTACTATTTATTGAGAAATGAAAATATGAGAACCAATTCAATATAATGGATATATATTTATGCTCTCAAAGGTATTTTGAATTAATAAATTAGATTAATTTCTATTAGTGTGAAATGTTAATTAAATATATTTTTAATATATTAAATCAAATATTTTTTATATTCGTCGAATGGATTTCATATACATAAGATAAGAATAAACCAAATTTTTTGTATAAAAAATTATATTTTTATAAACGTTGTTTTACAGCATTTTAATGGAGAACACATTTTCAATACAATTATTAGAACTTTTATAGTTTTAATATTTCAAAATAACAATAATATATTAAATAAAAATATAAAAATTAGTTTAGTATTAATTTTAGGTATTTATCATTGGTGTTTCATTTTATAATGAATAATAAATATGCTGAATTTTAATTCAAAACAGATTTTTCATCTAAATTTTTCATAGCGTTAAAATATATTTTAAATTGGTTTTAATGCTTAATTATATAATATTTTTATCAATTAATCTAATTTAGGTCATTGGAAAAAACTTCAAATTGAAATTGGATATAAAAACATAGCAAAAACATGATCATTTTATCTTTAAAAACCGGCATTGTCATCATGTCTGTGGGATTAAATTTTAATTAATTTATACCACTTCTATGATTAGAATTTTGAAAATTTTAATGAAAATTTTGGATCGTAATTATTTAAATTTTTTAATAAATTGAACGTATTTTTCACTAAAAAATTAGTGATATTATTTAAAATTAATTACAATCATTAAAGTGAAATTAAACCTAACAAGGTAATAATCCTTAAATTTAATGGCCAAAATAAAATATAAACATTTAAATAACCCATTGAATAAATATTAAACTCCATGAACATTATATTAATGATTTTTTGGGGTTTTTATGACTTTTTAGGTAAAAAAGGATTACACCTAACATGTTTGGAGACATACCAATTGATTCATTTTCCTCCCCTATAAAAGGCAACAACTCCCCCCTTCTTCACACCTCTCAAATATTTTTTGTTTGGACAAGATCTACCCAATGAACCTAAGAAAACCCCTAACTTCCTTCTCTAATCATATTTTTGGGAAGAAATAAATCCCATGAATCCCTTTAGTGAAAATAAAAAGGAGTTACCCAAAGAAAAGGTAATATCATTCATCAAGCTCTATTTTCATAATTTCTTTCAACACCCCCTCCAATATTCATATTTAATTATAATAAATTTTCTATCCTAAATATACTTACATTTTTTTATGGTACATTTTGTACCAAAAATAAAACAGAAATCCTTCTAAAGGTCACAAATATATTATTAATGTGTATGGCGACCTACCGCCTCACAGAATTGTGATTCTTCATTTGTTCCATTACCTACTTTCACGGATGTAAATTATGATCGAAAAACTCTTTACATATGATATATATGATAATTAATATGTCATTAATATTTTTTAATTCCTTTAAGACACATATATTTATACTTTCCATTTGGGGTAAATATAATAATTTTGTATGAAAAAGTGTGGACTGTTGTCTCCTCAAAGCGATGTGATTAATTTACACTCTATATGGAATGTATTAAAGATGGTTTTAGTAAAATTAAAGGATATATATGATATAATTATTCTATTTTAATAATGATATATATATACATATATATGTATATTTCATTTACTTACTTTCTTTCAATGGGACAATAAAACAGAAATAATGCCCATTCGTACATATGTCCTACCATCACTATAAATGGTGTATTCAATTTAATTATATTATACTATATGGTTTATTATAATAAAAAAATACTGATTATAAATATCAAGTTTTAAATAATTTAAATGATGATATATGAAAATGTTCCGAATATTTAACCAATTAAGAAACTTGTGAAAAAGAAAGCAGATCTTACCTAAAGTGAAACCTTAACATAAAATTGTTAAGGAGTGGGTAATATAAAGTTATAATAAAACCATATGTGGTATTATATATAATATTATTATTCTTTGATATGTTTATAATAAACATATATATATATCATATATGAATTTTGTATGAGTACGATGAGAGTCAAGACCCAAAGAAATTGAATTTCATCAATCTTTTTGATATATATGTGATACATGCAATGTTCACCACTCTTTTAATTAACATGGTTAATTTAAAAAAATGAATCTATTTTTTAGTATAATTAATATATTTATTGTTATTTAAATAACAAATTATATGATCTTTCTTTCATGGGGTTTATTTTCCAAAAGTTACCAAACATGTAATATAATTTTGTTGTAATTTTTCTTCTATCAACGAAATTCAATGTTATGCACCAATATTTTTTCATGAGGTTTGTATAATAAAAATTTTATTTTATATCATTAATATCCTAATTTTAAGATATTTTAACCATAATTTTATTTTATTTTATTATATTTGTAGTATGGTTCAATGTTACCATGTGTTCCGAGTTTATTGAAACAATGTTATTTCTTTTGGAGATTGTTTAGGATTATGATTCCATTGATGAAATATTATAGTACATATCTCATGGAAATTCATGAAGTTTCTTTTCATAAATATATTAATGATATATTAATGTATTTTTACCATTTTTACACTATATTTTACTTATGATATCTATGAAACTGTTTTTAAGAAACCCGACTTTTCCCTCTATTATTTTAAAAATCTGTATTTCCTCAAAATGATGTTTTCCAAAATAAAAGTTTCCTAATATCTTCTAATTTTCTCTTATTATCATTAAAATAAATTTTTACCCATTTTTTACATTTTAATCAAATGGTTTTATAAAAAGAATCATATTATTGTTTTTCGATCAATGAACTTTTCAAACTTTTTACTATAAAAAGGAATGTTTGAAATGTACGGATTTTCCTGCCATTATGGCTGTCATTCACACAATGTTTCCATGTCAATATTAAAAAAAATTAATGAAACTTTTTTTATTATATTTTGAAATTCATTTTTTAAAATGTGGATATCAATGAATGTGGTTTTCAAATTTGTTTTATTATTACAAATAATTTATAATTATTTTATATAAATGTTTATACATTTTTAAATTAATTTAAAGGAAAATGGGTTTCAAAAATATTATAAGATTTCTATACAAGATTTCAAGTAATTTTTTTAAAATTTTATTCAAATATTCCTTTAAAATTTTTTATATTTATTTTCATGAAAATTTTCAACAAAATATTTAATGTTTTAAAACACATTATTTTTAAGAATAAATAATATTTTACATAAGAAATGTTTTTAGTGTTTCATTAATAACTATCTCCCATTTAAGATGTAATCTATTGGTGTTACTTATACTTTTATTGGGCAATTATTCATTTTTACCATTTATATTATTTTAAAAATGATTATGTTTTTATGGAATGATTTTAATAAAACTAATTTATCTTTCACATGTTATATTCTTTTGAAACCCACTTCTTTTTCACGGGTTATTATTTTTATGAGAAAATTAGAAAACCTGTTACTTTTTTCATAAAGTTATTGTATTATTAACTGTTTATGTTACCCATTTCATTTAATTTGTTTTGATATGATTGTTAATGATTTTTTAGAACATGTATATATGATTTAATTATGACATGGGTATGACCTATTTCTCCTTGTAACTCGTTAGGTAAATATTTATATCTCATGATATAGACTATGATAGTCCTGGGAGTGAACCTTGAATACTAAGATGTCTATGGTAGTGAACCATGACTAAAAATATTGAATGAGGAGTGAAATCATTATACAAATATGGCCATGAGAGTGAACCATGACTACCAAGATGGTATGACTAGTGAAATAATTCTACTAAGATGGCCATGGGAGTAACTAATGACAACTATGATTAAATGGGGATTGATCCCATGAAACTTATATAGACATGGAATAAATTCCTTGACTTTTATGGAAATCATTTTATACGATTATGTGTCTTCCACAAATCCATGTTCCCTTATTATGTTATGATTTTTTGTATTGTTGTATTTATCCCCTTATGAATCATGTCTTATGGACTACCTAACATTATTCCATGATTCATTTTTATGTTCTTTAAAATTAATAGCATGATTTTATAATGTTATGATCAAGTCCTCATAATCTTATACAAATTTTTATTCTTAAATATCTCATTTGATTACCCTTAATAATCATATGATATCACCACATTTTATGTTTCATTCCTAGTTTATGAAGATGTGTATTATTTAATATGTGTTGGAAAAGAATTCTTGTCATTCAGATCCTAGTAGGTGATAATGTACCTCACTTATGTACCATTGTAGATTTGTCCTCATTTTTAAAGGCAAAAGGCTACTTCGGTCTTTGGGAAATTGTTTTTATAATTTTTTAATTATTATATAAAATTTAATTAATGTATATGTACATGAAGATAGGAATTTGAATCAGAGATATGGCTTAGTTAACCTTTGGTTGACATGATGTGAAAACTTTTGTGCCATCCCTATGTATATTTATAAGGATGTTTCTAGGGTCGTATCAAAGGATTTGTAAGGATAATCTAACTTTTGTAAAATTTCCTAGAATATTTTAATGTATATAGAGAGTGGTTTTTAAAAAAATTACTATATTTATTCTACAAGTGGATTTTGATCTATAACGGATGTACCTAAGATTAAAAACTCTGAAAAGGTGTTTTGTGACTAAGTTGGTGTAACTAGGTACATGAAAACAGGTCTTGCTGCACACCTAGTATGACACTATGGAGGATATTCCTTAGTAATTCATAAGCTCTTCACAAAAAATAATGAATGATTTAAATATATTTTTCCAATGAATAACCAATGATAAAACTGAGGTGTCACCATTTTAGGAAGTTTTAATAATTTAGACATCCCATAAGTAATTATTTTTCATGATATTGTTCTTTCCCACAATGGTAAGTGCTTCTCACTTTCTGATTTTTTGTTTTAGTCAATGGTGGGAACAAGAAGGATATAGTTTATTATTGAATGTGAAGGAAAATTTTTTGATGATCAGTCAATTGGGATGGTCACTATATTGAAGGTTGTTGTGATCATGCCTAATCAGTTTTGTTGGATCATGATTAACAATGTGCACCTTAACCAACTCTCAGACTCCACATGGAAGATACTGAAGGAGTTCTTTAGGATTTCAGGTAATAAAGACTATAGAGGAAATAATATTCAATTCCGTTTTTGCCATGAATGTGGATAGAATCACCCAATTTAATATCTTAGAGGTACAAGAATTTTTTTGACTATTGATAAGAAGGACACAAATAATGTGACTGAAAAGTATAAATGAAGGGATCTGTTAACAAAATGTATGGGATTATTTTCCTCTATAATACATCATCAAAGATCAAATGATCTAATTGTTTAATGAATTTTATTATTAAAACCATTGTCTTATGTTGAATGCTCTTGAAGTGAGTGAGCATTGTGGTACGAGTAAAGGGTATATTTCAGTTGATGATGAGACTACAAATTAAATGTGAGAGTAAATATGTATTAATTATGAGGATGAGGTATCCTTATTATGGATTATGGATGTAGTTTAACAAACAATGTTTTTATGAATTTGGATTGAATAATCATGTTATATGAGAGGTGAAATATACACGATTTTTGATTTTCACTATGTATTTACAAGATTATGTTGCATGTTTCCAATGTATTTGAAAAGTGATTTAATTACATGTTAATGTATTGAATAAGGGATGTTAACCCATAATGTGTTCAAGATATATATAAAATTGTGTCTATCACGAATAAAGATGTTATTATTTTGGATAATGTAAATTAGATAGTATCAATATACATAGAACCAAATATGGATTAGTTGAAATAGCAGTCTATGTCATCATGGAAGATGTTTTAAACATCTTGGATTTAAGGAATATATATATATATTCATATTTTAAATATTATGTTTTCTTGTTTTCCAAAAGAATTTATGGTAATTAATGTAATTACCATGTTTCCAAAAGATTTATAATGAGGGTATTAACATGTTTGGATTGTATAATCTAAGAGATACATTGTATTATATGGGGGAATAATGTTAACCTAATTTTTTGATGTCATTTATAATGTTTTATATTTTCATCTTTCAGACGGGAGATAAAGTTAACCATTCATGGAATATTTATGTAAAACATCAAAGGATGTATTTATGTATTGAGGTTGTGATGACAACATTTTTTAATGGCATTTTAGTTATTAAACATATTTCAAGGATTTACATAATATTTATTTTGGAGATTATATTAGCATGGTTTTAGAAAGGGAAAAAACTTTATTTTGGGTTATAACCCATCTTGTTTTGAAAGGCGGATAGTCTAGAACTGATCACCGAAGGATGATAATGTTTTCACGCCTACCACAGACCTATCTGATGTCTTGGTTAGTGTGTAATTATTATTTATGAATAAATATTAATGATTTACCATTAGAGTTAATTTTTTTGTTTAAAGATTAATATATTAACCATATTTACTTTTAAGAGTATTTAGAGAAAAATAGTTATATGTTTCATTATTTATGGTCCTTAATATCCATTAAAAGTGTATTTTTGTGCTTTTAGAATCCATATTAGTTTCCTGACATCCACATCATAAAATAATGGATGAATTATATATTAATCAATTAAAAACCCAAAATATAAATTTTGTTTATAAAAATATATCATGTAATTATACTTACTTGTATTCATGATCAATAAAATAATTTCTCAAAGTTAAGAAAATGATCAAAAAATATTTTCATATAACCTTTTTTTTATTTGATGGCCTTTTAAATCATTATAGATTTATGGAATTGAGGCCCTAAAATTTCTATTTATCATTAAATTTTTTTTGATTGATAACCTCATGAACCCTTTATAAGTATTTAAGCTTTTTTCCATGTCAAATATTTACTCACAAAGAACATTCTCTTATGTTGAATCCTAATGGTGAGTAGTATTTTCTAACCATAATGGTTTATAATTTCCCTATTTAAAGGATGTTTTCATATTCGATTTTACTATGTGGGTTCCTCTAAAAGCATATTTAAATTATGAAATCATTTATAATTGAAACAAATTGTTTCGGTGAAATTCATTTTTTAAGGGTGTTATAATGTAACACCCTGAGATTTTTTGTAATATTTTTTCAATTTAATTTAATGTTTCTGATATTTTTCATTTCACGCCACACAAAAAAAATATTTTATATTAATGAAAAATGTTTGGATTGAATTATATAAAATACCAAGTTGATATTGAACTAAAAGAAATATAAATTTTATCTTTCTTTGCAAGGAACACAATACTTAGCTTTCATTACATGCAATAATTACTTTCCTTGATGACTTGCGTAACAGGAATGAGTGTGTTTTACCAAATAATAATATATTATTAAAATATTTTTATTTAATATAATAATATATAACAAATCAGTTAAAAAAGTGGTCACAAATAGTATTAATTAACTTATTAAAATATTTGGAATACACAAATATAACATAAATTTATTGGTCACCAATATATTATATATGGAAATATAATAACCAGTTGAATATAAAGAATATATTTTTATGCTCCCAAAGGTGTTTTTTATCATCAAATTAAATTAATTACAATTAGTGGGTGATATTAATATAATATATAAATTATATATTCAATAAATTATTTTTTATGTTCATAAAATTGATTTTATTGATATATGATAAGAAGAAAACAAATTTTATGTATCAAAACCTATATTTTTATACATGTTTTTTTACCTATTTTTAATGTAATACCCATTTTAAATCATATTTTTTTAACATATTGTGGATTAAATATGTCAAAATAGACTTCATATTCGAAATAAAAACATAAAAACTTGGTTAATATAATTTTAGGTACTTTCCAATGAAGTTTCATTTTTAGTGAATAGTGAAAACACTTAATTTTGATTCAAAACTTCTTTTTCATCAAATTTATTTATAGGGGTAAATTATACTTTAAATTTATTTAGAATTTTAATTAGATAATATTGTTATCAATATATCCAATTTTGGTAAATAGAACAAATTTCACATTGAATTTGGATTAAAAATCATAGAAACCTTTTGAACATTTTTACATTAAAAACAAACATTGTTATCCCATATGTTGGATAAAACTAAATTTGATTTCATCAACTTAAAAAATTCTAATTTGGGAAAAATGATTCCATATTTGGAATCATAATTATTTATAATTTATAATAAGGTAAAATTTCTTTTTTACCGAAAATATTATCGAATGTAATTGAAATTTATTACTATGATTAAAATTAAATTAAGCATAATAAGGGTATAAAACTTACAGTTAAGGGCCGAAATGACCATGTAACTTTTCTAAAACCCACTTTAGGTCCATTAATCAGCCATTATACATCCATTATTTATAATTATTTGTTTTTATTAATTTTTTTTTGGTAAAAACATGGGTACAGCTAAATTGTTTTCAAAAATACCATGTGAGTCGTTTTCATCCCCTATAAAAGGCCACCACCTCTCCTCCTTTCTCACACCTCTAAAGCCAGTTTGGTTCAGAAAATGTATTCTGATTACACTTACACGAACCTATAACTTCATCTAATATGCCTCCCTTTAGGAATAAATAAATCCAAGGAATCCATTTGGTGAAAACCAAATGGATTTACACAAATAAGTGTTAACATCCTTCCTCAAGCTTCTTTGCCTTATTTTTGTCCTCAACCCCATAAAATATCAGTATTACATTATTATAAAAAAACACCAGTATCCTTAATATACCGATATGTTTTTATTATAATTTTTTTACCTATAAGGACAGACACTTTCATTTAATGGTAAGAAACAAATTGTTTATGTGTGCAATGAACTACCACCTTACGAAATGATGATTGATCGTTTTTCCAATAACTCCATTCATGGTTGATAATTATTATGGAAATACTGTTTATATATGAAATTAATGATAAATATTATGTTTTTAATATTTTTAATTATTTTATAACATAGTTATTTGTACTTTAAATTTTGTGTAAATATGATAATTTCGTTTGAGGAAATGTGAATTACCGCCTCATCAAAGCGATCAAATTCATTCTCACACAACATGGAATGTATTATTGATGGGTTTAGTAAACTTATATAATATATATGATATTATAATTATATTATAATAATGTTATTTAAATTCATATATATACATATATGTGTTTTAATTTATTTTTTTCAATGTGACAATAAAACAGAAACAACGTTCTTACATACATACGACTTACCATCTCTAATAAATTTTTATGACATTTAATACTTCTATAATATATGGATAATTATAATAAAAATAAATTGAATATATATATCATAGTTTACATTTTTTAAATCATGATGTAATTATGAGGGACAAATATATAAAAAATTAATACACATGTGAAGAACAATGCAGATATTACCCGAATTAAAACCATAACATAGAATTGTTAACAAGAAGGTAATATAAATTCATAATAAAACCATATATAGTATTAGAAATAAAAATCTGTTTTTTTGGTTGTTTTATGATAATATTATATTTATTATATTGGATTTTGTTTTGGTATGATTATAGTTAAGACATTGTAAGGGAATTTCATCTAACATTTTTTATATTTGAGGGATACATGATGTGTTCAACACTCATTTATTTTGAGGGGTGTATATACTGATAATGATTGTATTTTATGAATATTGTTATTAAATTTATTTTTATTTAAATTTTAAATTATATTAAATTTCTTTCAATGGGTTTTTATTTCAAAAGACACCAAATCGGTAATGTAAATTTGTCTTAATTTTCCTCCTTTGAGCCACATTCCATGTTATACAGCTATATTATTGGATGAGGTTTATATAATAACATGGAAATTTAATATCATGTATCTTATTATTTGAAAAATATTTTATGCTTCATGTAATTTAATCTTCATAAATGGGATGTATGCTTCAATGTTACCATGTGATAATTGTTTATTGAATCAATCTCATTTCTTTTTTTGATTGGTTTAATTTTATGATTCCTTTCATGAAATACTATGATTCATATATCAATATAAAAACTTATATTTCATATCATACATATATTAATAATATATTCATGTATTTTTACCATTTTATACTCTTTGTTACATAAGATAGCTAATAAAGTGTTTTTATAAAGCCTGACTTTACCCTCTCTTCAATCGAAAATTTTTGTTCCTTCCAACCATGTTTTCCGAAAAAAAAAGTTTACAAAAATATTTAAAAAAAAAATCATTTAATGATATTTAAAATAAATTTCTACCCATTTTTTAACATTTAAAAAGAATTTTCATTTAAGGAACCTTCTTATTAATTTCTTGTCGAGGAACTTTTCAGAACATTTTTGGGTACACATGGAATGGTCAACATGTATGAAATTATCCTCTATCATGACCATAATTCCCTTGATGATTCCATTTAACTATTATAATATTATTTTTTTCCTTAAAATGTTTTCAAAATATTATCTAAATTTATTTTTTAATTAGTTCTAGAAAATTGTTTTAAAAAGTGTTTAATGTTTAAAATGTATTTAAAATTATTTCAAAGAATCATTTATATATTTTAAATATATTTTCAGGGAAAATATTTTTATAAATGATTAAATTAGTTATTTTTTATATTTCAAACAAATAGGTTTTGAAAATGTTTTAAAATCGTTTTTTATATGTTTTCTAGTTTACTATCTTGAAAATGGACTTTAATAGATTTAATGTATTTTAATTAATTTTTTCAAACTAAAAAATGATATTTTCCTAATCAAAATTTTTTAAAGGTTCTTTCAAAATTATTTCAAATATAATATGTCATATGATGGTGTTAATCATCCCATTATAGGTAAATTATTCAATTTCATCATTCATATTCTTTCTCGGAATGTTTTATGTTATGATGGAATGATTTTTATGATACTAGTTTCTTTTTCATGGGTTATAGGCTTTCGAAACCCACCTATTTTTATGGGTTATGATTTTGAGGAGATTATTATGAAACATAAATATTTTTCTAAAATTTATGATATGGTTACAAGTTTATGATTTGAATGTTTCTTCATGTGTTATGATATTATTGTACATGATTTTGTGGAATATGTTTGTCTGATTTCATTTTAAAATAGGTGGGATATATATCTCCCTCTAATGAATTGGGTAATGATTTATATCTAATGAGATAGAATAATATGGTATTGTTAGTGAACCATGACAACTAAGATGGCCATGGAGGTGAACCGTGTCTTTCAAGATGGTTTGAGTAGTGAACTCATACTACTAGGAAGTCCATGGGAGTGAACAATGACTACCAATATGTTATGAGGAGTGAAATCATGCTACTCAGATATAAATGGGAGTTAACCATGACAACAAATATTTTAAAAGGATTAATACCATTCAACTAAGATTTCCTTAGTGGTAATTCCTTGACTACTTTAGAAATAATTTAATATGTGTGTCTTCCATAATTCCATGTCTTATTACTTTATTATGATTTTACATATTATGTTATTAATTCCCTTATGATTCATGTACTATTGTCATCCAAGAATTATTTATTGATTCATTATTTTCATCTTTGATATTCTAGGTATGATCTTTTAATGATATGATCATGTCCTTGTACCCCTCTAGTCATTTTTATGCTTACATCTCTCCCTTTTTTACCCTCACTGAGCATTCAAGCACTCCCCTATTTATGTTTCCTTTGCCCAATAATGAAGATATGTATTAATTAATATATTTCTAAGAAGGGTGATAGTCATGAAGAACCTAGTGATGGAAAATGTAGATCAATTATATACCCGTTGTTTTCCATGTTTCCAAAGGCACTAATCTAATACGGTCTTTGGGTGTCTATCTGTATAATTTTTTATATATTACTTAAAATTTATGTAACTTATTTGAATGTAAAGTAGGGGTTTCTATAATTCAATAATAAATTACAATTTTAATTAATAAAATAATATGGGATAATATTACAAAAAACAGTGAGACTATATCCGCTTTAAAAAATATGTGATATATTCATTCCAAAGTGTAACTATGAAAGACCTCGGTCAACCATCCTTATAAATTCATACCAATGTAGAAATACTTTTTATTATCATGTGTAATTAAATAAATTAATGGTTAATTATAGATTATCCTCAGAAATGTTTATTTCAAATAATTGTTAAATTTTAATTTTATATGATAAACACATTTTTTGAAATTTTCTTGGGTTATAGTAACTAGTAATCCGCATGGGTTATGATACTATCATAATAGAGTTGGATTTATTTATAGGATGGATTGGACAATGGTTTTCCAACTCAAATATCCAAGATTCATATCATATATTTTTAATAGGATGTTCCACCTTAAATCAATGTTGTGAGTTTCATTATAATGTAAGGTTACTTGGTTAGTGAAATATAGATCTTGGATTTGTAGTGAGTATGATAAATTTTTAAAAGGGTTTATCATTTTCATGGTGGAAATTTATTCATAGTTTTTATTAGGTAATTATAACAAATGATACATATATAATAATGTATATTTTTATATTAAAAATGTTTCATACACATATAATACAATATATAATATTTATTATTGGTTTACTATTCCCATTTACTGGAAATAACTAGGTTTTCTTAACAGAAAAAGTGTTTTTCCATATTAGTAAGATGTTTTAAAGAGATGATGAAGTCTAAATGGATAGTGGGTGTATGATTGGATTTAAATATGTAAAAATATATTAAATAATTAATTACACAAATCTATGTTAAATGGGAATTTTACAAAATAATATAAAAGAGATAATATATATTTGTAAACAATAATATAAGGAGTTATTTTCATTCAAGGAAAAATTATTATTGAATAAATTTACAAGGGTGATGATAAAAATAAAAAGGATAAATGTAGAAAATATATGTTTATATCATAACATTTAATGATGTGAAGTTAATAAGTTTTAATATATCAAAAAAGTTTAATATATAAGAATATGATTCTAAGGTCTCACCATTATTCAAAATAGATATCTTCATTGAATTTCCTCACCAAAAAGTTTAGTGGGAGGGTTTTATCATATGGTCACATAGAGATGTGACATGGATTACGTATGATGTAGAGTGTTATCAAATCCAAAATTCTTGTAAACAGAATGCTGATCTTGAATATTATTATATATGATATGATAAACTAGTTATTATATTAGTTTTTACTAAATATTCTTAAATAGTGTAATAATATTAAGAAAAAAACATATTATATTAAAGGAAACATCCATGTTATAAATCACTCAAATTGGATATATAAATTTGAATATATATATATATATCATGAAGTGGAATCATAATTGTCTTATCAACCTCTGATATTGGGTTTATCCCTAACTATGTTTTCTCATGTAGTACAATAGTCTATGATGAAATGTTAAGACTAGCATGAGAAGGATTATTGTATTAATATATGTAATATTACCATGAGGAAAAAAGAATATAATTCATTGTGTGTAGTATATGACCTACAATGAATACCACATGGAGTGTTATACTGATATCTTCGATATAATATGGGTGAATAGATCATACTTGAATCCCCAATACCAAATATTTATGAGATATCTTGAATTAGAAACTTCATACGTTGATACCCTACTTAAAAAAGTATATAGAATGACATATATAGTATATGAGTGGTTGGGTATTTTATTGATAATTTCATCAGTTGTATCACAACCAATAGGGGATATACCTCTCATGTGATGTGAAAGATATCAAGGCCCTTGATTGAGCTATGTTGTGGGAGTTTGTGTCCCCACCTAGATATTTATATATCTATCTAGAAAAGGGACATCATATGTACTTTTCCACAAGGTTGGATGACATGTGATATCTTCATCAATCCAATAATTTTATAATCAGTTAGTCAATAATAGTTGATTTGGTGATATGGGATTAACATGGTCTATGTCCCATGGTTACTCTGTGTAATAGAGAGAGTTAAAAAACAGGAATTCACATTTTCATATGATGTGGACTAATAGACTTTGGTATATAGATACAAGTGTTTGGTTGAGATCACACCATATAAGTTAATAGAATGTGTAGAATTCAATATTCTCTAGAGTCTCCTCATTACCTACACTTTTGAATTTATAGATTCATATTTTTTGTAAATTCATTAATTTCATGTGGGATCACACATTGTGGTTGACTAAATGGGGATAATGTTAGAATTAGTGACAAAATATAATAGTATATTATCATTATTCAAAAAAAATGATGGTTATCAAAATTTATTAAATTTAATTTGATGAAAGTTGGTATTATTGATATCCTTCCAAAAAAATAAAAGATATAAAAATGAGTTTTTATATGGTTTTACAAGTTAATGTATACAAAAATATATATGGAGAAATGATATAATGTCTTTTAGAATTAGTACAATTGGTATATTTAAAAATTTATGTTCTAAATCCACACACACACACACATATATATATATATATATGATATATATATATATATTTGTATATTATAGTTTGAATTACATAAAAATGATGATTCTCATACACAAAATGGTATATTATTTTATTCAATGTTTGATTTAAATAAAATGATAAAAAAATATCATATTGTGTTTCATGCATGTAATCTATCTTTAAATTAAACTATTTTATATTTATATGAAATGTACCTACAGTAAATTCATATGATATAGGAAATGGACATAAAATTTATACATGTGTATTAACACATTAATTAATGAGACAACAAACTATGAATATCCTTGATTGGAAATATAATCTACTAACATTTGATGGCATTTAGTGATAATTTTAGATTCTCATTATTGGGTGATACCTTAGGACCCAATGGACCCTTTCATATTTATCCATTAAATATAGAGGTACTATAATATTTTATAGGATATGTGAATCCCATCTAAATGTTTGATGAATCATTTTAGCCTATGGACACCTATAAAGGTGGGAATCCTTTTTTCAACTTTGGTGATCTCTATAAAACACATTTAATAGTGTTTGAAGATTATGTAGTGGATTATTCTATGTAAGGTAAACACATTTAATAGTGTTTCATCATTTCTTGAATTATATAAAATTTTAAATTTATTTCATCGAGATCCTCAAAATTAGGTTTCTAATTTTCTCCACCATGTATAATAAGTGCAATTATATTCAATAAAACATAACTTGATATTATCTTAGATATTAGTAATATGAGGGCCTGGTATGATGATCAATAACAACAAATATAGGATCATTTTTTTCTTTTTCTTTTTTGGTAATTATGTGAATAAGTATGTAGTAACATCTTCCCATATTCACAAATAAATTGTTAGAGGCTACATGAATTCTATAGGATATTGAATCTCATAATCCACATATTAACAAATCTAGAAGCATGATACATAGTCTATTATTTCCCCTTTCATATTAACCTACCAAAAATGTTTTGTCAACACGTGATACATTTTTGTGATACCAGTGTGTATAAAGAATTTTAAAATATGATATTTATCTAATAGTTCTATTTTTAGCATATGGTTGGATAGAATACATACCAACTTTTCAAAATTCAATATATCATTTTAATATATAATGTATAATAGTTTCTAATAACTGGTAACATTGATATTATTTTGAGTATTATTATCATTAATATAAGAACTTTTATTTTTATATAATAAGTATGGATTGGTAATCATTTGGAATAGATGTGATGTATCTCATTCCTTAATTATTTATATATCCATCATTAATAAATCCATTAATATAGTATCATGTTCAATCCTCATTTTAATCAAAACCCTTTGATAATTCCTACTAAACAAATTAGTGATATTATTTTCATTACCATTGAGGTAGTGTATAGGGTATTCATAATGCATTAATTGTTATAGAAAACACCATTGCCTTATATTGAGCTATTTTTACTTGAATATATAATTAAAACTTTCTTCATCAGTATATATTCACTTTTATTCACCATAAATTTAATGAATCTTTTTCATCATTGAAAATATTAGAGCTTCAAATACAATATCATGGGTTGGATATTTTTTTCCAAAACATTTAATCACCTTGATTCATATGAGACACCTCTATAATATTATATAAGGACAAATCCATATCACTTCATGATGCATCACATTATATTTGAAATCATTCCCCTCTTAATGGTAAATTCAATATCGTTGAATTGACCAATATCCTATATAGTTATCCAAAACATCCATTACATTATTATAATGATATGAACTTAACACCTTTAAGTAGCAACATAGATAATGTTTCTAATAAATGAGAATTTTTTAAATAAAATGTTGATAATAGCTTTTTAATCCAAGTAAATTGCATAACTCCATTATTTTCACAAGATTTTTCAATTATATCACATCTTTTTTCTTTAGAGGGTCAAATGATATCCCATAATTATAATAAATATAGATAAGAACTACAAATTATTGAAGACAAAATTCAATTTCCCTAAATTTTACAAATGTCTCCTTTACACTATGTGTATTATAAATAATTCAAGAAAAAATATTATTCTCATAACGAATATTATATTATATTAATATATCACCATTAAATACTATAATGAGTTATCTAGAGAATACATGAATATTATTCACATAATTTATATAGAAATAGAGGGTGCATTAATCCATCCAAATTTTATTACTCTAAATTTTTAATTATTATACCTTGTATAAAATTTATTATTTCGAATATAATATTTCTTTACTCACAATTTATGATACCCAGAATAAAGATCAATCTTTGGAAAATATTAAAATCCTTCGTATTGATAAAACTAAAAATTAATTTGAAGTAGATGATACTTTTTCTTCGGTTAATGGCATTGATTTCCCAATAATGAAAGTATAACCCCATAGAATCATGTTGACTATTAATAAAATAATATAGGGTATCCCAATGGTAAATCATTGGGGACTATAAAACATTTGAAACATAACTCATGCAACTGTTTCTCTGGTTCAATTAATTCTACTATAGGCACCCAATAGGGAGTCCAAGATAAATCTTTTTCACCATGTATTAGAATAATGGAAAAAAAACATCATGTTAAGTTGGTTTTATAAGTTTTTCTTGAGGAAACAGATCGATAAATTATGGAAAAATTGATACATCTACTATTATAAGGATAATTCTCCAATTAATTTCTTTTTTCTACACTTCTTTTCTAATAATTTTATTATATGGATATAATGGATGTTTTTCAGGACATGATTCAAATGATGTTGACTCACTTATGGAGGAAAGAGATTCCATATCGCCATAATAAATTTTAATCTCTTTCTCCTTATAATAAATTATCACATTATAATTTGAAATCGAATCCATTCCAACAAATATAAAAAATTTAACTATATGTATAATAATCAAATTTGAAAATAGAATATGAATATGTGTAATAATTGGAAATAAATGACACAACCATGTAGGAATAAATTAACATTACGAGTATTTAGTGAAAAAACCATTCTTAAAGTGATATGAAGATATCAGTTTTTATTGAAAAACATGAATGATATAAAAGAACACAATGATACTTAATGAAATAGATCATTAGCTAAATTTGAGGTTATGATCAAAGTACCTACAACCTCCTATTTAGTATCATCATCCCCATATGTAGTAATTACATGATTTTGGACTTATCTCCTTTGATTATTCTATGGTAGATTCCCTTAATATTTGGAAACATATTGTGAATAGATCTCCACCTGATTATGTATAATGAAGTGGATAGTGTTGGTTTCATTCATTACCTTTCACTAAAAATCCATATGAATTTTTTCTCCACCTATGAAATAAAATATTATTCTCATTAAGAAAGTATCTATGTGTTTATCTATAATTATTACATAAAAAATCAAATATTCCACTTTATATTCAATGACAATTTTATATATTTCTTAGTGCTCAACCAACATATAGTTTTCTTAATTTCACATGAATTTATATGAGATTGATAATAAATTTTCTTTTTTATGTAAATTGATATTATATCATCATATAATGGAAGAGTTTGAGAAAAAAATTTCCCTTAGAGACTCCTCTTCTCCCGATCATATGAAATATTCATTATTATATTTTTATACATTTCATTGGAATTGAGGAATGTGTTTATTAAATAATATCAATATAAAAGTTATCTATTCAATATTTTCTTTTTAATTAACCTCAGTAGTTTTTCTTAGTCAATGAATACCATTGATCAATGTCCCCCTAAATAAAATATACACTAAACATATTTTCTTCTTTTTTATTAAATCCCATGGTTAGTAATATATTTTTGAGGCACTTAATCTATTGTTCATGTAATAATGAATTTATAGTTTCATTAAATTATGGATACATCTATCCCATAAACTAATTGAAAATAATAGAATGATATTGTTGGACTACATGTATCTTTATATAAGAAATATTATTTATTATAACTTTATCAGTTTACCCTATTATTTCCATGATCTACTCATATCCAACATTATCTATATTGTTTAGTTATATAGGGAAATTCTTATATTGACTTTGGGTGTTGATTACTATACCCTCACTACACACCATATCTAAACAAAGAAGCACACCATGTAAGATCATACTCATCAAAAATATTGATCCATAAAATAATAATACATATAATTGTATAAATTATCAAATAACCTTAAGTGTAAGCTATGTTCATTTAATGTTGAGTCCTCAAGGTTACTACTAAACATTCTATGAATACAACTAAAACATCTCTGACTCTTGTAACCGAATGTCTATGTGTACATTATTACATTATTATAACATACATTACATCACACAATTATGGATTGATGTGTTTAGATGTTTTAGAAAACTATATACATATTTGATTTCCATATTACAAAGGAAATATGAAATAATAGTATAAGAAGCATTATTCCATCATCAAAATCATTCATAATATACTTTTTTATATATTTGGTAATAAAATAAATATTGTATGAGATCAAATCATTATTAATGGTTATGTATAATTAAATATATCATGATTAAATAATGCATAATTAATATGTAATAGTGGATAATAAAAATAATTATCATTTGATTAAAAAATTAAGTTCAAAGTATATCCCTGTCTAATATCAACATAGAAATTTGAAGGAAAATTGAAATGAAATTATAAATATAGTAAATGAAAAAATATATTCATTTATGATCTATCATCAATACCTTGGATAATATATCACCAATTTTACCATGTAGGCCTCAATTATAAAATTACTAATAAATGGGTAGGTGTATACCGGTTGTCCTTATAATATAGAATAACTTAATTTTTATCTTCTAATTCATGATTATGAAATGGGGGGATATATTTAAATGGGATCCACCCATTACCCACATTGGTCTAACTCATTCATAAAACAATGAATGAATATAAAATACAAAGCCAATTTAACTTATCAACCGATGAATGTCTATATTAAATCAAGAATGAATAACATCAATATTTCCCCAATAAATGTTATAAATTCCTAAATAATATTAGTTAATCTATTAACATTTATAGAAATGGTGTAAACCTAAGAATTCATTAAATTTGTGTAAAAAAAATCATATAAATTATTGATACATAATATAAGGACATGAATGAGAAAATATATCCCAATGAAATGATAGAGATCAAATTGGAATGTTATCCCAAAAATGATAATTAAAAAATCATAAATGAATAAGGAATGAAATAATTACATAAATTCGTTAAAAATGTTTGTTTTTAGAAAAACTATTCCATAAAATATAAAATAAATGAAAATATAGGAAAAACATAAATAATTACATTCCTTTATTTTTTGTGTAAGAACAATGTTATGAAGGGATCAATTATAATGAAAATATAATTAAAACATTTGTTAGTATGAATAAAAAACAGAAAGTCATTAAGGTTGTTTGAAACGGTGAATCAGATCTTGATTAAATCTATTCACAATAATATTATTGTATTGTACTTTTTTGTATACTTTTAAAACTATTTTAAAGTATTATGAAATCCTTATAAGAATACTTTGGTCTTAAAAGTATTGGATATTTTATGCTTAAAAATGATTTTTTGATTTACCAAATAAAATGAATGTAAAATATAAATAGATACATTTGAATCAATAAAAACATGTTAATGATGGTTAAAAAAATTATTATATATAATGGTGTGAAAATCCATTAATTTTGTATAAGTTAAAATTCATTTCATCTACACTGTTGTAAAATGGTTAGAAATTACTTCATTCAAAAATGAAAAAAATATTCCATTAAAAACAATACATAAAAAGATAAATATTGGAAAAATTAATTTAACAAATAATATTATTATATTCAAAAAACCATTAAAATTATTTTTAGAAAAACATGGATATGGAAAAAAATAGACCCTAGAGAGAAATAAAACCGATTTTCTATAAATACATAATTTAATTATCTTGAGCACTTTAGGAGAAGAAAAATAAAAGTAAAAACATATTTTCATGTAATAAACATATCATAAGAAAATAAATAATCATATTGATTGGTAGATTATAATATTTTATCACTGGAAACATAATCATAAATAGTCATTAATAATGATGAGTTTTGAAAACAAACCCTTACAACTTTGGTATTTTAAAATAAAAAAAACCACATATAATAAAAAACTATATATGGATATGTAAATACCTATATTTTAAAATATATTAATAATAAAATATATTCAGGTTCATTATATAATCTACAAAAAAGTGGTTAATATGACATGTATCTCATAGATTTAAAAGCGAGAGGAAAATCCATATCCCTTAGTTTCACATTCTTCGAAAGCATTCTAACATCCTAAATAACAAATTTAAATTTAGTACACAACTAGAATAAAATCACAAAAATTATTGTTTTGTATTATAAATTCATTATATATAGAGATAGATAGATTCATCAGTAATGATAGAGATGGAAAAGGAATCACACCATTCATGGAGATGGAAGGTCATATATATGCATGAACACTATTTTCATCATTTGGTGGAAAGTGAAAAATTATATTAAATAGTATCTAACATTTAGAAAATAATTATCATATTATCTAAATAATATATATTTATCATATCCATCATTTTTATCATCCATATAAAATAGAAAGGAAAAAAATCACATCGCTTCATGGACGTGGGGGTCCACAGGGACACATGAGTGACGTTATTGTTTTCCATCATTCTAGAAGATAATATTTAGATATGATGTTATGATTACAGTAGAATAAATATTTAATAAATATCATATATAAACATTAAAACAATTTTAATAACCATCCATGAAGATGGTGATGGAAAATGAATTGTTCCTCTACTTGGTGATAGTAAGCCATTCGTAGGCATGAGCAATACTTTAACATCCCATATGATGGAAATATGGGTTTTAATGTATTTTCATAATTATAATAACACATAATAATATTTATGATAATTAATTTAATAATATATGTTATCTACCAGTTATTTATATGAAGTAGAGTAAGAAATAAATTGAAATAGGTTAGGTAAGGAAACTAACTCTCTTTCACGAGAACTCTGTTAATTCTTTTCTTAAGAAACATAGGGTTGTTATTTTTTGGGGATATAAGAACATAGAAAACAAATAATAATTTGTTTAAAATAAAATTTTTGTATTTAGTTTCAATATATATTTTTCAATATTCATTAAAGAATATAAATGATGGGTGTTCTTTTATAAGATAATGAGAGGAAACACAATGAATTTATTAAAAGATTAAATTATAATATAGTCATTTAAAAAAAATTGGTCTGAATAAAATTTATATGGAACAGGGTGATATTTTTGACTATATAATATCTTATTTTCCCTCTTTAATCATATTTATGATTTTTATGTAATTCAATAGCATATTATTTTGATAAAATTTCATTAAAATGAATTTTGAAACTAATCATTTAATTTGAATTCAATGATATAAATAATTATTTTAAATTTAAATATGATTCTTTAATATGACACTTATATTTCATATTCATCTAAAAATAATTTAACACATTAACTCTCTCAAATTATGATACTTTTAATAGTTTTAAAGTAAATTATGGTATTTTTTATTAATTGTAGAAACATTCGATTGGTGTTGCATAAAAATTTATGGTCATTATATAATTACTAATGAGTATAAATAAATTTATTTCATGAAAATAATTTCATTAAGACAAAAACTAATATCAATATCTTTTAAAAATTTCTTTTTCTTCATATGCGAATACATAAAATTTATTTTAAACAATGATAATGACACTTCATAAAATTCTTTGTTCAAAATATTATTAATTTGATTGTAATGTATAAATTATCATTAAAATAATAAATTTGGAAGCTAATGTGATTATATTTTACTAAAAATCATCCAATATTAATTAATATGAAAAATTTGGGCCTTATAACTTAGTTTTGACCAAGATTAACACAATTTACCCTTTACTGAGGTGATATGTTTTACCAAGGTTACTACTCATATTCTAAAAAAATAAAATGGGAATATTTAACATATTTAACCTCATAATAATATTTTTTGGATTATTTTTATCAAGTTCAATTCTTATAAATAATAGTAGTTAATTTTATTATTTGTCTGCCAAATGCACTAAAAATTGTTTTCAATAATAATATTGTTACTATATATAAAACCATATTTTTTATATTCATGACTAGAAAAATATTACATTAATGGTTAGAAAATTTTATTGAATGCATTATATTTAAATTTTATAAAAAAATACACTAATAGTGATAAATTTAATTTGTTAGGGAAAAAATATATTTCACTCATACAAAAATATTTTTTTTATAAAAACATCTCCTTTATTTTAATATCAAATTTATTTTCATTTATAATTAGTTGATAATCAATGATTTAATTTTATAAATTTAAAAACCCTGAATTTTAGTAATAAATTTTGAACTATTTATTCTCTCCAATCCAATTGCATTGTGATAAAATATCTTAATAATATTTTAATAATATATCATAGATCAATTAGAGGGGTTGTCGTGTGCAACAGAATATTATGAAGAATTAAATTGATTTGATAAAAATATCCTTCATAAAATCATGAAGAGTGGCAGTAATTCAGATATCAGTCCCATATTACCTGCCCCATCTTAGGTATTTATATGAACCACATAACAAATTTCATTTTTTGTAATCTTTTATTATAACAATGGAGTGTTCATATGTACCAATGGAAGCCCAAGAAGTGTGTGGATACAAATCAGTAGGCCATCACCAATGATGTCCCTAAATATATCCAATAAGAATAAAATTCAGGTTATTGTTTGAAAATAAATAAATTAAAAAATAATTAATAAATAATAATTTATCATTGGTTTCCAAGGTGACACAGAAAATAAAAAAATATATAATTTTTCCAGTGTTAGATCTATCTAAACTAGATATCAAACTACCTAGGTGGAACTTCGTCTAGACATGGAATATTTAAAGTATTTCCTAGGTTTAGAAATATCCCACAGTAGAACCCTGATAATATTACCTAAGGGGAACTGCCTAATTCCCCATAACCATGAAGATATCACCAATGGGTACCACGTATGATTCTAGAACCATTAGTATATCAACTAGGGGAACCATGTCCTTCCCTAGAACCCTAATAATATCACACATGGAAACCACCTCCTACACAATATCATTTCCCATATAACCTAGGGGAACCATATCCTTACATAAAACAACTAATTTAATTATTAAATGCATAAAACAACATTTTTCATAATTTATATAGATAACATTTTATAATATATTTTAAGCTTAACACTTTTGTTTTAGCTCTAAGAAAATCACACATTAATTTAGGTTACCATTCAGGCCCCCTTCCAAATATTTCAATTTCACAATTTTATGATTCCTCAGTCATTGGGGATAATATCTTCGGTTTTTTATATTATCGTACTTCTCATAGAACAAATGGTATTGTTCTATCATGGAATAGTAGTTTATACTATTTGGTCAAGAATACATTAGGTTGATGCAGTGACACATCATGCATACTTGTAAAAGCATGGAGACATTACAGACAGTGTAATGACCACATAACTTATGCTTTAACTTATATTATCATTGAATATTTGATTATAATCTAATCCTAAATATAAGGGTTTTATGATTTAGCAAAAAAATTAAATTGGTAAAAATCTATTCAAATAGAGTAAGATAGAGAAACAATATGATAAATTGAGATTGAATTGATACAGAGTAATAAACTAACCATTAGTTATCACTAAAATCATAATGAACTACAATATACTGATAATATTAGGATATATCACTCTATATCAAAGATAATAGTGAGAGAACTATTCATATGACTTCACTATATAAATGTAGGGAAAATATCATATTTCCCCTTTAAAAAATATTGTAACCAATTATTTCTTTTTCTATACAATTTCAGAAAAGGTTTTATTTTTTCAAAAATTTAATAAACTATAGATTATCCAAAAAATAATATTATGTATCACACTATGTGATACAATATAAAATATTTTTAAAATCATATTCACAAGAGGTGTTTTTGAGAATTCCAAGCTTCCCACTTCATATGTAATATATATATGCCATATATAAGGTATTTACATTTTGTAAAAACACCATACATGATCTTTTATACCATGTGTAATGTATTTCTAATATTTTAAATGTTTTAACTTATCAAAAAAATCATATATATCAATATCATTCCATTCATAATATACTTATTCTCACTTATTATATTTTACTTAAATAAAAACTCAATACATTATATATTCAACTCGTGTGAAATATAATCTTTCCATATATAATACTTTCTCTATAAAAGAATCATGATATGTAATATTTTCAAATAATATGTAATATATATTACCATATTTTATAAATTTTTCTCAGTAATATTTCAATACATAACATATTTTTATACAAACATAAAATATTATTTCTTACAAAAGGTTTTTTCATTTGGGAAGACCGTTATGTAATATAATTTTTCCATAAGTTATATATATTATATAAATTCTTTAATATTTTATATATTCATATGTTAGATATATTTTTATACACCCTGAGTTATATTAAACATTACACATAGGGAAAAGTTCTTTCTTAATATTTTTTGCATATATTGTTTTAAAGACAATAAGAATCACAAAAATATAAAAAATACTCTAGATTGTCCCCACTCAATTTAAACACGAATAGGGTCCTATTAAATGTATTTATTTCAAAAAATATCATTAATAATATTTGATAACTCATACACCTTCCATAACACAATTCTTGACCTATTATAATGCTTAAAACATCCCTATCATGTCCCATTACACTTGATCAATCCATGGTTTGACCCCAAAACCATTATCAAATAATTGAACATTAAAAAATTAAAAAAACAATTTTATAAATATATTTAAATAAAATTTAATATTCAAGTAATATTTTTGACATGTTTAGGTTTATGTAAAAAATTGAAATAAATTTTTACTATAATCAGTCTTGGATATTACATCTTCATTTCCTAAACCACTAGAATAGAAAAAAATGATTTCTCTACTTCACCCTCTTTATCATATGGAGGTATAGAAATAGTATTCTATACCTTAATAACATCATAAATATTTTCTGTGGGTGTAACTATAGGATATCGTTGAGGTGGAATTTACAAAAAATGTCTAAATTGTGACCCAAAAAGTCCTTTAACTGATTAAATATTAATAAAATTCAACAAAATAGTTGTAGAATATGCGCATAAAACATAAGATATGCATGCTATGTTTATACCTCCAAATACACAACACATACCCTAGGGATTTTTTTCTACAACTTTTAACTTCCCCATACTCACAATAATATATGAAAAATGAATTACACAAAAAGAATAAATTAATTAAATGGAATCAATAATTTATTTGGGAAAGCACAAAATATATTATTATGGAAAATTAATTAATTTTACATTATATCAATTATAAGAAAAGTGGTGCTTGACTTGTGAACCTTCATTAAAAATCATGATTAATTAACACAAGAATTATCTCTATCTAGAAAAGGGTAAATCCAATAAACTATCAATTCACAATATTAATGTAGAAACAATGTTAAATCCTAATAGTAAAATAGATATTAATAATCCCACTTTTTGGAAACTCAAACATCCGATAAATAGAAACAATCTTGATAAAAGCATAATATCATGATCAATTTATAGCTATTATATCTTTGTTCTATAAACTCCAAATAATAAATAAAAATAAAATTATCATTTATTCCATTTTTCAACACACCGGTGTAAATATAAGGGCCTAATATTAAGAAGCACAAGGCCATATGCACACCTCCAAAAATAAAATAGTTTACTAATAAGTAGGGGTGGCCTAATTCATGTGGTGGGGAGAATATTCCCACTATAACAAGTCGCCATGCAAGAAATTAATAGTAAAATATGTGTAAATAAACAAAATAACATAAAAATAAACAAAAAATAGGAAATTATGGTTGGATTTAAGGAAAATTTGTTTTTGTGAAGGAAGATTGTGAATGACTTGATGATAAATGTTAAGATCGATAAAGATGTGAAGATGTTTAACATGCACATGGGAAACACATTTTAGTAATTGAGAAATCATAAAATTTTGTTACATGTAATTGAATATTATGGATGATAATTTCTTATATAATGATAAATAATATAGGTGGAACTAGTTTAATTTGGTGTAGATTTTGAATGAGTACTCCCAGATAGTTCTATATATCTTGGTAATGGAATGAGTAAATCATTAGTGTACTATGTTGAACACGGAATTAGTGAATGTTATGATGTGAATAACATTATTCAATCAGGTAAGTAAGGTTTTTGGAGACACGTGATCATTTGTTGAATAGATTGGATGTTTTTTAAAGTAATTTCTTTAAGAATAAAAATCAACCCACAAAAAATTTAACCAAAATTTAATTGAATCATTTAAGAGATCCAAACTGAGAATATTTATGGTTGAATTAAGTGATTTTTCAAAGGATGTTTTGTGAATAGAGGCACCACATTGATTTTTGGATAAATAATATTCATATGTTACATCAAAAAAATGAGAATTTATAGGGAATAAAATGACCACCATAAGTAGTTCATGTGAAAATAACAAATAAAAATTCAACATCGAATTTCATAAACTATTATCATTAGACACTTCTCAAGTATACATTTATAAAATCATGCATTTATTCCATGATATTATTCCTTTAAAAAGCATTGGGGAAATAAATACTATATTATCCCAAATATTTAGTGATTAATCTATGGAATTTAATGGGTCGTTATATTTATATACACAACTCATTCTGTTAATAATTCTCAAAATCATTGTCCTTGATAAATTTATTAAAATAGTAAAAATATTTGAATTATGTAACATAAGTCCTTAAAAAATTTCAAATATGTTTTAGATTATTTCATGCATCTTTTAATCATGAAAAAAATAATTCATCCCAGAGGCACATGCTTTGCATAACATTAATTTGAATGAAAAAACCCTACATAATGGAAACACCATCCCTAGACAACCATGAAACACACTTGTTCTAATGCCCATAAATCAAAAAATACTATGCTTCATGTAACTCCTAACGTTAATGAATGCCATATTAGGGATCCCCATTTTACTCTTCCTTTACCAAAAAAATAATTTCATAGATGTTTATCAAACAATAGACCCACAACCACCCAATCCAATATTTCTCATGCAAGTCCCACACACATAAAATAATTATCATAAATTCAATTCCATAATATATAAACCTAGAATAATCTAGGGAACCACCTTGAATTTTTAATCATAATCATATGAACTCTCATCATTTGATCCACCCCCACCATGTATGGTCTAGGAAAAATCCATTATGATAGATCACAAGCATTTGTCATGTAGTAAAACTGATATGTAATCCCTGTTCATTCTCTCCAAATTATTATAATGATCTTATTCCACCATTTAGGTTAATCCCATACTATTAAATAATCAAGGTAAAATGACTTAGCCCCCTCAATTAAAAATTATCTTAATTGGTATCTTAATGGGTAATCCCACATCTACCCCTAATGTTTTCTCCTTTCTCTATGTAATTATCTTCAATTCAAGGTATTGAACTATATTTTCCCCTATTAAATGAACATGGGATTCCATTAATGATGAGCATATGGTTCCATAAGAAATGAAAATGAGATACCTCATGAGATTCTCATGAGATAACCCTTATCTTCTATGTGTCTCAGAGCATATGCCCTACATAATCCCTTATTCCCACTCCATTCATGAAAAAATCATCTTTATCACATGATGATAAACTACTTGGTCTGGTCCTATCATAATACCTTAAACTATTCACCACAAAATACAAATAATTTGATCCTTCCATTCCAATACGATATGAGGAATGAATCATAGATATTTAATTTGAAAATTACCATCAATTGATCTCCCCTTGGGAGATTGTTTATCTGAATCATTATCATATTCATAGAGAATGAAAAACTACACACTAAATCATCCACAATTCTCTTATGGACTTTAAACATTATTGAACCCCCCCCCCCCACTATATTTATAAAATGTTTCCACTCATAAAAGATTCTAATATGTGGATATATCCCTAGTGTATGTCATCTTTTAACCATCCCACATATTATTAGTGTTTGTGGAACCATGTAAGATCCTGAACTTTTCTATAGGTGTCTTGAGATCAATTATATGAATTATACTACCTTCTTCTGAGTTTATTTTTTTGGGTTTTATCTTTGATGAGTTTGGGTGAAATTTTTAAATTTTGTAAGTAAGAGGGGAAGTGCATGATTGACACTTGGTTTTCAGAAACTATGTGCCCAGCCCAAAAAACTATGGGACCCCGAATAGAGTGGATTCACATGGAAGGAACATGGTATATCAAGTCATGCACCCAATTAGGAGTAACTGAATGACACAAAATGTTTGGTTTTTTATAGGGATCACTATTAGAGGAAACCATGCACCCTTTACAAGAAACTGAATCCGTGGGATTATAAACCCCTAAAAATTAGATTGAAAATAAATGAACCCACAACATTCACCCAAAATCATAAGAAACGTAGGAATAAACCATTTATATAATTTTTTGGGGCTCATAGATGGATTATAAGGCATATTTAACTCTATTGTTGATTATTTGAATGCCAAATTAATGATCTTTGCCTCTCTAAGTATGTTGTTGCAGCCTGAATAGATATCTCTCTTTCCTACACCTATTTTTTTAATAAAAGAAGGAATGTTTTATGAACTATTATTAAGATTTAATATCTAGGATTAATGGATATTTATTATTTATATCTTGCATCAGGGTTTTGGATCTATATCATGTTATTCTACATGATTGTGGTTATTTCTCTTCAGATTGGGGATTTCCATTGGCAAGAATTTTTCAGTGATCTTGAGTGTGCTGGTCTCATTTCAATTTCCATGGTATTTATTCCAATTGTATGTATGAACTATTATAATTCAATTGAAACTATTTTAATTTGAATGTTTAATTGATTAAAATTATTGATTAGTTAATTTATGGAATCATAGAAATTAGATTAATTAATTATTGAGTTAATGAATGGAATGTATGAATGGCGAATTGATTGGAAACTGGGATTCTGAAATTGTATTAATTAATTTTTGAGTTAATTAATTGAATATTATGATTTTAGAATTGATGGGATATTGAGATTGTGAAATTGAATTATTTAATTGGTGAATTAATTAATGAAATATCATGATTGTAATATTAATAGTATATTGGGATTTTGGAAAATAGATAAATCAAATGGTAAACTAAATCATGGGATATTGGGTTTTAGAATTGGATTAATTAACTAATTAATTAATTAATGGATTAAAGGCGTATATAGTATAAATAGTAAATTTATCATTTTTACCCATGTGATTAACGTACTAATTCATCATTTTTTATTCATTGAATGGTATATCATGATTTAAAATGTGATAATAGAGTTAAAGTTGAATTACTTTAATCAATGTGGTATATGTGACATATGTGTGACTTATTACAATAAGAGTGTGGGACATATAATAAGGATCCAAATACAGAGATGTGATTAATGATGTGTGGGATAGAGACTGATTCTATAAATACCCATATGTCATTAACAAGGAGTCGGACATAGACTGATGCTCCAAATGCCTTTATTTAATAAATGAATTTGGGTTAGGGACTTATGATCTAGACACCCATATGACATATTGAGTATGGGATAAGTACTAGGGATGAAAATAATCATGTGACATTAAGGTGTTGGATTGGTATTGAGTCTCTAAATACCCCTATGGTGGTAGACACAACCTTCTATACCGATGAGTTGGAATTGGACATTGGTTACAGTTGGGTGTGACATAAATTTATATGAAATGATAAATAATAAACCTAGTTATGTGATATTTTTTAGACATTGATGTGGGAAAAATGAAGTATTGAGGGTTCAGATGTCCTTGGTAACCGAATGTTTTATGTGTTTAATTAAAGAGTGAAGAATTTTGATAAATGAATACTTATGAATTGTACATGATTATTTATAAAACTATATTCATATTTATTGACTGGTTATTATTTTATACACTATTAGTGGTTTCCTATTATGTTGTACTCACACCCTACTTATTCTGCTTCATCGGTACACTAATAGATTGTATAGTTGTAGGACAGGATATAGGAAAAAATACTATTTGAGATGGATGAGTAAGGATGGAGCATGGATGAGGGAACAAAATGTGATGCAGGACCCTCATGGGAGTTGTTAGTGTCTTTTTTTCTGTTTTTCATATTGACACTTGACAGAAATTTGGAATGAAATATCTACTATTTTTTGGATATTGTATTTTCAATTTTGGTAAGTAACTAATACTGGTTTGGTTTGGTTATTGGTTATATAATTTGGTTTTTATTTATTTTTCCCCTACTTTTCTAGTTTGATAAAAAAAAAGGTATAGTCTCCCCATGATCGATAATATGCTTTTTCTACTCATCAAAAACATCTAGAATATGGGGAGGTGCACTTGAAGTCTTGTAACTGGCTATCTTGGGTCATCTGTGGGTGGCGCCAAGGATAGGACGTTCCAAATAGGTGTCCAAAAAGTTTTCTTTTCTTTTCATTTGTCTTAGAATTTGTGAAATGTATTTATGAGAACAGGAAGAGTTGGGACTTAGTTAAGAGCTTCTATATGGGAGTAGCTAACCCATGTATGAGGTTAAATGATGAGAACCCATTGTGGGATTATTATTACTGATGTGCGTTATTACATTTAATTTTATTTCACCTCAAATAATTCACTATTTGTGTTATGTGATTATTTTTCTGAGTATTTTTGAAAAGTGACTCTTGGCCCATCATGGATTGAGAGTTTTGTATTCATGAATTATTTTATGTACTCTTGATTATTTTGTGACTTACATCATTTTAGTAATGAATATGAAAACAGGTTTTGGTTAAGTTGTTGAAATTGATATGTTTTCTTTTCTTACGTAATTGAACTAAAAATCGTGAATAATATTGAATTGAATGTCATAAATTGGTGAAAAAAATTGTAAAATGGGTCTCTAATGAGAATTGAATAATGAGATTTTTTTACCAATTTTTAACCATGACCTAGATATAGGATGGTTAATGGTAGTTATACTACCTCAGCTTTGATTGTGTGGAAGGATTTGGGGAATGAATTGTTATAGATTATTTAAAACATGATTTTTATATGTGTCAATGTATTATTATGCTTCCCTAAATTGTGTGTTTCTCATTATATATATATATTTATTCACGGTGAAATTTTTTTAGAGGAAAACAGAAGGATGTGGCTTGAGATGATCCTATAAAATGGGAACATATGGCACCAATTGTTCTGGTGAAGGAGTTAGAGAGTAGTTATAGGAGAAATTATCTCACTTTATACAATTTATGGAGAGATAACAAGAGGGTTTAGTGATGTGACTTTCTATCTAGAAGTAGATTTAGTTATAGTACCCTAAACATTTTTCTAGAGAGAGTATACCTAAGGTTTCACAGTTATATATTGATTTGATCGATAATATAATTGACCATTAGGAGACACCTGCTAAGAAGTGGGTAATGTTGGATGCATACTTGTTACGAGGATCAGTGAAGCACTGGTGGGACATTCATGTCCAGACATAGTAGGTTTGTGGAATGTAATGTAATGAAATTTTGGTGAATTTTCTAGAGATATTCTATCCAAATGTTTTGGGAAATGAGAGTGAAGTTTAGTTCATATGGTTGCCTGAGGGAATTATGTGGATGAGGAACTATGTTGGTCACTTTATGACTTGCAGCGTTTTGCTCTAATGCTGGAAATGGATGAGACACTTACAACAATGAATTACCAGGAGGGTCTTAAAAGTGATATAATGTTCTAGGTTGACATATTTTCGTTAAATATGTTTTCTAATGTGGTGGATCAGGCACTCATAGTTGAGTAGAACCTGAAGGGGGATTTCAATGGAGGATATTTGGTTCTCATTGTATGATCATGAGGAATGTATTTAGAGGGTAAAGAAGAATCATTTCTGAAAATTTTGACAAAATTAGTGGAAGAAAGCGGGGATAGGGGGAGGATCAGTCACATAGGATCACACCCAAGTGCTTTTCTGCCATTAAACTAGGTTGGGCCACTATCATAGAAATTTCCCCAACCAAAAATAGAGTGTTGATCTTTTAGCAGGATGTGACATCAACATGGGTTCTGTAGGAATTCATGATAGAGAGGTATTGATGGTGAAACTGTGAAGAAAACGAGTGTGGAAATGGGATCTTATATGTTGTATCATTCATGAAGATGTAGTATAACTGTCCATGGGATTTGAGTTAGAGTATGAGATTCTTTTGGGGTAGAGTGTCTATATTATCAGAGTTGTGAAACACAGTGGACATAGGCTATAGAACATGGAAAAGGGGTAGGCTAGTTTCATGAAATTTATTCTACACTTGTGTATAGTGAGGTTAGACAATTCATAGTTAGAGGTATTATTATTGAATATTATAAACAGTCAAGTGATTTATTTGATATTGGTTTATATCATTCTTATATTTCATAACAACTTGTGAGTAGGTTGAATCTCACAATGGATTTTGTTAGTGGGTTAATAATGGTAGATACACCTTTGGGAGTATTGTCCAGATACATAAATTTGGTCAAATGATGTTCTCTTGAGGTTGGGGATATTTTTCAATTGGTATATTTACATTACAGATATGTTTAACTATGAACTAATTATGGGTATGGAGTGTTTAGTCTCATATCAAGTCTACATTGATTTATACCATAGGATAATGATTCTTATGACTCCTGAGGGTGAAAAATATATTCACCATAGATAATGGGATATCCATTCATATCATGTGGGGATAGTTCATCAGAAACTGAGGGAGATCACCATCGAAGATTCTAGTCTTTTTTCGGTTGATGGGGGTGTGAAATATGATGTCATTACACCTATATTCGATAGACTTCATAATGTGTTTCTTGATTACTTCGTATGGATACCACCTTAAAGAGATGTGGAATTATACAATTGAGCTCATACATAGATAGGAGACAGTTTAGAGTCTACCATATATAATGACACACATATATATTGAATATCACCAGAGTTATCTAGAAGTGTTAATGGATAAGGGTTTTATCCATCTGAGTATGTCATCTTGGGGTTCTCTAATTTGTTTTATCAAAGAATCCTATTGGGAATTTGCTCTTATGTTTTGACTACAGAATGTTAAAATGGATGTATATAAAGAAATTAAATAATATTCCATTTATTGGTGATCTATTAGACTTGAATACAATATATTTTGTTTTCTCAAATAGGAACTTGAGATTGGGTTGTCATCAGTTGAGAGTGTGACCATCAGATATATCGAGGACCACTTTTAGAAGTTGTTATGGATGATATGAGTTCATGATGATGCAATTTGGTCTGAAGAAAACTCATATAGAGTTTATATCCTAGAATAATACAATATTCCACTCATACCATGATTCGTTTTTTTTAGTGTTTTTGGATGACATCTTCGTGTACTAGAGGACTCAGGACAATAATGCCCAACATATTGACATCATCCTAAGTTTAATGATAGATAATTGGATATATTTAAATAAATATAGTGTTATTTTTGGATTGATTAGATACACGTATTGTTTCACATAACAAAAAAATATTGTGTTCTTGTGGACGTAGAGAATGATCACGCAGTTGTTTCTTGGGAGTAGCCCAAGAATGTTTTGAATATCTTATGTTTTCTAGGGATAACAACCTGTTATTGGAGGTTCATTATAGAATTTTACCATATTGAAGAACCTCTATTGGGATTAAAGAAGAAGGTTATAATGTTTTAATGGATAAAATCTTGTGATAATGCCTTCTAAGAGTTGAATACATTTTTAATATGAAACTAATCTTGATTCTACCCATGCTAGGTGAGGAGTATACAATTTTTTTTGATTCTTTTGGGATCAGGCATGGAGATGTGTTAATATAGAGAGATATATTTGTAGAGTATGTGCCTTTCATGTTTAGGCCACATAAACAAAACTACCATAAAATTAACCTTGATTTAGATATATTTGTTTATTACTCGATGTGTTTGTGGTATTATCCTTTTGAAAAAATACTATGTATATGAATCACAAGAGTGTAAAGTATATCTTTCCATAGCTATAATTGAATAACCAGTATCATAGATGGGTTAAGTATATGTATTTTACATTGATCTAGAATATATTCCTATGAAAAAAACTGTGTTTTGGAGCTTTAAGCAGGAAAACAAAGACTCAATCAGCTTAAATGTTTAGGGCTGAGTGGAAGATAATAACATTTCTAGATGAGATGCATGTTTCAGTTTATGATATCCAAGATATGATGAATCTCATCTTAGTTTCAGTAGATTCTACACTTTTTATCCTGAATAAAGAAAATAATTATGAGGATATGTAATGTTTGGCCTTGAGGGGGATCCTTGAAGTTTGGGTGTCAACTTAATACTGGAACATATATTAGGATGAGGTCATCTTTTTCATGGATATATTTTTGTACCAATGAGTTTACAAGAGGTGATGTTGAATTAGTCTCATTTTTCAAAGTGGTCGGTGCGTCCATGTGAGACCATAATATACCATGAACTATGACGATGATTTTGGTGGTCGGGCATGTAAAGGGAGATAGTTGGGTTCATGGTGTGACAATACACCTGTAAAAAGGTGAAGTATGAGCATCAATGAACTAGTAGTTTACTATATCATTTCCCATTCTGAAATATAGGTACGACAAAATTACTATTGATTTTTTGGTAGGTTTCCTAAGCAATCTTAAAAAAATACACTATTTGGGTTGTTATTGACTTGTTGAAAAAGGTATCACATCACTTACCTATCTATGAGATATTTCATTTGGGATATTTGGAGACATGTATGTTTGGTAGGTAGTCCATCTGCATGGGTGTCTACAAATTATTGTTTTAGACCATGAATTAATTTTTTATTTTCTCTTTTAGTAGGTCTTCAAGAAGGTTCTTAGGACACATGTTATATTAATTACAACATTCCATCCATAAATAGATGGTTTGTCAGAATTTACTACACAGGTGATTGATGTTAGGATTTGGGAATTTGTTCTAGACTTCTGTGTCTCCTGATAGAAGCATGTAAATTTGGTGGAGTTCTCCTATTACATTTGTTATCATGAAACCAATCAAATGGAACCATATGAGGTGTTTTATGGTAGGTCATGCAGATACCTCTTTGGTGAATGGAGGCGGGTGAGTTATTGTTGTTGGGACCAAAGCTCGTATATGAGAAGTCAAAGAAGGTTAGGTCACACACAACTTTTCTTTCAAATAATACTATTCATAATTATTTTTCATTGCATCGGGTGTCATTGTCGATGTTCGGGTGAATCCCAGTTTTCATATTTGATGTTTGGAAAAAAATTCAAGTTTTCGGCTGATGTGTGGACCCTACGCATTTAACAAATTTCGAGTGGTCATCTTAGGTTCCCTTGCAGATTCCTCTAGGATGGGAAGGGTCTAGAGAACGATCTGTACATTGTCACCTGAGTCATGTGGGGTGACTATACAATCTCCCAAAATTTTAAATAATTAAATAAAATAGTTTAGTGGATTAATACCTATATATATATATCATTAACAAGTTGTAAATTTTGTTATTATTATTATTATTAAATAAAAAATTATTAAAATGATTATTTTTATAAATTTTTAATATTATTAATAATTTTGTGTTTATTATTATATGATTTATTATAAATATTATTGTTATTAATGTTATTATTATTATTATAGTTTAAAGTCATTTTTATTGTTGTTGTTGTTGTTGTTATTTTTTTAGTTAATATAATTTTTTTCTATTTTTCCTCATAACCCTAGGAGCTCAATTTCTTTCTTCTCTCCCACTCATAGTGCAGCATCTTCTCTATCTCTCCAATCATCCCTCTCCCTATGTGTTGGTTGCATGCACACCCTATCCCATCAGTGGTACCCCCATCTATTTCCTGTCCTCCACTCGTCGCGACGACCTGCATCCAGCCACCCACCTATTTTAGCCTCACAAGCACACCTACCTCTCTCCTGGAACCCACCATCCGGCCTCTATGATCCTCTCCCAGGCTCGCCAGAGTGTCGCCCTCACAATCGGCACCCGCTGTCCAACCACTACTCGCTTACTGCTAGTGTGCCTCCCTTGGGCCACCTGACCGGCCATGACGCCCTGACCCCCATCCCTTCTCTAGTTGTTCCCCCCTACATACACTATAGGAAAACTGAATATAAGTGACGAGTGATTTGCGACGGGCTCCCGTCGCAAAATGTCTTTTGCGACAGGGCTCCGTCACAAATAGTTGTTTTTGCGATGGTATTTTTCCCCCATCGCAAATGGGTTTCCGTTTATATATAAAGAAGGTATGTGCGACGGGTCGTTGCAGATATATTAGTTGTGGCGTGTTTTTGACCCGTCACAAATGAGAAATTTAAAAAATATTTGCGATGAAGGTATTTGCGACAGACTGTCGCAGAAATGTTTTTACGACGGGTATTCTTCCCATCGCAAATGATATAGTAAAAAAAATACGATGGTAAATCTCGTCGCAAATATTCCTGTCGCAAATACTAAAAAAAATAAAATAAAATAAAATAATTAATACAAATCGTATAATATTATATAAAAATAATATTAATATTAATAATATAAAAAAATCGATTGTTATAATATAAATAAAAAAATATATAAAATATAATTATGAAATATTAATATAAAATAATAATAATATGAATATAAATAATATAATATAATATAATAATACTAATATTGATAATATAAAAAATAAATATATTATTATTATTATTATTAAATTATGTATATAATAATATTATTATTATTAATAATATAAATAAATTATATTATTATTATATAAATAATAAATATATATCTATAATATACATATGAAATACTAATATCAAAAAATAATAATAATATGAATATAAATAATATAATATTATATATTATGAAATATTAATATCAAAAAAATAATAATAATAGTACTAATATTAATAATTTAAAAAATTAATATAATAATATTATTATTAAAATCAACATACAAATTTATGAAAAAAAAAATTATTAATATTATTAATATTTATAAAATTATAAAATTATAAACTTCTCAATGTTAACAATAAATATAAAATATTAAAAGTAATATTACTAAAATAAGGAGACATTAAAAATAATACTAAAAAGTAATAATATATTTAAAGAATAAAAACCAATTAAATCATGCAATATTCGTACCAATATGAAAGAGGAATTTTAAATAGTTAATATGTCAATAAACTACGAACTCAAATGGTTACTACATCTAAAAAAATCATTGGGGGTGGATAATCTGGAAGACCTAGAGGAGGTGGTGCAGGAAACTCCATCCCTAAACTATGAGTCAGACGACGCATATATTCCATATGCTCCTGATGTTGCTCCTTATATCGACGTCTCTCCTCATCCTGCTGCTGATTCATCTGCTCCTGCCATCGACGCATCTCTTCATCGTGCTGCTAACGCATCTTCTCCTGCCCCTGACGCAAATCCTCTTTAAGCTGACTCTGAGCACGCAGTTTCTCCTGATACTGTGAGGCAGAAGATGATGTCTTTCCACGAGCTCCTCTCGAGCTGGACGTCGACATCGCAGTAGTACCATAATAAGTTGTAGGAGTCAAAAGAGAGCTCATACCAACTACTCGGCCCTTTTCGAAGCCATACTAGGTCGCCTGCATCCATGTCGTCTCATCAGAATGGTGGGCACTAGTCTGACCACCCGTATCGTCTTGACTCTCAGCATGTGTTTGAGAGGTCGCTACCTCATATGAATCCTTAAGTTTCAATTAGAAATTAAAATAATGAAAAGGTTATATTCATTTAATTTGCAAACTGAAAAGAAAATAATACTGACCCCAATTTGATGCTGGCGGTCACCTCTAATCTCTCTAGTAGCCGGATCAGTGTACATCTTCCGATAAATGTCGTATGTCATAATACCAGGCTTCTTGGCTTCCTATATGAATATAAAATAAACTTTTTATATTTAAAGTTGAATAAAATATTAAAAAAGTACTTACCAGCCGCTCTCTATGCGCACTAAATGTACGACTACCGGCTCGATGCGTCACCTCTTGTCTCCCCCGATTCTGTCGACCCAATGTAGATCTCCTTTGAAACCCACCACCCAACCAGTGTGTACATAATCCATCCCAAATTTGAGATTAAATGTACTCTGTTCAGTGGTCTCCACAGGACTCATCAAATTCTATCACTCCGGCTTTTTTCACAGCCGTCTTTCTCAAATTATGAAAAACCTGATGGAAACAGTCACGCATAAACACCACCCATGCCGCGTGGATAGTGGCATGCATGCTCTCATCGATGGGATACCATAAACGATAATATAAAGTTATTAATGAATTAAATTTCAAAATAAATAATATTTAATTACGTACCAGCCAATAATCGAACATGGCGGCCTGCACATCAGTGGGAATCTGATCCCATGTGATCCAGGGCTGAGAAAAATAATTGCGCAAGATAGTGCACCCCTGTCCAATAGCTATATGCGTAAAACTGTGGAAAAAGAACAAAAAATCAAACAATTAGAATATAAATAAATTATAATGAAAGATAACTAAAATACACAGGTTACCATACCACCACATGTGCGCATCGAATCTAAGAGGTGGACGTCGCTCTGGGATAGGATCTGGAATCATCAGTCTGGCAGGACCACGCCCCCTCTGAGTGCTCCCTTAAGTGCCAATTTCTTGAGGGTCAGATGACTTAAGAACCTCATCATCCATAGGTAGATCAGCCTACAGGAACTGATGAAACATTTCCGAGTCCATCTGAAACATGAAATTATTGTTATTAGAAAACAGTTCAAAATAACTATTATGTATATATATATATATATATATATCTTATGATTCTAACCAGAATTTTACTGTGTCAATGTTCATCTTCATCATCATCTTCATAGTTTTCAATGTCAATGTCTTCATCTTCCTCATCAACATCATTAATTTCCATTTTGTTTCACTTTAATCATCTCTGTTCATTTCAAATTCAATTGTAACATCATTGAAAACATTGTCACCATCGACCATTAATTGTGGGGTGTCATCCTCGATATTCATGTCTCTTTGTGAAAAAGATGTGTTTTGAGGAGTGTCCTGAAAATTTTCATTTCCTTGCACTTCAGTGGAACCACATTCATTTTGAGTAAACTGATTTTCTCAAGATTTATCTTTTATTATACTCCACCAATCATCCAACTCTTTTGTAGTAGCACAGTATTTTGCATAATAAATTTGATGTGCCTGATGAGCCAATAAAAATTGTTCATTTACTGCAAGAAAAAATTTATGTTTAATATCAACAATTCCATGAGTCAGATGAATACGCAAGCCACTCTTAGTATCCAGCCATCGATATTTAAACATTGTTACATAATTTTGTCCCAAATAACATAGTTCAATAATTTCTTCAAGCATGCCATAAAAGTCAACGTCAATATCTCTACGATGTGATCCCTTCAAAAAAACACCACCATTCATTTTTTTATTTGATTCCCCATATGCACATGTATGATAGCGATAACCATTCACCACATATGCATTATATGATTTAACCATTTTGGATGGTGGGCTACTCAATATACGCAATAGACTATCAATCTTATCAGCAAGTACAAATAACTAAAAATTTGTAAAACATTTATCAATTTTACAAGTAATAAATTGATTTTATATGTAAAACCAAAAAAGAATGTATGTTACCAGTTTTTGAAACCAGTAGGCAAATTTTTTTCCGACATTCTTCTAAGCCAGCTACTGTAATTTGTGGAAATTGTTTCTTGATATGATCATCATATAACCTACAAATACTATATGATTAATTTATTGTAACCGAATCTATAGAATAAGAGATATGAGCGCTCACTGTACAATTGGTGACATTTCTTCACAGTTGAGTAGAACATATGTATGAGCTCTATGATGTTCATCATCTGAAATCCATCTATCATGAACTCCACCAAAGCCAAGTTCGGGCTGATTGAAAACTGATAATTGATTGTTCATATCATCATCAACATTCACCTCGTTCCGGACCATGTGGTTATGTTTTAATGGATATTTAGATTCAAAATAACAAGGGTAGAATAAAGCAATTTTCTCTTGAAAATAAGCTTCAGCAATTGAGCCTTCAACTGATGCTTTGTTACAGACTTTTTTCATCAATTTCTGCATGATTCTCTCAAATGGGTACATCCATCGAAACTGAACCAGAACTCCACATTTTTTTCATGTGGAAAATGTAATATCAAATGTTCCATTGAGTCAAAGAAAGCTGGCGGAATGATTTTTTCCAGTTTGTATATAATTACAACAACAGCTTATTCTAGTTTTCTTAGTGTATCGTAGTCTGTTTTTGCCGCACACATGTCTCAGAATAAATATTATATATCTATTATCGAATCCCAAATATTAGAATTCAAAAAACCTCTTAATCCATTAGGCATACGTCTTTCCATTATAACACGACAGTCATGACTTTTTAATGCGGTAATATGACCATTTTTAACACATCTTCCCAAGTTGGAAGCATAGCCATCTGGAAGTCTCAAATCTGCAATCCACTGACAATATAATAAGCGACTCTCTTTGGTCAGTGTATAAGCTGCTTTTGGCTTCAATAATCTCTGTGATCTGACATTTTCAAACAATTTAAGTACTGGTCGCCTACAAATTTGGGCAAGATCTAATCGTGCCTTTACATTATCATTGGTTTTACCTAGTGTATCCAAAACTGTATGAAATAAATTATCAAAATAGTTCTTCTCAATATGCATGACATCCAACATGTGTCGGACCAACAAATCAGGCCAATATGGAATATTCCAAAAAATGCTCCATTTTGTCCAATTGTGTTCTTTCCCAAAGCCATGAATTTTCTATTGGTTTATTGTCGGTCCAAAAGTGATGGAAGGTAATGAAAATACAACTGATTGTAACTCTGTACCTGATATCATTTTTGGAGGTTCATCTCTTTCAATTATTCCTTTTCTGAAATGAGATTTATTCCTCCAAAAAGGATGATTGATTGGAAGAAATCTGCGATGACAGTCAAAATAGCATGGTTTTTTTTCATTCACGAGCATAAATGCTTTGTTGTCTCCCATACAGTATGGACATGATTTAGGACCATGTGTACTCTAGCCAGATAACATGCCATATGCCGGGAAGTCAGTAATTGTCCACATCAAAGCAGCTTTCATTACAAAATTCTGTTTCGCAGCAGCATCATATGTACCAACACCATGACTCCACAATAAATTTAACTCATCAATCAATGGTTTTAAATAAACATCGATATTATTTTTCAGATGTACTAGGATTAATAATGTCAAAAAGATATAAGGAACTTTCATCAACATTCATGGACGAAAATTGTACGGAGTTATAAAGATAGACCAATAGGAATACTGACTACCAAAAGATCCAAATGGACAAAAACCTTCGGTAGAAAGACCCAATCGCATGTTTAGGGATTCTAAAGAAAAAAAGGCAGATTAACTTGATCAAAATGTTTCCATGAATCACCATCATATGGATGAATCAAGATTTTACCATTTCAAACATTGGTTTTGTTCCATGACATCATTGTCGTTGTGTTCTGAGACATAAATAAATGTTGTAACCTGGGTGTAAGTGTGAAATATCTCAACTTTTTTACAAGAATCAATCCAGATTTCCCTGATTGAGCTTCTTTATACCTCAATTTTCCACATGTGGGACAACTATCCAACGACTCATTTTCACTAGAATATAAGATGCAATAGTTTGAACATGCATGGATCTTCTGGTAACTAAGGCCCAGATTATGAACCAGTCTCTTTCTCTCATAAGAATTAGCCGGCATCACATTTTCTTTAGGTAACAGTGCTTTAACCAAAAAAAATATCTGATCAAAACAGTTATTTGACATTCAATTATTTTATTTAATAGCCATTAATCTTTCAACTACTTATAATTTGCTTATCATGCAACTAGGATATAATGCATCCTCAACAGACCTCAAAAAATTAGAAAATTCAGATGGTGCCAACTCAGGAGGTAAATAAACATCATCATAGATTTCAATTTAGTGAACGGATTACCCTGCATCATCATGTACTAAATTCTGAAACTGTGATGGATCCAGAATCAAATTATTAGTATCTTCTCTGGAACTGTGTTCACCATGTTGATACCAAAAAATATAATCTAATTGAAAACCATAACACAAGATATGTTTCCCAATGATGTCAAATGTCTCAAACATTCTCAGAGCACATTTTTTACAAGGAAACATAATTGTCCCTTTTGAAATGAATTCTGGGTTTGATGATACAAATGATAAGAAAGCTTCAACACCATCAACATATATAGGATTTAAACAAGAATTGTTTGGATTTATACGCTGATTTATCCAAGCACGATCATCTAATAATGATTGATGTCAATTTCCTTGTTCCATATTCATATATATGTTTCTACATAATTTAAAACCATTATTGTTGTTAAATAATTTGATATAAGAAAAACAGTATCCTAAAAAGATAAGATACATAATTATAGTTATTTCTTAGAAATTACCAAAAATTATATGTGACACAGTTAGTTTGTAATCATCCCCACTAATTATTATTAATTTAACAATACATAGCAATACTTTGGAAAATGAAATATTCTTGAATAATGAAATAAAATATTGTAATCATCGTTGTAGAGATTATATTACTAATTATTCTTATTTGTTTCCGGTGGATTGGTGGCAGCTCTTTTTCCTGATGACTCATCTCCTTGCAAGGAGATGAGTCCTCAGGGAAAACAGCCTCTTTTGTCCGATAACTCATCTCGTTTTAACTTTCTCCCGACTGAAATCAGTATGAAAAACATGCTCTGACATACTTTAGAGCACATTTTCATACTGATTTTAGTGGGAGAAAGTAGCAAAGAAATGAGACGTTTAACAAATGGTAGCCGCCAATCCGTTTGAAATTCTACCAATTTATAACCATGTACATTAATTTATTTTATTTTTGATTAATTATTACTAATTATTACAAATTATTAAAAATATCAATATTTACAACAGATTTTTCTCTATTCTTAACATGTTCAAATCATAAAGAGTCGTCAATTTTCAGGTCATGCCCAATAAAAAGTTTGCGTCAACCATGTCCAATTTAAACTCTATAATTGTCCTTACATGGTTGATCACCTCGCAAGTAGTGTTTCAATAGGACGACACAAGTAATGTCATTCTCGTCTTTATGAATCGTTTCACATGACCCTTTACATAGATCATTCTTCCTTGAAAAATTAAGAGAACTTGAGTATCTTTCGCTTAATTTTTCAAGAATGAATGATCTATGTAAAAAGTCATGTGATATGATTCTTATAGATGAGAAAGACATGACTTGGGTTGTCTTATTGCAACGATACTTGTGAGGTGATCAACCAAGCAGGATCAATTGTAGAGTTTACATTGGATACGGTTGACGCAAACTTTTTATTGGGCATGACCTGAAAATTGGCAACCCTTTAAGATTTAAACATGTTAAGAATAAAGAAAAACTTGTTTAAAATGTTGATAATTGTAATAGTTTTTTAATTTTTTATAATTTTAATAATATTAAAAAAATATAAATATTTAACATATAATAATAAAATAATTATATTATTATTATTATTTAATTATTAATATTAGATTAATATAATATTTTATATTATGTTACTATTTATGTTACTAATTATTATACTAATTATGTTAATAATTAGTAACAAATGGGATTGACCACTCATCTACCTCAATTTTCTTTTCATTTGTGCATTGAGGTTGATAGGAAACTTCTACCTCCACATGTAGTATTTACTTTTACGGTCAAAATTATAAACCTCTTCACCTCTATGCTGGCGAGGAGGTTGATAATTTTGACAGTAAAAGAAAATAGTACATGTGGAGGCAAATGTTTCATGTCATGCCTCAACACACAAATAAAAAAAATTGAGGTAGATGAGCGGTCAATCACGCTTGCTAATTGTTTCCTAATTATTTTTATTTGTTTCCTAATTATTTTTATTTGTTTTTTAATTATTTATATTTGTTTCCTAATTATTTTTATTTGTTTCCTAATTATTTTTACTTGTTTCCTAATTATTTTTATTTGTTTCCTAATTATTTTTATTTGTTTCATAATTATTTTTATTTGATTCTTAATTATTTTAAATTGATTCCTAATTATTTTTAATTGTTTCATAATTATTTTTAATTGTTTCCTAATTATTTTTAATTGTTTTCTAAATATTTTTAATTGTATCTTAATTATTTTAATTGTTTCTAAATTATTTTAATTTTTTCTTAATTATGTTAATTATTTCATAACTATTTTAATTGTTTCCTAATTATTTTAATTGTTTCCTAATTATTTTAATTATTTCCTAATTATTTTAATTGTATCTTAATTATTTTAATTATATCCTATTTATTTTATTTGTTTCTTAATTATTTTAATTGTTTCCTAATTATTTTAATTATTTCATAATTCTTTTATCTGTTTCCTAATTATTGAAATTGTTTCCTAATTATTTTATTTTTAATTGTATCCTAATTATTTTATTTTTATTTTTTACCTAATTATTTTATTTCTAATTGTTTCCTAATTATTTATAATCAATTAAATCTAATTATTTCTTAATTATTTGATGATTATTTTAATTAAATCTAATTATTTCTTAATTATTTAATAATTATATAATTATTCCTAATTAAATATAACTATTTCTAATTATTTCTAATTAAATATATTTATTTCTAAATATTACCAAAACATCCTCCGGGAGTGTCGAACCATGAGTGTAGCAAGGCCCATTATCGTGTACCAGGTTACCCCGAGTCAATCTCGAACCACCTTGTTAGAGTTTTCACTCCTAGGTACATCTGTGTCAGAGCCACCTCTATTTGTTCGTATCCAAACAAGGACTATGTGGTACAAGCACTTAATCTAACTATACTATATAGCTAAATAAACATTCTATTAAAAAATTGAAATTAATAATTAAAAATAAAACTAACAATTAAAAATAATTTAACAATTAAAAAAACTATAAATACCTTTGATATTTTGAATCAGTTTGCGCCTCCTAACTCCTTCTCTACTCTTCTCATAAGAAAAAATTAAAATAAAAAAATTCTACTTAGAACAGATATTTAAAGAGAGAAAAGAAAAAAGAAGAACAGAGATATGAATGATTTGAAAAAAAATGGATGGGGTATATATAGGTTAGAATATTTTCAACGGGAGCCCATCGCAAATACCTTCGCCCACATTAATTATGGGCGGCGGTTAAAATGGTTTTTGCGACGGGCCCGTCACAAATAGTTGCCTGCCGACATACCATTAGCGATGGGTGGATATCCCCGTCACAAATTTCTATTTACCGCTACCGGAATTGGGGACGATCCCCATCGCAAATACCTTCACCCGCATTTAATACGGGTGACGGTTAAAAGGGTTTTTGCAATGGGCCCGTCGAAAATACCTATAGGTCGGCATACCACTAGCGACGGGCAGATATCCCCGTCGCAAAATCCTATTTACCACCGCCGGTATTGCTGATGGGACCCATCGCAAATAACACATGATGAATAGTGTTTTGTGATGGGTAATTGTCCCGTTGAAAATAGTATTTACCACCTCCGAGTACTTGCGACGGGACGAAGGCCACCATCACAAATAGGCTTCCCGCGTTTTGGCGCATAAACCGCGCCATACCTATTGCGATGGGTCCTGTATTCCCATCGAAACTAACTGACCATTTGCGACAGGCATATATTCCCGTCGCAAATACGCTTTTCGTCGGATTTATTGCGGCGGGATTTACTCCCGTCGCAAATAACTTATCGCAATAATCGATTTTTCCCATAGTGGTAGCCCCCTGTCCAAGAAGCATCATGAGAAACATCTATGTCCTGGATATTGTATACATCTCCAGCCCAACGCACCTCTGACTCTGCAGTGCGCCACCCTGCGATCCTCTTGTTCTGCTGAGTAGTCCATGTGCAACCCCTTTTTCATTCTTAAGTCATTGTGCAATGAACCACAACACCCCAATTTCTTCTAACAGCTCTACTATCAACTGCTCCCACCTTTGTGTTGTCTTTGGCAACAATGGTGACCTTCCCTGTGCACCACAACACCACATAAAACCATTGTCCCTTTCTTGTGGCTTCATTGGTTGAGCATGTCTCTATGATGAGGTTAGGTTTTCATTGTTTTATTCCTGGATTAGTTTTAATTCAATGTTTATGTGCTTTTAGGAATTTTTGGGCTATTGCATTGTTATGGAAAATTAATTCTATGATACTGTGGTCATTGGTTTGTGCATGCTTATGCACATGTGCGAGGCATGTCTCATCATTGTGTTTGGACTGTGAGTCGACCAATGTCTACAACTGCATATTCCAGTATATTTATAATTTCTTAATTTCTTAATATTTAATTGATTTTAAATAAATTTTAAATAATATTAAATAATTATTTTTAGACTAAATGTTTGTTGTGAAATATAGTAGTCTCCTCTTTGTGCTTGTATTTCTTGAAAAGGTTTTATTAAATGTGAATATAATGTTTTCATGAAATGCCTCATTGGCCTTGGTATTAGTTTCTTAGTTATAAAATTATTATTTTCATTTTTTTAAATGCGTGTCTAAGTAAATTTTGGCATTAAATGTGGCATGTGTTGGTTTTTATGAAATTATGTTGGTGTAGAATGGTTGGTTAAAGCATGTTTGAGAAATTTAATAAAATAAATTATTTTGAAAACGCTCATTGAGTGACTTGGGTGTGATCTTGTTGTGTACATCGATTGCGTGAGTCGTTGTGTGTGATGATTCTGCATCGTGATTCATTACATGGTTTACATTTTTGGATCACCACCCATTTTATATAGAACTCATCATGGGAACCTGTCATACTAAGTGAATTTTATGTTAATGATTATTTCACTAGTACAGATTACTCACTGTCTAGTGACCCAAAGCAGTAGGGTGTTTTTTTATTTTTACAATGGGATGAGTCCCCTCGACTAGGTCAGGTAGGGAGATGGTTGGGAGTTGGGGATTTATGAGGTCATTTAGTAGGTCATGCCTTCAAGATGAGTCACGTGTATAGTTCATTCTAGATTTTTGATGAGCTACTAGGTTTGACCCATGTCTATTAGATTTAGGTTTTTTGTATTGAGTAATTTAGGATTGTATGTTATATTGAATATACCTAGCTGTGTGATTAATATTCTTCCTTCATGTACTTTTCTCTTCTTGGAATGTGGTGCCTTGGTTCTAAGTAGTTTTTAAAAAATGTATTTCAAATGAATGCATTTTACTCTCTTTATTCAAATATGATAATATAAACATTACATTCCCTTTGAAAATGATATTGGCACTATGGGAAGAAATTTTATTTTAAAAATTAATAAGGGAAATGGTTTGTAATTTGATTTCAATTAATATATTTTGGAAAGCATGATTTTATAAATTGTAGGTCAATCTTGGAATTCATAAATTAATTATTTTAATGGTAGTGCATTGAGAATAGATTATTGGGAATGCCTACTGAGGTTTAATACACATGACTATAGTGTTATCTTGTTTCTAGTGTCTCTTTTAGGTTCCAACTCAAGTTTCGATCTCCTTTGGTGACGTTTGGTTTGGGTAATAGAGTGTGACCCATGGGGGGTAATGTGAAGTTTTGTTCGTGGTTAGGTGAGTATGTAGTTTTTGGTCTTTCTTTTCTTAATTTTGTTTATTCATTTGGATTTATACTAATTTTTTACTTCTTTGTTTTATTTCTTGTGTAGAAATCATTCCCATTGTTCTCTATTGATTATGTGGCTCGTTTTGTTGCCCAAGAAGATTGGTATGGCCTCTTGTGCCTTGCCACAGATAGGCTTGGGTGACCAGTTTAGGGTTGAACCATGATGGTTCTTGAAAAAATGGGTATTATTGAAGGTCAGCTCTTGGCATCCTTGATTTCACAGCACCAATAATTATTTGGGGATGTCAAGGTATAAGGACTATTATTATTGAGACTTGAGAAATTGGGATGGGAAGGACATCATGAACCCTTTCTCATTTTTAACACCAGGTTATCATGTGATTCCTTGTTTATTGGTCTCTTTTTTGTTCCATTAAATTTTTTTATGATGGGAAATGAAAACGGAGTTTCAAAAGTGGTCATTGTGAGCTCACAAGTCCTAGAAAGCTATGTTAAGCATGAGACATTATGCTAAATTTCTCTCCATGACAGTGGTGTGATTGGTGTATGGCCTCTAACTATAAGTATTAGTCACACAAAAGCACTAGTTTCTCCTAGTAAATCCTCTAGGTCTTCTTCGATTCTAAAAACAATTTTGTAATGTTTTATTTGGGAAATTGTGAAAACGTGAATTTAATGTGGTAATGACCATGTTTTGACCGAGATATTTTTTCCATTTCCCTCAGTGTTTCCACCCATGAAGGTTTGATGGATACCCAAGGTGAAGTATCGGGTGGTTAATTCATTGAATATCTTCTGGTTGATTATCCCATAGACTACGTTATCGAGTTTTAAATGTTAAACCCTCCCCTATTTTATGGTCAAATAGGATCTCATGAGGTGGAGGAGTGGTTGTGGAATATTGAGAGAAACTTCTATTTTCTCATTATTCCTGATTCATTGAAGGTAAATTTAGATACCATTATTCTTGAAGGTCCAACCGGAAAATGGTGGAAGTCAGTGTCTTGAAGCAAGCCTCGGTAAGATCTCACCTGGGTATTCTTCATGTCTTCGTTTATCAAACAATACTTTTCTGATTTGATGAAGTTGGTGAAAATGAAGGAGTTGTGTTGTCTTTATCAATGTTTCATATTGATATTAGAATTTTTTCAATGATTTTTAGACATAGATCCATAGGACCAATGGTTTGTTTCCCATGATCCTGAGAAGGCTGTAAAATTTGAGTTTCAACTCTAGATTAAACTGCATTCGAATGTGGTAGAGTTTATTAACACCACCTACTAGGATGTTGTGAGAAAATATTATCAGGCTGAATAAATGTTATATAGTGGAAATGGGATGGATAATCTTCCTCCAACATTGGGATGTGGTTTAGACTATAGGTATAGGAATAATGGGAAGCAACATGATGTCAGTGTATTTAATAAAGGAATCAATGGGACTTCAGTTCTTCAGTCTTCTTCACAACGCAATGTCGTGATCTATAAAGGGTTTGGTAAGAAGGGACACATGAAGTTGATGTGCCTGAGTTCTCTGAGACCCTTACACACCTGTGGTCATCTGGGTCACTTGTAGTGATTCTGCCGATATATTTCCAAGAAGCACATTGAAGATAGACATGGCTTGTTGAAGGATACCTCAGGCCGTCAGAAGAAGTAGGACAATTTTTAGAACTATTTTGGGGTTTTCACTCTTTAGTGTTTCTTGGAAGTATTAGTCATCTCTTGTAGTGTTTTATGTTCTTTATTTCCTTCAATTGTAAGAATAGGTATTGTCAAACCACTTTTAGACTATAATTTAAATAGAAGTGTGTTTAGTGAAATTCCAGTTCATTGGTTATGTTTGGGAATTGAAAATGTTGATTTATGAGGAAAGAGATTCATCAAACATCATAGTTATATCCATATTCATCATATTGAAGCTGGCACATAGTCAGGAGAACCCCATTAGGGTGAAAAGGGTTGGGTATAGTTTCTATCATTGATGTTTCGTGGTTTGGGTCCTTATGTGTTATGAAGAGGACGGTGTGTTTTGGCTGTAGTTTGGATTCCACATTAGTTGGGTCATTCCCTCTCCTCCCCTAATAGAGAGGGTTTCTGGTCCATGTAATATGTTCCCAAGTTAGTTTTACATTGTTAGTTCTTTTGGTGGGAGACCCATAGCTTGTCCCGCAGAGTTACCCCTTACAATAATTCTGAGATAGCTTGTTTCTTATGGTGGGGAGTCTATTAGAGCCTACCCATATCCCTATCATTATAGTGTTATCCTTTTGTTCTTGGTATTAAGTGGTTTTTCTCAGAGCTACTCCTCCCCTAGTTTTCCCCTTGAGTAAATGTTGGGATTGGAGTAAACCCAATGGTTCTTTTCGACAAGGATTATAAAATAAAATTTGGAGTTGGTTTACGTTAGTTCGTTCCTTGGTGGAAATGGGTGGTTTTGGTTTTTCTATGTGGTGGTTAAGGTGTTCATATTCTTAGGATGGGTTTAATATAAGGAGAGATATGTGTTTGTTTTGATCGATCAACTGGAGGAACTTAAAATTTTGTGGTGAGTTACACATAGAGAGTTTCTTGTTTGGGAATAGATTTTTGTGAGGCTATCTAGGGGCGGGAAAAAATTATGGTGGGGATATTTTTACACCTGAACTTTTTTCAAATAATGTTATACTTTATTATTTTTCTTGTTTTTAAGTGTCTTCACCAAAGTTCATGTGAGTCCTAATTTAAATTTTCGATAATTGTAAAATTTTGCGGGTTTCAGGTCGTTGTGACGACAACGCACATTTAATAGAATCCTAGTGGTCACCTTGGGTACCCTTGAGGTCACCTCTAGGATGTGAAGAAACCAATGTATAGTCTTCACATGGTCACATGAGCCGTGCAGGGTGACTACGTAGTCATCCAAGATTGATAATAATTAAATAAAATAGTTAAATTTATAATATATATATATCGTCAATGTGTTGCAACTTCTATTATTTTTTTTATTTCTAAAGAAATTGTTGTAAAAATATTTATATTTATCATTTTTTATATTATTATTTATTTTTAATATTGTTTGGTGTATTATTAAGATTAATTTTATTAAAGTTATTATTACTATTATAGATTAATGTTATTATTGTTAATATTGTTATTATTATTAATGTCATTTTAATTTAATTTATTTTTTTCCCTCCTTACCCAAGTGCCTCACTCTTTTCTTTTCCCTTTCATGTTGCCACCTCTTCCCCTATCTTTATTCCTCCCTCTACCTATGTGTTGGTAGCCTGTGCACTGTACCCCGTCAGAGCTCCACCCATCTCCCTAGTAGCTTTATCCCATCGTGATGAACTGTACTTAGCTGATAGTCTCTCTCGGAATTTAAAGTGAACCACCCTCATAGTCAGAACTCATTGTGTAGCTTCCTCCCTCCTTTCTCAGCCATTCTATTGAGCCGCCCTCCCAGCCGACATCTGTCATCTATCCACTGCATGCCTCCAGCCGGCATGCCTCCCTTGGCTCTCAAGACCAGTTGTGATGCCCCGACCCGCCTTCCCTACCCCAGTTGTAACCCCCCTTTATAGAACGATGTCTATGTAGCCTAATTGAAACACCTCCTCTCCCACCACTACATGAATCTCCAGCTCAATGCACCTCCATCTCGGTAGTGCACCACCACCACAAACCTTCGGTCTGGAAAGGCATTCCCTGCACAACACCTTGGTTATCCCTCGGTCAACGTGAAATGCATCACGAACCCTATCTACTTCGACCAACTCTTCCATCAACTACACCAGCCATCACACTACCATTAATGATTTTGGTGTCCGTCCCCTTGCCTCGTAGCAGCACGCTAAACCGTTCACCCTTTCATGTGGCCTCGCTGGTCGATCTGGTCACCCCACCGAGGTGTGTTTTGCACTATTTCTTTCATGTTATATTTCCAAATCAACATTTATGTGTTTTTTGATATTTTTTTGGATGTTTCATAGTGTTATCATGGTAATTCCATGATACTACAATCATCATCTTTCACATGTTTTTTTGCCTATGCGAGGCGTGTCGCATCATCCTGCTTGGACTATGAGTCGAGGTAGGTCCCCCACTCAACCATCCAGTATATTTAGAATTTATTAATTTCTTGATATTTCAATAATGTAAATAAATGGTATATAGTATTAATTAATTAGATTTATAATAAATGTTTGTGGTGAAATAGAGTAGTCTCCTATTTGTGCTTGAATTTCCTGATTTTTTTATATGTGCATACAAAATGTTTATAAAATGCCCAATTAGTTTTTATAATTATTTATAAGTTAAAAAAGGTGATTTAGAATACATAAATGGGTGTCTATGTGTATTTTGGATTTAATGTGTCATGTTCTAGTTCTCCTAAAAATAGGTTTGTTTTGAATGGTTGTTTAAGGCTCATTAGGAATTTTTATATAAAAATTATTTTGAAAACTCTTTTTTGGGCGAGCTTGTTGTGTACAATGATTGTGTGAGATGTTGTGTGGTATTTTTGTGCATCTTTATTTGTTACATGATTGAAATTTTTTCTCACCTGTTTCCTAATTTAGTACTCAATATGTGAACCTAGTATTTTAATTGAGTTTTCTCTGAAGGATTATTGCACTAGTTCAGAATATGCACTTTCTAGTTGCCTATAGTTTGGGGATGTTTTATTATTATTTTTATTGGATCAGGCCCCTCGACCATGCCATGTAGGGCAACAGTCGGACATTAGGGAGTTATGATGTAATGGAGTAGGGCATGCCTTTAGGATGAGTCACATGTATAGTAAGTCCTAGATTTTTCACAAGCTCATATGTTCGACCCATGACTATTGGATTTCATTTGCTATCAGTGATGAATATAATTATTATATGTTTACGTACATTCATATTGTTTTCTTATTACTATTGTTCCTTCTTGTATTTATTTTCATCTTGGAAAGCGGTGTGATGGTTTTGACTAGTATTTTTAAAATGGATTTCAAATGAATGTTTTTTACTCTCTTTGTAAAAATCTAAAATTAAAAACATCACTTTCCTTTTGAAAATTCCCTTTTGAAATAAAGAAATGAATATAATTTTGAAAATGAATAAATGAAATGGTTAATGCTTTGATTTTAAGTAAAATATTTAGGAGATCTTACTTTTATAAATTATAGTTCTATTGTTGAATTAATAAATTTGTTATTTTAATTATAGTGCTTTCGGAATATATTGTAGCGTACAGCTACTAAGTTTTAATACACATGCATATTGTGTTTTCTTGTTTCTAGTTTCTCCAGTGAGTTCCAACTATAGTTTGGATCTCCTTTGGTGACATTTTGTTCAGGTATCAGAGAGTGACCCAGGGGGTCATGTGGAGTTCTGGTCATGGTCAGGTTAGTGTGCAGTATTAATTCATTATTTCTTTTTCACGTTGTTTAATTATTTTACATTGTACTAATTTTTCTGATGATGTGTTTCCTTCATGTGGTTAAATCATTCCCATTGTTCTCTATTGATTTCATGGTGCTTGTCTCCAACCCGAGAGGATTGGGAACACCTCTCGGGCCATGTTGCGGATCATCTCAGTTGATTTGTTTAGGGTTGAAGTGGGATGGTTCATGACCAATTCAGTTGGATAGAATGATTATGGATATGACTCATATAAAGAAGAAGTTGTATGATGTTATAAATTGATAACCCATAGAGTTTACAGTGGGTGATCTTGTTTTCCTTCAGGGATCACCTATATTGGGTCATCATAGGATATGTTGATAGAACAAGTTAGCACCCTATTTTGTGGGAGCTTTTGAGATTGTGGAGAGAAACATGGAAATTGCATACTGATTGGATCTTTCATAGAGGTGCAGTATAATGCATAATGTTTTTTATGTGTCCTAACTTTAGAAGTATCACCCTACCACTTATCATGTGATCGATGTGTATGATGTTGAGCTTGAGTTTAATGCAACCTTTATGGAGCATGTGATATGTATGTTGGACCGCAGTTAGAAATTGTTATGGGGAAATACCATCTACATAGTTCATATGTTTTGTAAACATGGGCATGTTCTAGATAAAACATTATAGAGATAAGAGAATATGATGTATCATTGGCCCTCTCATTTTTACACAGAATCATATAGATGCTTGGGAGTATAGCATGAAGATGATCTGTTATAAGGTGTGAAGATTATATATTCCCAAACATTTATAGGGAAATCTCAATCTTTTTAATAGTGAATATTTTCCAACCTTTTGATTATATTTTTTTATTATTTCTAGCTTGGTTGGATAGTGGTAAAACTATTTGAATTTTTTAAGGAAGAGGGGTAGTTCACGGTTGGTGTATGTTTTTTCCAAACTATGTGTCCATCCTAGTAAACCATGTGAACTCAAATATAGGGGATTCACATGGATATTACATGGTTTTTTAAATCATTCACCCACTTAAGAGTAACTTTGAAACACCCCTAAGTGAGATTCATTTTTATGAAACATAGTTTGTTGAAACTGTTCTCCCCATACAAAAAAACCATGTAGTTTTATTATAAACCACTAAAATTTTGATTTAAAATAACATAACCATTTAAATTCACCCAAAATTGACTCTAAATCAGACCTAAACAATTTATCTCATTCTTCATAGGCTCCCAAATGGATACCATGGAAATTTGACCACCATGATTGGCAATTCAAACCCTAGATTAAAGAATTATACCTCTTTATGTATATCATTTCTTTCTGATTATAACTCTGTCTCTCTAACTCCTCTTTCCATTTAAAAAGTGATTATTTAATTCACTATTATCACACTTTTTTATCTAGGTTTAAGGAATATATATTCTTTTGATGTTGGATCTTTGTTTTGGATGTAGATATCAGGCATCATTAGGATCATGGTTGTTCGGATTCAAATTTGGGATTTCCATTGGTGATCATTTGACAACGATCTTGCAGTTGGGTGTCATAATTAAATTACTATAGAATTTATTATAATTGGTTTTATGTGTAGATAGAATTAATTATTCCTACTTGTCAACTAAATATTAGATTAATGAATTTATTTGATTAATTAATTTATTGGATCCTAAATATTTATCTATTTAATTGTTGAATTAATTAATGGAATTTGTGAATATGTAATTAATAAGAAATTAAGATTGTGAAATGGGATTAATTAATTGGAGAATTAATTAAATTAATCTTATGACTGTGGAATTGATGGGGTATTGAGATTATGAAATTTAAATAATTAATTGGTGAATTATTTAATAAAATATTTTGATGGTTGAATTGATGGGAAATTAAGATTATTCAAATTGGATTCATTAATTGGGGAATTAAATCATGCGATATTTGATTTCTGAATGGGAATAATTAATTTATTAATGAATTAATAGATTAAATGGTTATATATTTTAAATTTGGAATTTATCATTTTACACCCTATGTTGAAATAATTTAATCATTATTTATTTTGATAGTCAGAATGGTACATCATGATTTGATGTGGGATATGATAGTTAATCTTGATTGACTTTTAATGTCGTGATATTTGTGACATATGTGTTATTGATTGATATATGTGCGTGGTTCATTAACATAGGCTCCAAGTAACCATATGTGATTAATGTTGGTTTGGACTTGGACTGATCCTCTAAATACCCTTAAGTGATTAATGTGGTATGGGACATGGATTAATTCTCCAAATACCCATATGTGATAAAAATAGTGTGGGACAAGGACTCATTCTTAAAATTCCCATATGAGATAGAACATATGGGATTTGGAAAAGGGATCCAAAATCCCATGGGACAGTGAGGTGTGGGAAAGGATTTGAGGCTCTAAATACCCATGGGGGACAAGACATGGTATTCTTCACCCATGATTTTCCATAGGAATATGGTTCCAATTGGACATGACAGAATTGATATTAAATGATAAATTATAACTATAGGTATTTGATATGGTTAAGTCTCTTTCAAGATACAAAGTCAGTATTGAGGGTTAGGGTGTCCTAAAAAACCCTGTGGTTTATGTGGTTAATTAATGAATGATGAAATGTGAAAACTATTTACTTATGTATTGTACTTTTTTCTTTATACAACATCATACATTGTTATTTACTAGATATTTATTTGGATGTCGTTGGTTATGGCCCACTGAAATATAATAACACCCAAATTGGGCTGTTTGATTAGTATCAAAATATATTTCATTGTTGTGGGATATGATAAGATCAAGATCCATATGATAGATAAGTTATTAGGGACATAGCATGGATGATGGAACTGGAACTGATTCCGGACCATCTTGGGAGTTCTCAGTGTCTTTGTTTATATTGGTTTTTATATATTGACACTTCACATGCATTTGGAATGAAATATATACTTTTTAGTTTTTTTTCTTCCTTATTTTGGTCATTGTGTGATACAAGATTATTTTGGTTATTGGTTATTTCATTTTTTGTCTTATTTACTCTACTATTGTGATACTTTGATAAAAAGGGTATAGTCTTTCCATGATCGATATTACACCACCACTGATATTCGACAACCTATAGGATACGGGGAGGTTCACATTAGGTCCTATAATCGATAGAGTTGAGGCATCGATGTGTGGTACCTAGGTTACTATGTTACAAATCATCTCCACTAGACATTAAACTATTACCATACTTGTGTAATGATTCAATCATGTTCTATGAAACGATCCTTGGATAACACTACCTAATGCATCGAAAACATATCCATTGTTGTAAAACCTCAGGATCCTCATGTGATGATTATGTGATACCATTTATTACATTCATAAGAATCTTATTTAATAATCATATGATCTATTTTCCCTTTAATTCGGTGGCTAGACAAAGTTCATTACCCGATGTGATGTGTATTGTATGCCTCATGTGAAAAGAATTCAATGATTTATGTGAGGAGAATAATATTCTAATGCGATGATAATGGAATTTATTCTTCCTCCATCTATGTGATCAGTCTAGGATTTTAACTTCCCTATGTGATGAGCATATGATGACTTATGTGATGACCACATGAAACCATGGGATGTGATCAAGGGATTCATTGGGTGATGAGACCAATTTTCCCTATGTTATGAATATAGAATGAATCGTGTTATGAGAATTAGTTTCTTGTGGTGATTAGATAGGGATTCACTATGAAATAATCCTAATATGCCTTATGTGATGAAAATAATTGTATTTATGAAATGAGGACATGATATTTGGGTCCCAAACCTGGGGAACAAGATTCTCTAATGCACCATCCTAAGGAATATTTTTTATGATTACCATCACAACTAATTATTTCAAGAAAATATAGTAGACTCATCTTCTCTAACTAAAGTTCTTCACTATAAAAACACATCCAATTATATAATTAAATAGTGTCCACTTGAGGATGGTTCTGATAATGGGATTCATTATAATGTCTTAAATTGGTGAATTAATATTAGGCTGGAATATGAAATCCATAGAGGAATACATTGAATGAAGGTAAAACATCTTATTATCTTGTTCCTATCAATTATCATACATAATAGACCATGGTGGTGATAGTTTTCATTACTTTAGAAAGAGATATTGTGGGAATATAAAAAAATCTAACAATGGTGTTACTAATGGAAATCATCATAAAATTATAAAAACAGATTCTATATTAGGATAATATAGAATTTATAGAATGATTAAATGACATGGACTATTAACCCACAATGAAATGTGATATCAAACAAGAATAATCTAGAAATGGTGAAAGCTATGTTAGATTAACTAGTTAGGCACATAAAAGCTATGTGATATTAAAATAATAAGTATATTTAAGTGATGAATAATGAAACTATGGATAAAATTAATAAGGTATATTTATAGGATTAAAAATTATGTGTTTAAGTTAGATTATGGTTTGAGACTCTATTACAACACCTTTCCATGGGAACAAAATGGAAAAATATTTTTTATAATTCGAATTGATCATGTCACAAAAAGAATACCCAGGAAACTAATAGTCATGTTATAAAAATAAATTCACATTGAAATTATTATTTTGAGATATGAATTGAAGATATAAAATAATGAATGAACATGTATTTGGATAAATTTTCCAAATATTTTCACCTTGATAAAGTCTGTTACACCGTAAAAAGTTTCAGTACAAAGAAAATTTGATGGGGTGGAATGATATGTTAATATATGATAAATATAATATATTTTATAGATTTCATGAATTTTTTAATTTGAATGAGAACTATTTTATATTTAAAAATTTCACACCACAGTAAGGCAGGAGTCATGGTGAGGAGCATCACACTCTAAACATAATATTTCTAAAATATCATAACGATTATGCTAGAATTTAAAATGATGATATATTGAAATAAATTTTGGATGGATGATCATATTAATTGAAATAATTTGGTGATTTTTTATGTGTATCATAAAATAATCATGGTGATGTATATCAATTCCTACAATCAGATCAAGGGTTAACATTAGCAACGATACGCAAGGAGTTTTGGTCAATAGAGTTTTGTTATTTTGATAAATTGATAACCTAGAATTATTTTATTATAAATATATATTGAATATTATTTAATTTCATTATTTCAATTAATGTTTTACATTAGTTGAAGATTTATAATCATAATACTAATTTATATATTTGTTCATTAAAAATTTGAAATTTTAATTAAATTACATTTGAATAAATTTTTTTTATAAATTGAAATTAATGGAATTATATCATTGAGTTTAAATTTTTTTTATTCAAAATATATAAGAATATTTTATTTTTTGGAGGAACTATTGTTAAATTTTTTATTTGATTTATTTTTATGCATGGGACATTGATTGTAATAATATTATTTTTTTTAAAATTAATTTTAATTTAATTGTTCTTTATTTATGTTATGACCCATATTTTATCATTGAAATTGTCCTTCTTATAAATATGTCATGTAGTATAAAGAAAAAACATCACAAAATGAAATCAATAAAAAAATAATTCTCTTAATTTATGAATGACACTTTTTCATTAGAAAACCCGATAATAACTCCAAACTAGTACTCACATGTGCATTCTCACGGTGATACAACACAATTAATAGATTATGTATCTGCAAAAAATGGTTCAATGCTTAATGTTAAGAAGGCAATACAATATTTCAATATTAATAACAAACATGAATACTCAATCTATAGAAATCAAAAAAATTAGATAATTATTATTAGAATACAATTAGAGAAAATATACATTATTATGACTGTAGATAACAGTTTTGAAAAATATATTTGAAAAGATATAGGATAATAAATAAAATATAAAAATAACAATTTTCATCATGGATATTTGAATTACATGAAGGAAAATAATATTTAAATTGAAATTTGGAGGAGATGAGTTTCTGGTGAACTAATATAATGCATAATGGTGGCCGCAGCTTATAGTTTCCCACTACCGACCAGCTAGAAACCATGACACATCACCCATCTTCATGCACACCTACATAAGAAAAACATATTAATAAATGATAAAAACACACATCTTCAAATATAAATCTTGATACAGTCATATCAATTCACTTATTATAAATGAAAGCGAAATAATCTATTTTTGATAAGTTTTCTCTAATGAAACCCTAATTAACCGACCACCAAAGGCACTATATTTCATTGAAGTAACAATATCAATTAATCTAATCATTCTAAAAATATGGTTTATTAGTTGAATTCACAAGAAAAATTCATGAACCAATAGAATAGAATAAGTTTTCAAATATATTCATCAAACAAACATGTCAAAACAACAAAGAAAAACTCATTTTAAAAAAAATAGGGATGGTGCATCATTTTAAAGAACAAAGAAGCTAAATGGGATAAATACATTTCATAGCTATAGAAAAGGAAAATGATATAGTTGAACATAGTAAATTTATAAAAAATATGTAAAACATTATATGCCTCTCTACCCATATTCATCAATAGGATAAACATATGCCATATTTATCAAAAAAACATAAAAAATGTGACAGTCCGTCAAAGGTGTAACAATTATTCCTTATAAGTGCCATGGGGGATTCAAAATGGATAATACGGCCTAAATTTTTTTTCTAAAAAGAAGAAAACTTACCATGGACACAACAATTCAATGTTCACACTCATATCCCAATCTCCTACATCCTACAATAGAATGAGAATTATAAAAGTATGATAGAAAATAAATCATTGCAATTTGTTCTCGATGAAACCTCAAATTAAAAATGGAACAATCGCATTACCTAGTAATCAAGAGTATAGAATTTATTATTTATTTCTTCAATGATTTACATTGTTACAAAGACAACCCCTCATAAGTGGTTTTTTTATAATTTATTAATTAACCATGAATTAACCACTAACCTAGATTGAGTGAGAAACTATCCAAGAAGAGAATCATTGACATCCCAAGGCATCTATATTTTATGAGAAAAATAATATACACAAGAATTTTTGAGAGAATGTCGATGAATTAGATGGAAAATCATAGAGATTCAAAAAACATCAATGTAGGTATACTGTTTGTCCTAAAAAAAGCTCATAAAATCCAAAACAGTTTGTTGATTGAACAACATATATCAATATAATGAAAGATAAAAATGGTTAAAAAATAGTTCAAAAAGAAAACAGTATATAGAATCCTAAATAATAATCAACTCATTGATTAAAAAAAATATAAAAAATGATTATGAAGATTTTGAAAAAATAATTATTAAAAGAATAAAATATTACAGTAATTTAAAAAAAATTAAACAAACATTATAGAATATAATAAACAAGATTAGAATTTTATTTTTGGAGGGTAGCTGGTTATTCATACCTATAAGAGAATATAATTTGTTTTGAATCTATATATATTCACCTTTTTGTGCTCAATAGATGCCTAAAACAGATGCTTCACATAAAAAAGGAAAATGTCATTTGTTTTAGGTGCCTTTTATCTCATACATAAATTTATATCTCTGTTGATGTTGAACAACATGATAATAGTTTATCCAGCACATCATTCTCAAATAAGTGGAGCAAAGAAATAAAGAAACATAAGCACATCCATAGACAAATAAGAAAACATAGTTTTCCATTAATATACATATATATAGATATATATAAATATGTATATCTTTATCAACTTGATACGATAGTGCAGAATAGAACTATAGCCTTGTGACCTTAAAACAATTGAATACCTTTGACGTCAACAATTTTAGGGGAAACATGGTCCTACAGAAACCATATATTCATGCCATCATTTGATTTATTTTCAATGATGAAATGGAATAAATTTTTTTATGTCTATGTGATGAGTGAATAGTATAAGCAAAATGAATTGAAGTATCTTGAATGTTATCAGTATATAGAACAATTTGGTATGGAGATTTGTCTGAGATAAAAAGGAAGAAACTATGGAGAACAAAGATGCTTGCATGAATTAGAATTGGAGGAATATTCATTAGTTAATCGAAGAGAAAGATATTGGATTCCTCTAGAAATGGAAGTTGATGAAAATATCTTATTTCTCATCTAAACAAATTTGGATTTCTTAAATACATTTTCATGTTTCTCCATCTGCAATAAACATAAAAATATTTGGTCATGGAAGGTTGGAATAAATACATGCATGCATGCACATATACATTTGTACATATGGAAGTATAAAGAGTAAGGGGAGGGGAATGTTGTAGGGAATAGAGAGTGCTTCATATAAATAAATTACAATTTCTCTTAATAAAGAAAGGCATCTAACATTTATCATCAATCCCTATTAATTTATCAAAAAAATTAAATCAATATATTAAAATAAATATAGACACATGAAGAAGATGGTAATAGACCTGGAGACATTAATGGATACAAGAGGCAAAATAAATTAAAACATGATATTATATTCAACCAATAATGAATAGATTATAGTAAAATGATAATATGTAGAACCATTAATTCAAATAGATCAAAAGAGAGACATCTCAGTATTTCAGTCAAGAATATCATGATTAAATCCATCGCATGGAGATATAAAAAAGATAAAGTGATAATCTACATGGAAAATTTATTGAGAATACATATAAAGATGTTTAGGATTTCTAGGTACCAACTTTAATTGAATATTCACTTTCCCAGGCAATAACATTTACTTTGATGCGATACATTTTCCAAAAATCAATAGAATTCAATCATAAAAAACCATAATTGAAAATATCCTAGTATGTTGATATAAAAAAATGCATATAAAAAAACTAACCTTCAGTTGGTGGTACCCCTCCCTAATTTTGAAGCGTCTTTGTATAATGAAGCTACCTTAGATAAAGATTTAATAATGGCTAATATATCTCATATAAAAATATAGTAAGCCGAAAATAGTAATGAAATGTAATATATTTGAAAATATGATTTCTAATAATTGATATAAAGCCACTTTATACCAAAAATTTTCTTACAAAAACCCAAATGAAGAAAAAATTGAGGTTAAAGTATCTGAACATGATACAAATGGAGTTACCACATTAGGTATAGTAAATGATACTCCCATATATGGACTACAAATTGGAGTAACAACTGGTTCTTCAATGGATGTTACTGATTTATTACATTCTTTATAATTCACTTTGGAAAATCTATCTACAACATAAAATGTGTCAGCTACTTCAGATTCATTCTTATGTGAGCCTAATAAATTTTAGTAGAGAAAATTATGATGTGATTGTTTCATTACCAAAATGTTGCATTGTAGTTTCTCCAAATAGTTCTTCTATCTAGGCTTCATTTTTCTGCAAAGATATCAATATACAGTTTGGGAAGAAACAATACTATTTTTTATTTTTTTCTACAGAAATTCAAGTTGAACTTCACTTGTCCAACATAAAAAAATTGTCATTTTCCAAATTGGCTATAGCATCCATTTCATGACAATCTATTGGAGATAAAATCTAACTACTAAAATTTTTCTGCAAACAGATGGTTAGAAAAACTGTTGTGGAATGAATGAAAAATTAAAAATGAATAATTCTGACCACTTCCCTTATGTGGAGAATAAAAACCATAAATATTCAAGATCATCTATGATCATGAATTTATGATATCATATTTATTGTCTGAAGTTGTTCTTGAATGAAACCTATTGTGGACACTTTCACACTCACCAAAAAATAAAAATGGATGTAACTCATATATCAAAGAAAAACATCAAGATATTGGGAATGGAATTCAAGATTATATTAAACTCCACAAATGATCAAGGAACGAAGAACAGATAGATGAGTGGAAATACCCAAGAATGGATCAAAATTATAAATTAGGGATAAAAATGGAGTCAGGTGTCATTAAAGGCTTTGAAGGTTGGCTGGTTGTATGTGGGTCTTGATGGAATGAGGTGAAAACCTAGGAAAAGAGGAAGGTCTGGTGGGATTTGCGAGATGGAGAGATAGGAATCTAGATGTAGGCATCTAGATACTATCATAGTGGGTCGTCAAAGATGTAGGGAAAGTATAATATGGAGGGAATATCTAAGATGTTTGATGATGTATGAGTTACCATAGGAGAGGAACAAGAACAAATTAAAGGTGGTCGACAGTGATGGATCCCTTGTTGCTATGAACGAAGTATTTGAACCCTTATATTTGAAATACCGAAAGGGGAATCTTACCAAATCCTTGATTGATGATTTTGGAAGAGGTGAAAAATATCTATTGAAAAGAAACACTAACCATAGATTTGGAAGGCTGATTATGGTGAAATCATCGGATGAAGAGGAAGTGAATTTGATGGAGGTTTTCAAATAGCTTTTTCGGAATAGGCAACTCATGTCAGGGAGAAGATCGATAGAGGTAAATATGGAGTACCCAATTCGTGACATTGTTGATATTAGAAGCAGGGATGATGGAGGAGCAAGATACATATGAAATTCTTGAAATGAGTGGCTGATTCGAGTGAAATGGATGCATGTAGCGAAAGGAAGATGAGCTGAGGTTTTGAAAATGTATAAATCGAAGAGGGTAGTCATGATTGGATGATAGTGGGAGTATATGGAATAATGGTAGTGGGTGATGATAAATTAGAGGGACATCAGGATGGAGTGGCGCGTGTAGGAAAAAATTCTTACTTTAGTAAATACTAGTCCTCACCCATGCGTACGCAGGATATATTAAATTAATGGGTTATCTTTGAAAATAAAATTATATTTGTAAAAGTTACCTTGTAATATTAATTTTTATTAATTTTTATCAGATAGTACTGGTCTATATAAATGGAATATACCAAGGGGAAATCTGGATACGACAAAATAAAATTTTAATGGATACAGGAAAAGGAGTTTCTGTTTTTAGAATAAAGTTTGAAAATCATTTCAAAATGAATACAAGTCCTGCTTCTCTACTGTTTTGGGAAGAGGATTAATTGAGTAAAAAAAATTAGAACCCAATATATAATTACACAATAGTCTATGAACATCAAGTTTTTATATGTTTTTCAGCTAATTGATTTTTAAGAAGTGTTCCAGGATCGTTGCATCATCTCTTCATCTTCATTTTCATGAAAATGAACTATACATATGAAAATTTAATTTTATAGATTAATAAGTAGTAATGAATTTTTAAATATGAAAAAGCAATCTTATAATTAAGGAGAAAAAATTTCTTGGAATTTACTATTAATATGTGACTATAAATCATGGGGGCTTGTTTTACTACAATAAAATGAATATCACAGTATTAAAATATTTTGTAGTAAGATAAGATGATAGCAAGTACAGTCAACATTGTAGGAATATGTCACTTCCAGTTCTATATCGAAGAGCTGCATGAATGGGAAATAGTAATATAATGTTATCAAAACTACTGCGATTATTTAGTTAGTGTACTATACTACAATATAGATAACAGACGTAAATGGGAAGATAGTATTCAATTAATTGATTTGTGACTGTCAGATGTATAAAAATGTAGAATAATGTTACAAAGTGGTACATAAATGAAATAAACGAATTCAGTAGATTAAATACAGACAAATATAGAAGATACTAATTAATTTGTGTACCTAGTATTTTTAGGGTCCTCCATTGAGCATAAAATACACATTTTGATTATATAAATAACCTTTCCCTAGTTATATTAAAAATATACATAGAGTACATGAAATAGTTTTAAAATACACGTATCACAAGTGTTACATAGTAAAGGTATAAGAAACTAATAACTACTGGAAGAAAATTATTCACTTATCATTAAATCCCCATATGTATCTCTATTCTATAATGTTGAGTATATCGCCAAAATCATGTTATAGTAAACTCTGTCACATTGAATTCATGAAATAAATGATGATTTAATATTTAATATATTGGATGAAACTCTCATAATCAAAGATACAATGTCCACACATATGAAAGTAGGAATAGATATAGAAAATTCTATAACTCTAAAACCCAACATGAAATATTTTTGAGTTCCTTCCCACACTGTGATCCCCTTCCCCAATTTAATCTGAAACAAATGAAAATGGACAATGCAGCATGCGTTCACATGTGATCATGCATTATTTTATATGAACTGAAACAGTACAATATATATGGAGAGACAATTCCTGGGATTATCCATCTCTCAAGTTGCTGGGACTGTGGAGGATGGTGTGAAGATATAAGGCTAAATGACATAACTAATCTTATATGTTCATTCACTCTACTCTTACAAAATGGGATCCAATTATAATGAATTCTAAAAATTGTCAACAAAATCAAATTTAGTGGGTCTACATTAAAAAATATACTCTTTAATAACACATAAAAACATGGTGCACCTATAACTTAGTAGATTGAATTTAGAAATGACCATAGGGCGGAGATGGAGAAGGGGAGCAAGCGAGGAGTCGTAGAATGGTGGTGGCAGTACCCTACGCTTATTAAAAATAATTTATTGATTTCTTTGAATCTCCTGATAAAGTTTTTTTCTGCAATAGATGGTTGAAATTTTTCATGAAAATACTTCAACCTGCTTACAACATCAACATCAATTATCAACAGCAATTCTCATCTTATCCAACCAATCAAGCACAGGTCCATCCTGTTCTTATTAAAGCCAATTATGACTATGGAGGATGTCATACAATTTCCCCATCAAATAAAATTCATAATCCAACACATAAATAAAGAGAATAAAAATTTCATAAAGTAATTTTAAAATATATGATGTACTATGATAATAGACATAAAAGATATTTTGTTGGTTAAAATTTACAGGTTTAAACATCCTCAATGAACCTGTGAAAGGACCTGAGAAACTTGGCCCTGAAGATAAAAATAAATTAGTAAAACCTTAAATTAATAGTTATATGGAAATATTTTATTATGACACCATAAAGAATATAGATTTTGGTAATGATGAAATGCATAAGTTATATACTCATTATCAAATTGTGTTTGAAAATTTGTCTTAACATGTTTTATACCTTTAACATTGTGCATGATTGCAACACTCCGGAAATAATCCCATCTATATTGAGGAGTTCACATGGAAATATTATGTGGAGTTGAAATAGTTTTCATTAAACCATCAGGAAATTGTGTAGTGGATGTTACTGATGATACATGGGGATGTAGTGTGCCACAAGAAGATGGTGTTTCACTACCTACCTACTGGCTTCCATCTGATCAAATGAATTTTTAAGTTGTTCAGAGTTGATTATTGTAGAAGTAATAATTGTAATAATTTTGGTTCCTATAAAAAATTAATATAGAGAATTAATAATAATTTACGACAAAAAATCATTGATAGATTAGTACATATATAACAACATGTGTGTTGTTGTTTCTATAGTGGTTCCCACTAAAATTTCCCTCAATTTTTGCTGGCAGTTGCATTAGAAAAGACCTAGAAAATAAATAAAATACAATAAAAATAATGTAAAGGTGTCTATTTAGAAAATAATTTATATAAACATATTTAGGTACTGGGGACATGATGGTATTATGTTCAAAGGAATTTTTACCATAGAGTATCATATATAGAAACATCAGTTTTTGGGGTTGCTATATTTTCTATTTCCCTCATCGAACCACATTAAGGCTTGAAAAAATGGACAGATGTTAGTAGGGTCTCCAATAATTGAATATCCTGATTGAACATCAAAATAATGTAAAAGATATTATTCAGTAATCATAGTTAGTAAATAGTGGTTTTGCATTTTTTTAGAACTAATTTATGTTCTGTAAGATACACAAACCTGTGTTGTCAGTGTTTTTTTTGTTCTTCTGATTTTCCTATAGTAGCCAACTAGACATAAATTTGTTGTCCGGTGCATAATACGGAAGTGATAAAAGTTTCTACATAACTATATATGTCATCATACTTATATTAATTTCTGTATTAGGTATGACACCATGGATGAATTCTTCTGTTAGTGACCTCTCTGAAATTGATGTCTCGTGAGAAAATGATTGTTCTCTACAATATTGAATTATTATCATAAAAAAGTTTAATATTATATATTATTTAATATATATTTTATATAAATATATAAAAGTGTGTGTTTGTGATGTTATAAACATGTGTTATATTTGACAGCATACCAGTACATGATAAAGTACTGCAGTCTCCATGAGCAATAATATTTAATCTATCTCCATTAGCAGAGTAAATTGTAAGAAATGATAGTTGTTTAAAGGTAATGGAAATATGTAAAATCATTAGTTGTTCATACCTTGTCGAGGAGGTAAGAGATGAATCTGATAGATAGTTTATGTCAGTAATGATAGTAACTGTAACTATCTATGTAACTTTAAGATGATAATTAATGCATGAGGTGTGGTTACCATATTAAGGTGGAAAGTGATGAATCTGATAGAATTTTATCATCATTCACGATAGCTACTAAAATAAATGAGGAACATATTAGGAGACGAATAGCTAGATTGTGTGGCCTATATTTTTTTGTTAATATAAAATTTACATCATAGATACAAAATGAAATTAATGATCAGCCAAAGGCATCCTTTTTTTGCTTTCACTTGTTTTATTTAGAAGGAAATTTATTCTGACTTGTAGATTATAGAGGCACTATACATGGAGAAGTTAAAAACAATTGATTTGTGTTATTCTACAATTTTGTTAAAATAATTAGGCATCAAACATGCCTATACCAAAATAAATGACCATTAATAGATAATGGTGTTCATGGTATGTGACTCACTCCAACTGTGATTCCATTATTAGAAAGTGGTTTACTTACTAAAGTAACAGACAAATTTATTGATTTCATCAAGAAATTTCCATTAAATGATGACATTTATATTGTGAAAGTAGTATTTTTTACAATTACTGAAAGACAGTCAACAAAAGAATCATTTAAAGATAATAAAATATAAAACTCACAATTATTTTGTCATTCTTTAATTATTTTTCTCCTTTGAAACCTTGCATCTCTAGAGGTTGATATGAAATTCATGTTTGGTTTGGGTTTCTTTATATATGAATGTTATAGTGTTCAATGAAACACTTTTATGCAATGTGGACAGTAAAGACAATATAATATACATAGTGATGGCAATAAGTAAAATGGCTAAGGATGTAATTGCATAGTATTATACAGCTATAAAAATTTGACACACTAAATATGAAAATAAGAAACAGGGTATTCTGCAACTAATAAATAATGGTATTTATCTTTTCAATAATACTAGATATGAATACAAGGGTATCATGATATCATCTAGTGTAATAGTAACCTGACAGTTATGTAATTCCAAGAAATTATGTTAACTGCCAGAATAGATTTCAATGATATTTCTACGAGTCACAGTAGATGCTAATTTAGTATAGGCTATATGGTAACCTAAAACGTCATGCATACTGATGATGAATTCATTAATTTGAAAATGGTCCTCTAATAGGTGGTTAAATATTAGATAGCCTCAACGTAGGAATATATCTAGCTCATAGTAATATAGAATGAACAATTGAGCCAGAAGTTTGGAAGAAGTAGTGCTGTCGGAGATGAATACGATTCCTTGTCATCAAAAATTTGTTGTGCGGATCCTGGTAAGTAGATTTTGAAAAGTGAGTTGACTTCAGTGGCTTTCAAAAATTTATTTTCAGTGATAGGAGTCTTACCGGTAAGAAGAGATGACCCGACATTAATATGTATCTAATCCGACATGCACTGGAGTGAAAGATTATTCTTGGAATTGTATCACTATATTACCACCATAAATTAGTTGAGTATCCTTGGGTTTCCATTTATTGAAGATGGACATGTAGTAGTTAGGGTTACGATGAGTAGATTCTAATCGATGACCATGGGGAGCATGAGGTAGTCAAAGATGGACTGTGAATGTCGGATTAATTTTTGCAAATTGCTGTCTATAGATGGAGATAAAGATTAATGTTCTGAATATTCAAAAGCATTGACATTGTGTGGTATCCACAAGACTATAGGTTAGAAGATGGAGATGAATGAGGTATTTATAAAGAGGTAATAGTTGGTTATGAAAAACTCAATGAAACCCTATATTCGGGTAGTAGAGCTAGAATGAATATCTCAAAGGAAGATGAATGTAAGAATGGAATGAGGAAGCTATGAAGATACCTTTGGTAACATCATTTGGTCAATAATAAAGAATTAATATGGATAGAAGAAAAACCTAATGCGTTAGGAGCTCCTAGGTGACAGAAATGTGATTGATGAATCGATAGGGGTCCGCAGAAGATGGATGAAGTTTTATGGGAGACATGGCGTACAGGGGGAAACCATGGGATGAATTGGTTGAAGATTGAGCTCATCACGGGAGGAAGAAGGTGGAAGATGGTAACCCTATGCATAATTTTGGCTCGCCGTAATTTGTTTGTTATAGACGAAAAGTGAGGGGTAATGCGGGGGTGATAGCGGATAGTTGATAGGTTATTAGAAATTGAATACGTGATTTTGGTGACGTGGTCTAATGCGGTGGTGACACATAAGTAGGGATACACCCAGGATTAGTATATATAGTATATATTTTTGGGGGATAATAAAAAGAAAATAAGATAATAGGAATATATAATTTTGGAACCGCTATATCCACTATAATAACCACACACGTGAACAAAGCTGCAGAAATTAAATGTGATGCTAATAATAAAAAATACTTTTAACCAATGAAATTATATATATCTTTTAGAGAAAAAATAAGTAACTGATTAATGGAAAATCATCCATTCATAGGAAGTTTTGAACCCCTATAACTGTTGGAAATACAACCCTTATAATTATAACTTGGACACTGAAATAGTAATGTCACCATACGAAATTGTAATCTAGATGTTAGAATAGTAACATCACCAATAAAATTATAAATAAATTTTTTCTATATTAAAATTAAAAATATGATATATTTATATCATGGAGTAGGTAAATAAATGTTATAAAAAAGGAAAATTAAGTGTTAGTAATTTTTTGAGAGGAAAATGTTTATTTACAATATATTAATAAGTATAATAATTCAAAATAAAATTTATTTTTATAAAATATATTCATTAATTTTTATTTTGTTTTATTATAATTATAATATAATTTTATGTGACAATAATTATTTTTTCAATGATTCATGATATCGGATATAATATTAAAATAAGAATTTTTTTAATAAATGATCATTTTATTTAAAAGATAAATTTATCATAATAAAAAAATAATTTCATAAAATGTAGTTCCTTTATAAAATCTACATGTTGAGAAATAGTTAGGGTATATTTTTTGGATTTTTCTAAAATAGTTGACTTTGTGAATAATGAAATATGTATAAACCATTATCATGAAATAAAAATAACTATTTAACTTATTTATAGATAATTATCTACACTATTGACAGTCTTAAGGGGGGATAAAAAATAAATGAATAAAATAATAAAAAAGACTTCTCTCCTCCTCATATAAATACCACCCCTCACCGCCCATTATCCTCCCACATTCAAAAAAATTGTAGATTGATTAAATTATTCCCAATATCCTTAAATGTCCTCTTTACCATGTATAGGATCATCTGGTCTCAACAAAATACCAAATAGAGGTTCCTTAAGGAGGTCTTCAAGGAGACCATATACAAGAGGTAAAATCCTCTACCTTTTTATTTTGTGTTATATATTCAACATCATCGTTTCCCCCACAATAAAAAGATACATGATTAATCCAGAATAATATATATACTATAATTTTATTTTTTGAAAGGGATATTCCTTATTAAATCCCTTCTTATCTCCGTTTATCCTAAAATTTAAAACATCATTCTTGAGGTGTCGATTCACCGCCTTCATGGATGATGATTTTTTCCATTACCACACCAAGACTCATCATAAATTCATTACAATTGTTATAATGAATTATAATATGTTTTTTATTATTTATTTCATGTTATGGATTCAATATGTAAACATAATATTAAATAGTAAGATACTAGTTCATTATGTCCATAAAAACCACCAAAATAAACAAACCATTTTCATTAACATTTTATCGGATGAATCATTATAGTATCTAAAAAAGATATTTGGATAATTTTTATATTATTTAAGTGAATTAATACCATATAATTCATATTTTATAGCTTTTATACCATTTTACAAGAACTTCTATAATCATACACAATTAAACTAACCATGAAACAAACAGTCCATGAAAGACAAATTTAAACATTATAGCTCATCAAAATAATCACAAGTGAACAAAATAAAATTATAATAAATAAAATAATAATATAAGATAATTTTAATTAATTAATTAATGGATCTAATTTTATTACCTAGTATGTTGTTTTCACGTTCAGAACACTTTCAGAAACCAGGTAAGGGATCTCTCTGAACCTCCATTTTTTTAGGTTACACATTCTCTAATATTACGCCAATGTATTTTATCATTATTGTTGTTTAAATCCTCTAAATTCTATTCATATGTTCCAAACATATGTATACATGTCAATTCATCATTCATTGATGGGAAAATACATATTTCAAAAGGGTTTCTTTTCAATTCATATCGATAAGCAAGTCTGATTAAAGGGAACATTCCAATTTTTATCCCAATTTAAGTGCACTCCATTATCTATTCTAATCATCCATTAATTTATAAAATCACTCATTTTGTTATGAAAAAAATTTGTTCATTTATAGTTTATAAAAAAATATTATGCCTTTTTTCCTCTTTAAATTCTCTTTAATATTTTCCTTTAATCTGCACTGAAGTGTCCCATTATAAAAGTTTCTTAAACACATTTTTTATATGATTTCACTTTTGTTGCACACCATTTTTCATATTCAGTACCTATTTCACATATTAATGACTTTTTATGATTTAAATAAATTATTTCATGGACACAATTATGATACAACCATTGTTTATTCCATATGAAATGATTTCAATACACATTTATTTCCATGGGTAACCATTTTGTTTATTTATTATGTTTTTTTTCTTCACGTGGAACACATATTCATTAAAATGTTATGATGGGTTCTCTTGGATAGATATCTATTTAATTGGGACGTTTTTAGTCACCTGATATTTTATTAATGGGATTATAGAGTATACATAATATATATAGTACATTTTCAACCACTTGATATAGTCTTGGTAGTTATCCTTTACTCATGTTTATGTCTTGTTTTATGTTTTTGTCACATTCCTATATTTCCTTGATTACGTGATCCCATGTTCTACATTTATTTCAATATATTTATTCATGTTTTTAGTGTCACAAAAATGATTTATTTTAAAATTATTTTCATTTAATTTTTTCATGCTTTGTATTGGGGGTTTTATATGCATTTTTGAGTTAATTGTGGGTTTTAAATATTTGGGCCAAACTGTGAGTTTATTTCCTATATTTAAAAAAATTAATATTTTTTCTTTAATAACTTCTTCGTTTTTCAACCTTTTTTACCCATTCCACTCCCAAAATGACCTCCATTGATCTATTCAGAACACCATAGAAATTTAGACCTCTTAAAAATTTATTATCATCTTGGATTTGGGTGATTAAATTAAGTCTTAGGACAACCCGTAAGACGATTTTCTGTTTTAATTTTTTTTCTTTCATAACATTTTAAATTTTAATTATTTTTCAGTGATTCCAACTCTCACCCAATACCACTGAACCAATACACACCCCCATCATCGATCTCCCCAAATTGAAGATTGTATCAGTCTAGTCATAGGGCCGAACATATGAAGTTTCTAAAATCATCTGTATTTCTCAATTAAGTGGATGTCCTTCTAAGTTCCTTATTTTTTGCTAAGATTTCTCCCTTTTTCATGAATCCAAAAATTTAAAGAAGCTAGGTCTTCGTAACTAGGGTTTTATTTTGAGTATCTTGGTCCAATCCTCTATTTTTAGGTTCGATCTCACTTCCTTGTGGTGTGGTGGTGGTGTAGTTGAAGTTACGAACTAGGATTTATGGTTTTTCACACTTCTAGTAGGTGGTTCCATATGTAGGTATTCTAGAATAATTTGGATTATTGTATTTATGTTTTAGTTATGTTCTTCCTTCATTATTTTGATGGAGAAAATTGATTTGGGTAGCATTTGAAAAGCGGTTTATTTTTAAGTGCTAATTTTGTGTGAAAATTGGTGTTTTACATATGCAACCCATGTTGTTCCTCTTGGTGTTGTTTTATAATTCATGGAATTGATTTTTAAAAATTTTATAATGCTGAAAATTATGTTTTGTCATAATATTGGTCTTCATTGGGTTTAAAAAGAGGTATTTTAGATGATTTTAATGTGCCAAATTTGGTTACTTTTCATGAAATTGTTTTAATGGAATTATAAGTGGTTTATTGAGTCATATAAAAGTTGAAAAGCATGTGTAGATACTATTTTGAATGTTTGTGACCATAAATAATGTTTATATGTGAAAATGGATTTTGGTAACATGTGGTAACTATTTGAGCACAAGACGGGAAACCCGGGTAACTAGGTGGGCTAATTTGTACTAGTATGATAGTGAACAGAGGGGTTTCGTCCATGGTTCACATAGAATGTTTGACATGGATAACACTAACAAAAATATAATTTAGATTATTGGAGACCACTAGGTTATGGGTATGCTCCCTACAAGTGACTTTTGAATGAGAATGAATTTTATTATGGTTACTTTCACCGAGGTACGAGGTACTTACGGCTCACAACTAACTAGTACCTAGGGGTGTTCCTATGATTAGTGCTTGTGGCCTTTTTTCCATTTATCCAATCCTTATGGTATTTTTGGATGTTAAATTCATTATATTAAATGTTTTATTCAAATTCACTCATTCTTTAATATTATCCCCATTAAAAGGTATTTTTATTTCAAAGTTTCACTTTTTGAAATAAATGCTACCATTTTCTATTTATAAGACTAGAAATAGTTTTTTATAATCTCTATCACTTGGAATCCTTGGATGATATATTATTGGGATTATTCTCACACCCTAATTACACCATTAGGTGTTATTATACTTGATTATGTTTGACATAGGAAAAGGCAAGGCCTTGGGTGATGGTAGTTTGGGTTGATAGTTTTTTTCCATGGTGCGGTGTTGTGGAGACGGCTCGTGGGTGATTACCCCTTGTCGTGTGGAGTCCCATGGGATGTTTGCTGCAAATTTTATGTACCTTTGGACCCCTTGTGTCTGTTCTAAACCCACATACTCATTTCTGGATTTTATTAAGGGTTGTTTGGCATAATTTTTTCAAATTTGGTATATTGTTTGTTTTTGGTTATTTTATGAATCCAAACTTGGGTAAATCAATCCCACATACATTTTTATGATACACAGACACTTGTGCCAGCCCGTGGGGTTAGGGAACGCCCTTCTAGACATTCCATGGGCTGGGTTTGGTGTTGGTTTGATGGAGACCAGATTCAGTTCATGACAAAATGGTATTATAGGGGGTTAACATTTTTTATTTATATTATTATTTTGGGATGTGTCAAGCTAGACCGAAGATAGGAATATTAGGGCTTGGAGTTGTGGTCATGAGTAGGGTGCCCTGATCGTACCCCTCATGACAGACTGTGAATCACCATGGGATGTCCAAATTATTTTTTATCTTCACTTCCAGGTGAGACGTCTGGGTTGCAGACAGCAGGTGGACATCGAGTGTGGTGAAGTAGTTGTTTATTTTATCTTGTAATGTGTTTGGATTATTTATATCTTATTTTATTCTTGAAATTTTCAGAACTATTGTTTCATGGTACTATTCCCTTTTCTAGCAACATGCCTCCTCGGAAAGCTCTCACGCACCCACATGAGGAATCCGGTGAGAGTTCTCTTGCACCACTCGATCAAAGGATGATAGAAGCCATGGTCTAATATTTCCATGGTCTAGGACATGGAGTGGTTCTAGATCCTACTCCAGCCAGAGAAGATGATTCTGGGCTCAGTAAGGATAAGGCCTATGAGTTCATGAAAAATAAACCTCCTAGATTTCTGGGTAGCTTAGAACCTCAAGAGGCGGAGGAATGGCTCAAGAAGATAGATCATATTTTCGAGTTCCTAGACACACATGAGGTCGTCTGGGTGAAATGTGCCTCTTTTCAGCTAGAGGGTCCCAACTGTAGGTGATGGGAGTTAGTTATTCAATCTTGGAAGCATGAAAACATGAGTTGGAGATATTTTAAGGCCATCTTCAACGAGAAGTATTGTCCAGATGTTCTATCATATTCCAGATCTCCAGAATTCAAGGATCTTTCCAAGGGAGATCGTTTAGTAATGGATTATGCTGATCGTTTTTCTGAGCTAGTGCATTACGCACCAGAAATTGTTTGAAATGAGAGATTTATATCTTGGATGTTTGACAAGGAGATGTCACAAGAAATTTACTCACAGGACTTCTTATTCATGTTGGGAACATATGTTGAGGTGGTCGATCATGCTTGCATGGTAGAGATTGAACAAAAGGGGACGTTTGGGTTCTTTGGAGGGGTATATTTTATGGGCACTGGTAGCTCTTCTTAAAAGAAGAGGAAGTGGGAAGAGCAGGGAAATAAGGGAGGTGACAGTTCATGCCACTCTTCTAGGGATATTTCATCAGTGGATTCAGATGCGAGGAATGTCATGTTCCACCTATGTGAGAAGATAGGGCACATCCGTCCAACATTCCCTCATCCTCCGAAGACATGTTTTCAGTGTCGAGGTATGGGACACGTGCATCTATTTGGCGGGATTTTGTGTCCACTTCAAAGTAGGGTAGGATTTGTGGCTACAAGGGGAGTGTTAGCGCAGTCTGAGCCATCGAAGAGAGGGGTATCTTGGTTCGGTGGTTGTGGCCGTAGGGCTGGATCATCTTTTCGGCAGATCCATTTTAGGGTAGAGCCACATGTGGGTGGCCATTCTCAGGAAGAGACAAGGAATATTCATACTCTGTAGCAGGCACCAGTAAGATCAGATGTAGGGCCATCGACCATCCGAGGTATCTTTTTGATTGAATCTTCTTTATACGCTACACTTTTTGATATTGTTTCTTCAGTTTCATTTAAATCTGCATGTATTGTGAGCACACTGATCTTTCCAACTTAGTTTTTATCTTTTGTGATGGAGTTGGTGAAGCCACTGGGAAAGAAGGAGTAGGATTTCAGGTGACCATATTATGTGCTCTCTATGTTGGGGGTGGAGATGGAGTGGGACCTCCGGGTCTTGGATATGGACTTTTTTTATGTAATCCTTGGAATGGACTGGTTGGTACATTTTCAGGTGCACATCGATATCTATAGGCGTCGGGTTAGTTTCATGGCACCAGATGGCAGTCCACAGGTTTTTCATGGGGAATGGGACCCTTGGTCCAGTCGTGCGGGACCTCCACTCCCAGAGTTAGAGATTATTATCTTCCAGTTATCATTTCTTGTTCTAGAGTATTATGGTCATTCTCATGAGGGTGGATTACCTCATGTGGTGGATGAGTTCTCAGAGGCATTTCAAGATGATTTTTCAGGCTTTCCCCCAGAGCAGGACATGGAGTTCTAGATTGATTCGGCACCATGAACACATCCGATATCTCTTCCCTCATACCGTATGGCCCCCAACGAGATGAGGGAATTTAAGATACAACTGGATGATTTAGAATTCTAAGGATTCATTCTCTTTAGAATCTCTCCATGGGTCGCTCATGTTCTTTTGGAAAAGAAGGCTGATGGGTCCCTTCTGTTGTGTATTGATTACCAAAAGCAGAATAAGGTAACCATAAAAAATAAATATCTTTTTCCCTGAATAGATGAATTATTCTATTAGTTAAAGGGGGAAAAGCATTTTTCTATAATAGACTTGAGTTCATGTTATCACCAACTTAGGGTGAAAGTGGAAGATATCTCGAAGACAACATTCCGAAGTCGGTACAACCACTATGAGTTTTAGGTCATGCCCTTTGGATTAACCTATGCTCCAACTATCTATATGGAACTCATGAATAGGGTGTTCCACCAGTATCTCAACTTATTAGTCATATTGTTCATGGATGACATCCTGGTTTACTCTGGATTTGAGGAGGATCGTGAGAACCATTTGTAGATCATGTTGGGAACTCTACGGGATCACCACTTTTATACAAAGTTATCCAAGTTTACCTTTTGGATCAGGGAGGTGATTTTTTTGGGGCATGTGATCTCAGAGCAGGGAGTTTTGGTGGATCACGTGAAGATCAGGGAAGTTATGTCATGGGAGAAACCAAAGAACGTGCTTGAGATTCGGAGTTTCTTTGGCCTGGAAGGTTACTACATGCGGTTTTTTCGAGATTTCCCTCGGATTGCTTCACCCATGACCACACTCACATAGAATGGGGAGAAGTTAGTGTGGAGCTCAGATTGTCAGGTGTCCTTCGAAGAGTTGATGTAGAGGTTGAATACCGCCCCAGTATTGATCCTACCAGAGTCTGGGAAAATCTATGTGGTGTATTGTGATGCTTCATGTATGGGTCTCAGGTGCGTGCATATACCAGATGATCACGTGGTGGTGTATGGATCTTGCCAGCTCTTACCACATGAAAATAATTATCCAACCCATGACTTAGATATAGTGGTAGTAATTCATGCCTTCAAGACTTGGAACCACTATCTCTTTGGGGAGAAGTTTGTGGTATACTATGATCGTAAAAGTTTGGCATACATCATCTCATAAAAAGATATCAAATTGAGGCAACATTGCTAGATCGAATACCTTCAGGGGTTTCAAATTGATATTATCTATACCCCGGGGAAGGGTAATGTTGTATCAGATGCCTTGAGCAGAAGAGTACCAGTGTAGGTTTTGAGGAAGTATAGTGATGATAGACTCTTATGGGACTCTTTTCTCAAATTCATGTGGAGACCAAATATCATAGTGGAGGTGCATTCTTGGAAAGCATTCAGTTGACCCCATCGCTTATAGAATTGATTCAGCAGAGGTAGCCTAGTGATGAGTTTTTCCAGTGGTTAAAATAGATTCTTCATGGTTGGGAGATCTGCTCTGATTGGTCTTCATCCCGTGAGGGTATCTTCTATTTCAAGGGTCGTTCAGCGGTGTCGCGATCTCTGAGGAAGGTAGTAGTTCAAAATAGACATCAGTCACAATGGGTTGTCCCCCCAGTGCCACCAAGATGTACTATGAATTTCGTCGATAGTTCTGGTGGACATGTATGAGGTGGGACATTACTGACTTTGTAGTGAGTTGCTATACTTTTCATCAGGTGAAATCAGAACATCAAAAGCTACATGGTTGGCATCAGCCACTACCCATTCCCACCTGGATGTCAGATGAGGTTTTCAAACGTGCAGCTGATTGTCACCTATCGATTGGTCAAAGTTCCGGTGCTCTGCTAATGTCTATAGCCGCACTCAGGTCGAATCCTCGGCAATGATACTTTGAAATAGTCGTTTGTTTTTAGTTAATTGTATTCTGATTGGGGGGTTTGTTTGCAGAGCTTATGAAATATTTTTTGGATGATGTTTGATTCAACAAATTGATAAATATTGGTGTGAGTTCATTATTAGGGAGTTAAGCTTGTGATATCCTTGAGCTTTGTTTTATATTTCATTTAAATTAACACCCACTTCACAAGTTGACATCGATTAGAATTCATAAGTGTTAAAGCTTTAATCCAAGCATTAACTTAATTAGGATTTTAATCTCAATCAGTACATTTTTATGGTAGTTTATTTGTAGTTCCAATAATCCATGGAAACCACATGCTAAACAAAATATGTCATTAACTCATGACAAATTAAGTCCAACATACACAATGTTAAATTAACGAATACTCATCGAGAAAATACTCTCAATCACTTAACATCCCTAAATTATAACTCACCCAAATGAGATATTTACTCAGAAATTTTGGTTTTTAATATTCTGGTTATAATAATTATGATGATAAATTAATAATATAAGAAAAAGAAAGGGATTACAAAAGAGTGGTACGTCGGACACACACACACGAACAATGATGATAATTAAAAACGGATTTTCAATTGAATGAGGAAGCAAAATAAGGGAAGGGGATTCAACTGAATTTAAACTATTTTAAGAAAATAAATATTAAACTACAGAAGGTGGATGAGAATAAGATATATTGAGGAAGTAACTTGCATTAAAACATAATTACAAAGAAAGAGACTTACAAAATTACAAAAATGAAGAACACGAAATTAAGTGAAAACAAAGAGAGGAGAAAAGGTCACTCAATTAAAAACATCAGTATGGAAGATCCTCCCAAGCCTTTTTCAAGGCCATGGTTGTGCCAATATGTTCTCCTCTCTTCTTAAATGCCAACCCCTCTCAAGGAGAGAAGGGGAGAGTATTTATAGCCCAAGGAGTGGACTGTATGCATTCCCAATCTGTCCCTCCACTTGGATCTCCAATTTGGCTATTCAGACAGCCAAATATTCAAATTTCTTCTTCTTCAAAATTGTAGAAAATAATGTTTTCCGACTACTCTCAAAATATGGAGTCATTTGGACTTAAGGATCAAATTTTATGGATTCTTGATTAAAAAACGTTAAACTGTCCATTTCAATCCATTATTTTTAAAGTCTATAATGTGAAAGGGTTTTTGAATATGAAGATGCCTTCAAATCTGAATCGTTTCTTCAACATAGTTGTCCACCTATATCGTATCATTCACACCTCAAAATTCCAGCTCTATTCTATGCTTACATCATGAGATATGTCATGAATACTATACTGATTTTAATTCTCGGCCAGAATGGTGTGCTGGACTTCAAAACTTTATTTGGGCCCCTTGTACTTGGATTTGGGCCTTGAAATTTTTATCCAATATGACATGTAGTGTCCCCCGAATTATGGTGGAGAGTTAATGTTTTTGGACTTCTTTATTGATCCCATTAAATCAATCTTTAAGGCTGGTCCAGTTTGTTCATAGATTCTTTGGTCTTGTTTGTGAGGACCATATGACCCTTCAAATGGAAGAATTGGCTCATGGTACCTTCTAATGAAATGTTGTATATTGAAATTATAATCCTACAAGACAAGAACACCACAATTTGGATCCGTATATTGACAGTTATTATTAAAACCTTAAACTGACTCAATTGGACTACTTCTAAAAATGCTCAAAAATTATACTTAATATTAAAACATTACTATTTCACACATATTATGCACATTTCATATAAAATCAGTAAAGGGGGAATATAATAAGTCATGAAAATATTAATAACATAAACTCCCCCACACTTAGTTTTGTAAATGTCCTCATGTGAAACAAATATAAAAACATGACAATCATTTTTACTCACCAACAGATATTAAAATTTTGTTTTCTCCAATCATGGGAGGTTTAGACTATTTCACTCATCCATTTTAAATTCCACCACAAGTTGTTATAGAAACAATGTTTCAAAGCTAATTCATTTTTTCATGCTCAAATTTAGAAATGGAATATGTGGACACTCAAAACTCACACCTCTCAAGATGATAAAATTCATTTGTGGAAGTTCACTCTTTCACCAACCAAAAGTGAAAATCATAGAGTTTGAAAAGAGCTCTCAACTTACAATCCCTATCCAACGTGAACAATAATCAAGAGGTCTTTTTAAGGGGTTTTCTGTGGCTATGGGACGGTAGGAATATAATGTCCAAGAGAGAGAAGAAGAGGGTTAAAATACCAACATAGAAAAAGCAATGCACATTTTATTGAAATAAAACATGGAAGGAAATGAAAACACATATTTACAAGGGAATGATTGTGTGAATAAAGACACAATAGAGGAATAAAATATGAAGGTAATGAGATGATGGAATATTTACAAGACACAAAACGTCTCCCAATGATATAAGAATATAATTCAAGTGTTCTTTTTTTCTTTTTTTTCTTTGTTTTTTCGAAAGTTAACCTTGAAACAGATCTCACACTCATATACCAACCCATGTTTGATCTCCTCATGACACTAATTGTAATAGTTATAACAAGAAAAAAGGTTGAGGAAGAGTGGTTTTTGACCTACCCAAGACACAACCCATTTTTTCTTTTTCTTTTTTGATTTTTTTTTTCCAATTTTGATTTTTGTTGATTTTTTTAACACTTTTCAATATAATTTTTACAATACATTCCCAAATCCCACTGAATGATAACCTCCCCACTACACTAAAATGGATGCTTGCCCTTAAGCATATGATAACACACCAAAAAGTTAGGAAATGATACCCAAAAATGAAATCCATTCCCCCCCCCCCACATAAATTTTAAAAACTTATGCAATGAAAATCCATGTTGATATTGGGTGGGATAAGGTATTGGGCTTGTAATGTGGCTATCAAAGAAAAGGATTCCATAGGCTCGAAGGGTATTTCAAAAGGAGGATTAATGTAATGGAAATGGGAGGCTATTTGGATATTGTGATGTTCATGTGGTTTAGAAAATGCCTCTATCATATTAATACACACTAAGGTAGGAAATTCAGCTTGAAGGTCCATAAACTCAAGACTCACAAATGGTGGTGAAAAACACACATTTTGAATAGATGGTCATAGGTGGCCTTGTCATGAAAGCAAATGTTTGTTCTCACAGTTTGGGAAAATCATTTTCCAAATCCAAAAATTGAGCATTCAAAATTTATTAATTTTGACACAAAATTTTTTATCCAAAGTCATGATAAAAATACAAAATTTTTTAGATGAAAACATGTCTGTTAACTCCCCAAAATGGTTGGACAAAATTTCAAAACTCTATGGTGAGTAATCATGACTCTTTATTTTTTTTATTTTTTGAACTGATTGTTTTCTTAGTTTTTTTTTTTTTTTAGGTTTTTATATTTTTTTGTTTTTTTATAAAGATACACCCACAAAAAAGAGAAAGTGAAAAAGAAAGTTTTTGATAAAGAAAGTGGTAAAAAAATTAAGGAGTGAAGAAGAATAATAAAGAGTTCGAGAGAGGAAGAGAAAGAGAGAGAGTTAAAGGGAAAGATGTGCCCCCTGGTTTAGATTTGGTGGGTTTCCATCTCCATCTAGTGGTGGGTCGGCTAGATAATTTGGGGATTCAGTGCAAGTCGAGGTGGTTCCAGGACAGTGGGAAGTTACCTGAAAAAGAAAATTCATTATTCATCTAATGAAAAACTAAAAAGAAATTGAAATTTCATAAAAGTAAAAGAAAACATGGGTTTCCTCCCAATAAGCACTGCATTTATTTGTCTACAGCTGGACAATGGCAGTGGACTACCCATAGTCTGACGGTGGCCATCTTATTTTCTCAACTCCAGTGTGCTTCCAGAAAAACTTTTTCTTTGGGAGGCCAGATGGTTCATTGGATAATTTCTTCCTATCCTTGTTGGTGTTCTTGCAATTCAATGGGGTTGGAAAGAGAATATTTCTATCCTCACTTTGGTCATCAACCTGAGGAATGATTTTATCCACAAAGTGATGGTTTTCTATTCTTGTAAATTCAGGAAGATGACTCAATTATGATGCTTCATTTATGTAAGGATCAGATAACACAAAAGCAGAGTATGAGATCCCAATTGTTTTTGACTCATTTATTTCATCACTTACCGATGTAGAGTAATGAGGATCAGTGGAGTCATAAGACTGAATAAAATTTTCAATATCCTTTATTTCAATATTGTTCTCCAAAGAATGGTCAATTTCAACCTCACCAGTGATCACTTTATTAATTAGGTAACAAACATCACAACCTTTTCTCCCATCAGGACAATATAAACACATTGGTTCAAGGTTCACTTCACATATAACAGAATTTTCAGAATCATGGATAGGAAAGGATAAATGTGGGATAATCTAATCTGAATCAACAAATGAGCATTCTAGTTCATTTTCCTTATTACCATCCATGTTGGATCATTAGAGGTCAGAGGTGAGATGAGATTCCAAAGAGTTTTCAATATCCTTTAGATCAATGGAGTTTGCATTTGTAATGTCAACATCAATTTCACCATTAATCACTTGGTTAATGAGGATAAAATATTCACAAACTTTTCTATTAGTAGAGCAGGAAGAACATGATGGATTAGGATTCAACACACTCTCAGAAGGAGTTTCAGAAACATGGATAGAGAATACAGATTGATTCTCTAATGGGTATCACATGGATTGAAAAATATTGAACTTGACCATTTGGTCTCCAAATTCCATGGATAAGATGCCAGCATGTACATAAATTTTGGTTTTAGATGTCATAAGGAATGGTCTTCCTAGAATCAGAGGAGATTTGGAAGAAGTTTTCTCACCTTCCTTGTCAAGGACATAGAAGTCAGCTGGGAAGATAAGATCATTTACTTGAACAAGGACATCCTCAATTATTCCCTCAGGAATGGTTGTGCTTCGATTGGCTAACTGAATTACAGCACCCGTTGGGTGCAAGGGACCTAGACCAAGGGTGGAGAAGATAGATTTGGGCATGAAATTAATTGAGGCTCCTACGTCTATGAGTGCATCATCAAAGTTGGAACTTCCAATTTGGCATGGGACTGTAAAGGTCCCTGGATCTTTGCACTTAATTGGTATGGAATGCTGGGTGGAAACATTTTCAAAGGTCCTAAGTTTCCTCTTGTGGGTGCATAATTCCTTAAGAAACTTGGCATAGTTAGGAATTTTTTTATGGCATCTAAGAGGGGAATGTTGAATTCAATGTGTCTAAACATGTTGAGCATTTCAGGATCAGGTTCAAAGGACTTCCTTGGTTTAGAAACGGCTTGAGGAAAAGGAATTGGATTCTTAAGTGGAATGGAAGGAGGTGATGGAATGGATTCAGATTCCTTTTAAATTTTCTTTTTCTTTTCATTTTCTAGGTCAACATTCAAAGGAGGGCTAGAGGACTTATCCTGAGGCATAGTAATGGGCTTTCCCTATCTAAGTGAAATTGCACTTACATTACCCTTGGGGTTGGGTAATGGTCGAGCTGGGAGTTGGGAAAAATTTGATTGTTGTTGCTGGCTCAGGTGGGATGCAGGTTGACCTATTTGAGTCCAATATTATTAAGGCTAGAACAGGTGAAGGAGGCATGTTCTTCTACTGCACTTTCCCATGGTTTCTTGTAAGAAGAGGCTTGTCCCGGATTGGGATTACCTTGATTTTGGTTCTTGGGAAAGCGATTATATTGGTTTTGGAATTAGGAAGGCTCACTAGGATAAATGAATCCAGGAGGAGGATTGTTCCTTTGATGTTGAGGAACAAAAGGATAAGGTTGATGGAAGTTACCACCACCTTGACTATATTGAAATTGGTTTAGATTTTGAGGAGGTAATTGAGTGGGATGAGAGATGGTATTACCATACCTCACGCCTGGGTTAAAGGTAGAAGAGAAAGGCTCATAGTGAGGTTGGTTGAAGTTTCTAACAAACTGACCTGATTGTTGAGGGTTGGGGTTCCGCTGAGCATATGCTACATTGAGCTCCATTGGTCCAGATCAATCAGATTTATCCTCTTGAAGTTGGGGACATGTTTTAGTTGGATGAGATGGAGAGTTGCAGATCCCACAGTTTTTGATTGGTCTAGGGAATAGTGACTGTGGAGAAGATGAGGTTTGGGCTTTGGTAGCCACCACTAGTTGACGCACAAGACCTGTAAGTTCACTCATCCACTCAGTCATCTTTTTCGGCTCAATTGATTGATTATCTTTGGCTTGTTTAACTTAAGCATGTGCTCGAGTATGGAATTTTTGTGTATTTCCAGCCATTTTACTTATGAGATCTCTTGCTGCTGCAGGAGTTTTATCAACAAGAGAACTACCACTTGTGGCATATATGAGAGTTCTCTTCATAGCCAATAACCCCTCATAGAAGTATTGGATCAAGATTTGGTCAGGGATTTGATGATGTGGGTAGGTTGAAATAAGATTTTTGAACCTCTCCCAGTACTCATGGAGTGATTCACTTGGGAACTGACGAATACCACTTATTTCCTTTCGGATAGAAGCAGTACTAGAAGCAGGAAAGAATTTTTCTAAGAAAATCCACTTCATGTCATTCCATGTGATTAGGGAACTAGGAGGTAGGTAGTAGAGCCATGACTTGGCAGAGTAAGCTAGGGAGAAAGGGAATGCTCGGAGTTTGATTTGTTCTTCAGAAACCCCTTGAGGCTTCATGGTAGAGCACACCACCTGGAACTCTTTTAGATGTAGATGCGGATCCTCACCGACTAGCCCATGGAAATGAGGTAGAAGATGAATCAAACCCGATTTGAGTTCGAAGTCAGACTCAATGTTTGGATATTGAATACCAAGGGGTTGGTAATTCATATCAGGGGCATCAAGTTCTTTCAATGTTTGTTCCCTAGGATTGGCCATATCGAATTCAACTGGTAGGGAAATGATTGGTTCTTGGGTGATTTGGTTATCCCTAATGGTCCTCCTAAGTTGACGAAGAGTTCTATCAATTTCAGGGTCAAAAAAGTCAGGGATTTTTTGGGAGGCTACGGGGCATTCAGATAGATTTTGGAAAGGATGATGAAGGCGAGTTTTTTTCGGTGTTTTTTTCATTTTATAATTTTTAAGAGGAAGACGGGTTTTTCTTTGTGTTTTTTTTTCAATTTTTTTTTTAAATTTCTTTTTTTGTGTTTTCTTGACAATAACCAAGAACTAATTACTACTTAAAGCACCATCCCCAGCAATGGCGCCATTTGAAACGCACAGCCAATTGTCGCCTATCGACCGGTCAATGTTCCGGTGCTCTGCTAATGTGTATAGCAGCACTCGGGTCGAATCCTCGCCGATGATACTTTAAATAGTCGTTTGTTTTTAGTTAATTGTATTCTGATTGGGGGGTTTGTTTGCAGAGCTTTTGAAATAATTTATTGATGATGTTTGATTCAACAAATTGATAAATATTGGGGTGATTTCATTATTAGGGAGTTAATCTTGTGATATCCTTGAGCTTTGCTTTATATTTCATTTAAATTAACACCCACTTCACAAGTTGACATCGATTAGAATTCCTAAGTGTTAAATCTTTAATCCAAGCCTTAACTTAATTAGGATTTTAATCTCAATCAGTACATGTTTATCGTAGTGTATTTTTAGTTTAAATAATCCATGGAAACCATAGGCTAAACAAAATATGTCATTAATCCATGAAAAATTAAGTCCAACATACACAATGTTAAATTAACCAATACACATCGAGAAAATACTCTCAATAACTTAACATACCTAAATCATAACTCACCCCAATGAGATATTTACTCAGCCATTTGAGTGTTTAATATTCTGGTTATAATAAATATGATGATAAATTAAGAATAGAAGAAAAATAAAGGGATTAGAAAAGAGTGGTACGTCGGACACACACACACGAACAATGATGATAATTAAAAATGGATTTTCGATTGAATGAGGGAGAAAAATAAGGGATGTGGATTCAACTGAATTTAAACTATATTAATAACATAAATATTGAACTACAAAAGGTGGATGATAATAAGAGATATTGAATAAGTAACTTTCATTAAAACAGAATTACAAAGAAAGAGAGTTACAAAATTACAAAAATGAAGAACACGAAATTAAGTGAAAACAAAGAGAGGAGGAAAGGTCTCTCAATTGAGAACTTGAGTATAGAAGATCCTCACAAGCCTTTGGAAAGGCTTTGGTCATGTCAATATGTTCTCCTCTCTTCTGAAATGCCAACCCCTCTCAATGAGAGAAGGGGAGAGTATTTATAGCCCAAGGAGTGGATTGTTTGCATTCCCAATCTGTCCCTCCACTTGCATCGCCAATTTGGCTATTCAGACAGCCGAATCATCAAATATCTCCTTCTTCAAAGTTGTATACAATACTGTTGGCCGACTACTCAAAATATTTGGAGTCATTTGGACTTAAGTATCAAAAGTTATGGTCGTTTGATTAAAAAAAGTTAACCTGTCCATTTAAATCTTGTCTTTTTGAAGTCCATAATGTGGAAGGGTTTTTGAATATTAATATGCCTTCAAATCCGAATAGTTTATTCAACAAAGTAGGCCGCCTATATCTCCTCTTTCATACTGCAAAAGCTTTGCTCGATTTGATGCTTACATCATGTGATATGTCATGCATACTATACTGATTTTAATTCTTTTCCAGAATGGTGGTCTGGACTTCAAAGCTTTATTTGGGCCCCTTGTACTTGAATTTGGGCCTTGAAATTTTTATCCAAGATGATATTTAGTGTCCCCAAAATTATTGTGGAGAGGTAATGTTTTTGGACTTCTGTATTGAGACCTGTAAATCAATATTCAAGGCTGGTCCAGTTTGTTCACAGATTCTTTGGTCTTGTTTGTGAGGACCATATGACCCTTCAAATGGAAGAATTGGATCATGGTACCTTCTAATGAAATGTTGTATATTAAAATTAGAATCCTAAAAAATAATAACCACACAATTTGGATCCGTATAGTGACATTTATTATTAAAACATTAAACTGACTCAATTGGACTACTTCTAAAAATGCTCAAAAATTATACTTAATATTAAAACATTAATATTTCACACAAATTATGCACATTTCATATAAAATCAGTAAAGGGGGAATATAATAAGTCATGAAAATATTAATAACATAATTTTCCATTAATTTCATTATTGGATTACCTCATACACCTCAAGGTAAGAATTCTATTTGGGTGGTGATTGATCGGCTGACCAAATCATCCCACTTCATTCCTATCAGAGATATAGATAAAGTGGATGAGTTGGTCTGGTTGTATATTCAAGAGGTGGTAAGGATTCATGGTATTAAATCAGCAGTTGTCTCAGATAGAGACCCCAAATTCACCTCTCGGTTTTTGGGAGGCCTTCAAAAGGCTTTGGGGTCACCAATTATGATTAGAAAATCATATCATACTTAGACAGATGGTCAGACAGAGCGGGAAAATAGAATCCTAGAATACTTTCTTTGTGCATGTGTTTTGGACTTTTGTGGTTTGGGGGATAGGCATTTGGGTTTGGTCGAGTTTTCTTATAATAACAGCTACCAATCCATGATTTGAATGGCTCCCTTTAAGGTGCTCTATGGTCAGCCTTGACAGTCCCCCAAGTGATGGGTTGAGGTAGGTGAGACATCATTGTTGGGATCAGGCCTTGAGCAAGAGACATCTGAGAAGGTAAGGTTGATCTGGTAGCATTTATTGATAACTCAAAGTCTCCAAAAATCATATTCTTTTAAGAGGCGTCAAGACATAGAGTTTTTAGTGGGTGATCGAGTATTCTTGAAAGTGGCCCCTCGTCTAGGTCACCGACTCTTGGGGATACAAAGAAATTTGACAATGAGGTATGCCAGAACATTTATACCACCGAGAATATTGGAAAGGTGGAATATAGGTTGGATTTTCATTCTCAATTCACATACATCTATGATGCTTTCCATGTCTCCCAGTTAAATAAATACAACCCAGATTCGTCCCATCTGTTAAATTGGGAGGAGTTGGATATAGAGCCTAATCTATCTATTTTTGAGCGACTGGTCAAAATAGTGGACTTACATGAAAAGGTTCTTTAGTTAATTTCTATTCCACTGGTCCAAGTTATTTGGATGCATGGGAGTGATACACACGAGACATGGGAGAGAAAGTCATGGGTTGAGGAAGAATACTAGAACCTGTTTTACGATCAAGCATCTGATTGACTTTCCGGGGCAGAATGTTGTTCATAGTGGGGATAATTGTCACATACATGATTTATTTTAAATTTTATTTATTTATTTTCCTTTATTTCTTTGTATTGGGGGTTTCCCATGCATTTTTGGAGTAAATGGTGGGTTTTCATGATTTGTGCCAAACCGTGAGTTTATTTCCAATTTTAAAAAAGTTAATTTTGTTTCTTTAATAAGTTCTTAGTTTTTCAACCTTTTTCACCAATTATAATTCCAAAATTACCTCCATTGAACTATTCAATCCACCATATAAATTTGGACCCCTTAAATATTCAATATCATCTTTGCTTTGGGTGAACTAATTAACTATTAGGCCAAACCGTAAAACCATTTTCGGTTTTAAAATAGTTTTTTATTATTTCATAACTCTTTCATTTTTTATTATTTCTCAGTGATTCAACCTCTAACCTGATCCCACATAATCTATCCAGACCCCCAACTTTGTTTCCCCCTCTTTGGAGATCATATCAGTTGTGAATTAGGGGAGAACTGCTCAGGCTTCTAAAATCGTCCAGATTTCTCAAGTAATTGACTGTCCTTCTATGTTCCTTCCTTTTCCTTAATCTTTCTCCATTTTTTCATTAATCCCCAATTTTCAGAAGCTATATATTAGTACCTAGGGTTTCATTTTGAGTTTCTTGTTCCATTCCTCTGGGTTTAGGTTCGATCTCACTCTGTTGTGGTGCAGTGGTGGTGCGGTTGAAGTTCCGCGCTAGGATTTGCCATTATTGACTCTATTGGTTGGTGATTCCATATGTAGTTATTCAATAATAAGTTTCATTTCTGTATTTATATTTCCATTCTATTCTTCCTTCATTATTTTGACTGTGAAATTTTATTTGGGTATAATTTTCAAAGTGGTTTATTTTTAAGTGCCAATTTTGTTTAAATAGTGGTGTTTTACATATGCAACCCATGTTATGCCTCTTGGTGTTCTTTTATAATTCATGGAATGGATTTATAAAAATGTTTTTACACTGAAATTTCGGATTTGTTATAATATTGTTCTTCATTGGGTTTTAAAAGAGGTATTTTAGATGAATTTGATGTGCAAAAATTGGTTACTTTTCTTGAAATTGTTTTTTGGAAATTATAAGTGGTTTATTGAGTTATATAAAAGGTGAAAAGAATATGTAGATAATGTTTTGAATTTGTGTGACTAGAACTAATTTTTATATGTGAAAATGGATTTTCGTTACATTTCATAACTATTTGAGCACAATACGGGAAACCCGTGTAAATAGGTGGACTAATTTGTACTCGTACTCTAGTGAACGGAGGGGTTTCGACCATGTTTCTCTTAGAAAGTTTGACATGGATAACACTAACAAAACTATAATGGAGGTTATTTGAGACCACTATTTTATGGGTATTCTCCCTACCAGTGGCTCATTCATGGGAACAAATTTTATTATTGTTACTTTCACCGAGGTACGAGGTACTTAAGGCTCACAACTAACTAGAACCTATGGGTGTTCCTATGCTTGGTGCTTGTGGAATTTTTTGAAGTTATACATTCTTTAAGGTAATTTTTTATGTTAAAATCATTATAATACATGTTTTATTCAAATTATCTCATTCTTTGATGTTATACCCCTTGAAAGGTATTTTCTTTTCAAAGTTTCTCTTTTTGAAATAAATGCAACCATTTTCTGTATATAACTCTTGAAATCCTTTTATTGTATAATGTCAATCACATGGAATACTTGGTTGATATCTTATTAGGCTTAGTCTCAAACCCCAATTACACCTTTTGGTGTAAGTATACTTGATCATGTTTGCAATAGGCAAAGGAAAGGCATTGGCTGATGGCAGTTCGGGTTGCTAGTTTCTTTCCACGTTGCGGTGTTGTGGAAACGACTCGTGGGTGATGACCCCTTATAAAGTATAGTATCATGGGATATTTACTGCTAATTTTATGTACCTTTGGAACCCTTGTGTCTTATTTAAACCCATATTCTCAGTTTTGGATTTTATTAAGGCTTTTTTGGTACAAATTTTTATATTAGGAACATTGTTGGTTTTTGGTTTTTTATGAATCCAAACTTAGGAAAATGATTTCCACATAAATTTTTATGATACACAGGCACTTTTTCCAGCCCGTGGTGATAGGCAATGCCCTTAGGGACATTCCATGGGACAGGTTTGGAGCCGATTTGATGGTGAATAGAGTTGGTTTATGACATCCAGACTTTTAATTTCATCATTTTATGTCTTCTAACACATGTTCTATACTTTATTCTTATATTAATTCTATTAATATTATTTTTTAATTCCTCCATTTTTCTATGTATTATATAAGTTATTTCATATATATGTAAGATATTGTGTGATTTTGAGAGCTCAATATGGATGAATTATATAAATATTATTTATTCATGATCTACGTTTTTACTTTTAAGTACCAAATATTCTAAAGATAATAGAATTTAAGATCCTTGGTTTGTATTTGATGGTTAATTATACATAAAATCATGTAATAATATATGTAAAAGGATAGGATCTCTAAATTTTGTATATGATTAAATTATCTTGTTATTTTTAAATATTATGCCTAAAAACCATTAGTAAAAACCAAAGGGATTATTCTATCACCATGTATAACATAGATTGGTTCAATGGGAATCACATGTCATGATATAATTTTAATTTACAATTATATCCTTCCATATACAATGTTTTAATTTTATATTATTATTGTCAATGAATTCAAGTCCTCTAAATTTACTTTATTTTTATTTGTTAAATGTTTGAAATAGAATAACTTGTGCCAATAATTAATGTAATAGGGAAAGGTTCTGTTTCTCTAATGTAATTTCAACTCTAATGGGAAAACTATTTCAGATCATTATGATTGTACTAGCCCAACTGGCTCATGTTAGGAATAATTAAATGAATAATTTAGAACACCCCCCTTCTCTAAAGAAGGAACAGATTGTGTATGAATCATTATCCAACAAAGGACTCATATCTTTAGTTGATATCATGATCCCCTTATCATAGAAAAATGGATTACCTCTATTAATAAGTTATTATATATACTTAAATTCATAGATGAAGTAAAATTTGTGATGGTGGATTATCATTTTGATGAGGAAGATTATCAGTGGTGGAAAATTATCCAGAAAACAATGACTAATGTGGAAATTAATTCCACTAAATGGGAATCATTCATAAAAATATTTTTTCCAAATATTTTCCCCAATATATCCATTATAATATGGAATGGGAGTTCGTTAGAATGAATAGAAATGATGATGAGTTTATCAAGGCATATTATAAAAACATTAAAAGGATTTCAAGATAAACCTCATTATTTTTCATAAAAACCAAAAGCAATGTGGGTCACTACTTTATTGGACAAAATATAAGTCTATAAAAATATTTGGAGATTCAAAACCATGAAATCTATTAAGAGATTGAATGTTGTTACCTTAAGTTTGAAATAGAGGTCAGAGACTCTCAGTGGTTATATGGGACAAGATAAAAAAAGAGTATAATAGATTTAAATATTGGAGTATTGTTAGAAATAATCCATGAAGGAAAGAGAACCCCAAATCCTGCATATCAAAATTATGGGAAGAATCATCCTTTAAATATCCTAAAGTAAATGAGGATAATATTTAAATGTGGAAGAGAGGGGAATCCAGCTAATTATTTCTGAATGGATATGAAGAAGCCGAAAAATTCAGAATAAGAAAGAGAGGTTCGGATCAACAATCAACCTATAGTGCAGTTTTTCAACTAAAGGTAACATGGGAATTGTGAAATCCAACACCTTAAGACATGATTTATCAAATGAAATCTACATTAAAAACCTCCCAGGAAATAGGTAAGGTCATATGGTATAACTACGATTGTGGTTGTACTTTAAAATGATGTGTTCATAGGTATAATGGTTAGTCATTCAATTAAAAAGAACATTATTTTTCATTACAGTTCGACACAATCTATTATATCCCATAATTTTTGTACATCTAGTTAAATAACACCTCAATATAAGAAGGTTTAGTTATCTGTGAGAACTACAGATGGTCCAGTCATTTCTTCAAAAATAAATAACTCCCCCTGATTATTTTTTGTGTTTTAATCCTCCAAATAAATTATATATTACTTCCTTTGGTAAATTTTAATGTTATATTGTTCATGGATTGAATATATATTTATAAATCCTACATAAATTTTTGAGAAAGAGAGATAGATCTTCACATCTTAAAGCATCCTCTAATTTTTTACAAGTGTTAGGATGATTATGAATCTCTCTTATAATCATCGTCTTAAATGTGGAAATTATTTCCATATTAGCATGTATGTCTAGAAAAATTGATTGAGTCAAAGGATCAGATCACATTTCAATACATTCTAATTGTGAGGGGTTACGCTGATTTGTTCCATGAATAATTGCAGTGTCTTCATCTTGAATGGGTGGTTTAGTTATAAATTGATCTTCTTCTAGGATATATGAAAATATTAAAAACTCACTACAAAATGGAAACCATTGAGTTATAAGATTTGAAGAATAAGTTACAAGTTAATCTATAGAAGTGTTTTATACACCCACATGCTTTATTGTGAGGTGAAAAATTTCTCTTCATCAAGTATAATGATAGATCAATATGCATCTATATTGATTAATTTTATCTCAAAAAAATGAATAATAACAACAAGTAAACCCTACCACGAATAGATGTCTTTTTAAATCACCAATGTTGGGGAAAGTATTTCTCTATAGTGGTCCTTTAGTCAGGATATCACTAGATAATAGAGAGGAAGGAATATATTACCAAGACATCCATTAGAACAATGTGTGGAAACAATGAATTTATACTGATTCCTTCGTTACTCAAAAATACATCAACAATATTCATGGTAATAATTAATAGAGTCATTAGAGATTACCTCAATAAATTTATGGTAGTCTTTATTGATGATATTTTGATATATTCAAAGAGTAATTAGGAACACAAGGAGTATTTAAATACTGAATTAATTACTTTTCAAAGTGATTTACAATAGAAAAATTAAATTAAATGTGTTTTCTAGATGTAGGACGTATCATTCGTGGGGCATGTTGTAACCCAAACAGAAGTAATTTTCGACCCTTCTAAAAAAATCAAGGAGTGGCCCAACCCAAAATTTTTAATGGAGATCCATAGTTTCCTTGTTCTGGCTGGGTATTACCAATGATTTTTGAAGAACTTCTCATGATTTTTAGACCCATTAACCAAGCTGACTCAGAAGGGGCTAATGTTTTTATGGACTGGTGAATGTGATGACTGGTTTAAAGAGTCGAAGATGAGGTTTATCAGCGAACTAATACTCACACTACCATCAAGTGTGGAAATATTTATGGTATAAAATGATTCTTCCAAGAAGGGATTACACTATATAATCAGGTTAAATGATAAATTTATAGAATGCACCTCAAAGAAGTTGAAATATCATGAGAAAAACTATCCCACGTAGGATATATAGTTACCAACTATGATCATTGCTTTGAAAACATGGCGACATTATCCCCCTAGGGTGAAGTGTGAGATATATACTAATCATAAGATCCTAAAATATATATACCCAAAAAAGAATTTTAATATGCATAAATGAGATGGCTAGAGCTCATCAATGATTATGAATTCTTGATCCCCTACTATCCTGGTAAAGATAATAAATTTGAATATTCTATAATTAGAAAGGAACATGTAATGTTATCAATGATGAGAATTAAGAAGGTTCAAATATTCATAATCTTAAAAAGGATGGACTTGGGATTCATAAACTAATGTATGTCATCATTCCTTTATTTTATTTTGAATGATGCACATAGCTCAAACATTCTCTATCCACCTGGGGAGAAAATAGATGTATTGAGTTATCTAAGAGAAATTTTAGTTGGATAATATGATGAATTAGTGAACTAAATATATATAATAGTTGTTAGTATGTAATTAATTTATTTATTACAATAAAAATTCTAAGGGGAAGATGCATTGATTACATATACCAACATATAAATGGAAAAACATTTCCAGGGAATTTTTCACTGGACATCCAAAGACATATTGAGGAACTAATTCTATATGGGTCATTTGGGACCTTATTATAAAAATATCTCACATTATAAAAATTATTAATGACTTCTCACTTAATCAAATAGCATAGATGTTATTTATTGAAATGGAAATGGGACATGAATTACTATTAAAAAATTTATTTGATTGAGATCTACTATTTACCTCTATATAAATGAAAATTAACCAACATGCTCTAAAAATTTGATGAAAATTAGTTCATCTTTTAATCCAAAAACTTATGTCCAATCTAATAAGACTATTTAGACAATATAATACACATTTAGAGCACGTTATATATACATTAAAGGATAATGTGATCAATATCTTCCACTTTTCGAGTGATTTTACAATAATAGTTTCCACGAAAACATCCAAATGGTCCCATATGAATCCATTTGTGGTAAAATATATAGAACACCTTCATTATGGGATAATTTAGGTGAAAGATTGATGTTTGGACATAAAATGGATGAAAATGTTGTAGAAAAAGTGGAAACGTTTCAAAACCCATCAAGGAATACCAAATTCATAAAAAGAAAAATAAAAATAATCTTTGATGGGGCATAGAGTTCGAGGTTTAAGGCATTGTCAACCTATGCATGTCTCTATAAAATGGATTCATGTTATTTGGGAAGAAAGGAAAGTTAATTCCTAAGTACATCAACCCCTATGATATTCTTTATTATGTCAGCGATGTGGCCTATCAACAGGAACGTCCAACAACCATGTCTCTAGTAAATTATGATTTCTAGATATCCCTATTTATTTTTAACAAACATGATCCCTCACATGTACTATTTAGATGGGGTAGTGAAGGAAATTGATCTCTCTTATAAGGAGCATCCAATGATGATCATTAATTGTAGAGAAAAAGCTCAACATTTGATGGTTATCACCTGTTCAATGTATTATAGATGAACAACAAATACAGTGGAAACAAGGGAACTGGTGGGAGAAATGAATGAGAAGTATACTCAGATATTTACACCTTAAGATGTAAAACTAAATTTTTAGGTTGAACTTTATAAAGGGGGAATAATATAACTACCTAGAATTTTATCATTTAATGTTTCATTTATATAATAGTGGAATGTATTTTAAATTACATACATCACATATAGAATTCAATAAAAAAATAATTCTCATTAATGAATAATGATTCATGAGTCATCAAAAAATATTTTTAGAGTTCCAAATATTACAGTGGTAAAAAATAGAAGACAAGATGACAAGAATAAGAAAATTTGGATATGATCGACCCATTAGAATAAATGCACTCCATAATAAATCTTATAGAAATAAAAAATAATGTTAATCAATAAATATTTATTTAAAATATGAAAATTATAACTAACTTTGTGATAAAATATACTTAACTGGTCAATGGAATAACAAATATTTATATGAAGTAGAAAAACCCCTATAACTATTCAAAATATGACTGTTATAAAAGTAACCTAATTGTTGGAATAGTAATGAGACCACTATGAATAGTAGTTTAGATGTTAGAATAGGAACCTCACCTAAGAAATTATGAATAAAAATTTGAAATCATATAAATGGAAATATGATATATTTGTGTCATGGGATACATAAATAATTGTTTTAAAAATGATAAATTAAGTGTTTGTATTTTTGAGAGATGTAAATGATTATTTACAATCTAATAAATAATATAATGATTAAAACTAATTCTTTATTATAAAATAGATTCATAAATTAATATTTTTTTAGTGTAATTATAATATAATTTTATGAAACCATAATTCATTTAACAAAGTATTATAAAGTCAGTTATAATATAAATGTATGTATTATTTGAATTAATAATGATTTTATTTAAATGTTAAATTTTTCATATTTATAAATTTTTTTCATAAAATGCATACAATATTTGAAATTTCACATTGAAATATGGTAATGGTAAATTTTTGGGGTTTTTCTAAAATAGTTATATTTTCAGTGAATAGTGAAATACGACAATTTAGGGTATTTAACAGACACATGAATTATTGAGTCATGGATAATTTATGGATGATGTAAGAATAATTCTCTATACATATCCTTCAATACATAATTTATTTAATGTTATGTATCATCACTATTTATAGTATTGTGATAAATTAATAAAAAAATACAATAAGAAGAAACATACATTGAGTAATTTATGAACTGTTTTTTTATGAATCTAATAATATCATATAATATGTATTTATTTTAATATAATAAATGTTTCTATAAATAAATGTGATAATAGTATTAAGTAAATCCCCATTCTACAGAATATATCAATATTTTATGTATAAAATTGAAGAAATGAATGGAAGCTAGCGATCAGCATTCAAAGGATGATTATTCACATCCAAATAAAGTGAATCCATATAAAAAAATTTGATCATAGATATCCTATGGTTTCATTAGTTTTTCATGAAATTGTGGTGTCCATTTTTTCAAAATTTTGTATTTCTCACACATATGGTATATTATTATTTATTCACTAACAATTATCTATTATTGTGGTTGATATTATATAAAGATGTGGTTAGGGAATGAAAATATCAAAAGGCCTGTGTTTATGGAATTAAGTGAGTTAAATGGGTATATTTTATGTCATTAACATAAAATCATGTTCTATATAATGATATAGGACTAAATAGGCAAATATATTTTTCAATTACACACATACAAGTTGTAAATTAAATCATCTTTAGAAAAATTCCATATGAATTGTTCCCATTCAGAAATTAAATGAAAAATGGGAATTATTTTGTTCAAAACCTAGTAATAAATACATATTTGAGATTATAGAGTTCCAATACTAGAAATCATGCTAATTTTCATCATTAATAAGTTTTTGAGAAAGATCTAAATGGTTTCTTAATGGTAAAAAAATTCAAAATTTAAATACTATAATTGTTTTCAATATGTTGGGAAAAAATCCAATATCTATTGGTATGTTAAAGAATTTCATGAAATATTATAGGGAAAATATTCAATATCTAGAGAAATATTTTAATTTATAAAGGGGGATTATTAGAGAATATACTCAAATACATTTTATAAACAAATGTGGATAAAATTAAAAACAAAATTTAGATAAGAAGACCCTTGAATTTATGTTTCAATTGGGGAAAATCAAGTACAAAATTGTTCATTATATGATTTTTGAATAAATATAGACACATTATGAAGTTGGAAATTTGATTTAATTGATAAATTGAAATCAAAAAAAGGGACAATGTATCAACCAATGTTTTTGAATTGGATTTGATTTCAATTATTATTCAATATATTTTAAATTGATGTTGGTGGTAAAAGGATATGAATGGCTTGGGGAGTCATGGTTTAATATATGAATAAGTTAATATGGTTACCATGTATATAAGAATAATATTCATGTTATTAAGTATGTATATAAATGACATAAATGATTGTGTAGTTTAAGGATGTTTATGTAATATATTATGATGAAGCATTGAAGTCACAATAGTTGTTCTATGATGTGGATTGTGAATAGAGACACCTCAATTGTTATATACCTCATGGTCTTTCAATAAATATATCATTAAGTGTATAATAATAAATATTATATTATTGTAAGGTTTAATTAGCGTATCATTATTTATTCTAGTATATTAATGCTTATGAGGACACATGTGATTATATGAAATAATTAAAAATTCCTCAAAATCAATTTGGTATTATTGAAAATCAAACCCCCCAAAATGAGAACCTATGGAAATAAAATTTGATTTGAGATTAAAATACATGATATTTAAGGATACCTTGGGAAAATCATGAGTTTCCACACCATGATGGAATAAAATACAACAAAAATGGTTCTAAATTTGGGTAATATTCTTGTATTGGAAGGTTTTAATACCATGGAGAGTTTGACCATGATGTAAAGGGATCTCACAAAAAAACATTAAAATTCTTAAATATATATGATATTATACAATGATTCCTAAAGAGGGTATGCGATATTAAACAATAAATTATTTGTAACTTATTCTCTATGATATTAATTTTCACACTACAATAGTTGGTTAATAATATTAAAAACAAGTTTTGATGTGAGACTATGAGTTGAGGTCAGTTCTTTGTGCATATCCCATAAAAAATCATCTAGTTTCATTTTTCAAAAGGTAAAAATACAACATTATAGTAATAATTTACATGCCACATATAGTTAACATTGGTAAAATACTACACTAAAACATTAATTTTATGTTTTCTGAGGTAAAAATATGTTAGGATGACTGAATATTGGATTGAAACAATATCCATGGATATGCCTCACAAGAAGGTTTTTCAAGCCACAAAAAGGTGGAGGATAATGAATATTCAAAGGATCAAATCACAATAATCATATAATTTGAATATAATATATTATTTGAATTTTATGAATCATGTATCTAACAACACACCAGGGAATAATAGAAATGTTCATTATGTATAATGTCTAAAAATGAGGCATTTTATTTCACAATGAGGATAATTAAACCATGAATTAATATTTTACAGAACATTTTCAGTATTTGATTAGAATTTTAAATGAGGATATATAGAACGAAATTTATTTTAGTGACTCAAACCAATTGGTATAATTTAACCATTTTTAAATTTATACAACACATAGAAAGGTTTTGGTGATGTAGCAATAATACAAACTAATGTATTAATGGTAGGATTCATAAAAGAATTTATAAAAACTTGGCATATCAATTCTATCAAGGAAATTCTAAACATATTGATACAAATAGTTTTTTAGAAAATAGAGGAGAACCAATAATGTATTTCTGTTAATACATATATTGAATTTTGTACATTAATCATGATGAATAAGAATGAGTTACATAACTATATCAGGCTGTTAAAAATAAATATGGTGCATTACATGATTATGCAAGCATGGATAAAAATTATCTGGAGATTTTTTTTATGTATTCTCTGTTTCTATAGAAGTAAAAGAGTCAATCCTCATATTAAGAGGATTATTTTGTTCATATTTTGGAATACATAAGACACAACCCTCACATCAAGGATTTGATCTCATCGTATTTTGTGATGTGGAAGAAAACCAATGTTAATATCAACATCTCATATATTCGGGACATGAAAATTAAAATGTAATCAGTACCTTATGTTGATGTGGAAGTGAAAACATGTCTATAATCTATTTAAGGGTAACATATATATATATATATATATATATATTGACTCTTCTTTCATTAAAGGTGTGTATATATGAGAATAAGATAGAGTGTCCCATGGATCAACAATTCATCATTCAAAAACATGTAAGGGTAATAATCCTTGGAATTAATTTACCATGACCAAAAATCAATATCCATCAAACAATACATGATTATATATTTTAGTACAACTGTTCACCACAAAGTATAAACTCATTTATTTTTCCCTTACTGGATAACTAGGTAAAAGTTTGTGTATGTTTTTTGTTTTACTTTTGTGTATATTTGTATTTAATATTTCTTATAATCGAAGATTAGAGAATGTGATATTGAATGTGTTCCTTCTTATGAAGGTATAATATTTAAACATGTAAGTTTTTCACAAGTAATGAAAAATTAAATTTGTTGAAAACTCAAATTCATCCCCCCAACCATCTCTGTGTTCTTGTATTTAGTTTGATCCTTACATTGGAATAAAGAAAAAAAGATACCATAGCATGTTCTAGATTAAACATAAATCCATTAATACCTATTCATTGTCAACAGACTCATATAGGTCCCTTGAACTTATATAAATATCAAATAATAATGTATTTTTGTACACTAGCATGAAAAATAACGGTTTGGGTAGTAAACCTCATAGTATATCACCAGCACATATTAATCATAAGTGAAGAATGTATATGGGATTGTATGTACAAAAAACAAGTAATAAACATGCAAGTAATAATTTTAGACCATCATACGATAATAAGGCCACCAAAAAATTTAACCATACTTGGTTCATATTAATATTGAAAGGATTAGTCACTTCACGACATTGGTACATACCAAAATATCATTAGTACCTTCCCACTCATGGTTTAGTCCAATAGCTTGTCATATACCATATCTCTCACTTAGGGTAGGTCATAAATAATGTTATAGAGCATCCCCTCTCACTCCCGGGTGGTATCCAATCACTTTCTAAAACACTATATTTCTCTTAATGTAGGTTACACATCTAATAATAAACCAAACATCTCCCTCAATATTGGTCACATGTCACCATTTCGAGGCATATCCATTTTACTAAGTGAGTGGATCATGTCGTGTTATTGATTACCCGTTGGCGTGAGAATATTATAAATTTAAATTAAACCTAACTAGCACTAAAAAATAGGTACATTTAATAGTGGAATTATTGGGTCGAATCCACATAGATTATATTGTTATAGCTGGTGAACATTGGTAAAAAAAATGAGAATATTGATTTAAATTTATTTGATTGATATGGTTTTGGGATCAATTTCAGGGAGCCAAAATATTGGATAACCCTAAATCTAATAAGGAACAGTCTATTGACATAGTATTTATGGTCAATATAATGTCACCAATTTATCATTTGACTATAAAATATGATCTACCAAGATAGAAAAGTTATCTTTGTCCCAGATGTGGTGGCTAATCAAAATTATTTTAGTGAAACTAAAAAAATTATAAGTTGTTAAAGCTATTGGTCATAGTTTGGTTTATTCCAATTATGTTAGGGTCATTACCTTAAATTATTCTAGTCCAGCCCATATAATGGAATAATATGTAATTTTATAAAAAATCCAAATTATATAGCTAATAAATTAATTACATTTTGATTTAAAAATACGTAAACTCTTTACAACTCAAATTTTCATTCCCTAACCCAAGTCATTATAGTCATAAATAGAAAAAGGATGTATTAAGCATGAAAATAATCAATGAAATGGATTCATTCAAGGATACAGTGTAACAATAAATCATTCAAATGTATTTTATTTTAATGGATGAAATAAATAAAATCAAGATAGTATATTGAATAAAATATTTGTACTGTGAAAGGGAAGGAATAAATTAATGATTAGTAGTTAAAGAATAACATAATACCCATTTAAGATATTAAAGGAAATGATAATTTCTTTAATGAGACCACCATATAAAGAATAGGTAGAAAGATGAAGAAAAATAGATTTAAAATGAGACTAGGTAATAAATTATCAAAAAACAATAAAATAATGAATAACTCTAGAACATCTACCTACCTGCAATATTTATAGGTGGAATCACCTTATGCCATAAAAATGTTTTACAAGCCCTATTTACTCTCACTATTCCTAATACTCAGATGTTTTAAGACATGAATTTGAATCCTAATTGATTGATTATCAATCTTCAATGACTCTATATCTACATGATTTATGGATTGAGAAAAAATTATGGTGTCTATGAAGCTTGAGGATTTTATTCCACTATAAGAGATCATAAACATTAATTTTAATTATTTTAGAAACATTTTATGGTTTGAAAATTATTTATAGCTTGGTTTTTAATTGTCCAGTCTCAAAGGATTTACACTACAAATGATTTTTAATGATGTAAATTTATTGAAACTGAAAACTTTTACCATATCTCCCCTTTTTTAACATCAAAAGTAATTCACTATAGAAATCTATCAGAAATAAAAACCAATAAAAACATGTATAATCATAATTAATTTCATTCAAATATTATATATTAATTAAGCTAATCAAATTACCCCACACTTAAACAATTTATTTTCCTCAATAAAACACACCTCAATATGGATTATAAGAAAACAATGTTTAATGGGAAACTTGTATCATAACCAGTAAAATGAAATCAAGTGCTAGAAAAAAAATGTTATTCCACCAGAATCACCCTTTTAGAGAGAACTAGTCATTTCTCATAGTTAGGTTCCATATTTAATGTTAATTTTTCCTTTATTTTCAATTTTTCAACTGTTTCTTAGAAGCTATACTCATTTTTTAGTTCACATCACCCAGAATTTATCTTAATTAATCAATGTAAAATGTAATTAGATCATAATGAAATTATAGTTATCCAACCATAGGCTTGATTTTTTTAAATCTACTATCTATAAATACAAATACACAATTAATGATTAAGTATTCAAAAATAAGGTTCAAATGATAATAAGGTTGAGAGATGGTGAGTAGATGAAACAAAATTAATCACGTAATAAATGGAAAACCCTCAATTATAATTCATTATAGTCAAAAATAATGTAATAATGAACCTCCTCTAGAAAGTATCATGTAAAAAAACCCAAAATATCTTGATAATTACATGAATGTGTCAATAAAATATAATGAAAGTATCTTATCTCATTTTTTTCTGTTTTTTTAAAAGTCATATCTAGGATAGGTCTCGCATCCACCCCTAACGATATATTATCTATCATGAGATTCATTACACTAGCAATGGTTATTTTTTATCATACTATATCCCATGTTTTTTTAGATATAGGAAAATCATGAATAGTATATAATAAAACCCAGGAACAAAATTCGTTAGATCTTATGAAAAAATCATGATACATCTCTTGGGTAACAAATATCTTATATCTATCATTCCTGACTCCCCCCACCAAACTAATTCAACGAAAATTCAATAAATCGTACCATGATCTGGGTAAGAAGGGATAAAATCCACTTTTAACATAGATTGGTCCTAAAAAGGTTATAAAAATGTTTTATTGATATAATAGGGAATAATGTACTTGTGGGTCTCAGGAAAAATACTAAAAATGCCTCAATAATTTCAACAGTGTGATTGTTTATTCATTTCTTTGAAAAGATTCAAATTCATGATTTATTAGGTTTATATGCCCTAAGTTTCTATAATGAAATATGGTTTGAAAATACTAAAAAAATCTATGTCCAGAATCCTCTCAATAATGGGATTACATATAAAAGAGAAATTGCTCAAGGCATAAAAACTAGTAATAAGTCTATTGGGAAAAAAATCCTCAATGTAATAGTGATGCTTGTTTGGGTTGATTTTTATTTTTGAATGAGTTGGTTTCCATGACAATTAGTGGAGTCCCAGAGATATTTTTGACATTCTATGTTCATAAAGATAAAAGACAAATTAATAGATGCCCTGGAGGTGGTACAAATAGATGATATACATGGTGATGTTGTTTCCTAGTGTTTTCCAAATTTATGGGCCTCAAAAATGAGAGAATGGAGAAATGAATTTTTGTTAAATTTATTTTCCCGCAACATTGAAGGTTGTTTGGAATGTTGCGAATATGAAATATATTGGGGTTACTGAATTTAAATATGAAGAGGAAAGCATCACGTGACAGATTTGAATTTTCCTGAAAAATGTGGTTATAAAAAAGAGAATTACACAACCAATGCAACATCAACTCAATATTTCCATGCCTAGGGATATGTTGTGCGGAACGTATTTACTGATTGAAAATCTTGAATTTTGGGTCAGAAATGCGTATAAATAATAGATTACCCCATAATTTTAGTATTTCAACCCATAGAAAAATATGATTCTCTATGTTCTATATGAATTGGGAGAAAATGTAGGTGGGTGTAAGAAGGGATTTTTGCATAAGAAGGGAGTTTCATGCAAGAGGTTTTTCATGAAAAATAATAAATTTTTATCATATGGAATTAAATTTTCACACAAGACAACCAAAATATTTTCAAAAGATTGATGTTTCCTAATGCAATTGTAGTAAAGGGGTAATCATCAATTGGAAGAAAGTGTAAATTCAATAGATCATCCAACTACAACTTATGATGTATTCAATACTAATTATTATGGGATTTACAAGTCCATAAAATATGTGTGGGTACATCTAATAGATATGAGTAATGGAATATGAATACAGTGATCCTTTCCACTAGCATTGAGGCAGAGAACGGTACTTAGGGAGTGATCCTTGGAAAAGCATCATGTGGAACCTAAACATTTAAAAGGAAGTGAGCCTAGGTATAGACCAGATATATCTCGAACCACTATTCTTGGTTCTGAGCTTTAGTGGATTTGGTGTAATTGGAACATTAAAATTGTAAGCTTCTTTTGTGTAGCCCAGTGAGGGTGAACAAAGTAAAAAAATTGATGTTTCTCATCCATCATTTAATTTACACTCACAAATTTCAATGGGAAATAGAGATAAGGGTGTTTTCTAAGGAAGAAAAAAATATCTGAAGGGGAAGTAATTTTATTCTTTCATACCATGATTCACCACCCCCCATACCCCTCAAAGTGTATTTACCTATTTGGTTTAACAATGTCAATCGAATGTAATTTCAAGAAATTTAATATTAGAAGTAACTTACTAAACATATAAATCATGATAAAATTTAAAATATTGATAAATAATAGCTTTTAACATTTTCCATCCAAAATTCTTCTTTAATTTACATTAATTTAATGAGATTTCAAGTTAAATCATGCTTTAAATGAAAAATATCACTAACCAAAATTAGAACAAGCAAGAATCCAACTATATATGTAATAAGGCTCTAAAATACACCTCCCCATTTAAAATAAAACTGTGTCTACAATATTGTGAGATATGAGGTGGGGTGATATAAATGAAGGTATAAAATTATCTAAATTTTAAGAATGAAATAAATGTAGGTAATTGAGACCTCTTAGTAATAAGTTTCATCCCATGGGGGGGAAATACTTGATGTTTTTATGAAACATACGACCTAAAAAATGATAGAAACCAACTTTACATACACTAGATAAACAATCATTTCATAGGATAAAACAATATGTAAGTAGAAAAATGGTTAGGGGAACAATATAGAAAGAAATAGAAATAATCATAGAGATTCATGTACAGTGATGAATTCAATTAAACAACAATAATGAAATATATAAAAAACAAACCTATAAAAAATACCAAAATAAAATCTTCAATGAATCAAAAGATAAAAATATGTGTCACCTTACATAAAGAGTTTATAAGTCATCATCGTCTAGATAGACGAAAAAGATCAATCAACATATTCAATTGGCTTAGCTATCCTCAACCACTTACAAGATCAAAAAGTGATGTCCTTAAGCACTAATAGTCTCTTTGTGAATTTCACGACCTCAAAAAAGGTCTGACAAATTGTCTTGTTTGGTTTCTATATTATCCATGTCGGTCGTAGATGGAGCTCCTATATCTATCCATGTATGTTAGAAATATGAGGAAATTCCTCTTGGGGAAGTTCATATGGTTTCATAAATGTTGAATTGATATCCATAACAGAAGAAGAAGACTGAGGCATAGTAAACTGAATTCACAATAAATAACGATATTGTGAGAGAATCTGTTATAGTAAAAAATATTGTATTCAATACATTAGATAATATAAAAAATAGTAAGAATGATACGGAATAAAATGAATACAAATGTACATCAAAAAATATATAAGAATTTGGAGGTGTAAAGGGAAAAAGACTAAATACTGTGGAATGACACACTTCTATAATCATCGGTGATCCCCTCTTTATCGATGGGTGTCAGGATCTTCCCCTCATTATCTATATCAGTGATAGCGGTGAGGGAAGATGAGTCAAAAACCGTAGTAGGTTTTGTGATATTGGCATTGTTACATCCTAACATGGGTGCCACCTGAGCTGGTACACTACATGACCTCAAGCGTTCCTCCTCACACGTTAGAGGTTGCCGACTAATAGAGAGTGTCTGGAAAGTCATTCATGAGTAAACTATACCCCCATTTATCAGATTAAATCACCAGTGTAAATAAACAAACAAACACATAAAAATATATAACTATAACAACACTCATTTCTTAAGATAACCAAATAAGAAAAAATAATACTCAACTAAAAGAGAAATCATGTTTTTCTAATATAAGTGCCAAGTATCAATAACGGAACTAAAATTAAAGACACTAAGACTCCCCAAAAGGGTTTCAAACCATGTCTAGTCCCCTCATCCAAGATTCATCTCATATTAGTAATCAATATCAAGGTCATTTTTCTTATCCTATCATAAAACATTATAATATACTTCGGTACCGATCAGGAATCCTGAGTTGGGTGTGGGTACAAATCAGTAGGCCCCCACCTACAGTGTCTAAAACAATTCCATTCAAAAGTAAGTGTATGTATTTCTATAAGAAATAATTACAATGCATAAATAACAAATTATTACATTATTATTTACTTGTATCTAACTACATTAACCGTAGTTTTCCCAAAGATACCCATACCTCAATACTAACATCATCATGTCTCGGTTACCAAAGTGATCTTTAGTTAATATGAAATCTTAATATAAGCATCATTCCGGAACTCGATGTTTTCAAAGGTGCTATGATATCTCAGTTCCCGATTCGGCTCATTCTGGTGTTTGAAATATTCTCATGTGAGGCCACAACATGGAGTGCAATTATTTCAATTCTTTAGTTACACATTTACATGTTGCATTTCCAAAGTTAGAAATATCAGAAACAAAAGACCATGTTATCATGATTACTCCTAAATATAATGACCATGTTCCCAATATCTTTACTCATAATCAAGATGACCATGTTACCATTCTTAATCCTCAATATATAATGACCATATTCCCATTCTTTTCACTCATAAGTGTAATAACCCTGTTACCATGTATACTACTCAATTTATAATGACCATGTTCTCATTTATTCACACATAATTAATTCATAATTAATTATGCACATCAATTTTGTTACTAATACAACAATTTTTTAAATACATCAAATCCATTAGTTAAAAAATTAGTAAAAACCTCAATCCCATTAATTAATTCAATAATTAATTAATCCGTATCACAATTCATATCCCATAATTAATTTTCAAGAATAAAATATCTAATTCTAAATCTTATCTCCTATAAATTAATTCCATAATTTATTATATATATATCATAATGTAAAATAATATAATTAATTCGAAATTAATTATCTCAACTTTACCAATTCAATATATCATAATTAATCCTCTGGTTAATTATTTAGAATATATTCCCTAAATTTCATAATCAATTGGCCAAATTATTTATCAAATATGTAATCCCCATTGTCTCATTGATAATTCCTCAACTAATAATTTAATTCAACAATGCATTGATAAGTCAGTTATCCAACCATTTTAACCTAATTTATAACTCTATTTCTAATGAATGCTTGCAATTATATAAATTTGAATACACACATCAAATCTATTACTATGAGAATTAGTTTTTAGACCACCTACATCAATTCTTTGATGGATGTATGTTCAATGGAAATCCCCATAATCAATGTAGCTCAACATTGTAGATATGATTTTCAAATCTAAATTAATGAACCCAAAACAAAGAAATCACGATATATTCAATATAGATATATATATACATTCATAGATCTAGGTATCATAAAACTGGTCTATATCTAAGAAATATAGGATATCTTCTATCAAAAGTTAAAGGAAAGATCATAGAATGAATGCTAAAATAATTGGGATGATATTTACATACTGGTGATGAGAGGATCTTCGATTTTAGATTTTAATCTCAAAGAAAAATGGTTTGATGGCCCTGGAATCCCTCTGTGTCAATGGGAGAACCTTCCTTTATAGAAGCACAATTTGTAAAAACTATACACCATTCATTAATATATTTATTACATTAAATATGTCTTAGACTCCACCCAAACTCACTATATGTAATAAATCTCATCAAAGATACTTATGTAAAAACAAAAAGTACTAGAAATCACACCCGAAATAACTCCAGAAAAGTATGGGATCTTGCAATCTCCCCACCTTAAAAGTGATTATCCTCAATCTTCACATGAAAGAAATTATATGATTTTGATCCAAACATATTGGGGCATTGAGCCCTAATATCTTATTCTCTTTCCCATGTCTCCTATTGTACACATCCAAGTTTTTATAACATAAGAACTATCATCATAGTATTTCACTATATCAATTTCCCACTATGATCCAATAAAAATATTCGATTCTCCCCAAAGGATTCATCGATAACAAGTTCAACCTCGTCCATATAGATCACATGAGAAGGGTCTGGGGGATATTTCTGTTGTTTTTATACGTGAAAAACATCATGCATTGTGATATATCTCTATGAAAGAGATAATCAGTACACCACCAGTCTTATTCTATCAACTATCTCAAATGATCCAACAAACCTAGGTTCCAAACTTCCATGCCTTTATATCCTACAATGACCCAAACTCGGAGACACCTTAAAGAATACATTATCACCATATGTGAAGTCTAATTGTCATCTAAATCTATCATCATACGAATTATTTCTACTATAATCCGTAGCCATATGTTTCTGAATCAAATGTATCTGCTCTGATGTGTCCTATACGAGACTCGGTCCCAATAAATCTGGCTCTCCATCCTTTATATAGCATAGTGGTGCATGGCATACCATAAATATCCTTGAATGGTTTCATCTTTATAGTCACTTGATAACTGCTGTTATAGGTGAACTTCTTTAAATCCAAGGGATTTTCCAAGATCCACCAAAGTTAGGTACATATGCACATAGCATATCCCCAAGCACCTATATATTACATTCCATCTTCCCATTTATTTATGGGGGAAATCCATACACAATATTAACTTTGTTCGAAGCACATTCTACAAGACCTTCCAGAAGCATGTAGTAAAGCATGAATCATGATCTCCAACCATATCATGTGGAACTCCGTGCAGATGAATTATCTCCCAAACCTAATATTATCTAAATTGTTCTACTATAATGGATTACTATATATTCATTAAATTTGATAACTTTTTTAATTAATCCAAAAATACTGAAATAGAATCATTATTTCAAAGAATCATTAGGAGACCCACCACAAAATCCCTTGTCACATTTTCCCACATCCATTCTAAGATGGGAAACAACTGAAAAAATCTTCTAGGTTATTGATGCTCTGCCTTTAACACCTAAAAGGTTAATCATCTTGTAAAAAACCCTACTATATCATTTTTCAGTCACGAAAAAACAAAACATACATCATAGGTCATTGTACATTTTGTTTACACCTTGATGCACTGCCCATTTCAAGGCATGAAATTCCAGCATGGCCTCGTCTCACATTATCGTATGTACCACAACATTATTCTACACATAGATGATTTTATCCCCATCTATCAATTAGTTCAAATATGTCTCCCCACCTTTATTTCTTTCCCTCAAGTCTCTACATTCCAGAACCTCATACTTTTTATCCCAGAACCTTCTCTAAAGTGTAGAATCCACTGATGATGTAACCAGATTCATCTTCTCATGAATCTCCAGAACCAACAAATAAATTTCAGCCTACATGGTCATCACCTTCCATTCAACACTAGACCAATGAGCTATCTGAGATTGAATTTTTCTGCTCATGTAATCTTCCATGCTATTTCCCTTCCTGGGGATATATTCAAGTTCAAAATGAAAATACTATATAATCTCAATCCATATCATCTTTTGAAGATTCAAATAACACTATAAAAATATATACATTGAGATATTGTGATATATATAAATAGTAAAATTTTCTCCCAAAAGATATTGTAACACCCAAAGATTTCTTAGTACGTTATTTTTTCAAAGTAATTCAATAACATACACTACACGCAACACCGAGTTCAAGCGAACCACGACTTACCAAACTAGCAATTCAAAAGCAGTTATTGAATAGTATTAAATGAATTTTGAACATTATATAATAATTATAATTTTATAATTTATATTATTAGTTTATTAGACATAATGTAAGAACAAATTCATTTTTTCAGATAAAAGAAGTATTTCAAAAAAATATGTAATTTTATCACCTTTTAATGCGAACCCTTTTATAATAAAATATTTGAAACTTTTATATATTTAATTTGACAAAATAAAATCCTTCATTATAATCGGGACATAATAATTTAGTTTCAATAAAGTTTTGGTGGTTTTCTGATAACTTTCATATTTAGGTGAATAGTGAAAAATACTATATTTTAACTGAAAACAACTTTTTGAATCAAAATAATTTATATTGTTAAATTTTACATTTGAATGGTTTTGAAGTATAAATAGATTATATTTTTACCATTTAATCCAATTATGGTCATTTTGAGTATTTTCACAATGAAATCGGACATAAACAACTGTCATCCTTTTGGTAGTTATTATTTCTAAAAAATACGCCTTTTGGTTTTGACACTGGGAATTAATTTTAAATTAATAAATGAAACTTCTATGTTTTGAATTTGGAAAAATAGACTTGATTATTGACTTTGGAATATCAATATTAGTATTGGGTAAATTTTTGGTATTTTTCTGAAATTTTTTAATTTTTGATGAATAGTGAAAAACACTCTATTATAGTTTAAAACTGAATTTTTTATTTAAATAATGATTTATTTTATTTAAATTTATTTTTTTTCAAAATAGATACATAATACCTATATATTGTCAATTTAATTCATTGGAGTCAGTTTATAATAATTATATATATATATAAATTTTATTTAACTTTTCACCGTCTTTTACCCACCTCTTAGGAGAATTTTCAAATTCACATAAAATTAATTTTACCGCTTCTGTGAGTAGAATTTAGAAAATATGAGAGATACGGTTATTATCAAGGATTCAAATGTTGTTTAATAATATAAAAATAATTTTTTTGTGAATAGTAACTTTATACTTTTATTTACCACGGTAAAAAGTAAATAGGGTAATTCAGGGTAAAAAGATATTATTATTATCCTAAAACATGTCCTAATTCTATTGGATAAGTATAATTCGACCAAAAACAACCGTAGGAATAAAATATGAACCTGTTTGGTCCACTTGGATTAGATTAGGACATTTATTATTATTGTATTCAAAGAAGAGTTAAAAGAGTTAAAATCAAAGTTCAATAACTAAATTTTTTTATATTATGGATATACATAAGGTAAATTAGATTATAAATAATCATTAGAAGGATAAAAATATTTCCTACAAAATTATATTTTATTTATAATTTTTAGACATTAAATAATTTAATTTATTTATGACACAATGGTGATGCAGCAATTACCTAATTAATGAAATATTAAAATAATTCATAAACTAAATATCCTAATAAATGTAATTTGAGACTTTTTATGAATTAAACTACTTTTCTAGGTCAATATGAAATATTATTATTGTTTATATTAATTTTATTCTATTTAATAACGATGTTATAAATTTATCAAAAACAAAATACCCAATAGTGTCAAAATTGACATAAAAGAGTTTTTAAAACAAATATTATGTTATTAATTGATATTATATTCATAAAAAATAAGGATCGGCCAAAGGACTTATATAATGATAGTTATATCATTAATAGACCACTTGGGGGTCTCTTGGAAGTATATAGTATGTTTATTACATATATAATATAAAAATACAAAGACACAAGGTAAATGTCAAACTATTTAACTAAGAGTTAAATCTAAAATATAAGGTTATTATAGTGACCCAAACCTATCTAAAATATATTGGTTGAGTGGTTCTTGACCCATCCCCACCTTATACATTAAAAAATCCACATTGGAGCCATTATTAACAGAATATTAATTTATTATAAATTAATACTTTATGTTTTTTCTAAAGAGCCCATCCTCCCCCTTATAAAAGGACACCACTTATAACCAATTCCTCACACCTATAAAGCCTTTTGGCTCGTCCAAACTCTGCCCAATTAAGATCCCTACATCCCTATAGTCCTCCTAGAAGTCTTAACTTTGGCAGAAGGCAATTCAAGAGTCCTTTTTGGTTCAAACCAAAGGGAGTTACCCAAATTAGTGGTAACAATTTCTCTTAGATTCTTTTATTTTATTTTACTTATCCAATCCCTAAACTCTTATTATTATTTTCTATTGTAACAAAACCAGTATCCTAAATATACTAGGATATTGTTATGAGATTTATTCTAACTACACATACACACACCACCATCTAATGGGTGAAAACAAAATGTTTTTGTGGATGGAAACCAAACGCCTCACGAAATGATGATTGTTCAATTATCTCCTACTGCCTCTCATGGTGGATATTATGATGGAACAATAATTAAATATGATATTAATGTTATTTATATTATATATAATATTATGTAATTCCATTTTATAGCATACCATTATTCATTTCATGTTGTACATATATACGATAATTTCATTTGATGAAGTGCGGACTACCGCCCCCTCAAAGTGATATGACTCGTTCATACCATAAATGGAACGTATAAAGGATGGTGTTAATGAACTAAAGTAAAAAATTTAAGATATTATATTATACTGGAATAATAATATACCTATGTATCATTTGGTTTTGAGTATTTTTAAAATGAAAAATGAAATGGAAGTAGTGTTTGTGCGAATATAGGGACTACCATCTCCACAAACGCGATAAGATTCATTCCCCATCGTATCCATTCAAGTGTAATTCAAATTTTATGATTAAAACTAATTTTCAGGGACTTGATATCGTTATTTATATGAATAATACACAACCTATCCAAAAAAACACGGCTTATGTAACAAAACATATAAAATAAAACGAGTAAGTTAACACCTGAAACGACGATGATACTAAGATATTATTAACAATGCAATGTTAAAAGATCATATATGATATCATATTAATGTATACGATTATTTTATATTTTAATAAAAATTATTTCACCATTATACAGGAGCATAAATAACCATCAACCGAGGAAAAGTACAACGTATGGGTTTATTTCACAATTTCTGCATTATCTGAGGTTGTTTATACGTAATTATCTAATAGGACCTCTTTGTCATCCACATCCATGTTTCTTAAAAATTTATTTCAAAACATTCTTACTATTTTACAGAATATGGTTTGAAGTCATTTATAACCTTTTTTGACTTTTTATAAGAATTTTATAATGGAATCATTACATCATTTTCCAAACAAGGACCTTTTTAACCTTTTCGGAAAATTAAGGTAAGAATGTCTTTTTTTAACTTATACGGCAGGTGTGGCTATTTTCCACCATTGTAAAATTTTCAAAGAATCCCTTACAAGCTTATAAGAATTTTTTTCAATGTAAATGTTTTAATTTATAATTATGCAACTTTTAAATGATTTCAATAGAAGAGATATTTCTCTCAAATAGTTTTGATTTCATCTATTTAAACATCCTTTGATGGATTTTAAGATTATTTGAAGTTGATTTATTATGATACAAAACTTCCATATTGTATTGAATTTTTTTTAATATGTTTTACTGTGGATGTATTATTTTTATACCATTCATTGTTTATGGAGAAAGTATTTACATTTAATATGCTAGTTTTAATATGAATGTTTATGTTATATTTAAACCTGTTCATATGAGGAATGCATTGGACATAGTAAGTGATGGGTGGAGCTCGCTATAGCTCCTCGATGCATCGGTAGGTCTCAAGAGACAAACTAGTGTCTTGGCATGAGGCCTTCACAAAATCATATTTGTAGTCTTGGCACGAGGCCATAGCTATGTGGTTATGATGGTCTGGCATTATGCATTCCATCATTATGAAAGTGGTTATTGATATTTCATGTGATTATTCGACTTGTATAATATCCATGTGAATATGTAAATGTCATTATTTCATTTTATTTCTACCATATTATTCTGAAGTACAAGTTTAAATGGCTTTTTTTTAGTTATACATTGCCTAAAATTGTTATGTTTATTTATGAAAGTTTCTGCTATATTGTTATCCTTACGGAGCATCTGAGATCACTCCTTTCTATGTTTTATTTTTCCCAGTATGTGAAGAAGTATTTTATAAATGACCTGTATAGATAGTATGAGGGGATATGAGTGTGGACTATGGAGACTATGTTGTTGTATTTTTCATTTTTTATGTAATGTAAACATTATGAATGTATCTATTGTTTCCAAGGCTACTAAACTAATCAGTCTTTCGAGACTAGATCTTTTTTTATCATTAAAATGTTATATAATAATTCACCAACTCTAGGTAACTAGTTTCAGGGCGTTATAGTTGGTATCAGAGGAAGTTTAGTACAAACCATGGAAGCTATATTTAGATAAACTATGATTAGAGCACATAGACCTAATATGGAATTTGAGGATTAGTATAGAAGAATATCCTAGAAGTTTTGTATTGTAGAAATATTTTCATTTTTATAAGAAATACATCCATGTCATGATACGAGCAGGTAGAGGTGGCTCTGGCACAGATGTAACTAGGGGTAAAACCTAAAAACACCACTTTGATCTAGCCTTGAACGGGAACTGGTGCACGAAAACGGGCCTTGATGCACTCTTGGTTTCAACACTCCCGGGGGATATTCCTAGGATAATCCTAATATTCTTTACAAATCATTATGATGGTTTATGAGTATATACTTCCTTAATGAAAACATATTTATGATTATGGATTATATCCATAAACCATTCAATTTACGTTAGGTATTTGAAAAGTTTGTAATTATTCATTTCAATTCATAAACGGAATTAGTTTTTGATATTGTATAGAAATGGCGCCAACTAGAAGGAATGTGAAATATAGAAATAAGTATGATCCAAAGAGTAAAAAGGATGATATCTTTCACAGTATTAAGCCAACATTTAGAAGGGAAATAGTCTCCTGTATATTCTCAATATATGATGAAATAGTATCATGTGTTAATAAGATAAGTAAATAATTTTGTGAGTCCTATGACTTTAAAGGGAAGAAAGAGAAGAAAAGGATGGAAGAGAGAAAGCTAGATAAAGGGAAAAGGGAAAAGAATAATTTTCCCATATGTGATAATTGTATGAAGAAACACTCTGGAACTGTCCTGAAGGGAATGAGAGTTTGTTATAAGTGTGGAGAAAAAGGACAACATGTACGTGACTAAAATGGGTAATAAAAAGGTTTCAAATGTACAATGCTTCATCTGCAAGGAGTTGGGGTGCTACGCGAACCAATGTTCAAATCATCAGAGTATGCCCCAAATGATGCTATTGGATAATAATCATGTTATGATACTACCACATATTTGGAGGAATGATTAGAGTTCTTATCTTGTTATTAAATAATTATGTCATTTGAGGGTTGATCAATGATGTAATGGTTATAATAATTATGGAGTATATAAGTATTGTACTGTAGTATTATTTCATTAAGGAGTTGAGATTGTGTGGAACCATGAAAAGTGACTCAATAGCAGGTTAATTCTTTTGGAAAATATATGGTTGAGAGAATGATAAACCATAGTATGGTTCTGATACCGAGGTAGTGATTTTAGAATAATACATGTTTGATTTGGATAAATTATTTTATATATTCTTGACTACCTTGTAACTGATTAATGATTTTTATATTCCATTATTGTTTGAGTTTACAACATTTTTGGATAGAAGGAGTATATTCAGTATTCTTTAATGAATAATGGATCAAGAATATAATCAATAAGGTTATATGGTAATTCAGGATATTGCAGTGTTTTAAAACAATATATGATGTTGGTGTTCACATGTTATTACATGGAAAAAAGGATATTCATTAGGTTTAACTTCTCTATAAATTTTGAAATATGAGTTTGGATAAAAGTATTTTTGATAAGTTTAGTTTGTGATTATTTTTTGGATTTCCATAAAAAGGACAACCTGTAGGTCAGGCGATAACCCGTCGTGTCGGACAAAGCTGCAGGAATCGAACTCACAATCATAGTGCGACAGGCCTTTATTACCTACCACTAGCCAACAAGAAGTCCCAAGTTGTTACAAAATAGTTTTCATCAATTAAATAGTATGTATTTATATTTGGAACCCTATAAGATTAAAATAAATAGATTATTTTTAAGATCTATTTTATTTTAGAGTGAAAGGTGAGTTTGTGGTATAAATTAGTTAAAGGATGGAACTATACTTGTCAAGTATATATATATATATATTTTCATATCTTATTCTATATAGAAATTATTTCTTAAACTTTATGTAAGGGATCTTAAAACTAAAATGTGTTATCCCAATACCTTATGTTTTTTTTAACCAATGTTATTTTATATCATCATAGAATTGGTGAATTTGAGGCCCTCAATTTTACACTTGTTTTTGATTGATGACCTCAATAACTACATATAAATATTTATGTTTTTTCTCCAATTATATGTCTCTAATTTCCACCAATGTTCTCCTAATCAAGATCATAATTTAGTAGTGACTTTTTCATTCACCCTTCCCTCTTATTAAGACTAAATTTTATTAACCGAATTTCCGATGTGGGTTTCCCCACAAAGGTATTTTATATATTCAACCTTTTATTTTAAAAGAAAAATTTCAAATTGCGAGGATGCAATTAATTGAAGGAAGGAAGAATGTTACATCCCATGATTTCTTAGTACATTATTTCTTCAATGTAATTCAATAACATACACTACACGCAACACTGAGTTCAAGCACACCACGACTAACCAAACTAGCCGTTAAAAAGTGGTTATTAAAAAGTATTAACTAAAATTTGAACATTATATAATCATTATAATTTTAGAATCCATATTATGATTTTCTTAGACATAATTTAAGAATTAATTTAATTTTTCAGATAAAAGAATTATTTTTAAAAAAAATGCAATTTTACCACCTCTTAATGGAGAACCCTTTTTAAATCCAATATTTGGAAGTTTTTTATATTAAATTTGACAAAATAAACTTCTTCTTTAGAATCGGGACATAAAAATTTATTTTTAATAATGTTTTGGTGTTTTTCTGATAACTTTAATATTTGGGTGAATAGTGAAAAATACTATATTTTAACTGAAAACAACTTTTTAAATAAAAATAATTTATATTGTTAAATTATAAATTCTAATGGTTTGGAAGTATAAATATATTATATTCTTACCATTTAATCCAATGATGGTCATTGTAAGTAAATTTACTTTAAAATTGGACATAAACAAGTGTCAAGCTTATTGTAGTTATTATTTCTTAAAAATAAGCCTTTTGGTTTTAACAGCGGGAATTAATTTTAAATTAATAAATGAAAATTCTATGTTTTTAATTTGGTAAAATAGACTTCATTATCGAAATCGGAATATCAATATTAGCATAGAGTAAATTTTTGGTATTTTTCTGAAAACTTTTAATATTTGATGATAGTGAAAAACATTGACTTACAGTTTAAAACCGTATTTTTATTTAAATAATTATTTATTTTATGTAAAAATAGATACATAATACATATATAAGTTCAATTTAATTAATTGGATTCAGTTTATAATAATTTTAGATATATTAAAATTTTATTGAACTTTTCACCGTCTTTTACCCACCTCCTAGTAAAATTTGCAAAGTCACATAAAACATAATTTTACCACTTCTGTGAGTGGAATTTCGAAAATCCAAATTACACGGTTAATTTCAAGTAGTAAAATGTGGTTCATTAAGAAAAAAATAATTTTTGGTGAATAGTAACTTTTTACTTTTATTACCGTGGTAAAAAGTAAATAGGGTAATTAAGGGTAAAAATGATATTATTATTACCATAAAACATGTCCTAATTATATTTCTATGTATAATTTGACCATAAAAATCCTTAGTAATAATATATGATCCTCTTTGGTCTACATGGATTAGATTAGGACAGTTATTATTATTTAATTCAAAGAAGAGTTAAAAGAGTTAAAATCAATGTTTAATAACTAAAACATTTTTAATATAGGGTTATACATAAGATAAATTCGATTATAAATATTAATTAGAAATATAAATATATTTCCTACATAATGGTATTTTATTCATAATTATTAGACATTAAATAATTTAATTTATTTATGACACAATGGTGATGTAGTAATTACCTAATTAATGAAATATTAAAATAATAGATATTATAAATATCCAAATAAATGTAATTTGAGACTTATTATGAATTCCAATATTTTTATAGTTTAATATGACATATTATTATTGGTTTTATGAATTTTATTATAAGTAATAATTCTGTTATGAATTTATCAAAAACAAAATACCCAATAGTGTCAAAATTGACATAAAAGAGTTTTTAAAACCAATATTATATTATTAATTGATATTATATTCCTAAAAATATAAGGATCAGAAAAAGTACTTATATAATGATATTTGTATCCTTAATGGACAACTTTGTGGTCTCATATAAGTATATAGTATGTTTATTAACTATATAAAATAAAAATACAAAGAAACCTGGTAAATGTCAAACTATTTAACTAAGAGTTAAATCTAAATGATAAGGTTACTATAGTGACCCAAAACTATCTAAAATATATTGGTTGAGTGTCTTTCGACCCATACCCACATTAGACTTTGAATAATCCACTTTTGATCCATTATAAATGTAATATGAATTTATTATAATTTAATATTTTAAGTTTTTCCAAAAGAGCCCATCTACCCCCTTATAAAAGGACACCACTTCTATGAAATTCCTCACACCTCCAAAGACTTTTTGATCATAAATACTCTACCAAATTAAGATCCATATATCCATATCCTCCTTCTAGAATCCTTAACATAGGCATATGGGACTTCAAGAGTCCTTTAGGATTCAAACCAAAATGGCATTACCCAAATTAAAGGTAACGAGTTCTCTTAGCTTCTTTTCATTTATTTTACATATCCAACCAATAAACTCTATTTATTCTTTACTTTTGTAACAAAACCAGTATCCTAAATATACTAGGATACTGTTATGAGAAGTTTTCGAACTACACTTACACACACCTCAATCTAATGGGTGAAGAACATAATGTTTATGTGGATGGCAACCAAACGCCTCACGAAACGATGATTGTTCAATTATCTCCTACCGCCTCTCAAAGTGGAAATAATGATGGAACTATAATTAAATATGATATTAATGACATTTATTATATATATTATTATTATTTAATTACATTTTATTGAATACCATTATTAATTTCTTGTTGTATATATATACGATAATTTCATTTGAGGAAGTGCAGACTACAGCCCCCTCAAAGGGATATGACTCGTTCATACCATACATGTAACGTATAAAGGATGGTGTTAATGAAAAAAAGTAACACATATAAGATATTATATTATAATGGAATAATAATATACTTAAGTATCATTTGGTTTTGATTCTTTTTAAAATGAAAATTGAAATGGAAGTAGCGTTCGTGCATACGCACGAACTACCGTCTCCACAAACACGATGAGATTCATTCCCCATCGTATCCAGTCAATTATAATTCTCATTTTATGATTAAAAATAATCGTTAAGGACTTGATATCATTCTCGATATGAATATGATACAACCTATCCATAACAAACATGGCTTATGTAACAAAACATACAAAATAAAACAAGTAAGTTAACACCCGAAACGAATATAATACTAGGATATTATTAACAAAGCAATGTTAAAAGATCATATATGATATCATATTAACGTTTATGATTCTTTTGTAATTTAATATCAGTTATTTCACCATTATGCATGAGGTTAAACAACCATCAAACAAGGAAAAGTACTAGGTAAGGGTTTATTTCACAATCTCTTCATTATCTGAGGTTGTTTATACGTAATTATCTACTAGGACCTCTTTATCATCTACGTCCATGTTTCATAAAAATGTATTTCCAAACATTTTTACTATTTTATAGAATATGGGTTAAATTCATTTATACCCTTGTTTTATTTTTTATAAGATGTTTATAAAGGAATCGTTACGTCATTTTCCAAACAAGGACCTTTTTAACCTTTTCGACAAATTAAGGTAAGAATGTCTTTTTTTACTTATACGGTGGGTGTGGCTATTTTCCACCATTTTAAAATCTTCTAATCTTCCCTTAAAATCTTATATTAATATTTTAAAAGTAAATGTTTTATTTTAAAATTATGTGACTTTTAAATTATTTCAAAAAAACAGATATTTCTCTCAAATAGTTTTGATTTCATCTATGTCAACATCCTTTGATGGATTTTAAGCTTATTTGAAGTTGATTTATTATGATACAAATCTTCCGTATTGTATTGAAGGTTTTGTGAAATGTTTTTCTGTGGATGTGTTATTTTTATACCATTTATGGTTTATGGGGAAAGTATATACATTTCGTATGCTATTTTTAATACGAATGTTTATGTTATGTTTAAACCTGTTCATTTCAGGAATGCATTGGACTTAGTAAGTGATGGGTGGAGCCCGATATAGCAGCACGATTCATTGTTAGGTCTCATGAGACAAACTAGTGTCTTGGCACGAGGCCTTGACAAAATCTTAAGTAGTCTTGGCAAGAGGCCTTGGATACGTGGTTATGATAGTCTGGAATTATTCAGTCCATCATTATGAAAGTGGTTATTGATATTGAATGTGATTATTCAACAAGTATAATATACATATGAATAAGTAAATGGCATTATTTTATTTTATTTATACCATATTATTCTAATGTTTATGTTTAAAATGATTTTGTTTTAGTTAGACATTGCCTTAAATGTTTATGATTATTTATGAAATTTTTCGTGATATTGTTATCCTTACTGAGCATCTGAGCTCACCCCTTTCTATGTTTTATTTTACCCAGGATGTGAATAAGTATTTTATGAATGTCATGTTCGGATAGTATGAGGGGATATGAGTGTGAACTATGGAGACTATGTTGTTGTAGTTTTTATTGTATGATGTAATGTAAACTTTATGAATGTATCTAGTGTTTCCAAGGCTACTAAACTAATCGGTCTTTCGAGACATGATCTTTTGTGATCATGAAAATTTTATGTAATAATATACCCACTCTAGGTAACTGGGGTCAGGGTGTTACAGATAGTGTCTCCAACACTTAATATCATAAAACAATACTTCCAACTCAATGTCAGGCATAGGTTAATTCCACTAATGTGGCTTCAGCAGCCGAGGTCCATGCACCACCACTCGATCTCCCGTTATCATCACTTATCACAGTCTAACATTATGAGAATTATGGTAAAGTGTATACTCCTAACCTAGATTAGGTAGGATCAAAATTCGTGATGATTTTAAATGATTCTTCAAATCCTAAAAATCGTTCTCGCATGCTTCCATCTAGTCAAAAATTTTCCCCTTCATGTTCAATATTAAAAGAGGGGTTACTAAATGGAAAATTATTGGATGAATCTCATGTAATATCTTTCTTACCACAGGAAGCATCATATATCGAAACAGATCACATGATGTTCCCAACAAACCACTGTGTGATACTTCTCTGGATCCACTATCAAACCTTTCTTTGAGATGATGTGCCCCAAGATGTGTACCTGGTTAATCCAAAACTGACACTCAGATAGCTTGGAGTACAAAAGATGCCCTATTAGTGTACTCATGATGATATAAAGATGAGGGAATGATCTCCATGAGTCATAGAGTGCACCAAGATGTCTTACACAAACACCACCACAAACTAATCTAGATATAGATGAATGACATTCTTCCTCAAATCCATAAACATTGTTGGTGCATTTTTTTAACCCAAACAGCATTATGAATAACTCATAAAGGTCATACCAACTTCTAAAAGAAGTCCTCGGTATACCAGATGTCCATACTCTCTTATGATGATACATTGATATCAAATCAATCATTGAGGAAAAAAAAGATCCCTTAAATTGGTCAAACAGATCATCGATACACGTAAGAGGATATTAGTTATTCACAATCAATTTTTTCAACATTTGGTAATCAAAAAACAATAATAAAATCTTGTCATCCATCTTTTCGAAAAAAAAACAGGTGATCGAAAAGGACACATACATGGATGCATATATCCCATATCCATTAAATCCTTCAACCGAGTCTTATGATCTTGAATTTCAGTTAGTTTCATTTTGTATAGTGGAATATATAGTGGCTCCACCCCAGCCATGAGATCAATAGTGAATTATACACCTCTTTCAGGAGGTAAACCTCAGAAGTTGTTTGGAATGATATCCTATGAAAGTTACACTGTTGGTGGAAGGACAAATTTTTTAACAACACCATCATCAAACAATAGACTGCCAAATTAGTTTGTGAGCTCTCTCGTTTTCTGATTAATTGGTCCTGATCATCCTTCATGGATATCCCATTATCCACTATGAATATTCTGATCACCTTTAAGAGACACAAAGATCAAATTACAAAGGTAACAATTGATGTGGGCTCAATACGTTACTAGCCATTCCATACCTATAATCAGGTCAAAGGCTATCAAAAAAAGAAGATAGATATCCCATAGAAAACGATATTCCTTGATCTCTACTAAACTTCCCTTACATAAAAAGATATATCCAAAATGCACTCATAATGGTGTATCTATAGTAATTACCCCACTCACAAACTATACTTCCAGGATCTAAAAATAAATAAATTTTGCAGATATAAAGGAATGAGAGGCAGCAGTTTCAAAAAAGGAAAAACTAAAGTAGAAGCTACAAGAATTGTACCTCTCAATGGTGATGGTCCAGACTCAGTATCCACAACTGTATAATGTACTACATTTAACTATGATTCATGTATTCCCTATGATGTTGTCTTACTACCCTAAGTATAACCACTCTCTTGAGGCGTGAACTCCTACCAATAAACACCACATCCAATACCTCTACCACCTCGGCCAGTAGAACTCCAGCATCCAGCCCGATATGGTGTAGAAATATCCTCTCCCTATACACTAACTCTGCCCGACAACTCTTTCAGAACTATTTTTTCGTTGCAACCTACAAAAAATTTGTAGATGTCATATCTTGCCGCAATATCGACACACTACTGGTTGTTGGGAATAGAGTCGATGATAGTGTCCCGACCTAACATACTGATGAAATATTACACCAGTAAGGTCATGCCAAACTGAACCTCCTCTCTATGTATTATGCTTCTCACTTCCCTGTATTATGTTTACATATTGGTGCTTCCAACTATTAGAATTCCCACCTCCTAATCATCTAGTATCAACTACATATCCATTAGTGGAATCCTCTTTCAGATTCCCTTCAAATATGAGAGCCTCATTTAACACTTACTTAAATTTATTCAGCATGAAGATATTCACCAGGGACATAATCTCAAACATAAGCTCATTCTATTTTTTATTTTCCACAGTTTCCTCATCTCCTACTATGGTTGGGGTAAAGCATTGCAGATTTTTATGACAGCCAACATAGTCAATGTATCACCTGGATATTTTTATGAAATATTTCTTCTCAATAATTTTAATTTTACAATAGATATAATTTCCTGAAATCATGAGTTTTAGTGAACATTGATATTCCCTTAGTTTAAAATTTCAATTTTAACCAATCGTTTAGGTTATTGGTACTAAATATAACCAAATTATGAAATTGCGCAGTGAAGTAATTCATGTCCAATTATTTACGAAAAAATAAAAATCAATTATATATTTTTATCTTTTTATTAATAAATTGAGTGATTTATTATTAGTAAACTAAATTATCTAAATATATATTTTATATACGTAATAAAATATTTTTGATAATTATCAAATATATATATTTTTTCTAGGTTATGAATAAACCCAATTTGATGTGCATAGACCTAGAATTTAATAAATGGTTATTTTATTCCTTTTAATGGATAACCCATTTTAAATTAATATTTGAAAAAATTAATAATTTATATATGACAACATAAAATTTTCCTTGGAATCAGGATATAATAATTTACTTTGGTTGGATTTTTAATAACTTTAAAAATTGATAAATTTTTAAAATACACTAAATTTTAATTGAAAAACAAATTTTTTTCATCGAAATAATTTATATAGACAAATTATAATATATAATGTGTTTAAGGTATATATATATTTATTTTTTTCATTATATATGATTTATGTCATTAGCATTAACTTTACAATGAATTTGGATGTAAAAACAATTCAATCTTTTACAATGTTATAACTTTTAAAACTCATTCTCTTTTTACAACAATGGGGTTAGTTTTATATTAATTACTGAACATAATGTGTTTTGAATTTTAAGAAATTTAATCCATATTTGGAATAATTAGTTTCATATTATGTAAAGATATTTGTTTTATTTTTGATAATTTTGAATAGTAACGTCGATAATTTTTTTTAATACAGTAAAAGGGTAAAACATGTAATTTACGGTAAGAATACTTTCATAAAATTAGATTAAAACTTGTGTAAATATAATTGGATGAGTTTTCTATAACGAAATCATCATTGTGTCGAAATAGTATCTATTTGAATCCACTTGGAAGAGATTATGAAATTGAATTTATTTAATTTCATGAAAAGGTAAATATATATCAATCAAATTTTAATAACTAAATAATTTTTTATATAAAATTATACATTAGATAAACTAAATTATAAATAATTATTTAAAAGATGAATTTTTTTATTTATCATGTTAATTTATTTTTAATTTTTATAAAATAGAAAATTACTTTAAGGAGTTATACTTTGATGATTTAAATATTAATTAATTGATGTGAAATAAATAAAACACTTTTTATTATAATTATAATCACTAATAAAAAGCCTAAAAACATGACCAAATATTACTTGTAGTGAATATATTGACCATAACCATCCAATTGTCTAGTTTGTGACCATTTGGATCCTTATAGAAGTTATTGTGACACTTATATTATTTTATTTAAAGTGGTGTTAAAGTTGTTACATTCGTAATTTAATAAGTATAACAATTTCAATGTTGTATTTTCTAAAGGATAAATTCCACTACATATATTCTTCTGAAATCTTGTAAATTTATATTCATCATAGTAATTTATTTTTAATTTTTATTCAACAAATAAGTATATTAAATATTTACACAACATTGAATTAGTGATTATTTTATTAATAAGGGCCAAAAATGAATGTTATTAAAAAATTTAAAGTAAATATAATTTTGGACAATTAACATGTTTATTGAATTTCATAGATTACCTTGACTTCCTAGGAATATAATAAAATATATTGTTCTTAGTTAACTTGTTATCTTAATATTTTTAAAAATAAATGAATTGAATACTTTCAAAATTGTAAATATCATTTGTTTATCAAAATAATGTTTCTTTAATGTATTGAAAAATCATAAAAAAAAATTTAAAAAATATATATATAATTATTATGATATGGTATAAAATGTTATAATTTACTTATTTATGGTATATTTTACACAAAATAAATAAATAATTATCCTTTTAATATTGAAATATATGTAATCATATTTAAGATTAAATCGAATAAGTATGTTTTATTTAAAATGATACTTCTTAAATTGACATGAAAACATGTCTAATTTTTTTGGATAATGAGATTAAAACCCTATATAATCTTATATTTTCTGTTTTATACTTTTTTGGGTCTTTATATAGGGTTTTATTTTATTATAAATTAACATTTGTAAGGTTTCCAAAAGTGTCCCTTGCCTCAATTATAAAAGGGAACCTCCTCCCTCACCACTTCCCTTCAATATAAGCCTTCAAGTTCGGCCATCCCCAATCCATTTCCCTTATAAACATCTCTAGTAACATTATAGAGGTTATGGTCATCTTCAAAGATCATATCTAGTGCCCTAAGAAGAGATTTAGAGGAAGCAAGTCGAAGAAGAGGAAGTTTGGATACATACAATAGAAATCAGGCCTAATGAAGGGGATAATTTTGCAATGAAATTATTATTTGAGATTGTTTATATGTATGTATTTATTATGTTATATTTATAATCCACATCCATTTTACCAAAATATATAAAAATATTTATATTCTTCTATAGTTTTTTGAAGTCAATTTTTCCCGTTAGTAAATTTTTATTAAACGGTATGAAAGGAATTTATTGAAATTTTTGGTACGAGGTACTTTTTGATATTTCCCAAAAAAGTACTAGTAGAATGTTTTAGAACATATATGGCATGAAATTATTTTTACATCTTCATAGATAATTATTTCCATTAAGCTTTCTCTACTTGATTTCAAGTTTATTTTCAAAAACAATCATTTATTTTCAAATCGTGTAGAATTTTGATGAAATTTGTTTTAATGAATAAATGATATTTTCCTCAGGAATTAATTCTAAGTTCTCAATAAAAAATATTTTCTATCTATTATTGAATTATTTAATAGCTTTATGTGTCAATTATAATATCAATGTTTTTATATTATTTTTTTATCTTTATGGTGGAATTCTATTTATGAAATCCACTTATTTTATATGGATTTTGTTATGGTGGAATGTTGTTTAATTAAACCCATTTTATTCATTAGGTTATTATTAATTATTCATGTTGTTTTGGCACAAATGTCACAAACCAGTCTGGGTACCCTGTTAACCCGATAACTGAGCCATCACTGACATAGCCCAAAGGGCGTTCCCGATCCCCACAGGCCAACGACTAGCACCTGGCATCACACAACATGCAGGTGGGAATGATTTTTCCACCAACAATGCGGAAGAAATAAAATAGACAGTATTCATAACAAAAAAAACTCCACTGGTAGTAATGTACAAGAACACAAATAGGCATAGAATGTCTAAATTACTAAAACCAAAGTACTAAAATGGGAAAATATCCCTAATATCCCTAAGGACACAACTCAACAAGACCAAAATTCAATAGCTGGATCCACCTCTAACAGATCCCTTCCCCTTGCTTGAACATGGAAGAAGAAAGTCTACAAAAAGCTGAAGGGAAAATTAGGGTGTGAGCCTAAGCCCAATAGGATACCACAAAAGATTCTATAATAGATTCCAAATATAAACTATCCAAAGAAAAACTATTAATTCTCAAATAAACAGGTTTGGCCATTAAAAAGCATATTTTAACAAAACATGTTATACATTTTCAAATGAAGGAAATAAATATTTTAAGTATAGATTTTACAGATTATGGAATATTTCTAAAAAATGGCTTAAGTAAAACATTCATATAAAATAGTGTATATAAATTAAGTAGGAATGTAAAGTAGTTCAAAAGAATTGACACACATTTATATCTCAAATATAAAATATACAAGCGAGAAACATGGTCATCTGCCAAAAGGTACGATAGTATTAACCTGTTATAGTATTCCACACTCTCTATGTAAACTTAGAAAAATTTGTAGACATACATCCCTATGACACTGTCCAAATGAGACTCATCACTGACCCATCGGGGATGTGACCCACTGAAAGTATGTTTTAGAATGTTGTAGTATCGTAGAGTGTATCCAAATAACTCACTATCTACCTACGGCTTGCAGGAACTCTTACATGATGGGCGAACTATTTTAAGATTTCTTAAAAATGTGATTAATCCCATTCTTCCATTTCAAAATATTCCAATTTATTTCTATTTAAAACCAAAATAGATTTTATTCAAAAACATTCCTTTTTCACAAGATAAAACTAATGGGTTTCTATCAAATCATTTTTATCCATTTTCACCAGTTCGAAATCCAATCAAAACTATTTCCATCATCACATAATTTATTTCTGCAATTAAATTCCATAATTTAATTAAAATCATTTCCATCAAATCCACAATTCAAATTAAACAATTTAAATCAGAAAATTTTCTTAAACACACCAAAATCAATGGAATTGTGGGTTTTCAAAATTTTCATTCCAAAACCATTTCAAATACCTCAATTCACAACAATCGAATTTTTATCAATTTCATAGAAAGAAAATTTGAGCAATTGAATTTAAATAAATAATTGAAATAAATAATGAAATACAAGGATGATAAATTTGGAATGTTGGGATGGAACAACCTGCCTCAATTTAATGACGGTAGTTATCCCAATGATAATCCCTAAAAAATGACTGGCACAATGTCATCGATCAAGTTATGGATCTAAATCATTAAAACAAAAAAAGAACCATGGCATCCCGATCTTGCAAAACTAAATCTAGATCCAAAATCCTAGATCTAGATCTCAACTCATAGGTTTATATCCATGAAAAATAGTGGAAATATCCTGGTAAAGGATCAAGGAAAGATAGAGGAATGAATAGGTGAAGTAACATATTTAAATCCACATACCAGGAGGAGAGAAGATCCTCATTCCGAGCCTTCAATCTCAAAAGAAGAAGTATATATCACCTTCGAATATCTCTGGGATGCTTTGGAAACACCTATACTGTTTCAAGCCCAAGAAAAGGTCAGGAATATGGGAGTCATGGAGGGTTCAGGTAGTTTTAAAAATTAATTTCGGAATAAAAAAAATCACATGCATGGTTTCCTAGATAGAGGCGCATGCTCAAGAAATCTGTGTGCCAACCATGCGGAACCCACTGTTCAGGTTTGTATGGCTGGAACGGTTTGGTCGCACAGTCTATCATACCATGCGCAAACCATGCAGACCTATATGTCCAGTTCTTACATGGTTGGCATGTTTTGGTCGCACGATTTGTCAAATTGTGCGCAAACCATGCACAACTCATTGTCTTTTAGTTTTCCTTAAATGTTTACCCAAACGCACCCCAAGTCACTACTCCAAAACTGTGGTACATAGAATCATCAAAATTACCTGAAAACGTAATGTGATGTTACAACCTCTCCACTATATGATCTATCTGTCCTGAGAAAGCCGATGAGGAAACCTCCACATCAAAAAGATGAGGCCACTACTCTCTCATTAGTGCCTCTCTTTCCCACGTCTCATGAGAATAAGAGCCATGCTTCCACAGTACACGAACGAGAGGTATCATTCTCCTACGAAGTACCTTGGTCTCAGAATCAACAACCCTTACTGGTCATTCAGTCACAGATAAATCTAGTTCAATCTCAAGATCACTCAAGCTCAAAACTTGAGATGGATCAGATAGATACTTTCACAGTTGCGATACATGGAACACATTATATATCGTCATCATCTCTGGTGGTAGAGCTAGACGGTAATCAACTTTCCCTATATGACCAATAACCTCAAAAGGTCCATCAAAACAAGGATAAATCTTCCCTTGCCTCCCAAGTCAACAATGACCTAATCAGGTTGAAACTTTCAAGAACACTTGGTCACCAATTGAGAACTCTAATGGTATAATGCGACGATAAACATAAGACTTTTACCGACTCTGTGTTGTCAACATTCTCTGACGAATCAACTGGATCTTAGTTGTCGTCTCTTGGACCAAACTCAGTCATACCAAGGAACATTCACCAATCATTGAACAACATAAAGTAGATTTACAAGGATGGCCATACAATGACTCAAAAGAAGCCATTTTGATTGCAAACTAACAACTATTGTTATAAGACAACTCAACTATCCCTAGATGATCATCCCCAAACCCACCAATGTCGAGAACACATGCGCGGAGCATATCTTCAAGGATATGAATAGATCTCTTCGTCTGGCCATCTGACTATGGATGGTAGGTCGTGCACAAATGGACCTGAGATACCAGTGCCTCTTAAAGGAATCTCCAAAAGCGAGAAGTAAACGAGGATCCCTATCAGAGACTATAGTAGACAAAACTACGTGAAAACGAACAATTTATTTCACATATATATTTCTCAACTACTCAACTTTTCTTGTATCTCGAATAGGTATAAATTGAGCAGACATGGTCATCCTGTCAATCAAAACCCATATTGAATTATTCTTCTTCATGGTTTCAGGTAACCCAACCACAAAGTCCATAGAGATTTCAACCCACTTACACGCAGGTACTGTAAGTGGTTGAAGCAAACCCGAAGGATTCTGGTGCTCGTCTTTCACATACTAGAATGTTTATAAATGAGATACAATCTCAGAAATGTCCCATAACATACCTGGAAAACAGAACTATCACTTCATGTCATAGATAATCTTTGTTGTTCTTTTGTGAACATCCCAATAAGAGTTATGGAAATCCCCGATCACAACCTTCCTTGCGATAATGGTACAACGTAACGGTTTCATTAGAACAGAACACCCTCTATAGAGAACGACCACTGGGTATCGGTATCCCCACCATAAAAAGAGTCCCTAATGCTATCGAATTAATCATCCAATTATTGTTCCAGGAGAATTAACTTGAGAAGAGAAGATGTCAACTGAACACTGGCTAAATAAACTTCATTCCCCTTCCACTGAACTCCAATATGAAACTGAGAAAAAAATCCATCAAACTCCACTCTTCCGATGATTCCTTCACTGCCAGTGATGGAAGTTTCTTTCTTAGTGCATCTGGATCTACATTCCTGTTCCTCTGGTCATAGCCAATGTCAATGTTGAAATATTTCAGGTACTCCACCCAATGCCTTTGGCGGAGATTCAAATATTTTTGAGAGAAGATATAACTCAAGATCTTGTGGTCTGAATACACTGTAATCCTTTCTCCATAAAGGTAATGTCTCTAACACATAAGTTCATGCATTACAGCTAAAAGTTCAAGGTCATGGGTAGGGTAGTTATTTTCATGAGTCTTAAGCTAACGAGATCTGTAGGCAACAACATGATTACGTTTCCTAAGGTCACATCCCAAGCCTGAACCCGATGCATCACAGAAGACCACGTAACCTATCCCAGCCTCAAGAAGAGTTAACATTGGTGCAGTATTCAAAAGATACTTTAGCCTAACAAAAGAACACTGAAATTTATCATTCCAAGAAAACATCACTCCTTTTCAAGTCAGAGCAGTCATTATAGAATCTAACTTCGAGAATTCTTTAACAAATCATTGAAAATATCCTGCTAATCTCAAGAATCTCCGAATATCAAAAACATTTCGTGGTTGTTCCCAAGTCATAATAGCCATCACATTCTCATGATCAAATGATATTCCTGGTTCTTAAACGACATGTCCCAAGAAATTTACTTCCCGAATACCTAAATCACTCTTTGAAAGATTGGCATAAAGTCAGGGATTCCATAGAAGACTTAGAACTGTTCTCAGAGGATGCACATGATCCTCCTCAGACTCAGAGTATACAATAATTTCATCCATAAATACAACAACAAAAGTATCTCGATACTCATGGAAAACCTTGTTCATCAATGCCACGAAAACTGCAGGAGCATTTTTTTTGCCGAAGGGCATAGCAAGGTACTCATAATGGCCATACCTACTCCGAAAAGTGTTCTTATGAATGTCAGATTCTTTTGTCCTCAAAAGATGGTAACCAGGTCGAAGATAAATTTTTGAAAACCACTTTTCCCCTATCAATTGATAAAAAACTCATAAATTCATGGTAACAGATATTTTTCATTTATCATAACTCATTTGAGATTTCCAAAATCAACACATAAGCGAAGAGAACCATCATCCTTCTTGGCGAAGAGAACTGGTGCTGCCCAAGGTGACACACTCAGGCATATAAATCTTTTCACAACAAGACTATCTAACTAAGACATAAATTCATTTAGTTATGTTGGATCCATTTGGTAAGAGGGAATAGAAACCGGTTGAGTACCAGTAATTAAGTCAATAGAAAAAACAACCTCCTTTACAGGTGGAAAACTAGAGAATTCAGAAGGAAACACGTCGGGAAACTCAGCGAGAACTGGAAAAAGATCACCACACATTGAATCTCTCTCCAGATCAACAGAAAACACTGATATAACTTTCCCCAACTCTGGATAAGAGGGTCCAGCTCTTCTTGACCTTGTGACACATTCTCCATGAAAAACAAGAGTCACAACACTAGGTATATCAAGGTAGACTCATAGAAGATAAAAATCGATCCGGGATATATTGACAACAAGTCAATCCATCCCAAATATGATGTCAAAATATTTCATGTCGAGAACCAAAAAACTACATGCATGATTAACATCTGATAGAGAGAAGACACAAGTATGACTACAGAGACCCTTCTCTCTCATTGTACTAAGGGGTGTAGAGATATCCATCGCATAAGATAAATTATCTATATATAGATTAAAAAGATTAATAATATGGGTTGAAAAAAATGAGTGAGATGCACTAGTAACAAAATGTGTTGTCATTAAGATGAAGCTATAGTAATAGTACCTCTCACAGTTGCAGGACAAGTATCAGCTACCTCTGGCGACTCTTCTGATGCGTGAAGAAGCTTCATTCCAGATGCCTGTGGTCGGATCCCTGTTTTACGTGAAGCATTTGATTGCCCCATTGTTTTTTGAGGTGATAATGATTCTATTCCACTACTTGGAGTATAAAAGTGATGGAAGAATATCTTTAAGTTCCCTAAACGTCTGCATGAGCTACATTTCTTGGGTGCCTCAGTGCAAACACTCTTAGAATGTCCTAACTTTTCACACTGATAGCAAGTCGATGAAGCCCCTCCTGGTGCTACTAAAGGTCTCGAATAAATCTATTGTTGATAACTACCATGATAAGAATCATGCATCCATTTTACTTTAAAGGAACCAACACTACAAATAGGAGGTAATGGAACTTCCTTCAACCTTGACTTTCCTGCTGGGTCCATCTCAACCATCTTCGCCCTATCTAGAAAATCAGCATAAGTTGGTAGCCTAAGTATAAAAACCTGATAACTGATATCTTATCGAAGTCCCAACTTGAATCGTCGAGCCTTCATCTTCACATTAAATACAATCTCAGGAGAAAACTGTACCAACTCATAAAAGAGATTTGAGTACTCATTCACGGTTTTTTTGGCCTACCCAAGCATGAAAAACACCACAGCCCTCGGCGACACCATTGATTCTGGATAAAATTTGTCACTAAAAAGAACCCTAAAGTCTTTCCACTCCAAACCCTCATGCTTCCCATCCATCACCATCGTGTCCCACCGTCTCCTACTTGGTCCCTCCAGTACAAAGGTGGCACACTTCACCTTGATCACACCGGGTGTCTCCAATAACCCAAACAAACATTCAATCTTACTCAACCATTCCGTAGCATGTTCAGGGTTAGTGGAGCCTTTGAAAATTGGTGGGTTCTGGCATAAGAACTCTTGAGAATGATTTTGGACAATATCACTAAGAGGATAAATAGCTGGAGCCTGAACCGGAACTGGAGGTGGTGCCTGTCCCATAGCTTGGATAGTGCGAACAGTCTCCCCAACCAGACTTGGATCCGTAATAGGACTCGCTTGTTGAGATTCAGTAGCAGCCTTATTTTGGATCTGATTCCAACATCTTCTTATAGGCATGATGCTACACAACATCAGAAAATAAAAAGACATTATATTAAGTCTCAAACTATGTAACATAGAAAACTATTCTTAATAGAAGGGATAAACAAGATTTGGATTCCACTCTATCCAAATCAAAATAGGGAATATACTAGATCTAATCCGCAATTCATATTTCCCAAACCAACCCCAGTGACTTAAGGTTCATTACGGTGAGAGCTACCCAAACACTCAATCACAACAACCTTTTAAGTCCTTGCAAGAATAATCAAATGCATACTGTCATCAAGGAAAGATTCTTAACCTACCTTTGTTACCATTTTTTCATGAACTAGCCCAAGTACCCTGGTAACCTGATAACCGAGCTGACCCTGACATAGCCCGAAGGGAGTTCTCGATCCCCAAGGGCTGACGAATAGCACCTAGCATCACACAACATTCAAGTGGGAATGATTTTTTCAACAACAATGTAGAATAAAAGAAACAAGATAGTATGCATAACAAAAAAAAACCACTAGGAGTAATGTACCTGAAAACAAAGAGGCATAAAAATTCCAATGTACTACAACCCAAGTACCACAAATGGGAGAACATCCCCAAGGTTCCTAAGGACCCAACTCACCGAGAACAAAAATAAATAGCTAGATCCACCTCCAAGAGATCCCTTCCCATTGCTCAAACCTAGAAGAAGAAAGTCTACAAACACCAGAAGTCAAAAGTAGTGTGTGAGCCTAAGCCCAGCAGGATACCACCAATGATTGTGCAATAGATACCAAATATAGATTATCTAAAGAAAATCATTCAATTTTCAAATAAACAGGTTTGGAAATTCAAAAGTATATTTTCAAAAAATATGATATACATTTTCGAATGATGGAAATAAATATTTTACGTAATGATTTTACAAATGATGGATTATTTCTAAAATAATGGATTATGTAAAACATTTATATAATATAGTTTATATAAATTCAGCATGCATGTAAAGTAGTTCATAACCATTGACACGCATTTATATCTCAAATATAAATATACAAGTGAGAAACGTGGTCATCTGCCAAAAGGTACGATTGTATTAACCATTTATAGAATTCCACACTCTATATGTGAACTCAGAAAAATGTGTATACACACGTCCCTATGACACTGGCCAAATGAGACTCTTTAGAAACCCATCAGGGATGTGACCCACCGCAAGTATGTTTTAGAACATTGTCGTAGCACAGAGTGTATCCAAATAACTCAATAACTACCTAAGGCTTGCATTCCCTCTTACATGATGGGAGAACTATTTTAAGAATTCTTAAAAATACGATCAATCCCATTCTTCAATTTCAAATGTTCAAATTTCTTTCCATTTAAAACTAAAACAGGTTTTATTAAAAAACATTCCTTTTTCACAAGATAAAACTAATGGGTATCTATATAATCATTTTAATCCATTTTCACCAGTTTTAAATCTAATCAAAACTACTTCCATCATCACAAAATTAATTTCCATAATTAAATTGAACAATTTAATTGTAATCATTTCCATAAAATCCAAAATTTAAATTAAACAATTTAAATCAGAAAATTTCCATAAACACACCCATTTCAATGGAATTGGGGGTTTTCCAAATTTTCATGCCAAACCATTTCAAATACCTCGATTCAATGAAATCGAATTTTTGTCAATTTAATTGAAAGAAAATTTGTGCAATTGAATTTAAAAAAAACAATTGAAATAAATCAATAAATAAAAGGATGTTCAATTTGGAATGTCGGGACAGAACCACCTACCTCGATTTATTGATGGGAGTTAGCCCAATGAGAAACCCCAAAAACCAAGAGGCACAACGGCATCGATCAAGTTCTGGATCTAAATCCTTAAAACCAAAAATAAATTTCAATGGTGTCATGATATTTTAAAACTAGATCTAGACCCAAAATCCTATATCTAGATCTCAACTCATATGTTTAAATCTATGGAAAATTCTAGAAATATCACGTGAAATGATTAAGGAAAGACAGGGGAAATAATGGGAGAAGTAACAGGATGACATCCACCTACTAGGAGGAGAGTGGATCCTCAATCAAAGCCTTCAATCTCGAAGAAAGAAGTTTGGATCACCTTGTAATCTCTCTGGGAGGATTTGGAAACACCTATAATGTTTCAAGCCCAAGTCAGGGTTGTAAATATGGAAGTCATTGGGGTTCAAGTGGTTTTAAGAAGGATTTTTGGAATAAAAAAATGGTGCACATGGTTTCCTGGACATAGGCTCACAGTCAGGAAAACCGTTCACCAACCGTGCAGAACCCTCTATCCAGGTTTGAATGGTTGGATTGGTTTGGTCACAGAGTCTGTCAAACCGTGCACAAACCGTGCAGACCTCTCTGTCCAGTTCTGCATGGTTGGAACGGTCTGTCAAACCGTGCACAAACCGTGCAAAACTCATTGTCCTTTAGTTTTCCTTAAAATTTTACCCAAATGCACCCCAAGTCAATACTCCAAAAAATAGGTATTTAGAAACATCAAAAGTACCTGAAAACATAACATGATGTCACAAAAAATAACAAAGATTTCATTATGAGATATATGAGACCTATATGCCCTTCCAATTAATTAGGTAAATATTTATATCTCACGCGATAAACATGGATGGAATAGGAAATGATCTTAGTTCAGTGATATTGGGTTGGAACGAGGAGTGAACTTGGTTCAGTCATGTAAATCGTCCACTATGATAGTCTTAGAAATGCGCCTTGACAAATATGAAATAATTTCATATGCTTATGTGTAAGCCAAAAAAATCATGTCTTATGTTATTCCTTTTGGGATTATGTTTAACATTTATGATTTATCCCATGAAATGATATCATAATCTATTTTATATAGGATAATATTTTCAAATTTTTTGTTTTTAGGTCTTTTGATTACGATATGATTGATATCTCCCTTGTTTACCCATATTAAAATTTTGACCTTAAACTTTTTATGTTATCTTTTCCCAAGGTCATGAAGAGTGGTATTAAGTAAGATATGTCAAAAAGGAGTCTAATTATGAAAAGATAAGTAGGAAAAAATGTAGATGTTTTTTAAACTAGTCGTTTAATATTCTCGATTTCTAAGGACTCTATCCCAATATGATCATGTTATGGTTATTATATATTTTTTAATTATTATTAATAAATTTTGAATTAATAGAAATTTATGTAAAGTAATTTCCATTATATTTTGTATCCGAGGAAAGGTACAGTTTTCTTTTGGAAGTTAGGGTGAGAAAATATTAGGAAGAACCCTATGGATATGTCGACGTAAATGTTACAACCCATGTGTTTTAGAGATGATCATTAATAACCTAAGAATAAATATAATGTCTCTGAAATTGACAATTAATTTTTTATTTGCTTGTTGACCCATTCGGATTAGTGTTTCTCAGAAAATGCTTCTTGGTTTTAGTCAACAAATGGAACCCGAAGGAACCACCTTAATACTGAATGCAATAGAAAATACAATGATTGTCCTCCTAAGAAAACAATTGTTAAACGAGCTAGAATAAGAAATATTTATCTATAATCATGCTACTTTTTCAAGCTATGAATTATGCAGGACTACCCAAAGAGAAAAGGAGTGTACAAAATTCTATTGAGTACTTTACATGGAAGTTTCCACCATCTTTAAATGGGTATTATATATCATTAGTGGATTATCAATGGATAAACACCACAAAAAATATATTTCCAGTTATCCAATGTTCAATACATGATATAGTCTTCTTAGGAATCTATCTCTTGGAAGGTGAAGCTGATCAATGGTAGAACCTTATCATGAATACAATGAAAAGAGAGGAAATTGAATCCATGTAATGGTATGAGTTCATGGACATTTTCTTAAAAAATTACTTTACTCCTATTAATCAAACAATGATAGAGAAAGAGTACCCTAAACTTAATCAAAAGGATGATGAATTCATTGGAACCTATGAAGAATATATTACATGACTTTCAAGGTATGATTTTGGAATTATTATCAAACCTGAGAGTAAAGTTGATTGATTCTTTAGTGTCTTAAAACCATATTTTATAAGGTTATTATCCATAAGGGACATAAAAATATATGAAAAAATTGTTCGATGTGATCACATAGTTGAGATGATGATTAGAGTAACCCATAAGTCTTATGGGTTTGATAAGAACATATAAATGGAATTCAATGGAAAATATAAATACCACAATTAAAATAAGATGAATTTTACTTATACTCATTATTTGGAAAGAAACATGGGGTAAATTATCTTAGAAGAACTAGAAACTATTTTTAAGTGTGGAAGAGAAGTTCATCAGGTAGTTTAATGATGAAATGGTGGCAAAAATATTTCTAATGATGAAAATATTGAAAATTATTCACATAATACACTTACTACACTTCAATTAAAAAGTGAATGGAAATAGGGAATTATCTCATTAAATCCCCTAATCCATGGGTTATGGATGATGATCAATTCCAAGAAACTCCTAAGGCCAAAGTCAATGGAAATTCACTTGCGATAGCTATCAATGATGTGGAGTACAATAATGAAATGGTTAAAGGTAAACATACAATCCACTCCACATTATAAAATGATTTATTTGACTATATATCCTCTAACTCTTTTATTTCGGAAATTTTTTCTAATGGTATCGTTGTATTACCTCAATAATTATATATTGAGAAAGCTGTGAAAACTCTTAATGGTACAACAGTCACATAAAAAGTTTATAATTATTCATTGGTTTATGTTTGTCAGAAACTGCATCATCCAAATCTTGTGATCCTTCCTATAGTGGAATTTTATGTGATTATTGGCATGAATTGGATTTCTTTATATGGACCTCATATCAATTTTTATGGGTGGGAAGTCACATTTTATATTCAAGATTAATTTATTATTATCTATCGATACAATGATGAATGTAACCCTCTATTATAAATTTCATCTATATTATGGTTCTTGATCCCTATAAATGAAGATTTTTTATCTTAAATTGAAGGTGAGAAACATGCCTTTAAGAATACACCAATTATATAGTAGTTTGATGATGTATTTATGTAATAATTTCCAGGTCTACCAACAAATCGAGAGGTTTTTTTTCATTAGAAATCATATTGGGTGTTGTTCCTATTTTTAAGACAACTTATAGAATGGACCCAATTGAGTAGCAATAATTGAATAAGAAACTCTTAGAAATTCATGAAAAGGGATTAATATGACCTAGTGTGTCCCCTTGGGGAGAACCTATTCTATTTGTTAAGAATAGATAAGGATCAATGAGAGTATTAATTTTTTATCAAGAACGTTACAAGATAACTATCAATAAAAAATATCTTTTTCCTTGCTTTTATGATATATTTGACCAACTATGCAGAGATCAATACGTTTCCATGATTTATCATTGTTTAGGATATCATAAATTAAGGTTCAATAAGGAGGATATAAAAAATACAACATTATATACATGGTATGGACACTGTGAATTTATAGTGATGCCTTTTGGTCTTACTAATTCCCCCACTATATTCATGGATCTAATGAATAGAGTCTTTAGAAATTGTCTTGATCTCTTTATTGTAGTCTTTGTAAATGGTGTTCTTGTTTATTTGATGGGAATGTAAGTGCATGAAGTTCACTTAACAATTTCAATAAAGACTCCGAGAAAGGAGAATAATTATTAAAAACACACCAAGGGTGAATTTTTCATTCATAAAGTTTCATTTTTTTGTCACATAATCTCAAAAATATGGGATATCTATGTATCAATAAAAATAGATATTATTGAAAGTTGGATGTGACCAAAAATGGTAACTGATATTGGAATTTATCATTGTTTGGATAGATATTATCAATGTTTGGTGAAAGATTTTTCATGATTATCTAATCCACTAACAAATTTGACTTATAAAGGTGTTATGTTCATGTGGATGGTGGAATGTGAATAGAATTTCAATGATCTCAAAATAAGGTTATCCAGTGCACCTATGCTCACTCTTCCTTATAGTGGAGAATGGTTTTTGATCTATAGTAATGCATTCAAGAAGGGTTTGGGATGTGTTGTCGTTAATTATTATATGGGGTTTACTTATTCCTCAGAACAATTAAAAATTCCTGAAGAAAAGTAACCAACTCATGATTTGGAGTTATATGCGGTAATCTTTTCAATAAAGATATAGATGCATTATCTTTACGGTGAAAGGTGTGCTATTTATATATATCAAAACATTTTTAATAATATTTTCACACAAAAGGAGATGAATATGAATAAAAACGATGGGTGGAGTTGATTAAAGATTACGACTTCTCAATACATTACCACCCTAGAAAAGTGAACAAGATGGAAGATGGTGTGAGTTAAAAAGACCATTCTATCCCATCCCTAATGAGGATAACAAAAGTTCTAATATTTATGGATTTATAAAGGATTTATCTTTAAATATTAATGAAATTTGATAAATTTTATCTTTCTGAAATGAATGTTCAGCCATATATACAAGTGAATATTAATGAGGTTCATAAAGAAGATGTAGAGCTACAAAAGATGGTGAGATATTTTCCTGAATTCAACCTTGAATTTGATGGAATTATAATGATCAAAAATCAGTTTTGTATACACAAAATTCAAGAATTAAATATAGAGTTATTGGATGAAGATCGTTGTTCTTCATTCTCTATTCACCCTAGAAGCCCAAATATGTAAAGGGAAATGAAAGCGAATTCTGGTGGGATGGCCTAAAAATATATATTGCCAAATATTTATTTTAATTCTTGGATTTTTAGGAAGTTAATCATTAGAGTTATAAGTATAAGGGGATGTTAAAACCATTACACATACCGTAATGGAAATGGAAAAACATCAATATGATATTTTTCCTCAGACTTCTCAAAGAATATAAAGGCTATAATGCAATATGGGTTATAGTTGATCTCCTTTCAATGTGCGCACACAACATTTATATTAGAGAAAATTTGTATCTAGTTTTTCTTTTCATGATTTATGTGATATAAGTGTAAATAATGCATGGAGTACTTCTTTCCATTGTATTTGATCAGGATCAAATATTTACCCCAATGTTCTGGTGAAGTCTTAGTGAGTTATGTTTCGGCACTTCTTATCATCCTCATAAATATGGTCAGTCTGAGAATAAAATTCAACCACTATTGGACCTATTGATATCATTTTCTATGGATTTCAAAGTTTGTTAGGATCAACACCTACCTTTGTTGGAATTTTATTACAACAATATTTTTCACTCCAGTACTCATATGGATCCTTATGAAGCCCTCTACAAAAATAAGTGAAGAACATCAACTTTTTGGGATGAAATTTGGGAAATAAAGCAATTAGGATCTAATTTTTTTATGAAATGGAAGAAAAGTCTTAATCAATTCAACAACACCTTATAGAATCTCATAGTTTGAAAAAAAAATATACCTACAAATAAATAAAATACCTAGAGTTTTAAGTGGGTGACAATGTGTTTCTATGAATATCTCCATTAATATAGTAATGAGATTTGGAAATAAGGAAATTTTAAGCCCTGTGTATATTAGTACTTTTTATATTTTTTATCATGTGGGAATGGTAGCTTACCGATTGGTGCATCCACTGAATCACTCTAAAGTTCATGTTGTGTTCCATGTATCTCTCCTCACAAATTAAATTCCTAATCCTTCAAATGTAATAATCTCAGAAGTTGTATCACCGGAGTGAGATATTTTTTATGATCGACAACCAATATAGATTCTTGATCGTAGAAAAAAAGATCTGAGAAACTGGACTACTCGCTTGGTAATTGTTTTGGTGGAACCAACATTTTGATGGAGCTATGTGATAATTTGATGAAATGATAAGGGATAGATTTCCATATCTTTTTTTATCCAATTCATGAATTTTGAGGGAAAATTTAGTTTATGTGGGGGAAGAATGTAACGCTTGAGAGTTTTTTTGAATTATTTTTCTCTAGATAATTTTAATTCTTCATTAATTGAATTTCATGAAATCATTTGTTTAGATAAGCCCAAATAATCCCTTAGTTTAAAATTATCATATTATCTTATCCATTAGGTTAACGAGAATAAATATAACTAGCTTATGAAAATGTATGGTGAAGTCATTTTCAACCAATTGTTTATGAAAAAAATACAAATCAATTATATAAATTTATTTTTATATTAAAAAATTGATTGAATTACTATTATTAAATGAAATTTATTAAATATATATGTTATATAATTAATAAAATATTCCTTATATTCATCCAATAGATATTTTTGTCATAGGATATGAATAATCCCTATTTAATGTATAAAAACCTATATTTTTCATAACAATGATTTTCGTCGTTTTAATGGAAAATCCATTTTAAATTATGATTTTGACATATTAATAATTTTTATATGACAACATAAATATATTATTTATAATAGGGATATAAAAATTAACTTTTTTTGAATTTTTAATAACATTCAAATATTTATGAATAGTAAAAAAATACACTAAATTATAATTGAAAACAACTTTTTCCATCAAAATAAATTTATATGGTTAAATTATAATATTGAATGGTTTAAAAGTTTTAATGGAATATATTTTTTATCATTAAATATAATTTACTTTGTTATCATTAATTTTACATTAAATTTAAATGTAAAAACATTTCAATCTTTTGTAATGATTTGACTTTTAAAACATGTTATCTCTTTCTAACAACAAGATTAATTTTAAATTAAATACAACAACTTCTATGTTTTATTATTTTAAAAAATGGATTTCATATTTTCAATCACTATATCCAAAAATGTAAATATATTTTTTTATTTTTTGAGATTATGAATATTAACTTCAATAATTTTTACTAATACGGTAAAAAGATAAAACAGGTAATTAAGTGTAGATGTAATATTATAAAATTACCAAAAAATTTGTATTAATATCATTAGATGAGTGTATTTCTACCTAAACAATTTGTGGGTATAAATGGTATCCAATTGAATCCACATTGTTTAGAGGGGGAAATAAATTTATTTCAATTAAAGAAATGTTAAACATGTCTCACTCAAATATTAATAAATAAATCATTTTTTTATATGGTAATATATAAAATAAATTCAATTATAAATACTTATTTGAAATATAAAATTATTTTATTTATCATGGTAATTTATATGTAATTTTTTGAAATTAAATAATTTTCATAAAGACTTATACTTTGATGGTGTAAAAATTAATAAATTGATGAGAAATCAATCACAAAATATTCATTTAAATTATAATAACCAACAAATGGCCCAAAACATGAAAAATTATTATTGTTCTAGTATATCATGATCATAACCATCCCATGGTAGAGTTAGTAACCATTTTTATCCTTATACAAGTGATTTTGATACTTATATTATTTTATTTTATGTGATGTCAAAGTTGTCACATTCATAATTTAATATTTATAAAATTTTAAATATAAAATTTTCCAGAAGGTAAATTCCACTTAATATATTATTATGAAATATAGTACATTTATATTAAGAACAATGTTTTATTTTTAATTTATATTCAACAAATATATATATATTAAAAAAATTACCCAAATTTGATGTAGCGATTATTTAATGAATATGGATAAGAAATAAAGGTGATTTAAAGTATTAATGTAAATATAATTTGGGAATATTAACATGACCAATGATTTTTATATATTCCCATAACACCTTTAAATTTAATAAAATATTTTTTTTGATGTTAACTTGTTATATTAATATTTTTAAAATCAATGAATTGGGCAATGTCAAAATTGACACTATAGATTGTATATCAAAATAATGTTTTATTAAATTATTTAAAAATAATAAAACATTTTAAAAATAATATATTTTTTATGATATGTTCTATAATGTTCAAATATAATTACTTATGGGCTAATTTACATCAAATAAATATATCATTCCCTTTTTAATATTGACATATTTGTAATCATAATTAAAATAAATTGAAAAAGTAAGTGTTAATTAAAATGATAAGGTTTAAATTGACATAAAAACTTGTATAAAATATATTGTTTAATGATATTACAAGCCTATATCCTCTCATATTCAAAATTGGAACATTAAAAATGTTTCATGATGGGGATTTATTTTATTATAAATTAATATTTGTGACATTTCAATAAGTTCCCCTCGCATCAATTATAAATGGGAACCCCCTCCATCACCTCTTCACTTCACATTGAGACTTCATTCTCAGCCATCCCTTGTCCATTTACATTCCCTAATTTCCTAGATTTTATAGTTTATAGTCTTCTTCAATTAAAAAATCTATTTCTCTATGAGGATATTTTGAGGAATCACATCAATTAAGGGGAGGTTTGGATACATACAAAAGAAATCATACCTAATGTAAGGGATAATTTCATAATCTCATTATTATCCAAGATTTATTATACATATTAATATACTAGGGTATATTTATCATCCACATCCTTATTTCCTAAAATTATAATATTATTTCTATTCATCTATAGTTGTTTAAAATCAATTTTACCCATTGGTAATTTTTTATTAAACATTATGAAAGCAATATTTTTTCATTTTTTGGAACGATGTACATTTTGATTTTTTTTGAAAATTTATGTTGATAATATTTTTTAACTTGTATGGAATGAACGAATATTTATAACTTCATTGGACCAATTTCCATGATGCTTTCTCTACACGATTTAAATTTTGTTTTCAAACATATTATTTTCACTAAAAATTGAGCGGCGTTTTGAGAGAAGAAAATGTTTTTGAAAAAGAATGGATATTTGCCTCAAGAATTAATTTCAATTTACCAATGAAAATTATTTTTCATCTAATATGGGATTACCTAATAAGGTTATGTTTCATGTATAATATTCATATATTTCTTCTGCTTTTATTATGTTTAGGATGGAATGTTATTTATGAAATCCATTTTTTACCTGGATTAGGATAAGGTGGAATGATTTTTAAAGAAAACCTTTTTATTCCTTAGGTTAGGAATAATGATTAATGTTATTGTGGCCCAGGTAAGAATGATTTCATTATGATATGGTTGTGACATATATCTACATCCAATGAATTTAATAAAAATTTATATCTCAAGAGATAGAAATTGGTGGAATGGGAAATTATCTTGGTTCAGTAATAAAAGGTTGGAATGAGGGGTGAAATCAATTCATTAATGGACATCGTATATTCTGATGGTCTTGGAAATGATCCTCAAATAATTTGAGATGATTTTGTATGATTATGATTATGCTACAAAATTTCATGTCTTATGTTATGAATTTTTTGATTATATTGAACATTTATAATTTATCCCATCACATGATATCATGTTCTTCTATATACAGGATAATATTTACAAATGTTTTGTTTTTAGGACCTATGATTATGATATGATTGATATCTCCCATGTTTACCCTTACCGAGAATTTTATTTCACCCTTTTTATGTTTTCATTTATCCAGGTCAAGAAGAGGTGCATTAAGAATGATATGTCAAATATGATTCTAGTTATGAATAAATAATCAGGAGATAGTTAAGATGTCTTATGAACTTGTTGTTTATGTTTATTTTTTTTTCTAAACACACTATACCTACAATGTCATGTCTTGGTTTTGAGATAATTTGTAATGAATATTCTTCAATTATTAATTAACATAAATCTATCTAAATTATGGGTCATTATAGTCCATCGACGACATTCTCCACTATATAAAATTCATGAACTCAACATCTTTCTCTTATCTCTGCATCTCTAGATAATAGTGCTCCAAGAACCTCTCTAAGAAGTCCTTACATTACATACTATCAGTCATTCTATTTTCCACATAAACTTCCCACCAACCCATGGATGATCTCCATAACATATAAGTATCCAACTTGATCAACCTCTCATCCAGGGTCTTTTAATGATCAGGAATTATCTTTATGGACTCTACTCAGAATTCATATCCATTATATACACCCACTCTAGTAATAGGAAAAGGGTGATGCAACTAAAACTCCATTTTTAACTCAAACATACCTTTCACAGCTCGCCCTGGGTATCTCTCCATGAATTTCATTATGTGAGTTATGTTATTTGGATACTACCTACCCCTAACCCCATTTATATTCGGCTACCATGATTAGTGCCTTAAATTCCCTAACTAGAAAATCATTACATGGCATGCCCCTTGACCATCCCCTCAACATGCGTCATGGAGGCATAGTCTCAAAAAATTTAATCACCTGAATTAGGTATCATAACAAAACCTTATAACATTTACATTAGAGGTATGATAATATTATGTCACAACATGGATTTTCCCCATAACTCTTATCATGTTCAGAACTGAGGCACTAATACTACCATTTACCATCATACTCATAGATTTTGTTTAACAATGGTTAACACACTATCATAAATAATTTTATCATTTAAAATCCCAATTATTATCATTTTGACTCATATTTATAACCTTCTTTAGTTCATTTTAGGATCCATTGTTCAATTTATTCTCATAACAAAGTAAAACATTTCAACTTCAATAACTTACCCATAACTCGTCTTCCCATCCATGCCAAAGATGATGCATGTCACAAAATAAACATGATTGCCTAGAATGATGCATGAAGACTCAAATATCATTAAATTCTTGAAAAAAATTGATATCCAACAATTTTCAGAAATAATAATCACATCACACCACAAGTGTGCCACCAAAGGTGATATAATATTCAACAGTAACAACAAACTAAAATACAAATATTCCAACCCTAAGAACTCGAGTTTTCACCCGTACATGGATTTTGAACTCCCTGCAATGAACTCATTACCATGTAATGACTCAACCTATTACCATGTCTACCTTTCTGAAAAATTTTAGGAGAAATGAATAAGAATGAAAATTGGCGCACTAATACAACATTAGAATGTCCCAACCCAGGTGCCAACGGACGGTGCCCCTAGTTGGTTTGCAATGTGACCTCAAGAACACTTCCCGTATGCTATAAGATTTTGACTAATATAAAGGTTCTGGTTAGTAATTCATGGGGAGACTATACCCTCAGTTATCAGAGTAAAATACAAATTGAAATAAAAAAACAACACAGAATCATATATTACCTTAACAATACTCATTTCATAAGTTAACCAAACAATAAATACAATACATAGCTGAACTAGAAAACATTCTATGACAATATAAGATTCAATTATCTATAATTTAAAAAAGTGAAGACAATATATCTCTCTATGCGGGTTCTAAACCATGTTTGGTCCCCTCATCCAAGAACTATCCAAAATCATAAATCCATCTGGGGAAATTTTTCAATTATTCAATCCTACAAAAATATAATCTATTTAAATAATGATTATAAAACCCAAGTAAGGTGTCAATAAAACTCAGTAGACCAACACAAATGGTTTCTAAAACAATTCTTGTCAAAAGGAAGTGAATGTAGTTCTATAATAAATATGTACAACGAATAAATAACGAGTTATTACATTATCATTTACTCTTATTTAACTTTATTATCTCAACGGTTCCCAAAGAGAGGTGTATCCAAATACCAGTTTCATCTTATGTCAGATCCTAAAGTGTTTCCTAGGTAATATCATACATTAAAAACTCTTATTTTAATGTCTCAAATTATTCAATGGTTCTATTATATCTTAGTACCTAGTTTGACTCATATTGGAGTTTGAAATATTCTCGTGTGATTCTATGACTCAGAGTGCCAATATTTAAAATATTTAATTTCACAATTTTAATATATATTTAAAAAGTTACCAATATCACAAAAGTATGTAATATGATCATGTTATCATGCTTACTCATCAAATAGAATGACCTTGTTCCCATTCTCATAACTCATAAGCAATATAAATATGTTACCATTCTTACTCCTCAATATAGAATAACCATGTTCCAATTCACTTTACTCATAAGTATAATGACCTTATTGCCATGTATAAGTCTCAATTTAAAATTACAATGTTCCCATTCATTCAAACATAATTAATTCATAAATAATTATTGACATCAATTCCAATATTAATCCAATAATTAGTTATATATATAAAAACAATTAGTTAACACAACAATTAACTAAATTCTTCAATCCCATTAATGAATTAAATAATTAACTAAAAAGTATCACAATTCATATCTCATAATTAATTTTCCTAAATTAATTATCCCATTCTAAATCTCAACTCTTCATAATTAATCCCACAATTAATTATCTAGATCATAATACAAAAGCACATAATTAGTTCACAGTTATTTATCTCAAATTAACCACTATGATATCTCATATTTAATCCCATGATAAATAATCAAGATTAAAATACCTAAATCACTTAATCAATTTTAAAAATTAATTTTCTAAATGTGAATCCCCTTAGACTAGTGATTAATTCCTCAAATAATCATTTAATTTAACAAATATTTTACAAATTAAATGGTTTAACATAGTTAACCCAATTTAGAAATCAATTTACTAAGAATGCTAGATATTATACCAATTTTCATTAACGAAAAAAATCCATGGATATAAAAAATAGGTTTTAGACCAACAACCTTTATTCATGAATGGAAACATGCTCAATATAAATCCCCAAAATATGAGTAGTGTAATGACATATATATGAGTTTCAAAAATAAATCCCTAAACCAAAACCAAGATATCATAAACTATTAAATATAGTTATATATCTACAATGTTGGGTCTAGAAATCACCAAATAGGTTTAGTTCAAACTAAATAGATGATATCATATCTAGATATATTTTAATGTACTTTTTCCACATATTATTACATAATTTATAATGATTTTATTAATTATTTAATCACTTTATACTAAAAAATTGTAATTTTGGATTTTTATAACTAATTTTGTTATTTAATATTTTTTATAATTAGTTATGTATTTTTAATTATTGAAATAATTACATTAATTTTAATCTTATTTTCTATTTTAATTAATTTATCATTATTCTTGTTAATTTTTAATCTTCTTACCTCTTAATAATTTGACTGTAATAACCAATAATCTTGTAATATCCTTATTTTTGTTTTAATTAACATGGTATTAATTTTTAATATTTTGTAATTTGATTTAGTTTCATTAAAATAAAAGAAATTCATTAATTAATATGTTTAATTATCCCATTATTTAATTAAATCAAGAGTTTTAGTTTAAATAAAATAAAATAGTTCTATTTTAACTTTAAGTATTCAAATAGTTGTTAAATTAATTAATTTAGTGTTTTAAAACATTAATTATTTAATCCTATGTTTGAAATTTGAATTATTTATATATTAACTTTTGTTTTTAGTCTACCAGTGAGGTAGATAGTAGCCGTAGTTGACCTATTGCGTCACTGATGATATCCTTTTTCACTCACTTCTTACCATGTAATTAATTTAAATAACAAATTTTGACTTTAATCTTTTCACAATTTAGTTTTACAATAATTGAGTTTCAATTTATGTGTTATTAATTAATAAGTTAAATTTTCATTATTTTTAAGTTTTATGATTAATAATTCTGTTTTTAATTTATGTTGTTAAGTATTTGTTTAAATTTTTAATTTTAATTAACTTAAGTTTTAATTTTATGTTTAATTTTTGCAGATCTAATTTTTATCCTTGTGTTAGTCGAATTATTTTATTTTTATTAATAGTTAGTTTTTTTAATGTCACCAATAATGATTACCATTTGCATCGGTGACCTTTTTCCATCGGTAAACTTTTTCCCCAGTAGCCTCTATTGCGCCGCTGCTCATCGCTTTCTTTTTAACTGACCGTGATCTTTTATTTTTGTTCTACCGGTGACCCTTTTTTAATTGCAACAGTGATCTTTGTATTCATTGTCCAATGGTGACCAGCAGCTACCCATTCCATTGGTGACTCTTTTATTTCTTTATATCGGTAATATCTTTATTATTATTATTCTCACCATTGGATTTTCCTTCTCCCTTAATTTCTATTTTTCACTCATGGATCATCACACACTAACCTATACAGCCGCATTTCACACTATCGGTGAGTCCCTTTCTTTTATTCCCATCAGTACCTCCGATCATTTTGATTTTTCTACTATTTTTGCCACTCTGAACATCTTTTATTCCCTTCGACTGATTTCTTCTCTACTTTCCATGAGCCAGTCTAGTAATCTCCACCTCTCACCGATAGTTCACTTTCATCCTCCACTTATGACCATTTCACTCTCACATTGTTGATTTTTGACACTCTACTTCAAACCTTTTTCACTACCACTGATCCTTTATCTCACTGATTCTTCATTTCACACACTGGTATTCCCCTGCTCCTTCCATCTTCATTCATCACTAACCCTTATATTTGTTCTCACATTAGTGGCACAACACATTCACAATTTTTTTTAAAACAAACCATATGTGGGCTATCAGAAAATCATATCTTTAACATGAGAAATATAAATTTGGATTCTGGAGCTGAAATCTCTACATTCACACCACGAATCCTTGGATTCGAACCATCTTGCATCATCGGGTGACTTCCGAACTTCAAATCCACCAAGGGAGTTTGTTTCGATCCATAGCGATGGTCCACTGCCTTTCAAACCGAAGAGCATGCCACCGAAGCAGAATAGTTCCCTAATCGAGGTATATATGCTTGCGAGGAAAATGCATGAGAGGTTCTGTCATGCTGTGGAAGAGTAGATCCAAGGGAATACTCTTCTATGCAAGGGTTGTGCCTTGTTGCTTGGAAGAAGAAGTCAGTTGGTCCGCTGAAGGAGAAGCCGCTGGAGTGATGCCGAAGAAGACCCCCCTCCCACTCTATTGTGCCAATTTGGGGGAGTAGATATGGATTTTAATAAAATATAAATTAAAATCGACAAAAACAAAAGTAAAGAAAACTAAAATAGAGTCTAAAATACAAAAGTAATTAAATCAAAATGTTTTTAATTATAAACATTAATTATATATGAGATATTTAATATTTATAAATAGAATATTATAATTTAATTAACATATAAAAGAATTTCCTAAACTAAATTAACTAATATTTTAAATTTAATTCAATAAAATATTATCAAATTTTTCATATTAAATAAGTGTTTTATAACAAAATGTACAAAATAATAATATCAAAATTAATTTATAAAATAAAATTATAATAAAATTAACTAGTTAATTAGTTAAAAATTTAATATTCATATTAATATTTAATTTATCAGCTATTTTTTATTTTAATAATACTAAATCATAAATATTAACTTAACTATTTAATATATTGTTTTTAAATTAAATATTAACAACTTATAAATATAAATAGAGTTGCCTAATTTAATTAAGTAATGAGAAAATAAATATCTTTATTCACAACTAGAATTAACTTTAATAAATAATAAATAAGTTAGTGACTAAAATACTTAATAATAATGTTTAATAATTAATAATTTCATTTCTGAATTAAAAAAAAATAAAATATCTAGATAAAAATTGTTAGGTAATATATCCATTGTTTTCAATTGTTTTACTATCATGTTTTATCAGTTTCAAAAAAAATTAGTTGTTCATTAATTTGAAGGTTCACACCAAATCCTAAACACATCCATGTTCACACAACTAACTCAGGTGGAGGTAGTTACATGAGAAAAACTAGCATGGCATGCCAGTCACAAAAAAATGCACGTGTGCGGTACACAAGTAAATGACATTTGAAGTCGGTGGAAAACAATGGGTGACATGCAACAGATGACCGAGGATACAAAAACAGAGTAGAAACATAATTTTAAATGGGGAGAGACACATATTCTAGCGGATATACATTCACTCATGACAGCTTGTCTTTCAACGAAGCATAGAGATCTAGTGTACAACCTTTGAGTTGACGGAGCCCGAGAACAGAACACATCATTGGGGTGTTCTCATTTCCTCATCTATAAATGTTTTTTGTTCTGTTCTAGCATGATTATTTTTTCCATTTTTGATAACTAAAAATATAATTTGCTAAAGCTTTTATTTTGGGGATAAATTAAAGTTCTACTGGTTATATTTTAACATTCTTTATCACTTTATCATTTCAGTGAATTTAGTAATGATCAGCGAGATCAACCCTGAATTCGTTCAGTTTCTTATACCACTAAAAATTAATCGCATGATTTCACAGTCATTTTTCAAGATTGAATGTGGAATCACTTTTCAAAAGATAATAAGTTCAGAAGACTTTAAGACTTACAGTGAGTTCGTATGGCTATCATTTTTTTCCAACGGTTCACAGTTGGTTAATTTTGGAGTGGAGAACTCTTAAATTGGTTGACTTGTGTGACTTAACTCCTGGTGAGAGAGGTGAGTCATTTTTTTATGGTGGTTCACTACAACAACCTTTATGTGAATCAGAATACCTTTTAAATCAGTATAATGGAGATTTTCCCTGAGTGTTTTCTTATATTGTTCATTTATCAGCGTACTATATCTCTGCTCCTCTATGTCTTCAACTGTTTCTTGATTTAAAATAGATTAGATAAAATTTATGAGACGTTCTATCACATTTCTACTAATAATAAAAATAGGAAACAAATAGTAAAGATAATTATAAATCTACTACACTACTGAAAACTGTAATCTTTTTGTATGTTTTTAGAAGATTAGTGGTCATATATTCCTTCTCTGTGGGTTCGACCAAGCTTTTCACTTATATAGTAGTTATTATGAATAAAAAATTTAAACATTGACTGACTTCAACGATAGTTTAGGTCATTTTTTGGCACTGTTTCTGGGGAATGCACAATCCATTGGTTATAAGCATAATAAAAAATCATTAAATAGAAACCATTAAATAAATTTAAAAATTATTAAAAGATTAAAAAAATATGATTGCTTTCTAACTACTGTGTATTTTATATGATTATTTTCATGAGCATGAGAACATCTGGTGTTATATTAGACCCTTTTTACCTTAAATCTGACAAACATTTAACTACTCAACAATAAAATTGAAATGGAGAACAAATATAATAGATTTCTTGAGCATAAAAACTTTGAAAATAATCAACCAGAACTCTTAGATGAAAATTAAAGGCCTATAATGAGAGACATCTAACTCCCTAAAATTTCAATTAATCCATCTTTCATTATACATAGTCCTAGATGTAAAATTATGAACTAAAACAAAGGGTTGGGTCATCAAATGTACAATGAAACAAAGGGGTGAGTCTTCAAATGTACAATGAAGTAATGATAATAAAATGCCTTATAGCCTTGATCTTATAATGAAAAAATTAACTCTCAAGAGAAAATATACATGATTAAGCTAACAAAGCATAAAAATAAATGTGATTTGGATAAAATGAAAAATGATGTGAGAATGAAAATCATGGAAACACAACTCAGACAACTTGCTAGAGAATTTTCATCTAGGAAATAAGGTAGACTTTTTAGTACCACTAAGATCAACCCTAGAGATAATGTCATGGCTTCTGTCACTAAAAGTGGGCTGAATAATCAGATTATTGCTGAAAAAGACCCTGAAAATTCCCAAAACGTGAATCTGCTAGAATCTGGTAAAACAATCTACTTTATTTACATGCTGGAAATTCACAGAATGTCCCGAAAATGATAGAAATCCATATTTATCATTTGAAAGTCAAGATGTAAACTCATATAAAAACAAAATAATAAAGGTAAATATAATGTTGAGGATGAGGTGAATTATGTACCTACATTCCTTACAACAATTACCCACCCATCCCTTTCCCTGAGAAGTTGATACCACAATGTAACACCAGGGTTGAACTTCTTCAGTTCCTTGGTCTCCTTTACAAACTCAAAGTAAACATTCCTTTAATTCAATCCTTATTTAAAATCCCATCTTATTTGAAATCTCTTAAGAAATTTTTTTCAAAAAAAAATAACATGTAAGAGTTTTCTACCTATAGCCTCACTGAAGAGTGTAGTGTTGTTCTTAAAAAGAAAATCCAACCAAAACTAAAAGTCCCAGGTAGTATTGTCATACCTCGCAAACTAGGAAATTCTGATCAGCTCAACTGTTTGTGTGATCTAGGTGCTAGCATTATCCTACTCTCGTACTTATTATTTCAATAGCTGAAGTTGGGTGACCTTCAACCCACCACAGTCATAGTATAGTTACTTGATATATCTTTCACTTATCCTGTGGGTAGGATAAATTATTTTCTATTTGGGGTTGGGAAACAGTTTCTATCTGCGGAATTTTCTGTCTTAGACATGGAGTGTGATCAAGACGTTTCTTTCATCTCAGGTAGGCCCTTCTTGGCCACATGTGGTGCTGTAATTGATGTCTCTAAGGGTTAATTAATTTTCCAAATTAGAGAAGAAGAATAATAGTTAAATTTGTTTAATAACATTATAGGACCAACTTATTATGAAAACTATTCAAAAATAGAGATCCTTGAAGCTGAAAGTTCTTATAAAAATCAATATGGGCACATTGATGAATCCGAAAAACAATACTCTATTAAAGTAATTTATCTTGAAACTAAAAATCCTATTGAATCTATCTTATAAGTTAAAAATTTTCTCAAATAATGAATTTTTAAATTTTTCCAGAACTGGACAACTGTTCAGTTTCTTTTGTAGAAAGGTCCTCCATTCCTGAATATAAGAGATTTTTGAGTGAATATGAGGGTGTTTCTATTAACACAAATATTTCTGAACACTTTTATGAAATTGAGGGAGAATATATAAGAAAACAAGATGATTCTTCTTTGATAAACGTGTTATATTATGATCTAGAAAGTATAGATTGTATGCTTCCCACTTTGGACAGTAGCACTGTTAATATTAAAACCAAGCATGAAATGGAAAATCATTCACCATTTACAAAGATGTGTATTTTAGTTATTGGATGCCTCGGGCCTAATATTCTTCCTTAGAGTGTTGAACCACCCAATCATGAACTGAAACAAATCCCTATTCATATTAAATATTCATTTTTGGGTGAGAATTCTACATTTCTTGTCATAATTTCTGGTGAAATTAATTAAAATCAAGATGAATATTTTTTAAGTCTGTTGAAGAAATTTAAATCTTGCATAGGTTGGACAATAGATAATAACAAGGGTATCTCTCTCTCTTTCTATATGCATAAAATACCTATGGATCTTGACCATAAGACTATGGTAGAGTGTCAAAGAAGATTGAATCCAAACATGATAGAATTTGTGAAAGAGGAAGTGATTATGTTGCTGGAAACTAGAATGATATATCCCATTTTCGATAGTTCTTGGGTCAGCCCTGTTCAGGCCATCCCCAAGAAGGAAGGTTTCATTGTTGTAAAAAATGAAATTAATGAAGAAATCCAAGTTAGATAAGCCACCAAATAGAGAGTCATTATTAATTATAGGAAGCTTAATACATCCACTAAGAAGGAACATTTTCCAATTCCCTTCATGGATCAAATGATTTAGAGGCTTGCTGGAAATGAGTTTTTCTATTTCTTGGATGGGTATTCGGGTTACATCCAGATTCTTGTTGATCCAAAGGATCAAGGAAAGTCCACTTTCACATTCTCCTTTGAGACATTTTCATACAGGAAGATGCCCTATGTCTTGTGTGGATCTCCAACCACCTTTCAAAAGTGTATGATGGATATCATTTCAGATATGATTGAAATAATTAATGAAGTTTTCATGGATGATTTTTCCATTGTGGGTAGTTCTTTGGATACTTTTATTGGAAATATTGAGTTAGTTTTAGGAAGATGCATTGAATCCAACCTTGTTCTTAATAGGGATAAGTGTCAATTCGTGGTTTCAAAAGGTACAATTATTGGTCATAAGGTGTCCAAAAGTGGTCTCGAAGTTGATTCTACTAAAATAGAAGTCATTTAGAAACTTCCACATTCATAAAATCTAAAAGGTGTTAGAAGTTTTCTAGGACATGCCGGTTTCTACTGGAGATTCATAAAAGACATTTCTAAAATAACTATTCCATTGTGTTCTTTTCTTGTCAGGGATGAACCTTTTAATTTTGATGAGAACTATTATAACTCATTTAATTTATTGAATGAAAAACTCACTACATCACCCATTATCACTGAACATGATTGGAAACTACTTTATGAACATATTTTTGGTGCTAGTGACATGGATGTAGGTACTGTCCTTGGACAATGGAGAGATAGGAAATTACATGTGGTGAATTATGCTAGCATACTTCTATATGTGGACCAAAAGAATTATAACACCACTGAAAAAGAATTTCTAGCTATTTTGATTGATCTGGAGAAGTTTGGATAGTATTTGATAGGTTCAAACATCATTATTTTCCACGATCATTGTACTTTAAAGTACTTTCTGTCTAAGAAAAAAACTAACCCCAGGCTGATTAGATGTATCTTTTTTTGCTTCAAGATTTTGATTTAGAGCTTTGGGATAAGCAGCGAGTTGAAATTTTAGTTGTTGATCATATTTATAGGCTTCCACTTACTCATAGTGAATCTAAAGATCCTAGGGAATAAAATATTCCCCTCCTGATGAAAAACAGATCACTATGTCTATCAGGCAATCTGTATGGTTTGCAGATTTTTCTAACTTCCTGGAAGTAGGTGTCCTTCCAAGAAATATGTCTAATATCCAAGGAAATAAATTCATTTCTGAACTTAAATACTACCTTTGGGATAATAACTTATTGTTTATAAGATGTGATGATGGTATTCTTAGGATATGTGTACCTGAGAATGAGATGTTTCCAATCTTAGAGAGATATCACTCTTCACCTTAGGGAGGTCACCATTGTGGTGAGAGGACTGTTCAAAAAGAATTAAAAATCAAGTTCTATTGGCCTACTCTATTTAAGGATTCTAGAAGATTTGTGGTTGGCCATGATAGATTTCAGAGGATAAAAATTGTTGGTAGGATGCTAGAGTTACCTTAAAAATTAATTTTAGAAATTGAGATTTTTTATGTCTGGGGGTTAGATTTCATGGGTCCACTTCCATCATCTCGTGGGAATGAGTTCATAATTGTTGCTATTGATTATGTGTCAAAATGGGTTGAGGTAGTGGCACTGCCCAACAATCAATACAATTTTATAATAGATTTTTCCAAAAAGAACATATTTATATGATTTGGAGTTCCCAAAGCCTTTATCACTAATAATGGAACTCAATTTAAAAACTATACATTTAATTCTTTGATTGAAAAATATGGTTTTGTTCACAAAATTGGTTCTCCTTATCATGCATAGTCCAGTGGCAATGTGGAAATTTAAATAAGGTTCTAAACCAACTACATGAGAAAACTGTTTCACCCTCTCGGAAAGACAGGTATTTTAAACTGGATGAAGTTTTATTGGCATATAGAACTACTTTCCAAAACCTAATAAGTATGTCTCCTTACAAGATGTTATTTGGGAAATGTGATCATTTATCTATGGAGTTGTAACACAAGTATTATGGGGATGTTAAGGTACTAAGAATTTTTTAAGAGTGATGGTTAGAATAGATTACTAGAGGTGGGTGAACATGATGAGATTAATAGAGAGATTTATGATAATTCAAGGATTTATAAAGGGAGAACTAAAATCGTTCATGATTCTATCATTCAAACTAAAGATTTTAAACCTAGACATAAGGTCCTTCTCTTTATCTCTCGACTTAAACTTCTTCTTGGAAAGCTAAAGTCAAAGTGGTCTGGACCTCTTACTATAGTGAGAGTTCTTAAGAATGGAGCTTTAGAAAATATAGGTGAAGAAAACAAACCCGTATTGGATAATGGACAGAGGGTGAAGTTGTATTTTGAGGGATAGTTGAATGTCTTGGATGCCTTCACAGTGAATGAAAACTGATTTTATATAAAATCTGGCTGAAAACATTAAAACTTCACATAGCATGGGAGGCAACACATGGTTCTTTTGTCTTTACTTTGTTTCAGTTTTTACCATTGAATAATGTGCTACTTATGTGCTCTATTTTTGGGAAGTCCTTGTTACTGCTTGCTCTTTGTCTCTTTGGTCTATTTCAGAGTTATCTAGAAGCTAATGTTTTATCATTTAAAGAGTTTAATTCCCATGGTGGGATGGTAAAGTCATCATTGATTCAAGGAAGTACTCTATTATTATGTTTCATTCATTTTTCTGCTCCTAGTTCACTCTAATATAATTCAATTCTAAGTCATAGTTACTACCATCGGAGAGATAGTGACTGTGACCTTTAATAATATGCTTGATTTAGAAAATCTGCTATATATTTGATGGAAATTGTGATGCATGTCTTGCTACAGAAATAAAAGAATCTGCATATGTTTAAAAATTCTGCTCGTTTTGGAATTAATGTGTATTTTATGTCATTGTGTAAACAAAATTTTTTCATGTCCCTCATTATAAAAAAACAGAATTTCATTGTTATTAAAATCATTCACTGCATGAACTCAGGTGTGGGGGGGGTACATTTTTTAGCTATTTTTGAATTTCTTTTGTATAGTGTAATGATTTTTATCTTTTCATTTTTTGCTTTATTGAAAATCATTTTGAACCCAATCATTGAACATGCTTACACCCTATCCACAGTGCACTTACACCACACTTATACTTTAGGGTTGTATTAAAAATTATTCACTATCTACTGTGCACACACACCACACATATACTTTTGAGATCTATTGATAATTATTCCCTAGACTAAATATTAATTTGTGTACTTACTAACGAACCTGTTGTACGTTATTCATTATGGTGAACAATATTTTTGAACCTCAAAGAGACCCATTTTACATGTTATAAATCTACTATATTGAAAATCTATTTTGAACCATTAATGTTAATTGTTCATTTCCATTTTTAGAATTCAATGATGGGGACAAAGTTGGGTTTTACGTGTGGGCGTTGGGGTCAATTCGTGACAGTGCCGAACTATGATTTATTCAAAGCCCATCAATTCTCACTGCAACTTCAACATTTTGTAAATAAAGGGTTAAATTATTCAATAATAATGTCATTATTTTTGGCTTTACACTATACTCAATTGGTTCTTGCCTTTGAAAAGTGATTTGATTGGTAGTAAAGAACTCCTCTAAATCTGAAATTATTATTGGTGGATGATTGATGAGTGATCTAGAAAAATGTTTTTATGGAAATTTGATTTAAGAACTATTTATGAGAGTGATATGGGTACACATTTAATGGAATTATGATCATAACCCTTGGAACTGAAAGCTTTAATTGATCCTAGGGGATTAATTTTTCTTTAATTAATTAAAGTTATCCCCTTAATGATCCAATATAAATGATTTTTGATAGAAATTATTTGTAACTAGAGTAGTATGGAAATCTGGTATCCCACTGTGAATCTCTAAGACTCTAGGTGTTGGGTGCGTTTTTGTTTACTATAAGCTCTATTTACACCTTGAATAATTACATATGCACATTTCTAAGCATAATGATACATGTCTAGGGAATAAATAAATAAAGTGTCTCGGGTCAAAAATGAGTTCATTATGGTGAGGGGACTGATGAATACCAGATGAAGAAGGGGTCAAATATTTTATATGGGAGACATTTGAGTTGTTTCATTAACGTGTTTCAAAAAAATAATATTAATTTTTTTGAAACCTAGGTGAATAGTCAAAGTACAAAGTTCCATTGGTTATGTTTTTAATTCCACATAAATTTTACCTCTTGTCACTCGTGAAATTAGAAGTTGTGTTTGGATTGAAATGATCACTAAGAAGAGTTGCATATGAGGCATGACACTTTTTTTGATGGCAAAATCTGTGCTATCTTGATCACCCTTTGAGTTCATGTTCAAGGAAATACACGATTTGAATATGTCTTTCCAAAAGAATGTTTTCTTGTTCTGTCCTCTTTTCTTAAGTGCTAGATGTGATACTTTTTGAGATGAATTATAAATACTACGATCTCTTTGTTAATGATAAAGAAACATGAAATCGTTTGAGGAAAAACAATGCTTATGTGTGGTGAAATTTGATGTGGTTCTATTTTTACATTGTTTTGCCACATATTTTTACTTAATTTATAATGATTTAATTACTTATTTAAGAACTTTATACTAAATAATTGTACTTTTGTATTTTAATAATTTATTTTTTTATTTAATAAATTTTTATAATCAATTGTGTTATTTTAGTCTTTAGAATAATTAATTTAATTTTTCTTTTCATTTCTAGTTTAATTAATTTCTAATTAGTCTTGTTAATTTTTAATCTTCTTACATCTTAATAATTTTACTCTAATAATAAATAACCATGTAATATATTTATTTATAAATTAATTAACATAGTCTTTATTTTAATATTTTATACTTTAATTTAGTTTCATTAAAATATATGAACTTCATTAATTAATATGTTTACTTATTTTGTTATTTAGTTATGTAATGAATTTTAGTTTTAATTAAATAAAATAGTTCTATTTTTTACTTTAAGTATTCAAATAGTTGTTTAATTAATCAATTTAGAGTTTTAAAACATTAATTATTTAATCAAGAGCCATCGTGGACCTATTAGGTCCCTAATGCTATAATGTTTCACTCACTTCTTACCATAAAATTAATTTATATAATAACTTTCAGCTTTACTATTTTTAATAGTTTAGTTTAACAATAATTGAGTTTTAATTTTTGTATTATTGACTAATAAATTAAATTAAATTTTACTATGTTTTATGTTTAATAATTCTATTTTTAATTTATATTGTTTAGTATTTGTTCAAATTTTAAATTTTAATTAACTCAAGATTTTATTTTAAGTTTAATATTTGGAGACCTAGTTTTTATCTCTCCGTTTGTTGAATTATTTTATTTTTCTTATCCATTAATTTTTTATGTCCTCAATACGGATTACCATTTCCATCGGTGACCTTTTGTCATCGGTAACCTTTTTCACTGGCAACCCTTGTTGCGTCGCTGCTCATCAGTTTCTTTTTAACTAACAGTGAGCTTTAATTATTGTTCTACCGGTGTCCCTTTTTCTTAATTGTGATGATGATCTTTTTATTCATTTTCAAACGGTTACCTGCAACTACCCATTCCATCAGTGACTCATTTATTTATTTCTATTGGAAACCCCATCATCATTCCTCTTCTCACCGTTGGCTATTCCTTCTCCCTCAATTTCCACTTTTAACTCAATGATCCACACACACTCACCAACACAACTCCATTTTACACTATGTGAGTCCCCTACATTTTTTGCATTAGTGCCTTCAATCATTTTGATTTTTCTACTATCAGTACCACTCCACACCTCCTCTATTCTGTGCTATAGGTTTCTTCACTGCGTTCCACGATTCACCAGTCTAGTAATCTATACCTCCCCTTGATTGTTCCGTTTCATCCTCCTCTGGTGAATGTTTCACTCTCACACCGTTGGTTTGTCACCCTCTAATTCGAACCATTTTCAAAGCCACCAATCCTTTGTCTCATCGATTCTTCATTTCACACATTTTTCCTCCCATCCTCGTCCATCTTCATTCAGCATTAGACCTTTTCTTTTTTCTCACACTAGTGGCAGAACACATTCACAAAAAAATTTAAAACAAATCAGATTTGGACCGTCGAAAAATCATATCATTAATGTGAGAAATATAAATTTTAATCATGGAGCTGAACTCTCTACTTTCAGACCTAGAATCTGTGGATTCGAACCATCTTGCTTCATCGGGAGAAATTAGATCTTGAAATCCGCCGAGGGAGTTTGTTTTGTGCCACCGTGCTAGTCCGCTGCTTTCCAAAACAAAGAGTCCGCCACTGAAGCATAATCATTCGCCAACCGAGGTGAAGCAGCTTGCGAGGAGAATGCAAAAGAGGTTGTGTCGCCCCATAGAGGAGCCGATCCCAGTAAAGACACTGTTGAGCAAGGGTTGTGCCTTGTTTCTTATAGGAAGAAGTTTGTCGGTCCGGTGAAGGAGAAGCCGCTACAGCGATGCGGAAGAAGACCCCCCCTCCCACTCTGTTTGGCCGATTTGAAGGAGTAGAAGTGGATTTTTCAAAAATAAAAATTAATATACAAAAAAACAAAATTAAAGAAAACTAAAATAAAGTCTAAAATAAAATAATAAATAAATCAAAATCTTTTTATTTATAATCTTTTATTAAATATGAGATATTTAATATTTATAAATAGCTTTTTTAGTTTAATTAACTTAAATAAAACATTATTAAAATAAATTAACTAATCTTATAAATTTAATATAATAAAATTTTAACAAATTTTTCATATTAATTAATAGTTTTATAATAAAATATGTAAAATAAGAATATCAATAATAATTTATAAATAAAATTAGAATAAAATTAACTAGTTAATTAGTTAACAATTTAATGTTAAAATTAATAAATAATTTATCAGCTATTTTTAATTTTTTTAAATAATAAATCATATATATTAACATAACTATTTAATATAAATTTTGAACTAAAATTTTAACAACTTATAAATTTAAATTAAGTAACATAATTTAATTCATTAATGAAATAATAATAATCTTTATTTACAAGTATAATTAAATTTAAAAAATATTAAATAATTTAGTTACTTAAAAACTTAATAATAATGTTTAATAATTAATAATTTAAGTTACTAATTTAATAAATAAAATATCCAGCTAAAAATTATTAGATAATTTTTCTATTGTTTTCAATTGTTTTATTATAATATTTTAATAGTTTAAACATTGTTTAGTTGTTCTTTAATGTGAAGGTTCACACCAAAGGCTAAACACATCCTGTTTCACTCAACTAACTTAGCGGGAGTTAGTTACCTTTGAAAAACTAGCGCGACGTGCCAATCACGAAAAAACGCACATGTGCGGTGCATAAGTAAAAGTCATTTGATGTTGGTGGAAAACAATGGGTGAGATGCAACAGATGACATAGGATAAACAAATTGAGTAGCAACATGATATTAAAGTGGGAGAGACACAAATTCTACCAGATAGACATTCACTCACAACAGCTTCTCTTTCATTGAAGCAGAGAGATCTGGTGGACAACCATGGAGTTTACGGAGCCCAAGTGTAGAGCACGTCATTTGGGAGTTCACTTTTCGTCATCTCAGAATGTTTTTTGTTCTGTTCTTTCATGTTTTTTCTTTCTGTATTGATAATGAACAATTTAGTTTTATAAATATTTTAGTTCAGGGATAAATTGAAGTTATACTAGTTATATTTTAACATTATTTTTCACTTTATCAATTCAATGAATTTAGTATTGATCGGTGAGATGAATACTGAATTTGTTCAGTTGCTTCTACAACTTGAACATAATCTAAAAATTTCATAGCCAGTTGGAAATAATGATTGTGAAAACACATTTCAAAAGATAATATGTTCAAAAGACATCATGACTTACAGTGAGTTCATCTTATTGTCATTTTTTTAAATGGTTCATAGTTTTTTAATATTGGAGTGGAGAACTCCTAAATTTATTGGCTTATGTGACTTAACTCCTGGCAAGGGAGGCGATTCATTTGTTTAAGGGGGTACTCTACAATAACTGTTAATTGAATCAGAATACCTTTAAAATCAGTAGAATAGAGTCTTTTCCCCATGATTTTTCTTAGATTGTTCATTTATCAGTGTACTATATCTCTGTTCTTATATGTATTAAACTATTTCTAGTTTCAATATAGTTTATATACAAGTTGTGATACATTCTGTCACTTTACTAATTATAATAAAATTAGAAAAAAAATATAAATAGTAAAAATAATTATTAAATATACTCCATTGTTGACAATAGAGGTCTTTTTGTACGTTTTTAGAAGATTAGAGGTCATATTTTCCTTCTCTGTGGGTTCGACCATGCTTGCCACATATACAGTAGTTATTATAAATATAAATTTTAAACTTTTACTAGCTTCAACAAAAGTTCAAATCAATATCTTCCATCCAAAGGTCAAGGAAAGAGACGATAATTAAAGAGAAAGGAAATGGGATGAGTTCCACTTAACAGTGATGAGAAGATTATCACTTTGGCAAGTTAATATCAAATAAAACTGGTACAATTTCTTTGAAATGCCTCCAGGTTTATTGAAGACCCTTACATTACCCTTAGGAAAGTAAATTCATGAGTTAGGGCCTCATAGGGGAAGAAATGGGCCACTAAAAGGTAAAAACAATTGAGATTCACAATTGTATGATCTCACTATTTTTCCATTTATATTTTAGAAAAATGGGTAGAAAAACCATGATCTAATCATTCATTTGCCCCTTATTCATGGGGGACCATTAATGGTATCCTCACATGACCTCCCAAACAATGTTTTGACCTTGATGAAGCCAATTCTATAAAAGACCATAGAGTGCACAGTTTCTCCTTGACAGCCGCACATTCTGTAAAATCCGTGAGCCAACCATGTATATCCATTTTTCTAAAAAATATTATTAGACTCCACCTAAACATAACCAAATTCATAACTCCAATCAAAGCTACTTGAGTAAAAAAATGTAACTGAAATTTCACCCAAGATAACTATAAAAAGGTTAGGATCTTACAAATACCATGGTTGGTCTCTTCTGGTGTTGGTGGGTCAAATAGGAAAGAAGGTGGGGGGCGGGGGTCGATCTGAACTATTTCCATCTACTTGAGAGTAGGATCGTGGAATAGAACATCTAGTTGAGTCAGTAATGTAGTTCCCTTTTCTTGTAGAGCCTTCTCTTCTAAGAAATATCTCTAGTTAGTAGTTTTTATAATCCCTAGAGGTATAAGGATTGAGGGATAGGTTTTTTCTACGGTGTTTGGGATAGTAATGGATCTATAATCTGGTCAAATGGGAATAGAAAGAGTTTTATATGATGCAGTATCTAGTGGTGGAGTAGAGGAAGGAACATATAATGGGATTTGAAAACAGTGGAAGACCCACCCCTTTGCTCCCTAGAATAGAATAAATAAGTCAATCGTGGATTCATAACACCTACCATATATCTAATGGTGTTGGAATAGGATGATAAGATAGTTATTCCTCATGTCTGGAATCTCCTGTAGGAATAGAAATAGAAGGGTCCGAAGACTCATCCGGATCTGGGGCCTTATCTTTTGAATTGGGGAACACCAGTGCCTACTCATAAGGCTCAACCTTTCTCTAAAGAAGTGACATCTTATAAAGAATAATGATGTCTATATAATATATCATTCCAAGATAAAATACAGGTTTCAAGATATGAAAGAACCCTATATTCCATGCCATGTGTTTGATGAATGATCTATCGATTAGAGTATTGCACCTCTTCCTGGGTTGACTCTCCCTAGAGATGAAAAACTGGTGATCCATTTTAAAAATAAGATCTAAAATAGAGTTGGATTGGATGGAAAACTTTGTATATGTTATGGACTATTGGGATTTACACACTACAATATAGACATGATATGTAACATGGTAAATAATCCTTATAGTAACACCATTATTCTAGGTTCTCTCTTCCGTCGAATGTTCTTGAATGCTGGTGTGGTTGTGGGCTATCTATTCCTAGCTACGGGGAGTTTTATCTTATTAAAATAAATATATAGGAAACCATTGTCATGAGATGAAATCAAGTCTAAATAATATACACAGAATCCAACTCCTAATACACCTAATGTCCAATCATAGTCTATGCCACCCAGTCTCAAAATGACATGGATGAAGTCCATCTCCATGATAGTTTGTCACTATAGAAATAGAACCCAAAAATTATCCTCACACACCTTGTTTATATGTGATAGGTGTGTCCACTGATGATCTTTTCGGAAAACCCTCATCAATTATTATCTTATATAGCATCGTAAGGCCCACAGTTTTCTTTGACTCATTTGTATGGCCCGTGACTGGGTTAAGAAAAAATGATTTCTATGGTCTGTGAAATGAATACAATGATGAACATGGGTAGGAAAAGACACACAATTTTACTGGAATGATTCAATTCCTCAGAAAAAAACAAATTTATGTGAAGTAATAGTGATATCCACATAAATATGGGATACTGATGGATAAGGTCATAGTGGGGATGGTTCTGGGTTGCGCATTTAGTCACAAGAGGCTTTGTATCTAAACCAGTGTGTTTGGAAGGGGGATGGGTGCCACCAATTCTATAGACCATGATGGAAGGATAGGATAATAGGATAAAGAAATGTTGGTTGAGGACAATATAAGAGGATATAAAGGAAAATATGGAGGTGTGGTGAGTGATGGTGTCGACAACATGAGCAGAGGAGTGGAGGGGGAGGATTGAACAAAAAACCCCTTGTATTGAAGTCTATAAACCAAAAAAGTTATAATTGTGAAATAAATTTGGAATTTATAGTTTAATTTATAAAAAATTACTTTATAAGATTGTGGATTTTATTACCACCTAAATAGATTTTTATAATTCATAAAATTTTATTGAAAGTAAAACTAAACATTAGTGCACTAAATCTAATAATCCCAATTAACCTAAAGGGAATAAAACATTGGTTTTTTACCAGTTGTTGATATGTCATATGTATATAGATTTAAATTCGTTGATCCATTTCAATTTTATATAGAAATTTAATCATTGATACATAGAGGTTCACAAATTTTACCCCGTCATCCACTCCATTTTAAGGGGTCTCCAATCATTTATTAATTTATAATTCTCTATAATGAAACATTTAAATAACATTAAATGGAACAAACCATATAGATTTACGTTTCTCGGATAATAATTGGAGACAATAATTAAATAGAAAAACTTTTAATGCTGGTGTGAAAATCAATCATGCAGTCAATAAGTTGTGCCATTTATTTTATTTTTCTCATAATAAATCTAGTCATTTTTATAAAAATCCCATTATATCTCCTCCTGATCAACCATTTTGTAACAACCCACCCCTACCTCATTTGCTTGAGGAGGCGGTGAGGGATACATGGCCTTAAGTGACGTTCCCAAGATGCCAAAGGCTGGCAAAAAATGCCGAGGGCATCAAGATCATGTTGGGGAACGATTTTCCCATAAGACAAAACCAACCAAACCAAAAACTAGTGATGCATGCACTTTCAATCCCAAACATGTATTCCCAAAAGACAACCAAGTTGTTCCACAATACAGACCAAAAACCATACAACCAACCATATCAGAGTATAAGCAAAAACTAAACAACAAGACCTACTAGCCATGAAACCACTAGAGATCCACACCAAGCTCCAAGATCCAAGCTCCACCGAGACATCACAATGCACCACTAAAGTAGGGAGATGCCTTACCTTTTCCCATGTCACGATATAAAACATCTAAAAATACACCAACCTAACAAAGCTGGGGGAGAGTACTAAAACTCAGTAGGATTTCTCTAAATGACTTCCCTACACACGCCACTAGGATAAAACTGTTACCACATTTATATAAAACAGTTTATATAAAATAATAACAGGTGCAACTATTAACATAATCCAACCATACTCTTACCAAGCCATCACACCCAACCCATTCAACCAAGGGAAATCCAACAAAACATGCCACAAACAATTCCAACATTTATACGTTAGCACAAAAATTCCATCTTGTAATGAAATGCACAACAAAAAAACCAAAACGGTTGGACTTCTGCCCAACATGTTCACCCATTCACTCCAAAACAATCAAAATGTTGGGACTTTCGCCCAACTCGTTCACCCATTGACAACTAGAGGTACTTACCGACCACTACTCATATAGTGGTTATTCCGACCACTATCCATCCACTTTTTATAGTGAGACTTCCCTCCCAATTCAATATAATATTTCAATCAAACCAAACCAAGCCTAAACCCACCAAGGTCACAACAACATGCAATCAACCAATTCCATTGCATATCAATCCACTTCAATAAATCACATATTTATTGAAAACAATTTTTTTATGCCAAACAACATTTCAATAAATCCACCATTTTATTGAAAAACCTTTCCATCCATAATTTTTAAAAATCAACCATATCATCGCATTCTAAAATCTTATTTTTAAAATCCACAAGAATATCATTTCACCATACAACACCCTTTTCCCCCAAAATCCCCAAAACATCACCCAAGAGATTTCCAACCACTTTCTCAAAACAATTCACAATTAATTTTTCAGCACAATAATTATTTTGAACAAGGAACCACTAGTTCTAATCATTTGGAGTCGAGAGAGAAGTTTCCTACCTTTTTGGTTCCTGAGAAATCTACCCACAATCCACCGCACCTCAAATCTGGTGAACGCACCACTGAAACCTCTCTAGATCCCCTTTACTTAACACCCAAAATCCCTAATATTAACATCCAAGGAATCCGTAACCCTAGATCTACACACAACTAGGGTAGATCTAGAAACCCCAGAAAAAGATGGATGTAGATCTAGAGGGAAACACAAGAGAAACAAGAGGAAATACTTAATTGGGAGAAACCACCTTCAAACCACCTTGAAACCCCTATGAAAGGCTTCCAAATCGATTTGGAGATCACCCTTAACCCTTGAGATCAAAAAATTTCGAGTCATCCACGATGGGAGGAAGTTTGGAGTGAAATAGGTTAAGCCCGAGAGCGCCCAGAACATGTAACCCTATTTTTATGTGGTCGCACGGTTAGTCCGCACAGTTTCAAAAACTGTGCGCTAACCGTGCGCATGCTACTGCCTCGGGAGCAAGTGTCTGCACGGTTTCCTCACACGGTTTGGAAAATCGTACTCAGGTTGTGTGAAGCCTACTGTCTCCCTTGCACGGTTTCTTAGATAATCCGCATGGTTTCCACTAACTGTGATCAAACCATGCACCCCTTTAAAAGCCTCCATACTCATCCAAAACCCTTCAAAACTCTCCCAAACTCTTCCTAACTCATCCCATGCACTTTAAACACATAAAAAATGCATAAAAAGGCCACATACCTCAAACCAGCGGTAGCACATTCTCCCCACCATTAGAATTTCAGTCCTCGGAATGTAGTGAACCTGCCCTTTGCCGAAAGTGTTCAGGCCACTACTCAACCATCTCTTTCTCCCGATCCAAATTCTCCTCTTGAATCTGACCATGCTTCCACAAAACACGAACTAAAGCAATGCTTTTACCAGGCAAGAATTTCTCTTGCCTATCCAAAACCTTCACTGGATCATGCACCAAAAAAGAATCTGGTTCTAGCTTAACATGATCCCATAGAATCACATGGTCATGATCCGGCTGATACTTTTTCAACTGGGACACCTGAAACACATTGTGCACCGCACTGAACCATGGTGGAAAATCCAACCAATAATCCACCTCACCAACCCACTCATGAATATCAAAAGGTCAAATATAACTTGGAGATAACTTTTTCTACTTTCCAAACCGAAGATTTACCAACCTAAGAGATATCTTTAAGAACACATGATCACTCACCTCGAATGACAACGACCATCGATGATGATCCGCATATGATTTCTAATGACTCTGAGCTATCTCCATTCTCTTCATGATCAACTTGATCTTCTCTATAGTCTCCTGGACAATGATCAGTCCAACCATCGAGGACTCAACCGTTTCCACCCAACATAGTGGATAATGACATGACCGCCCATACAATGCTTCAAACAGAGCCATCTGTTTGGATTCCTGATAACTGTTATTGTACGAAAACTCAACCAACGGAAAGTGCTCCTCCCACGAGCTAGAAACATCTATGTCACAATCCTGCAAGATATCTTCCAAAGTTTGTATCTTCCTCTCAGATTGACCATCCGTCTGAGGGTGATACACCATGGTCATAATCAACTGTGTCCCAAGGGCTTACTGAAAGGATTTCCAGAAACGTGATGTAAACCTCATATCTCTATCTGATACAATCAAAACTAGAACACCATGCCTCTTTACCACCTCCCGGATATAGATTTTGGATAGATCCTTCACCGTATGATTTTCTTGAATCTGAATGAAATGGGCCGACATCGTTAGCCGATCCACTATCACCCAAATGGCATCGTGCTTCTTGACCATTCTTGGGAGACCTGTGACAAAATCCATCGTTATCTGCTCCCACTTCTAAACAGGGATTGGTAAAGACTACAACATTCATGCCGGCCTCTGATGTTCTGCATTGACCTGCTGATACGTCAAGCATCTCAAAACAAACTCATCCACACTTCTTTTCATACCAGCCCACAAGAACTGCACCTTCTGCGCTTTATTGATTTTATGAATTCCAGGAAGAACAACCCAGCTAGAATGATGATACACCCAAATAAGATCCTCATGAAAAGAAACTGGTAGAACTATCTGATTCTGAAAACACAAAACTGGATCTCTATTCAGTTTCCAACCAACAATGCTCTCCCCACCATTGAGCCTCGACCCCATGGTAACACACTCACACTCAGATATCTGTTCCACTGTAACCAGGCCATCAAAGTCAAAAATCAACAGAACCAGAATGATGACCGCTATATCACCCTGTTCCTCACATTTCAACCGCATATCAGCTATAACCGACATCAACTGCCACTAGTCTGATGCTTGTTTTACCACCTGAGCATATGATTTTCTAATTAATGCATCTGCCACCGAATTTCCCTTACCTGATGTGTACATTAAGACAAAATCAAACATCTAGAGATATTCCATCTATCTCCATTGCCTCCAGTTCAAATCCCATTTTGAGAAAATGTGCTTCAAGCTCTTATGATCTGTATATAGCTTGAATTTATCTCCGAATAGATAATGACACCACACGTTCAAAGCATAGACCACTACTTCCAACTCCAAATCAGGAGTTGTTTAGTTCTTCTCATGCACCCTCAACTTCCATGAGCCATATGCAACCACATCATTACCTTGCATGAGAACGCACCCAAACCTGATTTCGATGCATCACAATACACCACTTACACTTTTCTTGATTCTGACAAAACCATGATTGGTACTGATGTAAGATGACCCTTTAGCTCTTAAAAAAACTACTGACACCATTCATTACACTAGAATGGAACATTATTTCTTTTCAAAACTATCATCGGTGAAGCCAAACGTGAAAAATCCTGAAGAAAACACCGTTAATACCCACCTAGACAAAAAAACTCCGTATTTCAAACACATTCTTTGGAATTTTCCACGATATATCATTCTCTATATTTATAGGATCTTTTGAAATGCCTTTTTCAGAAATCACATGTCCATGAAAACGAAATTCCTGTATCCAAAGGTCATGATTTGACAAATTGGCATACAGCCGATGATCCCTCAAGATCCTCAGCATTGTCACCAAGTGCTGCTCATGCTCCACCCTTGTCTTTGAATACACCAGAATATCATCTACAAACACCACCACAAATGAATTCATATATCTCTGAAATATCCGATTCATTAATCCCATAAACACCGTTGGAACATTCGTTAGACCAAAGGGCATAAACAGATATTCATAGTGGCCATATCTACTTTTGAAAGCCGTTTTAGGAATATCATCCTTCCTCACCCGCAATTGATGATATCACGACCTCAGGTCGATCTTTGAGAACCACTGGGCTCCCCTCAACTGGTCGAACAAATCATAAATTTGTGGAAGTGGATATCTATTCTTTATCATAACTTGGTTAAGTCTATGATAATCAACACATAGCCTCAAAGTTCCATCCACCTTTTTCACAAAAAACACTGGCTCTACACACATAGACGTGCTAGGCTAGATAAAACCTTTGCTTTCTAACTCTTCAAAAAAGATTTTCAATTCCCATAATTCAGCCGGTGCTATCCAATAAAACAGAAGTGAGATTGGACTGGTCCCCAGAAGGAGATCAATCACAAACTCCACTTCTCTTACGAGAGGCAACCTAGAGAATTCTTTAACAATAACATCCATTACCTGATCTACCACTGCCGGAAGAACACTCTGCTCAACATTGTCTACCAAATCCAACGACAACACCTCCAACTGATACGATAACATACCCACTACTGGTTCCAACAAAATATTTTCACCCAAGCATTCATTCTTCTCTCTTGTAAAGAAATGTCTAATGCCATGGTGTGTCATAAAAGCCACTGTTTGCGCATCACAATCGATTGAACCTTAAAAGACACCAGCCAATCCATTCCTAGGATAACAACATACCCATCCATCTCAAGCATTGTGAAATTCCACACTATCTCAACCTCACCCACAACGATACAACATTCTCTATACAAGAAGGCTCGACACTCTCTTCAACCTAGAGGAGTTTGAAGTTTCAAAACTGAGGGCAACATTTCTACCCATAAAACCAAAAAATCAACCACACGTGCAACAATAAAAGAGAGTGAGGCACCCGTTTCAAACAACACTTGCATCAAGGTAGAATTTAAAGGAATAGTATCTCGCACTGTGGATGGTCCCGACTGATCATCCACCACAACCTGCTTAGCTCCGAACACATGTTTGATTTCCCCACTCTGCTCTTTATTTCTCTGATGAGGAATCATGGTATTCCGAGAATCACTATGAACCACTTTACTCTACTGAAGAGGGGTATGCTGTTGTCCCCGTCCTGTCGAAGCATACAAAATTTGTGATCCCTGAAGAGTGTCACACGCACCCGACCATGTATCATTTTGACAATAACGCTGCAGATGCCCCATCTTCTTACTATTATGTCTTGCTCGAGGTTGTGCTGTAAAATCACGCTTGATGTGGCTTGTAGAACCACATTGAAAACATCCTGGTTTTCTATGGGGATTCAATAGAATATTCACCGACCCTTCAATTGAATTATATGCCATATTCCCGCTCTTGGAATACGTGTCCCTCCATCTCTTGAATCCAACATTAGAGTTCCCACTATTCCCCATGGGTACCACCATGCTTCCCCCACCGAGAGCTCCCAACAGATCCCACTCAACCACCGAGGATCTATTCACCATCTCTGTGTAATCATATATATACATAACCAATATATATGAATAGATTTCTTGCATTAATCCTGCTTCAAGGATCCTTTCCTTCAACGACGTGCTACCCGCCACCTCGGGTGCAAACCGTACTAAGTTCATAAACTTAGCAGCATACTCCGTCACAGACATATGTTCTTGCTTAAAACTGAAGAAATTAGTCATACGCAGAATTCTGAACGTATGTGGGTAGAATTTTTTATTATAGAATTCCTCAAAGACTTCCCACGTCATACCCTGGTCTGTCTCCACTTAGACTACCAACTCCCACCACTAAAGGGAAAGATCTTCCAACATATACATGGCCAACTTCACCTTTTACTCTACCGGTGTTCCCAAGAACTTGAAGAGCTTATTCATTCTATTCAACCATTCTTCTGCCCTCTATGTCTTTGAATGACCCCTGAAGATGGGTGGATTCTGCTTTTGAAACTGAACCGCATGATCCACATGCCTTGGTTCATCCACATTGATTCCACTTTCCATAGCTTGGAAAGCTTGCACTATGAATTGCACTAGCTGCTAGTTCACCTGAGGCTCAGGTGCTACCACATTCTCAATAGCCTCCTCTGTTTGGTCTCTAGGATTCCTACTCGGTTCCATTTCTATAAACAAGAAATAGAAAACCATGAGTCTCACTTTCGTACACATCACAAAATCCCATTTCAAATCACATTACACAACACTATCACAACAAGGCTTTCCACCAGTTCACATTTTCTACAAGTACCATCTTTCAACAATTTGAAAACCAAACCATTTTAGAAATACCAATTTATTCAGATTACAATTTCAAAAATTCCGATCACATCATAAATCATTATACCCCAATGAAATATGAATCCTAGAGGGAGGTCATTTCTACCTTATATTCCATGCACATCTCATTGGCTACACCCATGACAATGAGATTTCCCATGACTATAAGTGTCTACAAAACACTTATGTACACAACTCCCTGGTAACATGATTTTTAGAATAAAATGGTTATATATGTCATTTTATACTATACATTCCATGTTCCGACAATCATACTCCTTGATACCATCCCGACTCAAGGAATGTAAGAGAACGAATGTCAACACCAATTATGAGAATCAACTACAATGGACCGAACCAACTAATACACCTTGGAACACCCCTCCCCTACCTCATTTACATGAGGAGGCTGTGAGGGATACTTGGCCTTAAGAGATATTCCCATGATGCCAATGGTTAGCAATAAATGTCGAGGTCTTCAAGATCATGTTGGGGAACAATTTTCCCTAAAGACAAAACCAACCAAACCAACAACTAATGATTCTTGCACATTCAATCCCAAACATGTATTCCCAAAAGTCAACCATGTTGTTCCAAAATACAACCCAAAAACCATAAAACCAACCATATCAGAGTACAAGTGAAAACTAAACAACAAGTACTACGAGCCATGACACCCTCATAGCTCCACACCAACCTCCAAGCTTCAAGCTCCACCGAGACATCACAATGCACTACTAAAGGAGGGATATGCCTTACCTTTTCCCACGTCACGATATACAACATCTACAAAGACACCAACGGGCCAAAGAAGGGGGTGATTACTAAAATTTAGTAGGATTTCTCCAAATGACTTCCCTACACATGCCACTAGGATAAATCCATTAGCACATTTATATAAAACAATTTTTATAAAATAATCACAAGTGCAACCATTACTATAAGCCAACCATGCTATTACCAAGCCATCACACCCAACCCAAGAAACCAAGGGAAATCCAACCAAACATGCCACAAACCATTCCAACATTTATACGTTAGCACAACAATTTCATCTTACAAAGAAATGCACAATAAACAACCAAAACGGTGGGACTTCCACCCAACCTGTTCACCCATTCATACTAAAACAATAAAAATAGGGGTACTTTCGCCCAACATGTTCACACATTCACAACTAGCGGTACTTCTCGACCACTACTCATATGGTTGTTCTTCCAACCACTATCCATCCCCTTTTTATAGTGAGACATCCCGCGCACTTCCATATAACATTTCAATCAAACCAAACCAAGCATTAACCCCCCAAGGTCACAACAACATGCAATCAACCAATTCCATTGCATATCAATCCACTACAATAAATCACCGATTTATTGATATACATTTTTTTTATGCCAAACAACATTTCAATAAAACAACCATATTATTGGAAACCCTTTCCTTCCAAAATTTTTAAAAATAGACCATATCCTCCCATTTTAAAATCTTCATTTTAAAATATTCATTTTAAAATCAACAAGAATAACATTTCACCATTAAACACCTTTTTCCCCAAAAATCCCGAAAACATCACCCAAGGGATTTCTAACCACTTTCACATAACAATTCACAATTAATTTTTCAGCACAAAAATTATTTGTAACTATGAACCACCAGTTCCAACAAAGTGGAGTCGAGAGAGAAGCCACATACCTTTAGGGTTCTCGAGAAATTGACCCACAAGCCACCGCACCTCAAATCCGGTGAAAGCACCACTGAAACCTATCTAGATCCCCTTTACCTAACATCCAAAAGCCATAATATTAACATCCAAGGAAACCACAACCCTTGATCTACACACAACCAGTGTAGATATAGAAAACCAAGAAAGAGAGGGATGTAGATCTAGAGGAAATTACAATAGAAACAAGAGGAGAGACTTACCCGGGAGAAACCACCTTCAAACCACCTTAAAACTCTTTGAAACGCTTCCAAATAGAGTGGGAGATCACCCTTAACCCCTAAGAATCAAAAATCCCGAGTGAGCCAAGAGTGGGAGGATGTTTGGATTGAAATAGTTTATGCCCAAGGGATCCCGGAACTTATGACCCTATTTCTATGTGGTCACACACTTAATCCACACAGTTTGGAAAATAGTGCGCTAACCGTGCGCACGCAAATGACTTGGGAGCAAGGGTCCACATGGTTTCCTCGAACGGTTTGGAAAACTATGCGGAGGCTGTGTGAAGCCTACTGTCTCCCTTTCATGGTTTCATGGAGAATCCAAACGGTTTCCACTAACCATGATCAAACCGTGCACCCCTTTAAAAGACACCAAACTCTTCCCAAACCATTCCAAACTCTCCCAACCTCTTCTCAACTCATCCCATGCACTTTAAACACATAAAAATTAATAAAAAAGGCCACATACCTCAAACCGAGGGTACTACACATTTGTAGAAATAATAACTGCACATAATTTTTAGCATCTTTGTTTAACTTTTATGTAACCTAGTATGACTGATTCTCAAATTCTACTGAAATATATTTTGGTTATCTGTATAAAATTTGTAAATGTATTATTCTGATGGGTATTTTATAACTGGTTTGGTAAACCCTAAAATTTTCATCAATTTTGAGGTTCTAATATTTTTTATTTGTAATAAAAATATTTTCATTAATTTTTTTGGTCTCCCAATTATACAGTTCCTCCTACCCACTAGATTGTAAGTGATAATGAGTTCTTGTAAGGTATATAATCTCATCCTTTGAAATAAATCCTTTTATGGATTAATTTTTAACATTTCTACCCGGAACACTAATGAGAAATAAGGGATATCCAAATTTTAGGAATATGTTTTTTCTTATAAAATGAATAAATAATCAGCATATGTTAGGGGTGGTAGGATCTTCTTTTGCCCACATTGAGACATTTTCCAAACCGACCAAGATATAAAAAATTTCATGATAATTTGAAAATGACCCCATGAAATCAAATTTAAAATTTTTATACATCTAGGATAAGGTTATGTGGAATTTTTTACTTTTCCAAAGGGTTTCTAACCAATATCACCTATCACATATTTGTAAAAATATTCTTGAATTCAAATGGAGTGTGGGTAATAAAATCCACATTGATTAATTATTGATACAATATGTTTTGACTCGTGATGTCGACCAACCAATTACATATGAAATAATTCTAGGAGGATTTGAATTTCAACCACTAGAATGTAGCATCACATAAACACATCAGTGTAGGGCTTTATTAATGGTGTCTCGTCACTGTAATAGTGTACAAAATTGGAAAAAAAATTATGTTTCTATTGATAGTAGAAATATGGGTAGAGGGATCCAGTTAGATGATAGTTTTCTATGTCAGTTAACCAATGTCATTATGTTAAATCCGTATTGAAGAGTATTTCATTTTGTATATCTTCTTCAACACTCATCTCTTTATTAATAAAAATATTATGAAATAGAAGTCTATAAATATGGTCATCAATGAAATTTTTAGTTCCTTTAATGTTTTTGGTAAATATGTCAAATTCATCCAGGAGTAGGATCTTATTAATAAGACAATTTTTTACATCCTTTGTACTCATAATATATTTTAGTCCTATATGATCAATGTAAACTATAACATTTGAGACCACGAAATATGACCAAAACATATCAGATTTGAATACTACTTCCAATATCTCTTTTTTCCATGTTGGTGTAACTGAAATTTTATTTATATTGGGTGTGGATTCCATACTAAATGGGGAAAACGATATGTCTAACCCACCTTCCTAAAACATCATCCACAGAGAAGTCACTGGTATCACACATCATTTAAATTTGTTTTTCAAAGTCAGGAGAAACAATGAATGGTATAACCACCAAGCAATTTTTCATAGTATTTAATACCTTACAACAATCTTCATAGAAATCTAATGGAATGTCTTTATAAAATAAGTGTATTAGTGGTCATAATATGTTCTAAAAATTCCTTAATGATGTATTGATAGAGTCCCACAAGGCCCAAAAAATGCTTTATGTATCTCAGAATTATGGAATCATGAAACTTTTTAAATAATTTAATTTTTACTATTTCTACTTCCATGTCATTCATTATAATTTTATATCCATGTAAAATTCATCTTTGGACCATCAAATAACATTTCTACCAGTTTATCACTATAAATTTCTCTTCACAATATTGAAGAACAAGTTCAAAATTTCTAAAGAAATCATTGAACGATCATCCATACACAGATAAGTCATCCATGAAAATTTCTATAAATACCTCTTCCATATTATGAAATATATATGTCATGAACCACTAGGATATTACTATTGAATTTCACATTAAAAAGGACATCTTTCAATAGGGGATGGTTATTGAATGGAAATTTTGATCATATTTTTTGAGTAATCAACTTGGATGATAGAGATTTGATTTTATTTGGAATATCCATCCAGAAAAGAATATAATTTTTTCCCAGTTAATCTAACACAATTTTGAACAATGAATTGGATAAGAAATGGGACATTTGTAGTTGTTTTATTGATAGTTCTAAAGTTGAAAAAAACATATCATCTAGTAATAGTTCAAGTTTGGATTGATTCATTTTCATCATTTTAATCATAGTTAAGCCACCTTTATATGGTATAACATATTAAAGTATTACCACTGATGTGAAGGATATAAATTATTATAAAATCATAGATAAGTTTTAGAATATTTTTCTTTATGACTTCTTCTATTAGTGGGGTAAGTCACCACTAGGGTCCACATTTTATCTGAGAACATTCCTCCAGTCTAATATTATGTGTGAAAATCATTGTACTGACTCCCATGTTATTAGAAATCACCCACAAAATTGGAATTTTATGCATCATAAATTGTTTTATTTTTTTTGTATTCTTACACATGATTCAGATTATAGATTATGATGATGGAAGCCCAAGAATAAGTACTTCAATGTGCTTGGAAATGGAAATAATTCTATGTTTGGTGTCTTAAAAATTGGTGGTATAAACTATGGAACATTTTCTCTATTAATAGGTTCAATGTAATTTTCTTGAGCATATTAACTACACTCTTCTTCATTAGTAGATAGAATCACTTTATCATCTTCAATAGATAGAAAATCATCAATTTCATTAGTCGTAAAAATGTCTTTATAAAAAAACGATTGACTACATTTCTTGGATGCTTTCATAAAATTAAACACTATATGTACGTCAAAAACTCAAAAATAAAATTATACATTAGTTCAAATTGATCAACGCATTAGTGGGGGTGAGAAATAGTCTCATCAGAATTATTAGGCCATCCCCCTTTTACTCCACATCATGGATAAGAAAATCAGTATGAAATATGAACATTCAATCATTGACTAAGACATCCTAATGATATCCCCAAGGATACATGACTCATTGGACTTAAAAATAAAGTGAAACACTTATAGGTTTAAAATACTTGATTATTTATTTTTATAAGACAATCATTAAAACTATGTTAAAACATACACATAGATTAGACAATGCCCTTTCAAAATTGCATGTTTCTATGGTGATGGCGATTCAGAAGCTATAAGGGTCTCTCATTTTTTATGGGATCTTCCACTGCACAATTTTTCTCATTAATTATTAAAAGATATTTCTCTTAATTTCTCAATATTATTATTATTGAATAGTATATTCTTCAATAATTTAGCATAAGTAGGAAAGATAAATTCTTTTATTGAAGGGAATATTTATATAGAGGTTCTTGAACGTCACTAAAAATTTCTTTTACATACATTCTATATTTCTTACCCTAATTATATCTATTAATTCAAAGGGGCATGTGTGGTAGAAGTTCCACATAGATATCTTATTTGATGGGTTAATCTACTTCTTTATTTATTTTCATATATTCCTAGTTTTTAAATTCAATGGATTTTTGTGTTCTCATATTACTGTCTGTATTTATGATTGCTGCACTTGATTCTGGTTCATCTAACATCGTTTCCTTTAATATGTATGGATATTTAAATTTCTGCTCTTTTCACTGTGATGAATTTTTACATTACCATCCACTCTCATATTTTTATTATTATTGTGTGGAAACATACTTCATAATAGATATGAAATATTATTAAAGATCATACATACTTATTGAAAAATGTTACAGAGAGAAACCTTTTATTTCATCACACTCTATTGAGTAGTAATGTGCTGGTCTAATTTTTGAATGATATTCATAAGCATATTTTTAATATTTGACTATTGATGTGGTAATTGTTGTTTCTGCATTGATGGATCTTGTGAAAAGTGATTCTGCTAGGGGGATAGAAAATGATGACATATATGTGGAAAGTGTTGTTGTGGAAAACGTTTTTGAGGATGAGGTGCTGGAATTTGAGGTGGGTACCTAGGTGGTCTCTGATTATGTGGTGTTCAATGACCACACCACTATTGAAAATAACCTGGATTTTTTATTGTTGCTAAATTGGTCTTTTGGGTAAAATGGATATTAAAAATTATGTGGTTGTTCAAACTGTTGTGGTAGTTGATTATAACTTACACAATTAAAATATCAGATCTAGAAATCTTCAATACCTACTTAACATTCCTATTATGGTTTCATGTCTCTATACATTTCACAAACATTAAACTCCATATTATAAGAAATAAGTGGCAACAATGAATAAAAAACTGAAAGGTTCCAATATTTTTCACGGGGGATTCAAATTTGGATACATGGAGGGTGGTCTATTTTACACTGTGAATTCCACATTGAAGAGGTCTTCAATACCTATTTTATATAGTTTAATTTTATGGGGCCTCAACCAGATGTGATCGACCAACTCTTATTGTATTGATCATAATTCCACCATCAGCGGTGACATCTACAATTGTCCATGTCGTGGTTTGTAGGACCTAGTATAAATTTTTATGTTTTAGTCACACAACGAGCATTTGATGTGGGGTCTTATGATATATTTAATTAAATAAATCACAATCCTCTTAGTATTATTCATCTTCCACTCGAGTGATGTTTTGGATGTCACTTTATATTTTATACGTTTATATGTGATAAATATTTCTCTCTAAATTTATTGCCCAAATAATCCCAAGGAGTGATGGACAACAGAACTTGGATTTTAATCCAATCCATGTCTTTTTCATATAATGATAATGGAAATAACTTAACTTTGATAGCAATTAATGACACTTATTGGTACTGAAATGTGCTACAAACTTCAAGGAAATTGGATATATGCTCATGGGTATTTTCGCTCTGATGTCCACTGAATTATCCCATTTTATGGATCATATGAATTAATCCACCCTTAATTTCAAATGTATATTCTTTTATAGGATGGTAAAAAATGCTAGAAACAACGCTACTAATAGACGACAATCTATAATATTTTATTATTCAATCATATACCAATAATTTTACAACTTTATGTTTTGGTGGAACATATTAATCATTATAGTGATTAATCACATAAGGACTGTTATGATGATCCAAGTTTAAACCATGGAATTTAAAGAAGGAACTCTCTATTTCATGATGGACATCGAGTGGATTTTGATATTCTAGGTTCCTTGAATGGGTGATAGGCAATGGGATCAAAAAATAAAATAACAGATGACAAAAGAAACTATTCTGCAAAATGCAGATTTTGAAAATAAATTTTAATGGGGGAAGAGGGTGTGATGAAATCCTAGGTTCGTACAAAAGTTAACTATGCCAACGAAAATAGTTTACTCCCCGGAAATAGTGTTAAATTTGATAGACCTATGGAAAATCATTTATTCAACATGGATGTGATCAGAATATAAATTCATATTAAACCCAACATGAACTACTAACTATGTATGTATAATAGTAGAATATGGTATTGAACCAATAGGGACGAGCTAGAGATGGCTGGTGACCTAGCTATTTGAACCTAATAGTGGATTCCTCACAAGATTCTAATGAGTTGGGTATTAAAATAAGCATGAAGATAGAAATTTAGTACATCGATAGAGGTTTTTGGATCTATTTTAAGGATAATACACATAAGATAACCATAAATATAAAAAGGTAATGTATATTTTCTTCAACTGTGTAGTCATTGAAAATTCACCAATTTATCTTCGGTCGGGAAAATTGGATCTACCTAGATAGGCCCCCACTCTTTGGTCCAAATTTGGTATCTAATGAAAATTTATTAGGTGAAACTAAAAAACTGTGAAATAATTAAAACTATTTTACCTTGTTTAGTTCATTCGAATTAGGATAGGTTCCTTCCCTTACAATCTAATGGAATGAATCATGCAAGATAATGAGATTTTATTTTAAAAAAAATCAAATTCATTAGATAAAAAATTACCCAGGTTTTGATTTATAAAATCATTAAATATTTTATATCCCTACTCTCGATCCATAAACCTAGGTGGGATAACTCTTCATTGGAAATGAAACATTAAATATGCAAATAATCAACACAATTGAATCAGACATAGAAATATTGACATAATCATGAATATAATTGTATTTTATTTCAGTTAAAGTAATAAATAAAATCATGGATGTAGAATAATGATAGAAATTAAAACATTATAGATAGGGAACAAATAAGAAACATGGAGTTTAATATGTAAAGAAAACACATTGAACTATCAACATGAATTGATAATTTTTAGTATAAAACAACCTTTGAGACACTATAGTGAAAGATGAATAAAAACACCCAGAATAATAAAATATGTTAAAATATATACAAAGGTAATGAAATAATGAAGAACTATAGAATGTCATCTTGTCTTAAATATTTATAGGCAACACCACCTTAAATTTTAACATGTTTTATGCTATATATATGATACATTAACACTGTTAAACATTGATTAAAACTATAATTGATAGATATCTTTTATTTAGTCATTTTATATAAACATGATTTTAGGATTGTTAAAAAAATTCAGGGGCTTTGACAATAAAGGATTTTATGGCATATGTAGAGAACATACACACTAGTTTTTCTAATTTTGGAATCATTTTATGAATTGAACATGTTTCACAGAGTAATTTGAAATTGGAATTTCGTGATGTATTTACACTATAAATTAATTTTTATGGTGTTAAATGACTGAAACTGTAAACTTTAATAGAAATTCCCCTTTTTCAACATTAGCTCAAATTCATTGTAAAATGAATCATAAAATCACAGAAAAATAAACAATACAAGTATTACTAATAATTAATTGAATCCAATCTGTGTATAGTAATTAATATTATCACTCATGGAAGCTTTGGAATCCACATTTCCATTATATAAAATCAAACCCCATTATCCTGTGAATTATGATGTGGTCATATCCATCAGTTCTTATATGTAAATAAATTATCATCAAAAAAATTAACAAATCAAAAAACTTAATAAGGTCTTCTAATATCCCAATAAAACATCACAAGAACAAGGATATCAGAAGGATATGAAATTGGATTCATCCATACCAATGCCTATTGGTTAACTACCCTATCCATTTTCATGAACTAACAACTTCTCAAATGAAGGATTCATCACCCAAACCCATACTCCAACTTATTAAGTATCCTAATCCTTTGCCTAGCATGAGTACTCCAATCTAATACCAGTTTACCAAAGTAGGTAGGCATAATCGAAACCATTCCACATGCCATGGTTTTTATGAAACAAAGAAAAATTACACAATTTTACTTTTTAACCAGCCAACCACATCCATATGGACTCATCTATCCTCTTAAATCCTAAAATAAGAAAATTATTTTGCTAAATCATTCACCCACATGCTTGTTAGACCATGTAATAAAATAATGGAATTTTAACATTACAAAGAAATAATACCATGGTTATACAGGAGAACAATAACCATAATACTCTATACAATTCAATGTTGAACAACTATATCCCATAAAACAACCCCACACCTTTATAATATGGGAATTTACAAGGGAATTTAATAATAAATATACAAAAAGGGAATGAAGGTCATGGATGGTTTTGACTAACATATATAGGACCCTTGTAAAAAACACTTTAAATAGATGAATAGAGAGTTATATGGTTCGTAGATTCCAAGAGATAGATCATAACAATGTTTTGATCAAGATGGTGTTAAGGAATGTTTAGATAATGGAAATAAGGGGATGAAATTATGGGGTTTCCCCAATGAAATCTAGAAATAAATGGGAAGTTTATACCATCATTGGGTACCTTTTTCTCCAATGTCCACATTATTCTCCACCACTAGCTCAATGGTGGGACACTAAGCCCACTTTTAGTGCCACATGGTACCTACTGCCCTTCCCCATAGTATATGGTACCCCTTTTTAGTAAACTATATAGTGGGTGACCCATATGACCCACTCTAAAAGGATATGAGAACCCCCTAACCCTGTAATATAGACTTAAATAACCAATAATCATCATAAAAATCTATAAATGATCCTCGGATTCATATATTAAATTTGAGGCTGATTATAGTATAAAACATTATAGATAGTACATTACTCAAATCATGATAATAGAAAAAATAATTAAAAATTTATGATGTTTACAATAAATTAAATGTAGAAAAGAGTTCATGGAACATATATCATTATAAAGTGTTACAAGGAAAATTTTTTCCACATCATCAATGATTAAAAATTATTTATTTCATATTTTAAATAATGAGATTTATAAATTATTTTTAATTTATATTAAAAATTAAATTAATTTAATTATATTAATATTATGTTTTAATATTAAATGTCTCAAACCCAATCATTAACATAGTCCTTTATGGGTATTTAGACATTAATTTACATTATTTTTAAAGGATTTGATCTTTAATTTAATTAGATTTTAATTATAGTATAATATATTTCTATATAATGTTTTTAAAAGATTAATATAATGTGTTCATATATTAAAAATCATACAAGCATATTATTTATTAATTATTTATATATTTTAATAATTATAAATGGGATCCTAAAAAACCATGTAAAATTTATTATAAATAGTTTTTCTTAGAATATAGTTGTGATTAGATTATATTTATATATTTTGTAATGTCCACAAAAGAGTATTTTGTTTATAATGGGATTATTTATTAAATTTTCATAAATATTTTCTTTATCTATAAATATATAAAATGTTTGGTTATTTAATTATTCTATATTTATTTATTATCTGTGAATATAAAGTTCTTTTATTATGTATTTTTTGTATGATTTATTTTAATGTGACTAAAATACATCTTATGAATACCATAAAATGCCTATAAAGAGGTACAAGAAATGTGTGTTCTAATATTTAATTTCATTCATCTTGGACTATTTTTTTATAAAATAACTTCAATTATAATGGTTAATTATGTTTTATGAATATTAGGTATTAAGATAATATTATATTTAAAATCCTTATTGAGTATTTACCTATATATTTCAAAAATATTTGTTGGGAAACACTGGTTTGGGGACATAAACTATATAAAAAATATGATTAGTTTGAAATTTATCACACCATTTTTTTACGTAATATTTTTGTTTCATATGATTCAAAAAATTTATGTGAAATGGTTTTATATACTTTATTCAAATGATACATTTGGATATGTTTGAACGTGATGAACTTATATTTTATGTGATTAAAATAAATCATTTTCTATATAAAATAATATATATTAATATTTATTGAAGATATTAATTTATTTAAACGTATAAGATGAAAAATTTAATTTTTAAAAGAATCAATAAATGTATGGGATATATGAAATAAAATAGTGATATTATTAAATAACCCATCCTAATAAAAAATTCTTGATTTCATCACTAGTTAACACTTAAAAATACATTTATCGTTAAGTAAAAGTGATACTTATAAGATTAGTTATCCATAGATTATAATTTTTATGTAGAAAAGTTCTAGGTGGCCATAATAGGATTAGGTTTCAATAATTGATGTGACATATGTGTTACAATTAGTCTGGTGGCCTTAATAAAGTTACATGCATATAAGAATAGATTTGGGATAATCCATATGATTTATTTTGTTAAGGATTTATCCACTCAACAATCTATGAGTCATATGTAACTTGATTGGAATGAATTTTTACCTGAATAGATAATAGGCGAGAGAAATGCTAAATATAACTGACATTTTTATTGAAATATAGATCATAACCCACTAAAAGATATGATATAAAGGGGTTATATTTTAGTATACAAGGATTCAACAAAAATCCATATATAATGCATAAAAAACAAGATACTTGTCTAATAAATTTTTATTTTTAAATAAAATAACATTTTCATCAAAAATGAAATTTTGAAAAATATTGGAAAATAAAATGCTAAATCATATAAATTTAAAACTCTATCATTATATTTGACAAATAATTTTCAAGAAAGATTAAAAATTTCACGTATTAAAGAAACCTTTACCAAAATATCCTACAAGATAATTTGTTCCATGATCATATCATAATGCATACCAAAAAAAAAATAGGGATTCATTTGAAGTTTCTAATATAATGTTTTATTTAATCAATACAACATATTAATATCAATATAAGAATATGGATACCTATAAAATTAAAAATATATTTAAATATTTCTATGTAGAAAATATAAGACATGATATATATGAGATTATAAGATAATTTTTTATAATAAAAATTATTAAAGGAACATTAGTCTACGTACATATACTCAATATGATTGGGAATGTGGTTTATTTAGAGAGGATGATGCCTGCTTGAAGTTTATAATTGGATTAATATTTTGTTCTAATGTCATTGTTTTAAATGTTTCAAAAAAAATTACAAATGATATTTTTAATTATTTCAATAACTTGTTACCTAATATCCTTATTATGTTGTGGGTAGATGAACTAGGCTTTAGAGGTCTAAGATCATGTATTATAAGGAAATTATAAAAGAATAAGGCTATAATAAAAAGAAAAAAATTAAATCCATTTTATGATCTAATAATATTATTATGTTGTTTAAACAAAAGGGAAGCATTAATAAGTAATGAAAAATATTTCATTATAAAATAGTTACACATTAGATTTGAAATGATGTTGAAGACCTAAAAAATATTTGAGAAGTAATTTTGGTACTCTACATCATGTATTATTGTTATAAAAATATATTCTTCTATTTTTAAGGGTACAATACACAAATTTTATATTTTAATTTTTTTTGGAATGTTTGTTGGAGTTTTAAATTTAGAAAAAATTGACAGAGGAATGTGAAATTTTGGTTTTAGTGAGAAATAAAAGGTTTCCTCTTTAAGATGAGGTGAATCAATTCATCTTTATGGATAATGTTTAGTATGATTTTTTATTTCATTATATCATTTATAATAAAGAGAGTACATTTTATGTAAAAATAAATGTTGTTATATCTAATTAATGTTCATATTAAAACACATGGTTAATTTTCTTGTGCACTCTACAAAATAATTTATTAAATAATATAGGGATAAATTATATTTCAAAAATAATAAAAAAATACTTTATCAATGTTATTAAACATGAAAATATAAGATATTTTTAATGTTTTTCATGAATTTTCTGAGTATAATTAAAATATGATGTATTAAACCATTTAAAACATGATTTTAATTTTTTCCCCATAAATAAAACATATGGGTTATGATTAAAGTAAAAAAAAGTAATTTTGTACCAAGGAAATAAAAAAACTAAGAAATAAAGTGTATAATATCCATATAAGATTTTATACTATTTTATATAATTTAAATATTAAAATATCAATCAAATATTTGGAAAATATTGACTTTTGATATACCTATTTAATCTAATGTGAATGTCAGTATTAAAAATTTATTAATTTATTGAATATTTATTAAGAATTTGATTGTTATATATTTTAATTTAAAATATTTTAAATTTTATATACTACCAATGATCGTAAAACATTATTTATTCTTATAATGAAATATAAGTATTTGATTTTTTTCAAATAATGGATGTTCATATATATTATGATATTTGAAATTTAATGTATATATATTTGGATATAGTTCTAAATGTAATGAAAATAAGGGTCATAAATCATAATCTCACTATTATTAAAAAATTATTTATTCAATGATTTTATCTGATTAGAGTATTTTAGTAATATAATTAATTTATCACATGACTACATGGTGATTTAGCAAGTGTTATACAGTTAGGGATTGGGTGTTACACTGTTAACATGTTCAGATATAATGATATTTGTAAAAATATGGTTATTAGAGTCTCTAAGTATTATAATAAAATGAGGATGACACTTATGTTTTTAGATTTTTTATATTTTTTGAAAAAAATATTTTAAGAGTTCCCAAATTTATTATATTATACAGTATAATTTCAATATAATTATTCATTTTTGTGTGACTAATATATCATAATGAGTAAAATGATAATTAATAACATAGGGTTAAAAATATTGTTTTCCATATTCGATGTTTGTGATGGAATGAAATAAGTTACAATAAAATGTTAGGACTAGATTGAGTAAGGGAACATATAAAGTTATTGAGTTCACTCATATGATCCCAAAGGGTTGTAATATTCTGAATTTTCTTAGTAAATAATGAATATAATTTCATATATTATGTAATTAGTATATTAAAGGTCCATAGTTGTCCCATTAAATTATGTTATCAAGTGACCTCACATGTAAATCACCATAGTTCAATACCTTTATTAATTCACCCTTGACATTGATCTATACAAGAGTAGATGGGTGTGTTTTCAATCAGATGGTAGAAATTTCATAACAAAAAATGGGATATTTCATCATAAAAGGAGGGTATGGAATTTATATTTTTTGTTAGGTTTCACTATGGAAGATTATGATTATGTTATTATCTACAGGGATGAGTGAAATTAGACGTAGTTATTTATTTGGTTAGATAACATAAAATGTATATATTAATCTTATTATGTACTTAAATAGAGAATTAAGAATAAATGAGTAAGCCTATGTGTGGATTTTGATATTTTGTCTTATCATTATACTTGATATCAGAGAAAAATAGATTACATGATTATGCATAGTTTGTTAGATACACTTGGTGGACCCATGTATAAAAGCACATGTGTTTGATGTAGATTATACTAGATACATTTATAAATCTAATTCCCATTGATTCTTTTATTGATGATTATGTTTTCATATAATTACATATTATTATTTATTAATTGTTTTCAATATAATAATTTAATCTAATGTCGTAAATAATGGGTTTGATAATGATTATGAGTTATGTGATGATGTTTTTTATAAAAAATTGACATCTTAATAATAGATTATCTAAAAATAGTTTTTTAGGGCATAAAAAAGCTATTTTAGATTTGGTTTTACAAATTTCAACATAAAATGTGTCATAGTGTGAAATTTATAAACATACTATAAGGAGTTAGTTCTTATGGGTGATTAATTGAGTATTTCACTAAATAATATATATATATATATATATATAATATAATATTTTATTTATTTTCATTTCAACAAACTCTAAGGGGGTTTCAATTTCTCGTCATTTGGGTAGGTTATTGAATTAGGTTTTTTGAGATTCGATCTAATGATAGGTTATTTTTTCAACATTTTAGTGGTCTAATGGAATCTTTTAAAAAAATGCTTTTATTTGGGGAAGATCAATTAAATAAACTCATCGTGAGAGAGAGTGCTCGAAGTATCGTGCATTATTTTAGGCCCCTATTGTATGCTAGTGAAATATAATCAAAAGTAGGGGGAGATGGATTGTGTTGTTGTCTAATATTGATAAAAATTTATTTCAGGTAACCACAGATAATTGTTTTTTAAAATCAGGGAAAATATGAAAATTTTCCCTTATAAATTCAGACCCCATTCATGGGAACCTATTTTTCTAGTTTATACAATTGTTAAATCTATATCTATCCTCACCCATATTTATAATCCTCTCTCCCCATGAATTCATAGGATATTGGATAATTTTTCACATTAGTTAGACCAATAATAATTCTTTTATCTTCCCTTCCTCTTCTATACACCTTCTACTATTTTTGGTTGGACTAATTTACAGATTTGAATTGTAAATTCCCCAAAAGAAATGTGAAATCACATCAAAACTGCTTATCATATGTATCTGGTGTATAGAAGAGTCATTGGAAATGTATTTTATCATTATTTCACATTGTTCATCATGAGATATGATTCCTTGTTTTTTAATTATTTATGAAATTAGGATAAATTGATAATCAATCTAGTTTTACAATTAGATATTTATATGGTAGTTAGATCAGGTACATGTTGAAAGTGTACCAAACCATGTTACATAAAGTTTCAACATCATAACATTTCCAAGTCAATTTGGTATTAATTAACCCCATTAAGATATTCTATTAAAAATAAATTGATATACTATTTTTCAGTGGTTAATTGTAAGGAGTTTTTTTATCTTGATGGTGGATATAACATGATTAGATTAAATAATTATACATGTACTGAGATAAGTTTCATTTTCGGATTGAGTATATTAATTATTTTTGTTACTTTATAATTATGTAATATTTGTATTATTATTATTTTCATAGTTGTGTGAATTTTCATGGTATATTTACATAATTTGGACTTGATCATGCCTGTAAATAGTCAATGGGGAATGTATTGCATTCTAAATAATTATTATTGGTACCTTCATCATATGAGTTTCAGTGGCCCATATTGTGGATTATTTTTTATCAATAGTTAATTTTTGAATGGTAAATGATGTATTTTATTTATAATGTTATATATAAAGATATTTTTCTAAACTTGATCTTCAAAGTAGAATAGTTAAAATAATTTTTAATGGTATTTAATGGTTGTGTCATATATAATAATTATTTCTATAAGAAATGTATATTAATGGAACTTTAAAATGAAAATGGGTATTTAAATAGGTGGTTCTAAAAATTAATTTCATAACAAAAATAATGATTTATCCATGTGAAGTTTCATGAGATTTTAATTAAAGGGCCTAGTTTTAAAAAATTTAAATGCCATTCCATTTTTTAAATTAATTGTAAACGAAATTTGAGTTTGACTAATTTCAATTTTTAGGGTTACCCTCAAGATGGTGAAACCTATTTTTACCAATATTTTTTTCCTTCGAAAACTTATATATTATGGTTTCATTTAATGTTTTCTTTTACATAATGTTATCTTCAAATCCATAGGAGAAACCTTCCCATGTAATATGGAGTGGTTCAATTGGTCTAAGATACCATGTATGTTTCATTTTGACATATATTAATTGGAAACAAGATATATATTTATATATGTGGGCTATTAAAGGACCATAAAGTAACCATTACTACATGGAGTGAGTCCTCAAGTTTGGTGATGAATAAAAGAGTGATCAAATAAGGTTATTGATCTACTCATAGGATGATGTTTTGTGGTGAGAGCAACTTGGATGGACTAGAGAAATGGTGAGGGAGTTCCCCGTTATCTTTTATGAAGTGATTAAACTTTATGTTGTTATTAGTTGTTGGTAATAATCTATAGTTCTATTAGAGTTTCCCACTTGATTAGTTTTCATTGGTCAAGGTGAATGATCATCTTCATGATATTTTGATTGAAATTTAGGCATGAAATCATAGGAATTTATCCTAGTATTATGATAATCCTTAGTATGGATATAAATATTGGATTTGGAGATGCTAAAATAACTCTTTAGTGTTATGGGATCAGATGAGATTGGGTTCCCACATATTGATCATGGATTTTTCTAAACTGATATAGAGAAACTATGCGCATAACATATTCGGTAGAGTAGATAATGAATTATACATTGTATTTGGAGGAGATAATTCACTAAAAATTGTGATCATGATATGACAGAAATTTGAAGAAATTGATTAGGGATACCTTGGAGATAGTGTTTGGGTGAGTTAATTGTAGTTTTCTATTAAAGATGTATCTTGTTTTAAATATTTTTAGTAGATTGGATTTTCTTATAACACAATAAGTGTTCTTTCACATATGAATTAAAACATGAAGTAAAATATGATGATAGTTTAGGTAGATTTGGAGGATAATTCTAGAAGATTATTATTGATTGCATGTTTTAGAGATTACTTGAATCCAATCAATGTTTCGACTCAGGTCATCCAATATCTATTTCACACTATTTATAATGAAGTTGATATGGAATCCAAAAAATTTTGTGTATCCTACGTGCTATATGATCATGAAATTCGATGTCGGCCCCACAAAGTCTTATGATATATCTTATAGAGTTTTAGGTTCTCTATAGGTAATATAACTGACCAATCCAATGATTAATGATGATACAAAACGATATGGGTCCTGATAAGTGAGATTATTATTACATGTTGTTAGCCCACATTATTTTTTATTTTCATTTTTATGTGATTTTGGTGATGTTTTATTTTATTCATTGGTCCCTCTTTGACGACCCTTTTAGTTTTTTGTTTTCATTTTAAAATTGATATTAATGTTTGGGACATCTTGGATTACCCTTTGTTTTAATTAATGAGATGGTCATATTTTCCAGGAAATTTTGGTTCTTGATTGTTCATTATAAGTGAAGTTACTGATAGGTTAAGTATGACTCTAATATAGATTCATAGGAAGGGGAGTTAATACCCCTTGATGACTATATATATTAATATGAGAGTAACTATGTTGTATTACTCCTTTTTTTGAAGGTTTATGAATCAACGATCACAGTATTGTGGGGCCTATCCTCAGATGTACAGTTCCCGTGATGTCAATAGGGTGTTTTTGACATTAGACATGGGAATGAGATTTCATGTGAATGAATTGGTTATTTTTAAGAGTGGGTTGTGTTTTAATCACCATTAACTTGAATTCACATCCACTTGATCACTAGAAATTAGTGTAACATGGTGAGTGGGTAAATTCAAGGGGATCCCTAGACACACCCCTTACCTCAATACATGGAATTTTTTTGTATGTGTATACATTCATGTTAACAATTCCTAAATGGATAATTTTTTAAATATGGATATATGTCTTGGGATGAATAGTTTATTGGAGACTGTTGATTTGGTAGTTCATTTATTGTATTTCAGTTCATAGGCCATTGTATTTATTTTTAGTTGTTTTATTTAATATTTATTACCTAGTATGACAGTATTATCTATTTTATTATGCATTGTGATGTATATTACAATTATTTTTCTCTATGTATGAATTATATAGATTGTTTTTTTATTTATTATAGTATTTAGTGGATGTCTTCTTGGTTCTTAATTTTGATTCTAAATGTTTTGGGTATGACCACCATAGAGAATAGTCATTCCAAAATTTTCTTAGATTTGGTTATGACCATTTTGAGTCATATTTGAGAAAAAAGTTTCCCCATTATAGTGTCGATAGGAATGGTAGGTTCACTAAGAGGGGGTAAATAAAAAACAAATTTTTTTCTTTTCAATTATGATTTATTTTTAAATCAATCTATGTCACTTGTTATATTGATTGATTTCAATGTCTAACTCACACACACACACCAAGGAATGAAATAAAACAATGAACACTCATTGTGCACGATTCACAACTCGCCACATTAATCTAATACTTGTGTTGATCTAGACTCACCCAAGTCTATAAAATATAGTATAATTATCGTCACATATAAAAATATTAATGGTTTTTCCTTTACAAGTGATATAAAAATATATCATCATTGTCTCTAAATGAGTCTCCTAATAAAATATAGTATGGAATTTTACAATTTAGTTATGGATCATCATTCTTACTCAAATTATTGACTCCTAATCATATAATATTTCTCCCAAACCAATTATCTATTAATAATAGGTGTGATTTTATTATTCTTCAACATATATCATTGTTATGATGATAACACACACCTAGAGTATTCTTATTTCTCTTTTTATTATTCTACATAAAATTCATTAAATTTATCTCTTATTCCTATAAACACTAGACTAAACACAAAAATCATACATGATACACTCTTTATTTTTTAATAAAAAACTTAGTGTATCACTCTTTACTTTCCTACGACATACATGAATGATCTCAGTTCAATTTATATCACACATTACAAACATCCTTCTTCCAGTTTGAATTTGATTTTTCAAATACAAATTCAAACCACTAACTTATTTTAAATTCTTCTTCATATTCCCTTTTAATTCATACTTATTATTTAGTTAAAGTAATTTTAAAGGTGGGATAATTAAAAACTCATGTCATGGCTTCAAGAATCATGGAACATTGAAATAATTCTCCACAACTAAAATGAAAAATCAATTTTACGTCCCAACACAAAGAAAATTATTCATGGATCAAACTGTATAGGGTCCAAATAATAAGAAAAAAATTATTTCTCATTGTTTCTCATTATTTTAAAAGTAAAATTTTATATTATACAATATTTTATGGTAATGTTTCAATATAATTTCAACGAAAAACAATTTTCTACTTTAGATTATATCAAAAATTCAATTTATGACATTTAATCTACATTACATCAGAATCACATTTATCTAAAATTTTTATTTTTAAATTATATATTAATTTCTATATAAAATTCAATTGAAAATTATGATAATAATTTATTTTAATCCATGAAAATTTCTTGAGAACTCATTTTTCAATGTTTATAACTCCTAGAATTATTTAGAATTATCATTATGAAAAAACTATATCACAAAAATGCATTAAAAAAATGAAATTGACTGTGTGTAAATGCTTATGTAACATAAATAATTGTTTTAGAAACAATAATGAATATTCTTATTTATCAATAGAACCCATGAAAATTTTATTATCCTTAGATATGGAAGTTATGAATTTCTGAATTTACTAAATTTATAGATTTTTTCTTAGAGATACTCATAAATCCCAATATAATTAATCTTAATTTATTTTGTTACAGATAAATTTTTAATAAATTATTCAAACATAATCATTAGAACTAGCTTAGATACTCTTAAAACAAATTGGAAATTTTCACATTTACACATGTCTTCTTTAAATTCACTCTTAGGATTTAGAAACATAGCCATTTTTTATTCTGATTTGTTCAACGCAAATATAATTTCTATACGACTTTAAAATTGTTCCAAAATCTTCAATAATATATTCAAAAACTTCAAAATATTAAAATAAACATAACATAACATAATATACATTATTATATGTTTGTTTTAATTTGATTAATATATTGACCAAAAATTCCTACATAATAAACATATCCACTTCTTATTATTCAATTATTCTTATCTTGTAAAATACCACATGCTATATGATTATTATTCAATTATATATCTCAGTAAAGAGTATTTGGGTTACAATAATCTCTTTTAAGGTCTTAAAAACTTTAGCTCTCACCATATACATATATATAACACTTTTCCCCATCAAACTCCCCCTTTATATTTTATTTTCAACAATGTAATTTAAATCTCTTTTAAACACATTAAAGATATAAAAGAATCATTATTTTTTAATTATAATCCTATAATATTGAACATAGTGTTGGGAAAATACACTAAATAATATTATAATGTTTTACATAATATTAATTTAGATCCTTCTTCTTCAAAACCCTTGAAACATATTCATACTAACATCTCTTGATACCAACTATGAGTCAAAACATTTTCCTCTTCTAAAAAATATCCCTAAAATAGATTTATAACAATTTCCTAACAAATATTCTCACTGTACATATTAGAGTATCACCAATGCTAACTTCAATGATTACCACTTTTAATAACCTTCTATAAAGAAATTATATTCATAAATAATAAATCATTATTTTATTAGGATAATCATATATCTTTGTATTTTTATTGATTTAAATGTACTCTTCCTTTTTGAAAAATTATGTAATAAAAATAAAGGGTTATTTATGTTGTATTATCCCCATTTGAAAAAAATATCCAAAGAATGAGAGATATAGGAGATGAAACATTATACCTTAGCCTTTGATGGATGAAGGATGGAAATTTTTCTTCAATATCTACAGATTGGTATTCAAATCACCCTTTCATTGTTAACCACATTGAATAACAAAGTTCTTCATCCACTAAAATTACTAATTTTTATAACACAACTTATCTATTCTTACGCAATGGGGAATTCTATAAATTTTTGTCTTAATTTTTATCCCATTCATTTATAAAATATTTACACTATTTTCATGAAATGGTTGCCCATTCCCATTCATAATATCTTTATCCTATTCATATTAATAACCCATATTATTTATTTATTTTTGATTCGAGATGTTCTTCAATTTTTTCATTTTAAAACCATTATATACATCTTAACATATTCCTAATTTGTTTACAAAAAAAATTATTCCTCACGAGTTCACAAATAAAAAATAATTTTCCTAGAGTATGATGTCATTTTATCATAGAACATACATAATCAACATCATGATAACACATAAATTTGACTAAAATAAATACTCATTGTCTTAATCTTATATTTGAGATAATCTTATTTAATTTTTCTACACCCATCAACAAATAATGTGTTTTCTAATTCCAATTAATTTTATCAATTAATTAATATACTGGTTACTATAATTTTTAGGGGACCAACATTAAAAAGGGACATAAATGGTTTCTCAATCTTTCTAAAATACATTAAGAGCCCCTAATATCCTACTATATATGATTTTTATCCACTATAAAAAATATATGAATAATTATTTTTCATATATTTCCTATGGAACATAACCAATGAAATCATTCTCTATTCCTTAAACTTTATTCTCTAAGACTTTTTGGTATTATAGTTCATTTAAAAAAATTAAGTTAAAGGGATTATAAATTATTTAGCATGGTTACCCTTCTGAAAATATATTCTATAAAACTATTCTAACAGTTGAGACGTTTTCTCAATATTCTTTCTAGATTTTCCAATTTGGTACTAATGATTTCAATTTTTAGTGGAATGGTTTTCCCTAAATCATTATCTCAAAAATATTATAGGGTTATATACATTTTTTCAATCTCACATATATATATATATTATATGTTCCCAAAGGCTTTATAGTCTAAATAGTATCAATCAAACTCATAATAACCTATAAAATCTACATACATATGTAGTCACCTTCTATTCTTTCACTTTTTAACCATCAATCTTGGATCATTTTTCTAAACAAAATTTATGGTACACACTAAAAATTTCCAAATATACACTATATATATTTCTAGAGATTTATGAGTCACCATTTTTTGTAGTTTTATATTTTAAATTAGTTGTCTTTATACTTATAGATTTCTATGAATCTTTTTATTTCTCCATAAACCTATTTCTCAAAAAATTTTACCTTAAAAATATATTTTAAAAATAATTTATACGATATCTATAAAAACATGATTGTTTTATTTATTTTCCTAAAATAATATAATCATTTTTTATACTTAAACTTATTTCATAATATTATCGTATGATATTTCTCCAACACTATGATAAGAGTTTTGAATATTGGGGTTTTCCTTATCTAATTTATTTTCTTCACCTTTAAAAATGTTTTTACAAAAAAAACTCTATATATTTTTAATTGAAATTCCTTTTCCATTCAATATTTATCTTCATATCAACATCAAGAAACTTCATAAATTTTTCAATCTCATTTATCAATATTGTATAGTTTCAGAACTATCATTGTTGATGGATAATTTAAAACCCTTATTCATTTCTATGGTCACCTTTTCAAGTTTATAAATCTTTTATATACTCTATTTTATTTACCTCTTCATTATAAACCCCATTTTTTCTCTTTCTCACATTCATCATTGATTCTCTCATTACATTTGAAAAATTATTTAGTATTCTTTTTGATTATTTAAATTTCATCATATTCACTAGATGATTCTTTCACTTAATTATTCCCACTGAAGGTATAAAACTCACAATTAGGTAAGGTGTTTATTTTATTTAATATAACTAAATTATTACCTTTATTATTAAAATCATTCATAAATTTTCTATTCTTCATGTAAGTTCATTCCTTCTCATGTTCATCATTTTTGTCTTTATCTTCTTATTTTTGGACAATTTTCAGTAAAACATCCAATTCCCCATAAATTTAAAGAATCAATGGTAATCTTCCATGAAATTTTACATTACATTTTTGAAAACTGCTTGAGAAAATGAGAATTTTATTATCCCACATTAAATATACATCTTCAACAGATTTTGAATCTTATTCATTTAAATTAATTTATTTTCTGATCTAATTTTTTTTCAAATACTTAAAAAATATTTATATTTCATCCTTGGTCATATTCATAAGAATAATACAATTAAAAATTATATAATAAATAATAATAATATATATATATAATCCAATAGATGGGTACTAAGATCACCGTTTTCATGCAATGAAACCTTCACATTAGACCTACTTGAAAAATTAATAGTATTTTCTAAATAACCATATTATCTTTTAATTTTCATACCAAAACAACTTTTAATTATCACAATTTCATATAATATATTTTATAATTCATGTACTAATACATAATTATTAATCTTGAAATATCAATATCTTAATATCTAAATTTATAGAATTTCATTAATCTCTTTTTTACTCCTTTCATAAATGTTTACTATTTTCTCCCAAAATACTTTATTTATTTTTATCTCCATATCCATAAATTATTTATTCTATAAAATATATTAAAAAATTAATTATAATACTAATCTTCATTCTAAAACTTCTCAATATCTACTATTCTCATAGAGATACCTTTAAAATTTAGAATTAATCCATCAGTAGCATCCTCTAAAACATCCAACCTAATGGATAATAATTAAGGCATCATCATATCATTCTATATGTATTAATTATTCCTATAAAAAGTGGGAATCCCAATTTTTTCTAGTTTGTTAATGTTGTTAATTTTCACAATAAATAAATCAGTGACAAAATCATCAACAATAGAGTTATAATTTTTTGATGTATCTTAAACTCCAACTGATTTCAAAACCTTCATAATAGTAAACACCAATATTCATGATCTTTTTATGGAACTTAGATACTCATACACTAGTTGTGGTGGTCTCAATCATGGTGGTTTCATTAAGATGGGGGGGAATCAATGAATATTTTTTTTCTTTTTGTGTTTTATTATGAAATCAAACATCATCACTTACTATGGTGAGTGATCTCACTACTTTACTAATGCACATTAAATAAAGAATTAAAAAAACATCACTCAATGCACAATGTTCACTAGTAAATATTATTATTTACTCATTGGAATGATATTGAGTCACCTAAGACTGTAGAATTCACAATAATTACAATCCTAGATATAAAAAAATAGTTTATATCTTTTAATCAGGATACTAGAATATTGTAGTGTTATCCCCCAACAAATCTCTAAAAACACACACTGTTGTCTCCTACTATTGACGATTTTCATTATTTTAGTAATTATTATCTCCAAAAATATTATATTTATTATTCACATATTAGATATAAATAATATATGTGGTTATATTCTTATTTACAAAAAATCATAGTTATTATTATAGAAAACCCAATGTTTTCTTCTTTCTCTTACTCAACTTATACTTGTACTGCTTGGAAGTACTCTATTATTCAAATGTGAACTACACTACAAAAACTTTTATTACATGTTACACTATTTATTTTGTAATACAGAATATAATATTACACTCTTTACTTTACTAAAACAGTAATGAAATATATTTATTTGATTAATTACATATATAATTAGAATTCAGCTTCATGTTTTAATTTTAATTTCAATTTCAAACTAATAACTTAATCTTAATACTTCTTAAACTTTTCTTATTTATCATGAATAATTTTTAGTTAAAGAAAATGTCTCCATGGACTTAGAAATAACTCAAGGTGTGGCACTATGCATCATAATATAGTCAACTAGTTTTCCTTAACTAAAATGAATCTTATTCTTCCATCATGGTGAAAAACACATTGTCTTTATCGTAGCGATATTTATTTATTAAAATAGAATGAACATTAATTCTTATGGGTTATCATTATAGAATAATGAACATTATTTAATCTCAAATACTGTACGGTCATGATAAAATATAATTTTTATGGAATGAACTATGTTGTTCTACATATCATATCACATATTTCATTTGTGATCTATCATATATGAAATAAACTTTTAGGGGAAAATGAAATAACAATTCTAATTTTTTTTAAATTTATAAAAAATAATTCTTCATCTAACTTACTTCACAATTTACTGGAATCCTTATATACATCATGAGGGAAGAAAATTATATCTATTGATCTCATACAACTATAAATAATAACCTTTATGAAAACCAAATATCATAGAATTAACTATTGAAAGCATATAAGAGACTGATGGAAATTTTCTATCACATAAATAACTCTTAAAAAATTGATTTACACTTTTGACTACTCATAATGATCCTTGTGGAAATCATTTTCCTTGATGATGGTTCTTATGAATTCTATACATTACCAATTATCTCGGTATAGTAAATATTATGGTTCATAGACTAAGATTCATATTTTGTAAATTGATCCAAGTCACTCATATAAACAAGAATACTTACCCTTGAAAAAAATCTATACTTTTTTTCCTTACGTATATACATTTGGTGTTTCTATTTAAGCTCTATATATTTTAATTTTATTGGGTGTTATTATTTAGATCTATATGTATTTAGATAATTTAGCTATTGGCCTTTAATTATTTATCTTCTATGTTCTATTACTTTCAAAGAACCATTTTCATGATTTGAAAGTCTTTAATTTTTATGATGTTCACTTTATCATCACCCCACAAAAAAAGTTTCCATATCCATAAAAAACGAGAATACCTTGGACTCAGAATAAATATATACCTAATCCTTAGAATCAATATGTGTATATTCAATTATTATAAAATTATTATTATCTCTATATTTATATCATTTACTATATCATATATCCCCCATAATTTATTTAATAACTAATGATTATAAACTTATATTCACAAGGTATGTAGCTATATTGAGATTCTTTTCTGAAATCCCCAAGGAAATTCTAGATTGATTTATCATATGTTAATCCTTATAAGTAAACATATAATTCATCCTTTAATATAAAAGACATTATTTGTTATTTCAAAAACTATCCTCAAAATATTTATACTCTTTTTTAGATTATTTTTTGAATTTTGTATTTGTTTTATTTCCCAACATTATCAGAATGATTACATTTTACGTTATGGGATCCTTTTCATTGAACCATGTATTTCAATTGAATAAAATTATGAATAATAATAAAACATATTTTTCAAAAATTAAACCCATAATTTTTAAGTAGCATCATAAATAAATTTTAAAAATTAAAAGAGACTCTTAGGGACTAGAAGTTGGAATTTATAAAATCATCTAAGTCAAATAGACCAAAATTATATGCTATAAACTTCTATCTATATATGTTTAAATACACCATTAATTATGCTACCATAAAATGAATATAAATAAATCCCATTTTCATGTGATCAAGTTTCATTATGCCATTGGATTTTAAAACATTACTATTCTCCTCAATGAGATGACTAATCCTTAAATTCAAAGTCACCATATCTTTTGATAAATTATGTTCATCCATTTAAATCCCATATAAACTTCTAGTCAAATTATACTCTTGGAAATTTAATAGTCTTGAAACTACCCATGATCTTTAAGTCAATTCATAGCATACATATGAAAATCTAGTCTCATAACATACTTCATCAAGTTTTCCAATAGAATTTATTTTCTTTCGTAGTCCCTAGATATGTCTATCTACTTTTAGCTTCATGAAACAACCATTCTACACATAGATATTAACATGAAATTTTATAACAATCTCCATAGATTTGTTTTACTCAAAATGTATTTTTCTAAAACTTATACACACATAATTTTTTAATAATTTCTACTCCCCATAGAATGTAATGATCCTTTTATACTAATTATCCATGAATCCATTGGAATTTTCACAGTGGGAAATAGAGTGAAAATTATTTCGTGTATAATAATTGAATTTAAAATTGAAGAAGTTGAATTTATTATATATAAATACTTAAGACTCACGAAAACCTATTCAATATTTCTTTACTACATAAATCCATATTAGGTTGACCCAATACTAGTGAAGAATCCGAATATATTCTCCCAAATCTTTTATTTTGATGTTTTCTTCTGATTGATTTTACTTTATAATTACCATCATCATCAATCAGTATTAGAAGTTTAATTAGAGGATGATTTTACATCAATCCAACTTATTTCCTCATTTTGGACATGGTATCATATACCCTCAAATACCAAAATGGTTTTTCTATTGGTATTATTAACAAAAATCACCAATGAATCCCAACTCCCTAAAAGAGGTGAAAATCACATCATTACCCATAAATCATATGTAAAATATAACATTACTTATTTGAGCTAGCCACATATCATGTTAAATTCATTTACCTGATCTATCAGTAATCGTTCCTCTGAGATACATCAGTTGAAAAACCACCAAATCATGAACACATTTTCTATCATTATGGTATTATCAGATATATCTATCATGACCTTAATAAAACAATTTATCACGTTATTTTATCAAATTTTGATGTAAATTTACATGAAAAATACATCCTCACTAACTCTAGAGCCCTCTGATTCATCTACCCTCATTCCACCTCCTCTATTTTCTATAAACAGATTTCAGTTATCATATTATCTTGGTCATTTTAAATTATATTGTCTTATATCTTTATTCTATATAATCTAAAATCTAATCCATTAAACTTATTTACCCAAACCATTTGATTATCTAAATCCATACCTTATATTAACCATGAACCACAACTTAAATATGAAATTCTATATTGGTCAGAGTGTTCTTGTTTACTCACCCGAAAAAACCCCATTTTCAAATACCACTTACAGGGAATACAATTCATGTTTTTTTTAATAAAACCATTGGAATCTATCCACTTTAAAATAACGAAATTAACCACGAAAAATAATTCCACTAAATGATTTGCAATATATATTAGTCATCCAGAAGAAACCCATTGAATATGTATAATGAAATTATGTAAAATATTATCCCTAATCACCACTAAAAAATTCAAATTTATAGATATACATAATAAAAATTTAAATAAAAAATGGATTTATATAATGTAATAAGAACACAATGAGTTACATGCTTTAAACAATGTTCCCAACATATATTGAAGAATAACTGCTTCTAACCTTCCCATTATAATCAATATTAGTAATCATACCAATAAAATTTATCTCTTCTATATATTCATGATTTTCCCTTTTAATTATAAAAATATATTCTTATTCTGAGGTCTCATGAATTTATATATTAAATTATAATCATTTAATAAGTTAAACCGGCTCCCCAGAAATTATTGTCAATATAACCTGCGTACCTAATCTTTGATAAGAAAATAATAATTCTTCAAATTCTATGAATATTAAAGATTCCATCACACCATTATAACTCTACAAGATGATGTGATATTTTGGTGGCCTTACTTCCCCTAAAGAGATCAAATTGTCATTATCTGCACATCAATGTGATTCAACTTTTACTGACTAAAATTTTGGTGACCTATATCTGATAAGACAAATCCAATGAACATAAATAGGACTAAACAACAAAAAAAATATTTATGTACACGTATATAAGTTTATGTTTCTATTTTAAAAAACATTACGTTATTATTTTTTGTTTTATTTATCAATACATGTAGCATATTAAAATTCAATAATTCTAAAGGGGATTTGGGTCAGTGGCCATTGTATATATTTATTTTTTGTTATATTTTATTTGTATTATCCATTATGATAAAATTATCTATTTAGTTATGCATTATGATGTATATTATAGTAATTTATATAAACTTATTGACGCATCATATAAATTATTGTTTAATTTTTTATACTTGTTATAGAATTCCCTCTTGTATCCCTATTTTATTTCCATGTATTTTTAGTATATCTATTATTCTGGTTGGTCGTTCTAAATTTTAGGTAGAATATGGTATGACTCGTTTGATTCATATTTGAGTAATAATATCCCCATGATTATTTACTTCCATTACCATTTGTCAGAATCCACTGGCATATAAAGAGGCAAGCATGGGGTCATCCAGCCCCGCAAGCTCAGTCACTGTTTATGTGGTCTAAGATGAGTTATTATAGTAAAAAATTTAAGGGGATCAACTCTACCCTCTGTGGTTATTTTGGAATATATATCTTATAAATATATCATTATCCAAGTAATTTCATAAAATATGTGATATTTAATACTACTATTACTTTTTTAAACATGATGATATCACAATTAGAATATATATATTTTAGGATAACGATATATTGTCACAAACCATCCTGACAAAGATATCAATATGGATTGGTGATGAGAATGATCATAACCCCTAAATCCTATTATTGATATTACATGGATTAGTGATAAACAATATTTGTATAAGCCTCGTAAATATGAGGAATTATCCTATTAAAAACGTAGTTGATGACTATGTATTAAAAAAATTACCAAACTATGAATAATGATGAATTCATAATCAACTAATATCATAAATTTTATATTAAAAAAACAATTTTATAAAATATATAAATTAAATAAAACTACATATAGAAAAGAATCTTCTATCCCCAAACATGTAAACGACCTAACCATCTAGCATACCTCAGTTGTATCTTAATGGAATCCCAAATTCCACACTTATAGTATCAAACCCTATCACTAATATGATCCAATCTGAAAACATGACCAACAAAATTTTGTAAAATATTATTTAAAATTATAGGTTTGTATATCCACATATAACATAGTCCACTGCTAATGGAAAAATATATTAAAATTTTCATCATTTATAATAATCGAATTCGTTAAATAATAATATAGTCACATTAACAATGATAATTCTACCTATGGATAAAATAAATAAAATATTATCTTTTAAATTTTATTCTCATCATAACCTTATTAAATATTATGATCAAATATATTCAATTAAACTTGTAAAAAAATTATTCCTTATAATTCTAATGTATCGGGGTATTTCATACCCAATATCACCATAAATATCACTCACCAAATAAAAAATTATGTATGGAATAATAGACATCATCAAAAATATATAAGGCCACATAAATACTAAATTCGTCTAACTCAGTCACCTATAAACCCAGTGTCTTTGATAATGAATGACTTTTAATTTGATTCCTCATTCTCATGATATGAAAAAACATATATATTCATTATAAAGTACATCAATATATTTATTCTACCACATGGTCATATCAAACACATATATACATCATAACCAAATTAATAGTTTTTGAGAGGACTAGGTATTAGGCTTTTACAACACACTAGACCTCACTCTTCATGTAGTTTCAGTCACACCTAAAAAAAATTACCACAAGTGGTGGTTTCATAGAAGTAAGTACACTTTTTTTCTAAAATAAATAATAATAATAATATATAACACATATAATCCTAAACCCATAATAAATTTATCAATTTCATTATTATTATAGATTTTTCCTAACAATTATAAAAAATTATTATATCAATTTTATCAATATTACCATCATCATATCAACATATTCATATTCATATTCAAAGTTATCACAAGGTCAAATTACTAATTACAGTAATCATGAAAGTATCATCCACCTAGTAGAACACCTCTACGGAGAACTACATATATTACATAACTAAGGTTAATCTATCTCATCATCACAATGTAAATATATGATATTAGTAATATTATATTTATCTCTTTATTACCAAAAAATTTGTTCAACAACATGTCAAAAAAATTCTAATCATAATATGATCGTCCAATCACAATTATATAGAAAATTATTTCATAATTTTCCACATTTTATATAACCATGTGTTGCGTACACCACCCTCAAATAATACAAAAAATGGAATGATCATTATAATGATTTTTATCACATTGTAGAATAATAACATGAACTAGAGTTCATATCCAACCACATCATATAGTAACTTCTCTCAATAATATGTAAAATTACAATTCATAAAAACACCATGTTTATGCCATATATATGGAAAGTCCATATTGGAAATATATTTTGAATGAATGTATATTAACATAACTTATGAATTAATATTACATTAACTATCTCAAATGTGTCACCATCATATCTCATCTCACTTTACTCATCAAATGGAACATCACTTCTCACTATCATGGATAACATTAAATATCTGTGATATTGAAATATCCCATTTCATGTATTTTATTACAAATAAAAAATTCATATTATAATAAATAATTTATATATTTGTTTGTTTATTTCTTTATAATATTATAAATATTTGGAAGCCTTTGGGGTTTTTAATGGTTGGGATAAAATTAGGAAAACATTGATGATTAGACTTTTAAATTTTGTGTCTTGTCATTAATTATTGGAGTGGGACAAGGTTAGTGAAAACTGTGTAAACTCTACAAAAAGAATTGTGGATTTGGAAACAAGGAAATTCATGGTTGGAACACAGTTTCCTAATATTGTGTCCAAAAATTCACCCTTCTCCAGTTTCGAAGGTGAGAGTGCACAGATTACCAAATTTTGGTCTAACTATATGGCCAAAACCATGAATCTCTCTCCAAAATCCTAGTGGGGGTGCATGGTGACTCCCATGGATACCTATAATTGTACATACAAACCCTTTAAATCATGTGTATAGGTTATTAATCACTTGAAAATATTAATTAAATACCCACCCCCACCCCATTATAAATTTTATACTACTCATAATGAAACCTAATCTAACCCATTAGAATTTTATGGCTTTATAGAGTGGACTTTGGAAATTATAACCCTTGTCTACTTTGACCGATGATTTTGTGAATGAAATTTATCTCTCTCTGAAAAGTGTAATCTCCTTGAATTAGAATCCTCCTTTGTTCTCATCTCTCCATATATGAGAGTGATGGATCCTTATGTTGTTTCTCAATATAACCCATAATTTTATGTATTGTAATTATAGGGATTACACTTTTATCCTATTCTCCTTAATCATTCCATTATAAATTCCAATTTTAGGTGGTTCCATTATTTTGTGATTAAAGGTAGGTGGTTCTGTAAGGATTTTCCCTACATTTTAAAACTTTATTTCTTTTTAAAAATGAAATTTATTTTCAATTGAGTTACATGAAATGAATTTTCTTAAAAAATTTACATCAAATTTAATCAATTTAAGAAATAAAACCCTCATTGTGGGGATTTGAAAATATTGGGTGAGTTTTTAGAATAATTGGATTTAAATGGGAAATTATTTTATGAGTTTAATGGATGTTGATTCCTGAGAAAAAAACATATTATTTACATGAAAGATGGTTGTGAAAGGATTAAACATGATTCAAAATAATGATTTGGTATAAATATTGAATGGTTTGTGACATAAAATGTGAATTTGAATAATGAATAATGGAGGAATTAAAATAATTATATCCCAATGAATGATTTATTTATTTATTTATTTAAATAACATGTGAGGCTGATTAGTTAGGGGTGATTTGGACAAGCATGCTAGTGTTGGGCGGAGAAAAACGGGAAGGATGGCAAGAGGGGGGGGGGGGGTGAATTGCCTTTTAAAAAATGATTAACAAATTAAAAATCAAAGTTCAGATGCAGCGGAAATAAATAGGCAAGACACAAGAATTGATAACGGAGTTCGGCCAAAAACCCGGCCTACGTCTCCGCTCCCAACTCAACCGTTGAGAGATTCCTACTGCTTGCTTTTCAATGGTTTTAGCAAGAAACCCACTAGGCTTTGAGGTAGCACTAGGACCTATTACAGCTTGCTTTTGATGGTTGAGCAAGAACCCACTTGCTTTTAATGGTTTAGCAAGAACCCACTATCCTTCTTACAGGTGAAGGATAGCTCACCTATGTCTCAAGCTATTTAAAGGAAAGCTTGACAACCTTTTCACACCTTAATGGTGATGTGAAACCCAAAAGAAAGAGGGGATGAGAAATAGAGTGGTTTGTAGACACAAACCCAAATTATGCTCAAAATAGATAAACAAGAAAAACCATATTTGAGGAAGTCTTGGGCGCCTTTGATTGATTGGAGATGTTGAAGGCCGCTTCCAAGCTTCTTTGGTGGTGCTCTTGGATGTGGAATTGGATGGAGCACTTGGGGTTCCTTGAGGTGGCTCGCCGGAGGATTGCCGAATGATCAACAAAGTGTCCTTGGGCTTGGTTTTTGGTTCCGGTTAGTGTCCGGGGCTTCCTCAGCCTTTATTTATAGGCATGGAACCCATTGGGGGCCTTCGGAGCCGTTGGAGAAGTCTTCGGAGCCGTTGGAGGCCAAAAGAGGGTTGACTGGTCAAAGCCAACGAGTAGTTTGACTGGGCTACCGGCTGGCCGGTACAGCTCCACCGGCTGGCCGGTGCCTTGGCAGAGGAGAAGAATTTTGGTCCAGGCTCCACCGGCTGACCGGTGGAGGAGCCACCGGCTGGCCGGTGGGGAGACAGTAGCTGGCCAATTGGTCTGGGTGCCACCGGCTGGCCGGTGACAGAGCCACCGGCTGACCGGTGGAACCTGGCAGTGGGCAATGCCTCTGCCAGGTCCACCAGCTGGCCGGTGCTATCACACCGGTTGGCCGGTGGACTGAAATTCAGTCCACTTTGAGATGTTTTCTTGGGCCATTTTCTTGGCAACCTTGTGCCTATTAACAAAAACACTTGAAACAAGGTTAAACACATATGAAAGTGATTGTGATCATGAAAATCAAAGAGCGAGGGGAACGAGAGGTACAACAATCTCCCCCTATTTTGATGATCACAATCACCAAAACAAAAAATGTAAAAACTTAAATTAAAGGCATGCTTTAATGAATAAAATGAAATGTAAAGAAAAGCATGATCAAAAAGGTTTCTCCCCCAATCAATCAAGAAATTTCTCCCCCTTTGTGATTATCAAAATAGCACGGGGCATAAAACTTGATTGAGGGAAAAGAGATTTGAAAAACAAGATTTGAGATTTGAAAATCAATTGAAATTTTGGAAATTGAAAGATTGAAAATAAAAATTCGATACCAAGAGTTGAAAATTTTGAAATGAAAATTTAATAGAAAATTTTGAATTGAAAAAATTTGATATCAAATGTTGAAATTGAAAGTTTGAATAAAAACAAAAATGCTTAAACAAACCTAACTCCCCCTAAATAAAAACAACAAATCACCGGGGAGAGGTGTTTGAAACCGAAATAAATTTTGGGCCGGAGAGACTCGCTAATAGGGATTTTTCAATCCACACTTGTCTAGTGGCGGGTCTTCTCCTATAAAATTCATCATTTAAGAAAATAGTTTTGGGCCTACCATACCGGGCATTTTTGGAATTGCACTCATAGATTAAGTGCCCGGGTTTTTTACAATAATTGCAAAATTTGAAACTAGAGCTCCCCCTAAATAAAAACAATGAATCACCGGGGAAAGGAAATAAATTTTGGCCCGGAGAGACTCGCAAGAAGGGAGTTTTCAATCCAAACTTGTCTCATAGCGGGTCTTCTCCTATAAAACTCGTCCGAATAAAAAATAGATTTGGGTTGACCGTACCGGGCATTTTTGCAATCACACTCATAAATGAGGTGCCCGGGTTTCTTACAATAATTACAAAATTTAAAACTAGAGCTCCCCCTTACAAAAATAGTTGGAGCATGGGAGGAGGAAGCTTGGTTGGTGTAGCCAAGTCCATATGTGGTTCTAGAAACACGTTGAGAACCAAGGAGTTTTGAAAGGTTTTGTTCTCCGTTGGTGAATTTAGCAAGAGATTCCCTTAGATCTTTGATTGTTGATTCCAAGGAATCAACATTGGGAATGTTTTGTAATTTGAGGGACAACTCCTCCTTCTCTTTGAGAAGTTGTTCCTTTTCGGAAGAGAGTTTTTTGAAATTCTTTTTCAAAGAAACAAATTTAGAAGAAAGTTCATGAAAACCATTTTCTAATTGGTCTCTATCATGTTGGAGTTATTCATATGATAAATGATTAAAAGAATTAGAAGAACTAGAGGATGATGAGGAAGAAGAGTCGGAAGATGATACCTCATGTTTTGCCATTAGGCATTTTTTATCTTGGTCGCTTGAGGAGAAGGAGGAGATGGAGGAGCTATCACTCCAAGATGCCTTTGAAGCCTTCCTCTTTTTCTTCTTCTTGGCCTTTTTTTTGTGAAGTGGGCAAGCGGGTACGGATTTTTCATCGGGTTCTTGCTTTTGATCGGGATCTAGCTTTTGAGCGGGTTCTTGCTTTTGAGCCATGCTAGTACCTTCATGGGTTAGCTCTAAATATTTCCAAATATCATAAGAGGTAGTGCAAGAAGAAATACAGTTAAATATATTACGGTCTAAGCCACAATGAAGAGCATTCATGGCTTTGCCATCAAGCTCGAAATTTGCAATGTCGGCGGGGGTCCATTTAGACTCATCGGGAGAAGAGTGCGTAAAACCATGCATAACAATTCTAAAAATAGGATAGCTAATGCTTTTAAGAAAAGTTGACATGCGGGTTTTCCAAAAACAATAGTCGGTTCCATCAAACAATGGAGCACGACCCAATGAATGACCTTCGAGGGTTGGAGAAGAAGAAGCGGTAGAAGCCATCAAAAAGGATCTTAAATTTGAAACCGGTTAGGGTATTACTCAAATTTTGCCTCTGATACCAATTGTTGGGCGGAGAAAAACAGGAAGGATGGCAAGAGGGGGGGTGAATTTCCTTTTAAAAAATGATTAACAAATTAAAAATCAAAGTTCAGATGCAGCGGAAATAAAGAGGCAAGACACAAGAATTGATAACGGAGTTCGGCCAAAAACCCGGCCTACGTCTCCGCTCCCAACTCAACCGTTGAGAGATTCCTACTGCTTGCTTTTCAATGGTTTTAGCAAGAAACCCACTAGGCTTTGAGGTAGCACTAGGACCTATTACAGCTTGCTTTTGATGGTTGAGCAAGAACCCACTTGCTTTTAATGGTTTAGCAAGAACCCACTATCCTTCTTATAGGTGAAGGATATCTCACCTATGTCTCAAGCTATTTAAAGGAAAGCTTGACAACCTTTTCACACCTTAATGGTGATGTGAAACCCAAAAGAAAGAGGGGATGAGAAATAGAGTGGTTTGTAGACACAAACCCAGATTATGCTGAAAATAGATAAACAAGAAAAACCGTATTTGAGGAAGTATTGGGCGCCTTTGATTGATTGGAGATGTTGAAGGCCGCTTCCAAGCTTCTTTGGTGGTGCTCTTGGATGTGGAATTGGATGGAGCACTTGGGGTTCCTTGAGGTGGCTCGCCGGAGGATTTCCAAATGATCAACAAAGTGTCCTTGGGCTTGGTTTTTGGTTCCGGTTAGTGTCCGGGGCTTCCTCAGCCTTTATTTATAGGCATGGAACCCATTGGAGGCCTTCGGAGCCGTTGGAGAAGTCTTCGGAGCCGTTGGAGGCCAAAAGAGGGTTGACTGGTCAAAGCCAACGGCTAGTTTGACTGGGCTACCGGCTGGCCGGTACAGCTCCACCGGCTGGCCGGTGCCTTGGCAGAGGAGAAGAATTTCGGTCCAGGCTCCACCGGCTGACCGGTGGAGGAGCCACCGGCTGGCCGGTGGGGAGACAGTAGCTGGCCAATTGGTCTGGGTGCCACCGGCTGGCCGGTGACAGAGCCACCGGCTGACCGGTGGAACCTGGCAGTGGGCAATGCCTCTGCCAGGTCCACCGGCTGGCCGGTGCTATCACACCGGTTGGCCGGTGGACTGAAATTCAGTCCACTTTGAGATGCTTTCTTGGGCCATTTTCTTGGCAACCTTGTGCCTATTAACAAAAACACTTGAAACAAGGTTAAACACATATGAAAGTGATTGTGATCTTGAAAATAAAAGAGCGAGGGGAACGAGAGGTACAACAGCTAGGAATCTATCCTTCTAGATATAGACTGATGATTATATCTCTAACTAAAACATGGTTGTCATGATTTCCCAAAGTGGTGTTAATTTATTATGTCCTGATGAAATGAACCTTTGGAATGTGTTAACAAACTGATACATGAATTATTAACTAATTATTTAATGGATCTTATAGCTAAAAACTATCTAACTGTAGGGAATATGGCCATGGTGCTTCATTTTGATATGACTATTACATTCCATAGTTTTTTGAACTATTTTTTTAATTCCTTATATTTTATGAAAATGTAAACATAATCCCATTTTTTATATACATACAGTACTTTTGTTTGAAACAATATTTAAATTATAATATGAAAATGATCTTTAATCACATTTTTTATTTAAATTGAACCATATATGGTTTATTTTTTATCGAATTTCGGATGAAAAATTAGGTGAATTACTAATGGGATATTTTTCTCACCCTATAAATTTTCCTTTAAAATTTAATAAATTATGATGTTCCATGTAATAAAAAATGAAAAGTCTCACTCAGAGGTTGTTGGTGTGCTTTATTAATGGGACATTGGATGATGGTAGTGATTAGTGGAGTTGTAATACACGAATTACACAGTGATTTTGAGTTTTCATCTTAATCATTTTGGTGTCATATTTTGGATGATTTTCCAATTGATCTTTATATGTATAGTTGTGGTATATTTCTACTTGAGGATAATTTGGTAAAATGGTTATTCAATTATTTATCATCCATTTTTACATATTCATTGTTTTTTATTTGGGTGAAATCAATCCCTATGACAATGATTTTATTCCATAGCACTTGTATTCAAACTATGATGATCATGAATTCCCCCTTAAGATAATGTTAATACTGGATGGGGTACCGATTTACCATGGTATTTAATTTGGTTCATGGGAAAATAGTATCAAATGTTGTTTATCATCTTTCCATGATGTCAATACGCAGTCAATGATGTCTTGAAAGATATGAAGAAGTATTTTTGGGACTTAATGAGTTGTTTATGACTGATTTCATGACTAGATCTCATTGGTTAAATACTTAAGTCACTATGGGTGTTTGGTAAAAGTATATCTGAGGAATAAATTTATTTTATTCTACAATTTTTTGTATCATTATTTTAATATTTTAAAATCATAGAAAATGAATATATCTAATGGAACTGATGATATTATATCTCCTCATTTATTTAATGACTTGAGTATCCTTACTAAAAATATCATGTTTCCTTTTGACTTTTTATTGTAAAATTACTCCATCAATTAGTTATAATACACATCATGATGGAGATACACTTGAATCATGAAAATAGAAACCTCTAGTATATGATATCCTTATTGTGAGAGTGGTGCACGCATTGCATGTTTTGAGAAGATTGTTGCACATGTTGTCATTCAGGCTCTAGTAGTGGAACCTCAAGGAGATGAAAATAAATATCATTCCTATGAATTAATTTAGATAGAAAATATAGATTTATAAAGATCAAATGATATTTAATAGGTATAATAGTGGTTTCAAAATTGATCTTTATTTTCAATTCATGGAAATGTCTAGTGCAATGAAGGTTAAATGTGTTACCTTCAATATTGAAGGGCCTATCAGGAGGTGGTAGTATTTGATGGTTATGGTGAATAAACATGACTTATTAGAGTGTAAGGAAATTAGGGTTATTTTTACATAGAAGTTATATTTATTTTTGATAGTTTTGGAAAATTCTATGGAATTTATCAGTATCCCGCAAGGAAATAGGACCATGACTTAATATACATACCACTTTACTAAACATGTATAGATTTTCTTTGAGGTAGTATTGAATGGGAAGTTGATGGATTAAATACCTGAGATGGGTCTTTGACCTAATAATTGATATAATATTTCCATGTTTAAAATCCTTATATGGGTGGATGTGAAGGATATAGGTTTAATTACTAAGCTTGACCTGGACGGTAAGGCAAGTTTGGTGGATGTTCCTCTTACTCCTAGTTGTAGTTAATTTATTTCCATTGAAGTAATATTGGAGCATCATGAGTATAGTGGTGGTTCTCAATATCAGGTATCATCTAGACCTTATAGGATACATAGTATAGGCCCATTGAGTTTCATTCAAAATGGAATGATTGGTCATTCAATCCATGGAATAATTGAGGCACTAAAGATTTGTGGTTGGTGTTGTCACTCAGGCCAACTATAGAAATTATTTCATATATTTTCTAAACCACATAGCGGTATGGGATTATCATCATCTAAAGATACTACAGTTCAATATGATACTTCAAGGTATTAGGGGTTCTAGACAAATTCTTCCATAATAGTTCTTCTTCATGTGGTGGATGAGTCTTTAGAGGAACCAATAATGGTCCAGTGATAGTGAGAGGTACCATCACTATATCTTCTTTTTTTAGTGATTTCTTTATTTGATTACGTATGATATGATTCCATAAAATCAAAATGTAATTTAAATATTAAAAACATTACTATGGATCTTATCTATTATGTTATTGATATTTATATTCCACATTAATGAAGTGACTAAAAGGTCTCTGATGCCCTTCTTATAACTTTTATCTAATAGAGATCTATCACACATAGCATTTATTAGTTCTCAACTCTAAACCATAAGATTTATTTCTCAGAACGGATTTTATTATTTGTTATAAATCTTAGATTTACTCTTATAACTTATGGGACTAATTTTTTAACCATTATTTTGTGTTCCATGTCTTCTAGGAATAATGGGACATGTGATCAGGTAGGTTAGTACCACTTCTTCTGGAGTTGGGTGTAGTGATATTTATTCTTTATTTATACCTATAGTTGGAATTACTAATGGGTAAACTTAATTCTATTTTCATGGAGTTACCTAACATGATTTCATTATACTTCTTAGTATTTCCACTTATAATGGAGGTAGAGTTCTCTATTGACTTGGTACCAAGTCCCCAGCCGATATCTATTACTTTTTAACCTATAGAACCTATTGTATTGAATGATTTAAACCAATGTGATGATTTTTTAGATAACGTATGTATTCATATGATTGTGTCACATTGGGGAATTCCTATTATTATTTAAATTAAATATGGTGTAACTGTTTCCCTTAATGTTGACAACTGAATTCTCAGTCGTATCATGATAAAGAATATTTATCCATTTTCTCAGATTAGTGATTTTTTGATTAGTTTAAAGGGGGAAATAGGTTCAAGAGGATTGTTCTTCATTATTTTTATCCCCATTATATAATCATTGAATCAAATTTCCTAAACACCACCTTTCATAGAAGTTATGGAAATTATGAGTAACTTATAATTCCATTAGGTCTAACTAGTTTTCTGATAGTTTTTATGGAATTTATGAACAAGATAGCCCATGAGTATCTTGGATCATATGTGATCAAAGTTTCATATGAATTAATGGTTTACTAAACAAACATGGAAGATTGTGTTTCTATTATAAGATAATTTTTATAATTTTTTTGAGATTATCACCTTTATTTCTATTTTAAAAATATAATATATGGATTTGGGAGGTTAATTTATAAGGACATGTGTCCTAGGAACTTGGTATTTTAGTTGATCCTAAGAAGGTATGGGTAGTTATAAGATGGGAATAACTAAAAAACAATCCTAATTTAGTGTTTCTTGGGTTTGGTTAGGAATCACCACCACTTCATTAAATAAATCTCAATGTTGGCTTCTCCAATGACCATTCTCACTCAAATAAAACAAAAGTTTTTGTGGGATTCAAAAAAATAGAGTTATTTTGATGATTTAACAAACCTTTTCACTTTTTAATATATACAGACTCTTCTAGAGGAAAGATAGTTCAATGTAGTATTATATAACCTTTCTAGTTTATTTTTGTCGTAAATTATAATGTACAAAGGTCACATAATGTCCTATGGTTTCTAAAAAAAATTTACACATGAAAGTAACTACCCGACATCATATATAAAACGGATATCATTGATGCATGATATTCAGATTTAGAAGAATAACATTTTAAGAGTAAGTATTATCATTTATCCCAATCAAAAAAATATTGAGTTATATATTATCATAATAATATTTGAATCTTAATTAGAGGAAATGGTTGGAGTACCTAAAATATTTTGATTTTTTCATTTCCTACATCCCTAGTACTGGGAATGTCATTTATAATGATATGAAAAGGAAACATCCTACCTGGGTTGGGAATGAATAATTAGAATAGTGGAACATGATGGATATCTTTTATAGTATTAATTTTCAATTTATAGTGGATGATAATGAGATTCATTGGGAATGTTCTTAGTTGACCTCTTCTATTCTCAGGATAATTCTTTAGGAACAAAAACTCATTGTTTAATTATGTTGTATTTGGGACTCTCTTTATTGTGAGGAAACCATTTATGACTGGTATTTAAATTATGATGTTATCATATGCTTCCAAAACTAGAATGTTATACCTTTTCATATGAAAAACAATGTTATTGGGGATATACATAATTCCTTGTGGGTGGTGCACCCAAGAACCATGAATATTTTTTTATATTTTAGGATGATAATTCTTGTTTATAGGTGTGATTCAAGATATTACTAATTATTCTTCTCTGTGTTATACCCTATAATTAGGTAAATGATGAGAACCAAAAACCTATCAGTGTGTTATAACCTATTCGTATGCCAAATTGGACATGGGATGAAATTTCAATGTATATCATGATCTTTTTACCATGTACCCCTTGAGGGTATAATTCCATATGGGTAGGGATCAGTTGATATATAAAATTTGATCACATTATCCTAATTCATGATACAGCTAACATTGATGACATATAAAAGTTATATTTTCATGATTTCATTAGATTATAAAGATTTACCTCTATTATAGTTTTTGATATAGATCCTTTATTCACATCTCATTTTTTTATAATAATCATGGAAGTGATGGGATCTCAGGTTAGATTGGATATAATATAAAATAAATATATAGAAGTATATATAAAATTAGCTCAATATATTTCTAAATACATTCTTTGTGATGTCATTCTTGAATTCGATAGTGATTGGGATAGAAATATGGGATAGTTTTAGATTTTAATAGAAAAATAGATAACAATCATACATCAAGATGGAACCCATTAAGTCATTATTTGGTTTCCCATGTATATATGTGTTGGGTTAGGTATATATTAGTGAAGTATATTTTGTTGGAAATAGTTTTTTTCATGATACAATGATAAATATTATGATTGTCGTTATATAATTGTTATAATGCCTGTCTTATATAAATATTATGATGATCTTCATTAATTCCTATTTTAGTTTTTAGTTTTAGATCATGTTTTTTTGAGAGGATTGCCTCGTTTTAGTAATTAATGGATTAAGAAATAAAGAAAACAATCACCATAATATATGGGACTATTTTAGATTGATGATAAAATTGGAATGGTGGCTTATAATTTGAGTTTTCTACCTCTATTGATGTCAATCCATTACATGTGTAATGTATCATAGATTAGATAGTATTTCATTAGACCATATCAAGTATTTAACTAGGCGAAACATAATATTTCACCTAATTTATCTATGAAGTAATATATAGTTCATATTATTGATTCTGAGATGAATGTTATTCATGGGAAGTCCGTGCCATTGGTCTGAGTGGTTTGGAAGTGTGGTTCTGATTCATATATGACTTGGTAGAATGAAGAAATGATGAGAGTGTTGTGGCCTAATCTCATTAACATTGAGTATTATTGACTATATTTTTCTTAGAATAATGGATTTATGGTTGAGTGGTTGTAGAAAATCATTAACCACTTCCAGGTAATTCTAACACATTCTTTTAATATTCTTATATTTTTGTATTGTGGTGGGTTTCATTTCGAGACATTTTAAAATTTTCAAAGAATTTAGGTTTGTACATGTTTGGAACAAGATTAGGTAGAACTATGACAGTATTCCTAGTAAACATTGTATATTTTCATGAGGATTTAGATGTGGTAAAGTTTTAGAGAAAACTGTGTGCCCTCCATAAGATACCATATGCTCTGGGACAATGGGTAATGCATGGTCACCACAAGGTTTTCTAGTTACGCAGACAAACCATGGACCCTACTCATGTGGATGAGGAGGGAGTTCACAATTGGTGAATGGTTTTTCTAATGATGTTTCCAAACCATGCATCTCTCCCTAATATATGAATGGGGGTACATGGTTGGGAACATGGTTAGTTCTAACTAAGCCATCCAAACTAGTAAACTATGTGAACAAGCTTATAATCCCCTAAAAATATTAAATATGGAACCAAACCCCCCGTAATAAATTATAAAAACCTCCGAATCAAAATAAATAAATCCCTATGGCTATTAAAGTATCTCTAGAGAGAATTTATGCTCCTACATCACCTTTACACATGTATTTAATACGATTGGTATCTTTTTATTATGAATAATATTCATGATTTGGAATCCCCATTTCTTCTATTCTCTCGTTCATTGAGAGTGGTGTATTCTCATTTTATTGGTGGATCTAACCATGATATGATGTATTTTAATTATATGGATTCCTTTTTTATACTCTTGTACTTCATATTTCCATTGTAAGTTCTCATTTTAGGCGGTTCCTAGATTGTATAATTTAATGTAGGTGGTTCTATAATGATGTTACGTATATTTTTAACTATAATTTTTTTTTACTTTAAAGTTAAATTCAACTAACATCCTTGAATTTATAAAATGTTATCTTTTTTTTAAAAGGCATGCATTTTTAACAGAAACCCTTTTCAAAAGAGTAAAAAATATTCAGTGGAATTTTATAAAAGATGTATTGAAATGAGAAATGATTTAGTGAAATGAATTGTTGTAAATTATTAGGAAAAAACAAATGGATTTAAATTAATGATATTGTGAAAGAAATGAACTACATTAAAACATCCAATTTTCTATTGAAATTGAAATATAATGGGAACTTGAAATTGGGAATTTGAACTAAGAATAATGAGACAATTTAAAGAAATATTTTCCAATGATGATTTACCAGTTGACTGAAAGAACATGTGATACTAATTAGTCTGTGGGTGATTTGGAAAATCATCCTAGGATGTTTTATACCTTACAATGGATTGATGATAAAGTATCTAACTACACAATGTTAATAATGATTTCCTCAATCGGGTTTAGATTGATTCAATCCTAATGGAATGATCCTTTATGATTTTTTCCTATTGATTCATGATTGATTGATTGAATTTTTTGAAGATCATATATATAGATACTATCTAACCATAGGGGATGTGACAATGGTAATTTATTTTTATTTGATTATTGAATTCCAGTTTTGATTGAACAATTTTCTCCTTTCAATACTATTTAATGAAAGTTTCCATTTATGATTATTTTTTATATACCTACCATCTTTTTATTTTAATTATTATTTGAATGAGAATCTGGATAATACATCCAATTCCTAGTTTTAATATAAATTGTAAAAGACATTGTTTATTTTTTATGTAATTACTTATAAAAAATTTTGTGAAAAATAATAAGCTATTTTTCACACACCATATCTTGTCCTTAAATAGTTTATTGTATATGTAATTTTTTATCCAATTAATGGGATTATGGTCTTGACATATGGAGTTGTGATCCACTTATTGCACGATGACTCTGATTTCTTGGCTTATTTGATTTTGTGTCAATGTTGTGATGATGTACTATTTGACCATTATCTTCTCTATATAATCCCTAGCTTCGCACATGGGCTATCACATGGTGTGAAGTCTTGAATGACATGCATTGTATCGTATAATGTTTCTTATACCATGGATCATTATTTGATCACCTCCTATATCATTTCTATATTCATTTCTTACCACCAACCTCACTAGAGATTGTAGATCTGGGTGGTTGAGTCTCGTCCTTTCTTTCTCTTTGATATATAGTCATAATCCTATGTAGGTAGTCACCACCATTGCGACATTTCACTACTTTCCACTAGAAACCCACAATAGATACCCCAAAATCTGAACCAATCCATCATTCATTGTAATTGTTCCCCCAAAAACCAACCTTGAGCTCACCCATACCCACTGTATTGTTTTGTATTATTGAAGAACTATCATTTAAAATTCAGATATTAGGTAATCATCATACTTTCCCAAAATTAATTATCTAGGATTAACATATGAATAATGGGGGAAGAAATGAAAAAAACATAAACATGAGGAATTGAACTCGGAAATTATTTTTTTGGACACAATTGCTTTTTATAATTAAAGAAACAGAGATATAAAATAATCAACAATTAAATCCACAGTCCCATATAAATCTAAATCGTACCCAAAATTATCATAATCTGCTAATAAATTCATTAGTTAATTGATTCATGTTCCTCATAAAAAATATAAAATTGGTACAAATACACAAAAATAGACATATTACCTTGGTTTGGATCCATCACTAGTGAATAATGAATCTACATCATTATTGTGGATGATATAATCGCGATTCATGCCTTATTGATCGATGATCCATGATGAGGTTGTTGTTCATCTGAGAATAAACCTTAAGCAATATTTCTAAAATCTCGATATTTATGTGTCTAGCGATCGGTTTTCTTCCATAGAAGCATGCTTATAAACAAATAATATGTTTAAAACATTAACTAAGTAAATAATTTTTTTTATTTAGTAATCTACAAGTTACTATGCTCAACTCGAATGTGCAATGTGCACCATGTTTATATCATGGAAAGGGTAATACTAAAGCTCTGAACTCAACAGTGGCCTTATATTTATAATCTATGTCCACATTGGGGATTTATTTAACTTTTTTAGGAAAACAATGCACACATAAAATTTAATATATTTAATATATTTCAAACATAAATTTCAGGATCAACGGGTCCCAGAATCACACATCATATCAATTCATGGTCTTGAAATTACTAATAGATATATTCAAAGACTATAAATGGAAAAAATATAGATGTTACTGGTCCCCCAACCAAGTGGAATTATGTGGGTATTGAATCAAATGGTTTAATGGATGAAATATCAAACTTTGAAATTTGATTCATGATAACAAATTATTAGTCATTACTTCCAATTATTATGGATCATTGGTTAAAAAATTACATTGAAAACAAGTACAGGATGGATAAGGGTAGAAAAATTGAGTTAAAACCAAGGATTGTTGAATAATTTAAAAACATGTATTTGGAAAACAATATAATCAGTGTCTATTTGGTTGAATTCAGAGTGTATGGAGATTCATTGTTTAGAATGAAGTCCAGTTCAATATATGTTTTTATAGAATTTAATTATATTGGAGAAATATGATGTAAAAAGCATGGATTAAATATATTCATGGATGAAAAATAAAGGTGATTCTATCCTGGAGGTATTTCTTGTATACTGTGATGTTGTGTAATTTCATATAATATATACAAAAAAAATGATATTTCTTTTGGTTACTAAATCATCCTTGGTTGGATGTCATGGTCTAGATTAGTTTTGACCTAATAAGTATGTGTGTTTTTTCTTTAATAAAAAATATTTCTTGGAACACATGTAATGTTTTCTAGAAGAAAATGAATTCATCCCTTATGTTGATTATTTATTGACATCTATTTATAAATAAAATAATTATTCTTCTTATTCAGTTGAAAATTTCATTTTTTCCTATAATCCATTTTTTAGGTCAGACCCCATCCCTTTAAAGTGTTAATTTCACCTGATTTATGAGATAAATTGGAATCTCATGTACTTTATTTATTTATATGCTTAATTTCATGGGGTCCTTATTTTTATTTGGACTCATTGATCTCATTCTTTTAAATTTTTATTAAGTAGATGAATTTGTAGATAAGTGGTTAATGCATATTACAATACATTGATTAATTATGGGTTAAACACCATACTGCCTCAATTATTTGAGGTTTTTAACTATTCATTCATTTTTTTGGTCATGCCTTCTAGAATTTTTTGTGTAAAAACAAATAAAATTTTGCAGGTGAACCACTTCAAGTGCACTATTTTTTCTATGTTCAACATATGCGGTGGGTTGACATCACATTTTCATGATAGAAGGAATAACATTGAATGGAAATTGATCACTTAATCATGTTAAAATTTACTAAAAAATGTTTTATTTTCAAATAATGATGTGATAATGGAATGGGCCATGTGTATATTTCATGTTCATGCATGGTAATATCATATGTAGGGTTAATAAACAATATATATATATATATGGCCTTAATGTCTAGTATACTTATGGGTAATATATAATGTTTAATTTTTTTAATAATGTTTATATAGAAAATAGAAACAATCCTTAAATGGGGAGAATTATACATTAAGATTCATAATTAGGTGCATTCATGTTTTCATTTATGCTTTGTAAACCCTCTTACTGAAAATATTTATTTTCTGTTTATTAATTTTTTTTTTAATAAAAATCAATATTTAATTCACTAAGGAATAATATTGGATAAATGGTCTTTAGTAGTACTACAAATAACATTCACTAGTGAAAAAATCATTGATGTTATAATAACCTATTAAAGACGACATCTATTATCACAGCTAAAAATATCAATGATAAAGGGGGTCATTTATTGACTGTAATTTATTATTGATAAATTGGCCATATTTCATTTATTTTTTCAGAAATTATAATGAGTAAAATTTATCAACATGTTTTTAACCTCGAAAAATTTACCATTTATCAATATTATTCTTGGAAATGAAAAATCCATGTTGCAGTAGTGTCACTCTAAAATTTCAATACATTATAGCACGAAATTAAAATATAATTTAAAATAATTTTAAATCAATAATTCAAGGAAAAAATTTATTATTTGAAACATTTGAAAATTAATTTACAATTACCTCGGTACATAGAATTTATCACAAACATCAAAAAAAAAATCAAAATTATTAATGTTCCATTATCATTGAACCTTGATCCATTCCAAAAAGAGCCCGATCATACTACTAGATATTGAAACAAATACCCTTACTCAAGGAAAATTCTGTAAATATTCAAAAGAAATTATATCTATAATTCCATAAAAAATTTAATGAAACATAAATATGGATAAATGAATTAATATAATTTTAATTTTAAACTAAAAATATACACTTTGTGTCATATAAGAAACACATATGTAGGATTAATGTGTGTTTGATTCCTACACATCACAAATAATTAATGCATTATTTTCCAAAAGTGTCAATACATTTGGTTCTCATTTGATCAATTTTTTGTATGTAATGTATGTTTTGAAAACAAATCCACTTTTAAATAAAAACATATACTTTGAGACAAATCATCTGAATCGACTGTTAGATGGATTTATGGGTAATTCTAACACTTGAAATATGACAAATGTATAATTTTCCTAAAAATTAATTATAATCAAAGTATTATTTATATGTATTCAATTAGGGATGTTTTTTTAAATAAAAGAACATTTTTAGCATAAAACATCCTCTTTAATTCATATTGGTTGCACCATGTGTTAGATTGATATGTGGTTGATTATTGTAACATCCCAAGTAAGTAATGAATAATAGATATTTTTACCTTTGTCTATTAATGATTAAGATAGTGTTTTAGAGGCTTAAAGTGAAAATAAATCCAATCTTAAGCATGGAATACACTAATATTCTTAGAAGATTGTTTTACTGCCTTATGATGAAAACCCCTTTTTGAATCTATATTTTGACAATTTTATAAACTATGTTTGTCAAAATAAACTTATCCTTTATGATTGGGACATCAAAATTTACTTTGTGTGAATTTTTGGTATTTTTCTGACAATGTTCATTTTTTAATGAATAGTGAAAAATACTGCATTTTACATCAAAACTGATTTTTAATCTAATTTATTTATATGATTAGATTATGTTATGAATTGGTTTTGAAGTGAAATTAGAATATATTTTTACCATTTTATCCAATGGTGGTCATTGGAATCAATTTCACTTTGAAATTAGACTTAAACTGGTGTCAATATTTTGATACTTATTGTTTTGTAAAAACAGGCTATTTTCTCTGGCAGCGGGAATTAATTATTGAATTAATTAATGTGACTTATATGATTTGAATTTTGTAAAATGGACTTAATTTTTGAATTCAGAATATCAAATATAGCTTAGGGTGAATTTTTTGTAATTTTCTGAAAAACTTCAATTTTTGATGAATAGTGAAACCACTAAGTGGTAATCAAGCAAACTGATTTTTCAGTTAAATGAAAGTTTACCACTAATGTGTATTGAATTTTGAAAATCCGACATAAATGGTTGTCAATAAGAAGTAAAATGTTGTTCAATGAGATTATAATAATTTTTTTGGTGAATAGTAACTTATTAAGTTTTTAATCGCGATTAGTGGTAATTAGTGTAGTTTAAGGTATAAATAAAGCTTTAATAATATGAAATGACCTAGGCACATGTCCCAACCTTATTGGTTGTGTCATGGCCGACCAAGACAAGCCATGGGTCAACTTGGGGACCCCATGGAGACACTTTGGTTTGGAAATGACATAAATAACTTTTTATTAAATGTTAAAGTAAAAATGACACAAACAAGAGATGTTTTACGAAAACAATTTTTACATGGGGTTATAAAGATCATATTTTTGATTATAAATAGTAATTGGAAAGATAAAAATATTCCCTAAATCATAGTATTTTTTTATGATTTTTAGACATTAAATAAATTAAATTATTTATGACATAATAATGATGCAGCGATGACATCATTATTTGACGATTTAAATAAAACGGAAAGATAATGTAAAATCTATGAACTACACATGTCCAAAACATATTGTATGAGTGGATTTCTAAGACTTATCACCTTATCCACGAATTATATCAATGTGAGACCTTTTGAAACCGAAACACATTTTCAAATAAAGTAATATTTCTTTACTTTCCAAAAGTGCCCCTCCTCTCCTCTTATAAAAGGCCCCCACCTCTACCTCATTTCACACACACCTCAAGCCTTTGGCTCGGCCAACCCCTGACCATTTACTCTCTCCACATCCCTATCCTCATCCTAGAGGATTCCCTTTGGGCAGAATCCTTTCAAAGGAAGCCTTTAGGCTCAAATCAAAAGGAGTTACACTTTTAAAGGTAATTCATTCTCTCATGTTCATTTGTTTTATTTTGTTTCTCCAACCCCCTAAACTCTTTTTATTTAATTCTTTTGTAACAACCCCAGTATATTCAATATACTAGGATGTTGTTATAAGATTTATTTAAGCTACACTCTCACACAACTACATCAAATGGTTAAAGAACATACAGTTTCCGTGGATGGCGAAATTCTGCCTCCCGAAACGATGATTGTTCAACACTCATTTAACACCTTCAAAGGTGGCCATTATGATGTCACTATTTTTATATATGATATATAATATGTTTAAGTTTTCCTTAAGATTCTGTTTTTTTCATTTTGGGCATACCTTTATGGTTCCCATTATGGGTAAACACGATATCTTCATTTTAGGAAGTGCGGACTACCGCCCCCTGAAAGTGATTTGATTCGTTAATACCACATGTGGGATGTGTAAAGGATAAATTTAATGATATTATATATGTTATTATACTTGAAATTATAATATACTCTTATATCATTATGATTCCATTCCAGAGAATACGAAATAGAAATGGAAGTAGCGTTCATGCGTACGTACGACTTACCGTCTCCATGAACGGTGCATTTCATTTCTTACCTCTAAATGTGATGTAATATTATAAATACATGTATATGATGAATATATATGATATATATGTTATCCAAATCATTAATATCATTCTGGTTATAATGAACCTTTGACCAAATTAACAACATGTAAGTGTAAGAAGTCTATTTTTGACTTAAGAACCAAATACCGACAAAATGAACATTATTAACTTAAATGATTATATGATGTTCATAACATGGTATAAAAGGAATAATGAACTTGAAAAAGGTTCATAAGCAAGTAGATATTAACTCAAGTTTATTATTCAGGAAATTAAAGAACGATCGGGTCAAGTCGGATACGAGGTATGGGATTTCGTCTCAATCTCCTTTCGTTGAGGCATATTTTATTTTATACACAACTCTCTTTTATACAGTGTATAAACCCCTTTGACTTTTACGTTTATTCAAAAGGAATCTTTTTTATACGAAGCATTTACTAAATGACAAAAGGGAATGTTTTTGTCGTACGTATGCGGCGACAACGACTTCTCCGCCATCGTGATCGTTATTTGAGTTTCGGCTTCCTCTACAAGCCATACCTTCTTTTTAAAAAGAAAAATAAATACCATGTTTTACTTTTCTTTTATTTTAGTATTGAAAATGGTTTTCATAATGTTTTTATATCAATTTGTTGTATTGATATCTCATGATTGAAATGTGGAAATTTTATGTTTCCTTTATGCATGTTTTATGTGATATGATTATGTTATGGTTCTTGGGCATTATTATGAAGACTGGTGGTTCCGTGATAAACTAAGGACAGGTCAGCCCGTTATAGCTCTCCAATGCATTGGGTAACGCGATGGAGTGAAACGTTAAGCTTTCTCCGAAGAGATTTTAGGGAATATACTATGATGGGTATTCCAAACGTAACCAAGAGGGTTACTCCCTACGTAAGAATGTTATGAATGCCTCAAGTTACCTTTATATCTTATGATTTCTATGATTTATTCATGATTTTATGAGGTATGTTAAAGTGCCTATGTTTTATGGGTAAAGAATGATTTCATTCTTATGTATATATGAATTCATGTTTCCTTTCCATGTTTTTTTATAACCCATAATGAGTTTTTATGCTCATCCCAAGTTTTTGAAATGTTTTTCACAGGTCAAGGGAAAGGTACATGATAAGATGATAGAGTAAAGGATGTGTCAAGAAATAATCCATGTTTTATTTTAAATGTGTTTCCATTGATGGGAAAGAAGAATACTATATTTATGTAACCACTTTGTTTATATGTGGAATGTAATGCAAGTTTTATGATCTAATTCTCTAAAACTCTAAACCCGAAAAGATCCTCAATGTGTAATCTTGTAATAACTCAAGATTAAGCAAGGTTTAAGGCTGGGGCCTTATAGTTGGTATCAGAGGTCGGTTTAGATAACTTTAGGAGTTTGAATTCTATTAAATTATTATCCAAAAATATTTTTTTTTTCAAAATGATATAGCATTTAAAGATTACCATGTTGCTTCATCTAAGACATGTTTGTTCAGAATGGTTTTCCGCAGAGGAAACAGGGAAGCAGTGCTAGGAAGGCATACAGAAGGAAATAAACATCCGAATCAGCATCCAGAAATGGTCAGAATTGGAACTGAACAGTTTGTTGCAGTAATGGCGCAGTTGACTCAAGCGATAAATGGTGGTGGTATCCATGCATGAGATCAGCCAGATCAACCACAGAGGAACATGTCAGTGGTGGAACATTTCATGAGGCAACATCCACCATCATTCAGAGGATCATATGACCCTGTGCTAGCTGAAGGGTGGATTAAATCACTGGAGAAGATTTTTGATGTCATGGGGTGTTCAGACAATCAAAAGGTTAGTCTTGCTATTTACCGTTTGGAGGGTGAAGTAGATCAGTGGTGGTCTGTGGTTAAAAATATCAGGGACACCGAGGAGATTGATGCTCTTGACTGAGATGAATTCAAAGGTATGTTTCTTGAGAAGTATTTTCCTAAGGCTGTTTGACTTAGGATGGAAAAGCAATTCTTGGAATTGAGGCAAGAGGAAGACTCAGTGGCTGGCTATGAAGAAAGGTTCACTCGTTTGGAAAGGTATGCTCCAAATTTTATCCGAGACCTTGATAGTAAAATCAATCATTTTTACTCAGGATTAAAGCCAAAATATTGAAGGTCATTAGCTTCTCGTGAGTTTAAAAGTTTTGAAAAGCTTGTTCGATGTGCTGAGAAGGTGGAAATGGAGTTTGCCGATGACCAAGTGTTCTATAACAACCAGCAGAAGAAGAGACCGAGGTGGCAGGAGAAAGGTAAGAATTCATCAAAAAAGTCTGATGGTAAGAGAACTAAGTTTCCAGTTTGTGATAAATGTGGCAAAAGGCATGCTGGGGAATGTCTTCTGAATTCTAGAAAGTGCTACCGATGTGGTAAGATGGGACATAAGGCTCGTGATTGCACTGAAAAGGATCAAGGTGACGGTAAGAACAAATTTGATTTACAGTTAGTGAAATGTTATAAGTGCAATGAGATGGGTCACTATGAAAACGAGTGTCCGACAAAGAGATTGAGTGATGGGAAGCAGTTAGACTACAAGCAGAAAGGGGTGGTTAAATCCTTTGCAACTACTTCAGCAGATGTCGGGCCATCAAATGAAGTGGTATCAGGTACTTTGTTAGTTTTTTCAGATTATGCCAGTGTGTTGTTTGATTCGTGGTCTACACATTCTTTCATCTCTGAAACCTTTTCTAGTAAAATGGTAATACCATCTCAAGAAATGACTCCTGAACTTTTGGTAAAAACACCTGGGGGAAATGTTGAGGCAAAAAGAATTTACAAGAATCTTCCTATCCTTATCTGTGGAAAGAACCTACTTGCAAACCTTATTGTTCTACCTCTAGTAGAGTTTGATGTTATCCTGGGTATGGATTGGCTCTCTATTTACCATGCTAAGATTGACTGTAGAGCTAAAGAAGTTTCTTTTCAAAAAGACTTTCAGTTTGTTTACAAGAATGAACCCTTACTTTTGATAACATATCAAGAGGCCGAGAAACTTGTAAAAGATGGAAATGAATGTTACCTTGCACATGTTGTTGAAAATAAAGGAACTGTTCAGATTAATGATGTTCCAGTGGTAAATGAGTATCCTGATGTTTTTCCTGATGAGTTGCCTGGAATAATACAGGATCGGGAAGTTGAGTTTACTGTTGACTTAGTTCCTGATGCTAAGCCAATTTCAAAACCCCCTTATCGAATGGCACAAATTGAACTTTTAGAGTTGAAGGAGCAATTGCAAGATTTATTAGAGAAAGGTTTCATTAGACCTAGCACATCACCATGGGGTGCTCCTGTTTTATTTGTTAAAAAGAAAGATGGTTCTAGGAGACTTTGCATTGATTATAGAGCCTTGAATAATATCACTGTTAAGAACAAATATCCTTTGCCTCATATCGATGATTTGTTTGATCAGCTCCAGGGAGCTCAGTTTTTTTCAAAGATTGACCTGAGATCGGGGTACCATCAGCTGAAGGTAAAGGAGGCAGATATTCCGAAGACCGCGTTCCGTACGAGATATGGCCATTATGAATTTGTAGTAATGCCTTTTGGGCTAACCAATGCACCTGCTGTATTCATGGACTTAATGAATAGAATTTTCCATGATTTCTTGGATAAGTTTGTGGTGGTTTTCATTGATGATATTTTGTTGTTTTCTAAGAGTAAAGAAAAGCATGAAAGACATTTAAGGGTTATCTTGCAAACCCTAAAAGAAAAGAAACTGTATGGGAAATTCAGCAAGTGTGAGTTTTGGTTGCAACAAATTTCTTTCCTTGGTCACATTGTTTCTAAAGATGGAATAAATGTTGATCCTGCAAAAACAAAAGTTGTGGAAGAATGGCCAAGACCCACAAATGTAACCGAGATTCGTAGCTTCCTTGGTTTGGTGGGCTATTACCGAAGGGTTGTTAGAAATTTTTCACGGTTATCTAGTCCAATGACTAAGATAACTCGGAAGGGTGTTAAGTTTATCTGGACAAAATAATGTGATGATTGTTTTCAGGAATTGAAAAGAAGATTGGTGAATGCTCCAGTTTTGGCACTACCTTCCAGGAATGGTGAGTTTGTTATATACAGTGATGCTTCATTGAAAGGACTTGGTTGAGTCCTAATGCAGAATGATCTGGTAATTGCTTATGCTTCACGACAGTTGAAAACTCATGAGGTAAATTACCCTACACATGATTTGGAATTAGCTGCTGTTGTTTTTGCTTTAAAAATTTGGAGGCATCATTTGTATGGAGTAAAGTGTGAAATATATACCGATCACAAAAGTTTAAAGTATATATTCACTCAGAAAGAGTTAAACATGAGACAAAGGAGATGGCTGGAATTAATCAAGGATTATGATTGTACAATTCATTACCATCCGGGAAAATCAATTAAAGTGGCTGATGCTTTGAGTCGAAAAAGTAATGTTTCATTAACAATGTTGCGTTTGGAACGTGATCCTTTGGTTAAGGATTTGATGAACTTTGGCATAGAAGTTGTTGGTGCAGGACGTCCTTCTGTTTTGTTTCAGGTATCAGTGAGATCTTCTCTATCAGATAGAATCAAGCAAGCACAGAAGGAAGACAGTGAGTTGCAGAAAAAGGTAGAGCTGGTTCAAAAAGGTAAGTTGCCTGAATTCAACATTGATAGTGATTGTGTTTTGAGATTTGGAAAGAGATTGTGTGTGCCTTGTGATTCACAGTTGAAGAGAGAGCTGTTATGTGAAGCTCATAGTTCTCCGTTTTCAGTTCATCCGGGCAGTACTAAGATGTATAGAGATCTGCGGGAGTATTACTGGTGGGATGGAATGAAAAGAGACATTACTGATTTTACTGTGAAGTGTTTGACATGTCAACAGGTTAAAGCAGAGCGGCAGTTACCAAAAGGGATGCTTCATCCATTACCAGTTCCAGAGTGGAAATGGGAGAATATATCCATGGACTTTGTTGTTGGATTACCAAAGACATCTCGAGGTAATAATGAAATCTGGGTTATTGTTGATCGCTTGACCAAATCTGCTCATTTCATTGCTATACGAGATACTTTCTCTCTTGATCAACTTTCCCGTTTGTATCTTAAAGAGATAGTCAGGTTACATAGAGTTCCTCTCTCCATTGTATCGGATCGTGATCCCAGGTTTACTTCTAACTTTTGGAAAGTCCTTCAGAAGTCGTTGGGTACCGAATTAAATTTTAGTACAACTTTTCATCCTCAATCAGATGGACAGTCAGAACGAACAATTCAGACATTTGAGTATATGATACGAGCTTGTTTTATGGATTATCAGGGAAGTTGGGACCAACATCTTTCTTTGGTTGAATTTTCATATAATAACAGTTTCCATTCTAGTATACAGATGGCACCATTTCAGGCATTATATGGGAAGGGGTGTCGAACTCCAGCTTTCTGGGATGAAGTGGGTAAAAGGAAGTTGATGGGACCAGAATTGGTAGAAGAGATGGCAGAAAAAGTTCAGCTGATTCAGAAGCACATGAGAACAGCTCAGAGCAGGCAGAAGAGTTATGCGGATAACCGGAGGAAGGATCTATCTTTCGAGGTAGGTGATCATGTTTTTCTCAAGGTTTCTCCTTGGAAAAGTGTGATGAGATTTGGTAAGAAAGGAAAGTTGAGTCCAAGGTTCATTAGACCATACGAAATTCTGGAAATAGTTGGATCAGTTGCTTACCGAGTGGCTTTACCTCCGAGTTTATCTCAGGTACACAATGTTTTTCACGTTTCGATGTTGAGAAAGTATATGCCAGATCCATCTCATGTTTTGAGTCCAGAGGTAGTTCAGCTGGAAGAGAACCTATCTTATGAGGAACAACCAGTCCAGATTCTTGACCACATGGAGCAAGTGTTACGGAATAATGTGATTCACCAGGTAAAGGTTTTGTGGAAAAACCACATGATTGAATAGGCAACATGGGAATCTGAAAATGCAATGAGGGATAAGTACCCTCATTTATTTGATAAGTAAATAAATTGCGGGGACACAATTTTCTAAAGGGGGGAAGGATGTAACATCCCAAGTAATTAATGAATAATAGATATTTTTACCTATGTCTATTAATGATTAAGATAGTGTTTTAGAGGCTTAAAATGAAAATAAATCCAATCTTAAGCATGGAATACACTAATATTCTTAAAAGATTGTTTTACTACCTTATGATGAAAAACCCTTTTTGAATCTATATTTTGAAAATTTTATAAACTATGTTTGTCAAAATAAACTTATCCTTTATGATTGGGACATCAAAATTTACTTTGTGTGAATTTTTGGTATTTTTCTGACAATGTTCATTTTTTAATGAATAGTGAAAAATACTGCATTTTACATCAAAAATGATTTTTAATCTAATTTATTTATATGATTAGATTATGTTTTGAATTGGTTTTGAAGTGAAATTAGAATATATTTTTACTATTTTATCCAATTGTGGTCATTGGAATCAATTTCACTTTGAAATTAGACTTAAACTGGTGTCAATATTTTGATACTTATTGTTTTGTAAAAACACGCTATTTGCTCTGGCAGCGGAAATTAATTATTGAATTAATTAATGTGACTTATATGATTTGAATTTTGTAAAATGGACTTCATTTTTGAATTCGGTATATCAAATATAGCTTAGGGTGAATTTTTGGTAATTTTCTGAAAAACTTCAATTTTTGATGAATAGTGAAACCACTAAGTGGTAATCAAGCAAACTGATTTTTCAGTTAAATGAAAGTTTACCACTAATGTGTATTGAATTTTGAAAATCCGACATAAATGGTTGTCAATAAGAAGTAAAATGTGGTTCAATGAGATTATAATAATTTTTTTGGTGAATAGTAATTTATTAAGTTTTTAATCGCGATTAGTGGTAATTAGTGTAGTTTAAGGTATAAATAATGCTTTAATAATATGAAATGACCTAGGCACATGTCCCAACCTTATTGGTTGTGTCATGGCCGACCAAGAAAAGCCATGGGTCAACTTGGGGACCCCATGGAGACACTTTGGTTTGGAAATTACATAAATAACGTTTTATTAAATGTTAAAGTAAAAATGACACAAACAAGAGATGTTTTACGAAAAAAATTTTTACATGGGGTTATAAAGAACATATTTTTGATTATAAATAGTCATTGGAAAGATAAAAATATTCCCTACATCATAGTATTTTTTTTATGATTTTTAGACATTATATAAATTAAATTATTTATGACATAATAATGATGCAGCGATGACATCATTATTTGACGATTTAAATAAAATGGAAAGATAATGTGAAATGTATGAAATACACATGTCCAAAACTTATTGGATGAGTGGATGTCGAAGCCTTATCACCTTATCCACGAAATATATCAACGTGGGACCTTTTGAAACCGAAACACATTTTCAAATAAAGTAATATTTCTTTACATTCCAAAAGTGCCCCTCCTCTCCTCTTATAAAAGGCCCCCACCTCTACCTCATTTCACACACACCTCAAGCCTTTGGCTCGGCCAACCCCTGCCCATTTACTCTCTCCACATCCATCTCCTCATCCTAGAGGATTAACATTGGGAATAATCCTTTCAAAGGAAGCCTTTAGGCTCAAATCAAAAGGAGTTACACTTTTAAAGGTAATTCATTCTCTCATGTTCATTTGTTTTATTTTGTTTCTCCAACCCCCTAAACTCTTTTTATTTACTTATTTTGTAACCAACCCAGTATATTAAATATACTAGGATGTTGTTATAAGATTTATTTAAGCTACACTCTCACACAAATACATCAAATGGTTAAAGAACATACGGTTTCCGTGGATGGAGAAATTCTGCCTCCCGAAACGATGATTGTTCAACACTCATTTAACACCTTTAAAGGTGGTCATTATGATGTCACTATTTTTATATATGATATATAATATGTTTAAGTTTTCCTTAAGCTTCTGTTTTTTTCATTTTGGGCATACCTTTATGGTTCCCATTATGGGTAAACACGATATATTCATTTTAGGAAGTGCGGACTACCGCCCCCTGAAAGTGATTTGATTCGTTAATACCACATGTGGGATGTGTAAAGGATAAAGTTAATGATATTATATATTTTATTATACTGGAAATTATAATATACTCTTATATCATTATGATTCCATTCCAGATAATACGAAATAGAAATGGAAGTAGCGTTCATGCGTACGTACGGATTACCGTCTCCATGAACGGTGCATTTCATTTCTTACCTCTAAATGTGATGTAATATTATAAATACATGTATATGATGAATATATATGATATATATGTTATCCAAATCATTATTATCTTTTTTGATATAATGAACCTTTGACCAAATTAACCACATGTAAGTGTAAGAAGTCTATTTTTGACTTAAGAACCAAATACCGACAAAATGAACATTATTAACTTAAATGATTACATGATGTTAATAACATGGTATAAAATGAATAATGAACTTGAAAAAGGTTCATAATCAAGTAGAGATTAACTCAAGTTTATTTTTTAGGAAATTAAAGAACGGTCGGGTCAAGTCGGATACGAGGTATGGGACTTCATCTCAATCTCCTTTCGTTGAGGCATATTTTATTTTATACACAACTCTCTTTTATACGATGTATAAACCCCTTTGAATTTTACATTTATTTAAAAGGAATATTTTGTATACGAAGCGTTTACTAAACGACAAAATGGATTTTTTTTGTTGTACGTATGTGGCGACAACAACTTCTCCGCCGTCGTGACCGTTATTTGAGTTTCAGCTTCCTCTACAAGCCATACCTTCTTTTTAAAAAGAAAAATAAATACCATTCTTTACTTTTCTTTTATTTTGGTATTGAAAATGGTTTTCATAATGTTTTTATATCAATTTGGTGTATTGATATCTCATGATTGAAATGTGGAAATTTTATGTTTCCTTTATGCATGTTTTATGTGATATGATTATGTTATGGTTCTTGGGCATTATTATGAAGACGGGTGGTTCCGTGATAAACTAAGGGCGGGTGAGCCCGTTATAGCTCTCCAATGCATTGGGTAACGCGAAGGAGTGAAACGTTAAGGTTTCTACGAAGAGATTTTAGGGAATATACTGTGATGGGTATTCCAAACGTAACCAAGAGGGTTACTCCCTACGTAAGAATGTTATGAATGCCTCAAGTTACCTTTATGTCTTATGATTTCTATGACTTATTCCTGATTTTATGATGTATGTTAAAGTGCCTATGTTTTATGGGTAAAGAATGATTTCATTCTTATGTATATATGAACTCATGTTTCCTTTCCATGTTTTTTTATAACCCATACTGAGTTTTTATGCTCCTCCCATGTTTTTGAAATGTTTTTCACAGGTCAAGGGAAAGGTACATGATAAGATGATAGAGTCAAGGATGTGTCAAGAAATAATCCATGGTTTATTTTAAATGTGTTTCCATTGATGGGAATGAAGAATACTATCTTTATGTAACCACTTTGTTTATATGTGGAATGTAATGCATGTTTTATGATCTAATTATCTAATACTCTAAACCCGAAAAGATCCTCAATGTGTAATCTTGTAATAACTCAAGATTAAGCAAGGTTTAAGGCTGTGGCCTTATAATTATAGCACATCAAAAATAAATTATGAGTTTTTCTCTAAAGGTATGAAGAAAATACAATTTATTTTCTCAGTTTTTGTTTTGTAACTCCTACTTTTAACTAAAATTCAATATTTAAATTTAAAACACGCATTTTTAGTAATATCTACCAAGTGGTGTGTCAAATCTAGTTGTAGAAGATTCATAATTTAATATATGATTTATGGATCATTTTAATAATGTTTTAAAAAATATCAATGGGTTTTCTCATCTTTGAGTATGTCATGAATCTTTTAAACTAAAATATAAATCTTAAATAAAAAATGAACACTTAGAGTCATACCAAACATACCATATGATAGATTGATATTTGGTAGAATCATGTATATAAAAAATGATTCGCGTATAATTTTTCTTATAGTACTAAAACAATTTGAATTCATTTTAATAGTTCAAAGTATGTGATTCATGATTTGAACTAAAATGTTAATCTAATATATAATCAAGATCATTGAGTCAAACTAGACACACCATCAGTCTAATTGATGTGTTACTAATTGGTACATGTCAAAAATAACTTATGGACCATTTTCCTAAAGCATGAAGATAATATAAGTTTTATTTATTAATTTTTAGCTAGTGACACGTGTTTTTAACTAAAATGTGATTTTTAAACTGTAAACATATGTGTTGAGTCCTAGAGGGAACACTATTTTTTAGGTTTATGTAATTAAAATTCATACACAACCAAAAAGTATAATGAAATATTTTATAAAGATAAAAAGGCAATTTTATCGTCATTCTATGTTTTTCAATGGGTGACACACATTTTTAACTAAAATAATATTTAAAAACTGAAAAACACCACATTGAGTTATACCGATCACACCATGTGTCAGATTTATATACGAATGATTCCTACACATCAAAAATTATATATGGAACATTTTTATAAATTATAATGATCATAAAATTTTATTTTCCCCCTTTTCAAATAGTGGAATAATTTTTAACTAATATTTCATATTTAAACTAAAAACACCTATTTCTAGTCATAAAAATCCCAAATATTTATTATATTGAGGTTTGGTTGAAACTTATATGTCAAAAATGACCTAATTACCATTTTTTGGATGTATCAATAAAAATTTTCAAGTTTGAGATGTTTTGAGTATGTCACCTGTCATTTGAACTAAAATGTCAATTTTAAATAAAAACACACATTTTGAGTCGTATCGATCACATTATCTGTCAGATTGATATTAACTTTATTTTTATATGTTAAAAATGACAAATGGGTAATTATTTAAATGTATCAAGACAATCCAAGTTAATTTTCATAGTTTTGAGTATGTGATGCATATTTTGAACTAAACTATCAATTTCAAATGGAAAATATACACTTTGAGTCATACCGGCCACATCGTGTGTCAAATTAACATGAAGTTGATTATTCAAAAAATAAAATTATCTTAAGGAATTTTTTTAATATAAAAATAACATAATTTTGTTTTCTTTTTTATAGTGGTTACTACGTATTTTCACCTAAAATTTCATTTTTAAACACAAAATATGTACTTTGAGTCATTTCAGTCACATTTTTTGTTGTACTGATGTGAGACTAATTAATACATGTTGAAAACAGATTATGGATAATTTTTATAATATTCTATTGAAAATCCAATAATTGTTTATAATTTTTTAGTAAATGACACAAGTTTTTAATTAAAATGTCATTTTTAAACAAAAAAATTCACATTGAGTTATACTGGACACACCATCTGTAAGATTAATATGTGTCTGATTCTAACCTATCAAAAAAATTTATAAATCATTTTTAAAATGTATCTAGAATATAAAAGTGTTTTTTCTTGTTTTTCAATGAGTAGCACATGTTTTCAACAAAAATATCATTTATAGACTATAAATATGCACATTAAGTCATACTGGTCACACTCTGTGTTGGATTTATGGATAGTTAATTCCAATGCATTATAAATGTCATATGGATCATTTTCCTAATTTATCAAGACAATATGACTGTTTTTTCTAGGATTTTGGTGAGTGTAGAATTTTAAAATTAATTATTTCTAAAACTAAAAAACATGCACTTAGATTTATACTAGTCACACTGTATGCCAGATTTTTGTGGAGATGATTCCTACATTTAAAGAATGACATATTTATCATTTTACTAATGTATCAAGATAATATGAATGTGTTTTTTAGTTTTCAATAATTCATGTGTCTTTTGAAATAAAATTTTAATTTTAAATAAAAATGCACACTTTGAGACATAATAGTCACACTATTGGCTAGATTTACATTTATTTGATACTTACATGTGTGAAATGATTTAGGGATCAATTTACTAACTTATCAACACAATATATATATATATATATTGACTTATTTTTTCAACTAAAAAGTTATTTTAAAAAAATAATGCACATTGAGTCCTACTGGCCACACAAAGTTCCAAATTGATTTGGGTTTGATCCCTACAAATAATAAATTTCTTAAATATTATTATTATAAAGTGTCATGATAATTTGAGAGTGTTTTCTTAATTGTCAGTTGGTGTCATATGTTCTAAAATATAATGTCATTTTAAAATAAAAACCCCAACATTGAATCCATTATAAGATGAAACACACATTACTAAAAATAAATACATCAAATAAATAAAAAAATATATCAATGAGGGTATAAAATAGTACCCTAGTGCATCATCCTTGTTGAATAATTTTCTAGGAATTATTTTCCCCCTAATTATTTTGTGTACTAAATAGAGCACAAAATTGTAACATAAAAATATCCTCAAAGAATTCATTTCTTCATTACCATTATGAAAATAAAATAAATATTTTTATATAAAAGTTAAAACTAAATTATCAATGAAATTTATATTAAATGATGATAAAATTAAATAAATTAGTATAAATTCACTTCTTTACGTTGTATGAATATATTCAAACACCATGTATTGTACCCATTAATTTCAAAACAAATCAATTCAATCATTTTAATACAATCTCTGTTGATAAACCATGTAGTATAAGAAAAATATAAATATTTAAAGAATTTATTTATATTTCAAATAAAATAGTAATTATCATCTAAAATTAATTTTTTGGGATGAACTTTTTTTAATAGAATATGATATCTTTCAAAATTATTTAAATTTAATGACCAAAATCATTTCTATTACTCTGTTTTGGACAATCAAAAAGCATTGAGAAAAATAAGGGATTATTTTTATATCAATTTGTAGAGAAACAAAATTATATATAACCTAATACTTAATAACTAATATATTTGATAATATTCTTGTGATCATGGACTTCCCTCATGCCATTTATTTTACACTATCTAAACACCACCCTATCATAACAAAATTTTCATTAAACATAAAATAAAATGTATTACTCAAAAATTATTTTAAAATTTTCCATGTATGATATTATAAATTAATAAAAATCATCATGAGTAATTGATTTATAGGTAATCCATGCATTAAATCGAAAAAATATATCCTTCTATTACCTAAATTGATGGAAATGAGAAACAAAAGCTCACTAAAAAAATATGTAATGAAAATAATTAAAATATATTTGATGTGGTGTAATTTTAGTGATTTCCCCTATATCATGGGTATTAAGAAGATTTGCTAATCGTAAAGTATTTCTTATACATTAAGGCGTGTTTTTGTACAATTACGAAATATTATTCTCCATCCAAAGAACTATTTTAGTAGAAGTGATGTGAAAACAATTGATTCAAAAAAATCATAGGAATTTACCTTCAAATAGTGCTAATATATATAATGAAAATAAATGTGAATATTATTTAACGATAATTAAAATAATAATGATCTTTTATAGAAAGAAATTATAAAAAATACCACATGTACGAATTTATAACTGAGACTCCTTTTCATTCATGCATTATGATTTCATCTATCTTTCAAGAACATGAATGTATTTAATGGTTTCTCCATACATTGGTTCTTCAAAATCAATGATGGTCATATCACCATCATTGAATATTTTATCCACACAAAAAAGAAATATTCGTAAACGTAGAAGATGAATATATTGTGAAAATGTAATATATGATGGAATTTTAGATTGATTGGTATAACCTTTAAATTATTTTTAATTGATCTTCAATTTCTCATTAATTTAAAACATCTATATTAAAATTAGTCAGTTCAAATCATTTTTAAAAGGATTGCATAATAGGTAATTTGGAATGGATTTCCTCTTGAAAATTTATTAATACATGATTGAACATCTAGGAAATGAATGTTCCAATAGAATTTTTGACCATGTGAACATCTAGATAATAAAGTGGAAGAGGTCTCTCTTTGATTAAAGCTTATGCTATGTGAATCCATACTCTCAAATGTGATTTTAAATGTTTTTTTTGTATATATTATCTTCTTTTAGATTTTAAATTGTACCCCATGAAATTTAGAAATCGGTGGGTTCTAATAGATATAAATAAAAGACATTTTCAACCTATGAAATATTATTTAAGGAAATGTATCAATGTATTCATGATTAAAATTTTGTAGAAAATGATCTAAAAAAATTGAATCCTTTTAGTACAGAAGACCATTGAAATGAATGTAATTTCTCTATGTTGGGGGTGGTGTTCATGAAGTGGTTGTTCTTGTGTAATTTCTTCTCCTTGATTCCTTCCTATAATATTATGTAAAAACTCAGACTTACCTTTTTTGTTTTTTTTCATGACTAATTATTATTTTTTATACATCTCTTTCATTGTCTAATCTTTATTCCATTGTGCATTTTATTTCTCAAAATGTTCTCGGGGTGAATCTCTAAAACAAGTACATTTAATGAAGTTATATTTTTCTAGAAAATCCAATGATATTAAAAGAGAATTTCATCTTGTTTATCTAATGATTATTCTTATTTCTAAACCAGATAAAATATATAGGGAAATAATTTATCAGTATTATATAATTAAAATTTATAAAAGATCAATTTTTTTATAATTTCAAATGATTCTCATAATTTTTTCATATTCTCATATATTATTATTCATTCTATATTTACACGATCCTCTGTATATACCACATGAAGCAGTATGTAAGCGGATTTGTATTTTGATTCATCAATATGTATAAACCCAAATAATAGAATTATATTTTCATTTAATTCCACAAAAAAATTATTATCGTTAATAAAAAATAGATTCTATTATTTCATTTGAGGTTTATCCCATCATTTATTAATGGCAGGGTTATGTTGGTTTTGAAGCATGATTATTATTTCCGGCACGTGTTTGTGGTTTCATAAATAATCAATTCTTAGAAAAGTGATTAATACATGTATTGTTATGTAATTTATTACCAATCACAATGATCCTGAAAATATACCACCTATTGATGAACAAAAAATGCATTAATGTTTTCTTTTTTTATCATTTTTTTATAAATATGTGATAGGGGTGTGTTTACTTTTCTTCCAGAATCTCATAGATGATGTTTTATAATAATTGTTTGAAATCCACTATGATTATTTTCAATGGAAATTAATAAAATTTTAATTTGAAATCTTCTAGTATAAATGTACTCTGTTAGGGATAATGAAGATAAAATCACTAATTATTTTTTAAAGAAATAAATTTTATCATAATTTTTCCTCAATATCATTACTAATTATTTCCTTAACCATATTCAGAATATAGTGCTACATATCTACGTTAATCGACATGTGAATTCGAGTAGAGACCCTAATGTAACTAATTAAAATAGAATTCATGGCATTAATAGTTGTGTGTTTTGAATTCCATCAATCCTAAAATTTGATGCATTTACATATCACATTAATAAATTTCCTTATCATAATTTTTTAGAACATAATTTTTAAATAATACTTATATTTTCCTGGTACATAGGATGTTATCCTTATACAATTTCCCGAGATTTAACATCGTCAATTTGTTCTTCCTTCTGGTTAGAATCCTTGGAATATAGATAAAAATTTTGTTCCTTTTAATTGGTATCATAATCATGTTGATAAACCAGTTGTTCCTTGGAATTAAGATCATCAACATGTTAATAACCCGTTATTTACAAAAGTGGTTGAAAATGTAATTTAGATTAAATAAATAAAATACTAAATAAGTAATAATATGAGTTAACTAAATGTATATTTCAAAAAATAACATGGTTATTGAACTCTCTTCTTCTCATTAAACTTTAGAGGGATTTATCCCCTATATCAAGTATCCAAATCCTCTAATTGTTTTATCCACTAACCTAAAATACCTTTTCACCATTGGGGACTTTAAAAATTTATAGTAAAACCCCATTGAAGTGGTTATCTTAAGTTGAATTAACATATGAACATTTAGTGGTTTTGGTAGATACTATAATAATTGTACACATTTTACTTATTGGGTCTAATACATAAACGAATATCCATTCCAATGATTACATTCAGAATAGTTAATCCATGTACCCTATATTACTGAAATCCACTTTCATGAACCCCAATTCATCAATTTTAATTTTACTTCTATTATCAACCAACTTTTATTGAATAATTGGCTCTAGTAATGTTGTATAATCCAATTCTAATATTTTTTTATGTTTCCAAAGTATGAAATATTCAAATAAATTGGATTTTAGTACTTTGTATCAGATATAAGAATCACTTCATCCACAAGTTTAACTAAAATATTTTTTGTGGTATTATGTTCATCAATTTCCATTGTATATAATATATAACCATTAATTACATAGCCACTATAAGATAATACATGTAAAATTGGTCCTATTGCTAGATATCAATGTTTCACTTAAATTAAATTCATATTTTCAGTTTACTATATAACAAAATCGACTTAAAAACAACTAATAAACTATCGATTATATGTATTTGATATCAATGTTTCAATTATTTATGGATTCAAATACACAAGAATTACTTTTTAGATTTAAAAATATGACATAAACTATTAAATTTTCTGTAAAACATAATTTTCAGTCTACCCATGCTCTATAATATAAATTAAAAAACAATTTCGGAAATTTCTTCACCCAAAAGTCTTCTGATGTGATTAGAATTTGTTATACTAATGATTTCTACATCATGAAGGTAGTTTATACACAATTCAATGAGTTCATCAACAACATATCACTCTATATAAACCTTCTTCATATATTGGATTTCTGAAATACTCTTTCAATATATTCCAATTTTATTCAATAGTGTAAATCCATATATAATATTCAAGACCACAAATCCAGAACTCTCTAACAAAAAGTGAGCCATCATATCAAAAAATTAAGGTGGGATGACAATCTCTTATACAAATAATATAATTGTAATTTCATTTTATATAGTTATAAATTTCAATGGGATCATAACACTACTACATATATATTTAAAAAAGAAGCAATGGTTGGTTAATGTACGATTTTAAAACTTGGGAAAAATACAATGTAATGAAAGAGACAACATATAAATACATTAAACATGATATTAATGTGATTACATTTCCTTTAAATACAAATAAATCATTCACATAATATTCTTGATATTTAATGAATATCCCTCTATAACATTAACACCATCAGTGATCTTGAAAAACTAATATCTATCTCCCCTAGAAAGGGTGTAATAAACTAGATGAATAAAAGTCCATTTTCACCCCCACTAGTGGTAACTCTTACAATATCTATAAGCCAGTCTTGTACAACCTATACTTATTTCCACACATTTTTTCCAAGGATATTTAGTAATTTTTCACTGATACTATCACATATTTTTTTCCACAATATTGAATTCAATAAATGTTTAACACATAAAAAAATTATGATAATTAAAAAAAAATATTTCATTTTCCAACTGATTTTATATGGTTTTTTAAATAAGGTTTACAAATAGTTGTTGTAATATCATTTACATTATCAAATAGTTGATGAACTATTAGTGGAGATGGTTCAATACATTATTTTAAATTCTCATAATATTATGTCATATACGATCATTATTTATGCCATTATATTGATTAATATATGATTTATATGAAACATAGTCTATGATGAGTGTTTCAAAAAAATTGAGTGTGTACCTTATTCAAAAATGGGACACCCTTGAGTTTCTACATTTTTATATCTTGAAATATTTACATAGGTAGGAAAGTCATTTAACACCCTATACAATATGGAACCCAATGTGAAATCATCATTTTTGTATGAATAACACAACATAATTCTTGAATCCCAGATTGATTTCAAATAAAAAATCAATGAATCCAAATAAACATAGAGATCATTAACATGTTATTTTGGTCCTGATATAAGCATAGACAATATAATATATTTTTTCTTCATTCATAACCACTATGGAAACTTAAAATTTACCAAAATTTTTTCATAAACTATGAGTGATTTTTTGTAAAAAAAAGGATTCACTATAGCTGTAGATAGTTTCTGATATAATTTTATTAACTCATTTTCTAATTAAAAATAATCAAGATCCATTTTCATTCACTAAGGAGAGTTTAATGGTTGATCATTTTTCACATCATGATTTAATTTATATTATTTCCCCATTAATTTCTTTATAGTATCCTCGCATATATATAGGTTACTAAACCATGGAATGATTGAGATGTACTGTAAAATTTTTGATGGAATTGATTTAAATTTCTCGTATCGATACACACAAAACATTGGGAATTTTTTAAGTCATACATGGTCCTTAAAAAATAGTATATAGTCATTTTAGACAGACCTGAACTCTTTTTGAGATCATACACACCGAGCATAGTAATCATTTAATTCCATATATTCTGAAAGTAATATCATTAACTTATAGTAATTTATCATTAAATAGATAAATTAGTTAGTAAAGATTTATTCCCTCCTTATATTTACATAGTTTACATTATATAGATTTTGTATGAGTGAAATTTTTTTATATTTAGTATAACTAACATAGAGAGTAATCTTTTTACAACTCATAATTTTCTAAATTAATTTTTAAAATAACAAATTTTATTTTCAACTATAATTATAATTTCCTAAATATGTACTTCATCATCATTAACACATGTTAGCATACCCTTGATATGGTCTTAGTCATTATTAACACTTGTTATAATATTTGATGTGCCATAAAAAGTAGTGGCATCCCAGTCGCTAACTACATTTGGTTATTCCCCATGTTTTGTCCAAAATATATATATTTGATATATTCTAATGCAGATCCAGTGTTCTTGCAACTCATATGAATTAATTATTCTTCAATAAAAACAACTTAAACATTTAAAAATGATTTGAAAATGTTAATATGCATAATATTTTGTAAACAGGATGAACACGTTCACCACATCCTTATTTTATTTTTTCATATGATATGAATATATCCATTATTGATTCATATCGATCCTATTCGATTTGGTTATATTCATATTTGAAAAAAATAAATAAATACTTATATGTTTTATGGTTATAACCCTAAAAGTATATCATTTATCTACAAACATATATACATAATATTTGAGATAGATTTTCATTGCATCAATAAATTTTTAGAACATATAAAGACCACAAATAATATGAATTTAATGTGTTATGACTCTTATTTATTATTCTAAGAAAAAAAATAAAATAAATAATTATTTCATTGAAAATAATCAATAATGGGATATAAATTAACTATTTTCACTATCCATGTTCACATGAACACTTTGTATTACTACAACTATATAAGTATTAGGGTAAATATAATAATATTTCACTATAAAAACATATATAAAAAACAACTTATTTTTTAAAGAAAATCACTTTGTTGGAAACTATAACATCATGTTACCTTACTCCAAGTACACCATGACTCTTGTGTTGATTCCCATTTCATTTGGGTCTATTTTAGGACTTTTAGGGATAAATGAAATTTTTCAGAAAAAATAACATAAATTTTGAGGATGTTTGATTTTATTGAATTAATAGAGTCTATGTAAAAATGTGACAAAGCATATGGGGGAGTCAGGATGTTGATTGTAGTTTCTATATGGGTTTGAATTCAGTGCTTCATGTAGGGGATATTGACTTCATAAATGCCTGGATTTCAGTGTAAGTTCAGCACTGGGAACAATATATGGAAATGATTTTGTCCATAAATAATTTCAGTCAATAAAATGGTTTTACACTATAAAACTCATTCTCAAAAAAAAAATAAAACCATTGATTGGGATAATTTTACATGAGGTAATGTTTTTTAGTGTACCTTAGTTATGATAAATTTAATGTGAATGATTACGATTTACTCTATAAACCTCACATTCCCTATGGGATTTATTTTCCACACACATAAGTACCTTTTTGTCTCATCATGTAGTGATTCCCCTCAGTCCCTAATGCTCTCCCAGGAATCTTGGGTGTCTCTTCTCTAATATGATCACTTTTCTAGGTATGATTGAGAACCAGTGTGGTAGGTTGTATTCCTTAAATTACGTGTGATATCTTTTCCCCCTTTTTGGATTTGATGATCTTGTTTCATTAGTGGCTTGTGTTATGTTTTATGATGGTCTAATAATCATGAAGTTATATTGATTGATACTTTAAATTTTTCTACCATAACATTTCTTTCAAAATTCTGATCTTTTTTCTTCCAATATCTCTTTTCAATGGTGATTAGTATTCATACATTCTTGATTTATGTGGTTATATAAAAGTGATTATAATCAGTAAATCTTATTATGTTCTTGAATATTCCTTCAAGATATTAATTTAAATTGATTGATTTTATAATAGAATTTGATTTCTAGAAACGAATAATGTTTTTAAAGGTTTGTTTATTTAAAAATTTATTTTTACACACCATGTGTTTAATGAAATGTTTAAATGTTGGTTTTTATTTAAAAAAGGGTTTTCAATACTAAAATTATATTTTCATTGATATAAAAAGTTTTATAAAATGTTTCAATATATTTAAAAATGTCTTTTCACAAGAATATTTAATTTCGTAATCCTATTTTTGTCAGGAATAGACATATCACTCTTTATTTGTGTAATGACACAAGTGGTTTTATGTTGTTTTAGTGCATGTTATTAAACTACAGTTTATATTAGTTGGATACAACATATTCTTATATATGTTATTTCTTTTCTTGTCAAGCAAATATACCCATAGGCTAGATCCCAAATGATTTTCTTTGTCATTTTCATTGGTATTTCACATGAAGAAATTTTCATAATTATTTTCTCACATATTTACTTATGGTGTATCCATGGTTTCTAACTTATTTTGTTCCATACTAGTCATATTATTGGATTTGGTGAATATGGATCATTTTTATGAAAACCAAAGGATGATTTAAAAAAAATTATTTTATGAAAATTATCTATAAAGCTGAATATTTTTAATTATAGGGCTATTTTATTCAAGATATTATAACTAATATATATAATTTGGAGGTAACCTATTGGTATTTATGATCACGTCCTATTATTTCCGTTGGGTAGTTATAGATGTTATTTTTAAGGACTCACGTAAATAGAATGACATTGAATAGAATGATTGTTTCTCTTATTATAGTCTACTTCATGGGAAGATGGTTTATGGTGACTAATATTCAGATAAGGACGTGTTTAGTATAGTCGTGATTTATATTTTTCCCTTATTCAGATTTAATTTTTACCTATCATGTTTATATTCTCTTACATTCCCTATGTACCCTATTGGTTTACCATATTCATGTTTACAATTAGGAATGTTGCTTTCTCATTTTTTTACTTCACCATATTAAGGACTGCCTTGTGTGGCGTGTTAAGTTGACTCGAGTTAGTTTGATAAAAATATAATATCATAACCATTTCACCACCTAATGTGTTATTACACTACCTAGTTTTTCATTTAGGTTCTTTTAAGATAGTAGTTATTATGGTCATAATTCATATAGTATGTGCATAAAATTGGGCTTAAATTTCTCACATCTATGCCTAAATCTGAGTTACTATTGTTGTTCAAGAATTTTTTTTACCAATATTGAGACTTGTTTTTTGAAGTCATTTGAATAAACTAAAAATGGGATTTATTTAAATATAAATTTTCACTTTTTAGGTGTTTTATTTCATTCCTATAATTAATGAATTCATTAAATTCATATTGTCAAAAATCACAGATATGGATTCCTAATGATTTTGAAATAATTTTGGAATATTATATTAATATTATTGTTCATTTTATTGCATTAGTAGATAATACCAACAATAATACCTCTTCCAAATACACCTAAGGATGTTTTGAGATTGTTTGGGTAGGGAAACCCCTCCATTGACCCTTTTTAGGTATAATGTATAGTTTGATCTATCCAGACACTAAATCAAGCGAGCATTGGAAACCATGGTTGACTAGTAGACCATGGCTCAGAATAAAATTAATAGAATCCACCCATCATTGGGGGTTGAAAATGACCCCTGGAGTCATAATATTGTCTTCAGTGAATTGAGAGGATTATTATATTTATAATGATTTCTAAGGACTCTGATGTGAATTTCTAACATACTTACTTGATGGACCATGAAATATATGGCGAGACTCTATTGTGTTTGGAATGTTTCATGAGGGTATTATTTGTGATTCCTTCAATAAAATCATCGACCATAAGCTTTATCTAATGTTGTTACATATTAAAATGTCCTATTAGTTTTTAAAATTAGAGAAATGGCGGAGTACCATTATTGAGTATTCAACATAAATTATTGAGTTCACAACTTGGCACCAGTTCTTGTTTCCAATAATTTCTTAAAAAGCATATATTTTCAAGAAAGGGATATGGGTTGGGAGTTAATGAATTATTGTTATGATGTTACCTCCAAAAATAATTTACTTGGTTGATAAATATTTTATAGAAGTGGAAGATATATATAGGATAAATGTTTTCTGTTGAGCTTCCATTGGTGTGATTTTTTGCCAAGGTGTGTCTTCTAGCCAGAAACAGAAGCACAAAACATACCAGTTTAATAAAAAACCAGTTTCAAGGGTGTCATACACAAAAAATCTTATTTTTTATATCAATGTATAAGGAATATTCATATAAAAACAAACAATTTGAACAGTCTTATGAATTTTAATTATTGTAGAAAATTTGTTCATCGATGACTTTTTATGGATGAATTTATCTGGCCAATATAGCTATATTCAATCTCACAAAGGGTTTAGATATTCATAATGATGGTTACAAGGGTGTTGGGTCTTATCCTAAGGGAAATGGTGAGTTCATGTGGATAATAATGCATAGGTAGGAGATGATACTAGATTTCATTATGCATTGTAGTATACACTAGAGTAATTTGATGTAGGTTCGTCTACTGCTAGAGGTGAAGTGTTTATTTCTTCTTCTCTATTACTAGATTTTTTATACATATTCTAATAACTATTTAATGTTATAAAATTATGTTTACATGTTCAGAATATATTTAAATATTATAATATTATTTTATATATTTTTATTCCTTTGGGAAAGATGTATGAACAAGGTTTCAATTGTTCCTCATGTCGAGTGACAATAGATGGCCTTAAGGTGAAGTGGTAATTTGTTGGGCTTGATCATGGTATATTTAACATAGTTAGTGGAATGGATTGGATGGGGAGAATTAAGGACCATATTGATTATTATCATCATTGGGATAGTTTCTATCTCCCAGTGGTGTTACTCTTTTCCTTCTGGGTGAGTCATATTCTATTTCTAGAAGAGTGGGGCCTACTATGTTTTAGGTTGGGGTGATATCGTGTTAGTTTTCAGAGAAGTTCCTCGATGGTGCGGATCCTTGATTGAGAAATCCACTTCTTACAATGGTTTGTGCATACCCAGGATCCTTTAAATTTTTTTTATTTAACAACATAGAGATGGGTCAAGTTTATTATTGAACTTGCACCTATTACAATTCCCATTTTTATGACATATAATCATATAGAACAAGATGAGTAAGTGGAACTTATGTTATAACTTGTGGACCTCAAGGGAAATATATATTTTTACCCTAGAATGTCAACATGGGATTTTTTTGTCCTCTTTGCTAAGAATTCATATGGGAGTATCTTGCATTTTATTCATTATATAATGTTTAATTAGGTTACAATTAAAAAATATACCTTCCCATATATTGATGATCTCTTTAATAAGCATAGTGTGTATTGATAGTTTTAAAATATTTTCTTTTCATCAGGGTACCGCCAGTTGAGATTCCAATAAGAGGATATACCTACAATAATGTTAAGGCGAGGTTATGGGCATTTCATTTTTTCAATTTTGATATTTGGTCTCACTAAATGAGGTGGTATTTACAACATCGATGAACTAGATTTTTCAATAATTCATAGACACTTTTTTCGTTGTATTCTAGGATAATATTTTTCTATAATCCAAGTTAGAGGATGATATGAGGAAGAGTTTGGATGTATTTCTTTTAACATTTAGGTAACATCGCATGTATGGATATATTTCTATTAGTGAATTCTATATTCGAGAAATTACGTTTCTAGGGAATGTTATATAATAGATTGGAATCTAATTGGATCCTGAAAAAATATAGGGGATTATGTACTATGAGTATCCAAGTAATGTGTTTATGACTTGTATATGCATGGGGTTGGTTTTATATTACAGATGGGTTATTTTATACTTCTCTAAGATAAAATATAGGATTACCTCTTTATCCCATAAGGGTGTAAATCTTGAGTGCAATAAAAGATATCAGATATATTTCTAGGAACTAGAAAAGTAGTTAACTTAAGAAAAACATTTGATTCTTCTATAACCAGATCTTGGTTATAAATTGTTTTTGATGATTTGGGTATGGGATATGGGTGTGTCTTGATACTGGGGTAAAAGGTGGTGGTATATATATCTCACTAGTTAATCCAACATAAGAATAAAAAACCTACCAATGATCTTTAGTTGGCATTGTTTATGTATGCACTCAAATCATAGAATCACTACTTCTTTGGGGAGTGATTTCGGTATATGTTGTTCATAAAATATTGAAGTGTATTTTTACTCACAGGGATCTGTACATGTGATGGAAAAATTGGGCTGAGTATCTCAAGGATTTTGATTTTGATTATTCTTATACTATCAGAAAAGTTAAAATGATCACTAATGTTCTCAATAGGAAATTTCTAGAACAAGCATATAAAAATATATGAAAGAATTTTTTCTGAGGAGTTTTATTTTAGAGAAGAGATTGGGAGTTGAAGAAGATGGTGGGAAGGTGCACATGGCTTTAATAAGGGTTTAATCATAATTTGATGAGTGGTTTCATCATAATCTTGTACCAGACACAAATTTACACAACATTAGTCAAATCTTAAATGGCGTGGACACCTCAGGTGAGTGCTCTCAGTCTTTTAGTGTCTCTTTGGGCATTGAAAACATGTTACTCATTCATATTTCATTGAGGTGGGAGATTTTGGACATTGGACACCGTTCTTGATAGTTTATGCACCCTGGAGATACCATAATGTATCATGACTTGATATGTTGATATTTTTGGCTTTGTATGAGATGGATTATTTCATATTTTGTATGATGGTTTGTTATATGATATTGAATTAAGGAGAATCACCAATGAAAATCAAGATTATTTCATCCCTTACCATTTCCAGTTTGGAATTGGGAAGTTATTTTTGTAGACATGATTATCAGTTAACTTCAGACACCTATCATTAAGGATAATATTTGGGTAATCTCTAGTAAAAAATACAATTCGGTGAATTTCCTCCCTATCTTAGAGATGAATAAATAGAACAGTTCCAGGACTCATATGTTTGAGACTTTGTGAGACTTTATAGGGTTTTCTATATGATTGTTTATGATACGGACCCTATGTTCTCATCTTGGTTTTAGAAATTTTTTCCATAGGTGATGTTTTAGAAATAAAAATTGATCACATGGTTTTTTCCAAATATTGATGTATAGATAGAGAGGGTTATCCATGTTTTGGAGGATATTCTATGGGATTACGTGATTGGTTTTGGTGGTGATTTGGAATTACATTTTCCTTAAGTTTATTTTTATATAAAAATATTTATCATTACTCAATGATGATAGATACCTTTGAAGTTTTGTATTAGTGGCCTTTTATATCTCTCTTATGCTAGTAAATATTGGGATAGTGGTCCTTACTTGGGACGAGTCTTGTTCTGGAGACCAAAAAAATGTGAAATTAATTTGGAATAGATTTTTCATTTCACAGTGACATCAAAAATCCTATTCTTAATATCTTCATTGGCCTATGGATTTTTAGGTTGGTGGTTTTTATTTTCTTATAATTTCATTTCTATTGGGACATAATTGACTAGGTACATAGTGTATGTTGTCACTCATGTTTGTTAGACCCTTTGAGTTATGTGGAGTGTCCTGGAAAGGTTTCACATAGGTTGGATATTTCATCTCATATGGATTCCATTCATAATGATTTTCATGTTTTCCAGCTGATGAGGTATCAATTGGACCCTTCCCATGAGATTGAATGGGAGGATGTTGATTTTGAGACCAACACCACTATGGATGACCAACCAATTCAGATTATGGATTATTGGGAGAAAGAACTATGTAGTAAAAAATTCCCTTGGTCTATATACTATTGTATTAATAGAATGATATCCATGAGATGTGGGACTATGAATTGTTTATGAGGTAGATACACCCCTCGATTTTTACAAGTTTGAGATTTAATGGACTTTATGAGGATAAAAAGTATTTATGGGGGGAGATTGGAACATCTCATTACCTACTATCAAGTACTCCATGAATTTTATTTTCACTTTATTTTTATTTGGGAACATTTTGGGGCTTTCAAGGATGGATATAAATTATCTGGGGAAATGACCTAATGTCAGAGGATGTATGAATGTTTGAATAAATGAAGTTTGTGTAAAAATTTGAGAAATGATTTAGAGGCTATGAGGATGTATTTGTGAGTTTTCTATATATTTCTGTATTTAGTGCTTCCTATAAAAGATATTTATTCCATAAATTTCTAGATTATGGAATATGTTTTTCTTTGGGTACAATCAACGGAAACACATCAGGCTATAAAACATTCAGGAACATAAATTGTTTTTACACCATAAAAACCATTCATACAATGTAAAATAATTTCATTTTAAATTAAGAGATGTATGTTTTAAAAAACATGACTTATGGGAAATTTACAACGTCTGAATAATTTTTACACCATCAATAATTCATGCCTAGTGGAGTTTATACTTTTTTCATGTAACTCCATTTTCACCCCATCGTTTTGTGCTTCCACTCATGCCTTTGTGTTATCCCAGACATTTTTTGTGTTTCTTCTTCCTCTGAGTCGCTTGGATTTGTTATAGTGATTGACCATGTGGGGGGTTGAATTACATAGAGTACATGATATATTATTTCTCCCAATTAGGATTTTCTGATCTCAATTTAGAGGTGATGTGTGCATCATTTTTCAGTGGTCTAATAACTAGGAAGTAATCATTATTGATATTTTGTAGTTTTCAATTTCACCTTGTCTTTCAGAGACCAATCTTCTTATTTCTAATATCTATTGTTGAATGTGAATTTGATTCCTCTATTCTTGAGGTAGTTTTATTTATATAAGTGGTTCAAATTTATTAACTTCCATATGTTATTGTAGATTAATTTGGGTTGTTAATTGAAATTTATTGATTTGATATTGGAATGGATTTGTTAGAAATGATGATTGTTTTTAATGGGGGTTTTCATTAATAATGGATTTCTACAAACAAATTGATTTATTAAATGATTAAATGGAAATATTAATATCAAATAATTTTTTTGATGATTGTTAGTATATTTTTTTAATAAGAATGACTATAAAATGTTAACATATTTTTAAAAATAGATTTTAAAAAATATACCACATTTTCTAACTCTGGGTTCGAAGGGAATAGACCTTTCACTCTTACTATGTGTATTTCTTCAAGAGGTTTTATTTCACTTAAGTTTTTGTTATTCCACTAGAGATTATGTTTTTGGGAACCTGTTTAAGTCTTTATTGTTTATTTTATTTAATTTATAGCATGTATACCAATAGGTTAGAACACAAATGGAGTGCTTCTTCATTTATTATTGGTTTATTTAATGGTGGTATTTTCATGTTTATTTGATCACATATTTATCATATGCTTCTTCCAAAGTTACTTACATATTTTCTTTCATATAACATTAATTCCATGATTTGGGGAATATGGTACATTTTTATTAAAATAATAGTTTGATTTAAAAAATGGTTATATTTTATGAAAATGTTTTGTAAACTAGATTTTTTCTAAATCATGATATAATTAATTCTTAATATTCGAACATGTATTCATTCTATGTTTGTATGATTCTGGGATTTCTGCTTAAACCTGAAATTTTTTTTCTCTAGTAATTTTTTTATCAGTAGTAAAGTAAAGGGAAGGGCATTGTGTAGCATTCCAGTTTTTCTTATTGTCATCATATTCAGGGTGGGACGGTTTGGTGGTGGAGAATTTTTACACAGAGACTTGTTTAGTCTTGTCATGATTTATCATTCTAGTTTTTCTTGTTTGTCTTGACTATGTAGGTCACAAGGATATGTTCTTCTGCTTCTAGAATGTACCATGTTGGTTTTAATTTTTCATGTTTTACATGAGACATGATGTTCCTCTTTTTTTACTTCACCATATCACAGACCACCTTGGGGACTTGTTTTATTTACCCAAGTTGGTTTGTTACTGAAAATAAAGTATTCACATCGGTTATGGTTATTACATTTGTAAATTTATTAAAGATATCTTATTCAAATTATTTATTTCATAATAACCACAATAACTATTTTAATATTCCTTGAGAATTTTAAAATTGTCAAGATTGTTGGTGGATTGGGAAAATGAATGTTTAACCCAAAATAACTCAAATTTTAATGAGTAGTAGAATTCACAAAATAAAAAACATTGTATAAGAGTATCGGGTGAATTGTATGAATTATAATATGACTTTATAATTTATTTTAATTCAAAATATTCATATATATTTTCATTAGTTTATCACATTTTTGGTGTTTTAGAATATCATGGTATTAAATTGTCAAAATTATTAATTTCATACATTATATTAGTTTATTAATTCGATAATTATTTTTGGCATAATATTAAACATTAAAATAATATTTTTATTTATTTATATGTGTAATTTGTTTCCAAATATGTTTTACTGGGTATTTCATGGGTTTTGGGTGAATAAAATGTTGAATCTACACTTCTGCATTATTAATGTGAGTTCGACTGACTAATATTATGTTAAAATGACTCCAAAAAACAATGTAATATTTGATCATTAAATTTAATCACATCTACAAAGATCACATGAGATTAAAATGATGATAAACACAAAACAAAGTTATGAAAAACACAACTAAGATCAACAGATATTCTTTAAAAAGATGATAAAAATTTTATATGGTTGATTTTAAAGTTCTATTTATCCAAAATGATCGATTTTGGCTAGTTAAAATCATCGTTTTAATGAGAGTTTTACTGCGCTGTGAGAAATACCTGATTTACTAGAGTTATTTTACAAATATTTTGAAGTTTTTTATCAGAGCATAATGAAATGCACATATAAATCGGTATTATATCAGTTTAAAAAGTAAATACAGTGATAAATACTAAATTTTTTAGCACATTCATAGCATTGATAAATTATAACTTCTATCGGTGCTAACAAAACACTGACAAAATTAATATTTCACAACTCATAAGTTTTGGAGTTTATAAAATTGAGTTTTATTGTTTCTTAAACTAGCACTGATAAAATGTAAAAAATAAATAAAATGTATAAATAAATAATATAAATTATATAAATAATTAAATTAAAAAATGAAACATATTAATGGTATCAATTATAAAAATATTTAAAAGTAATTTAAATGGATTATTTATATAAATTTCAATATATTGAAATAATTTTAACATAATAAATAAATTTTAAAAAATGAGGAATTCCTCAAAAATATTAAAAATTAAAAAATATTAAAAATTAATACATAATATTCAATGAATAAATATAAAAAATGAATATATAAATTTGAAAAAAACTATAAATATACGAAAATAAAGAGAGTTCATAACATTAATTACAAAACATACAAACACATATAAAATGAATAAATGAATAATACTAATAAAATATATAACAAAATTATTAAAAATGAATAACATTATTTTTGGAAATTAGAAAATTATTAAAAAAATTATTTAAATAAAATAATTATATAAATATCCATCATATTAAGAATTTAAAAAAATAATAAGAAATTATAATTAAATATTATTTAATTTGATTACAAACATATTTGAAAATAATAAAACATTATAAATAATTATGTTTATTAAAATATCATAAAATTATTAAATTAAAAAAATATAAAAAATAATAAATTTTAAACATGAATAATTATATTAAATGAAAGAATATTAGAATTGAATAGATTAAATATAATAAATAATAATAATATTTAAAAAAATGAATTCGTATGATTACTTATAAGAATTGTAATCAGATTAAAAAGGAGGAAATGAATAAATAAATTATATAAATTATATAAATAACAAAATAATTACAAATGAATTTTATTAATTATTTAAATTATAAAAAAAAAATCATTTATTTTAATTAATTAAATAAATGTAAAACATTATCAAAATATTAAAACTTAAAAATAAAATCGAATAAATGTTAATTATATAAATTTATAACATAATAAATAAACCTACTTAATATTTATGATTAAATAAATATTAAAAATGAATAAATTCCAAAAAATATTAAAAAATAAATAATATTAAAAATGAATAAATAATATTAAATGAAAGAATTTTAAATATTGAATAAGTGAAATTGAATCAACTAATAAAATATTTTATAAATTGAATTCCTTACATTAATTAAATAAATTATATACCCATAGAAAAAGAGTAAAAATGAAAAGATGGATAATATGAATTATATAAATAAAATTTTTATTAAAATAAAATTATATTAACTTTAAAAAATAATAAAAATAAAATGATTTTATAAAAATAAATTATGTAAATTAAAAACATATTTAAAATTTTAAAACATACAAAATAAAAATGAATAAATGTTAATCATGTAAATTTTTTAAATATTGAAAATATTTGAAATTATTAAATATATATATTTTTTAAAAAATTAATAAATTCCCAAAATAATATAAATTACTAAATATCAAAATTGATAAAAAAAATTTAAATAAAAATATCTAAGATTAATAAATAATGTCAAATAAATTAGAAAAATATTTTAAAAAATTAAATTCAGATAATTATTTACATAAATTGAAAACAAATAAAAATGAATAAAAAATAAAATTATTATTTCTAATTATATATGTATCTTTCGTACTGATTGTATCTAAAAAATATAATTAATTATTAACTTTGATACATTTTAATAATAATTAATAATATTATTATTTAATAAAATTTAAAAATACTAAACGATCTATAAATCACCCCGAAAATTGAATATATTAAAAAGATTTTAATAGATTATATACTAAAAATTAATAAATGTTAATAATGAATAATTTATAAAAAATTCTTAAAATGGAGAAATATTAAAAATGAATAAGTAATATTAAATCAATAAACATACATACACATACACGCATTCAATTCATAGGCATGCACTTATAGATACATACACATACACATACAAACATATACATACTCATATATATAAACATACACATATACACATACACATACACATGCATATAGATATACATACACATACATGTTTTTATAAACATACACTACATACAATTACCTACACATGATTGCACACACATACACATACTACATAAATAGAAATACACATACACATAAACACACACACACACACACATATACACATACACATACACATACGCACATACTTACACATAGACATAGATATATTTATATATTCAAATATAGATACACGTATCGATATTGATATAAAAATACTCATATTCATGAACATACACAAACAAAAACACATACCTGTTTATATACACATATACATTTTAATGACTCCGAAATTATGTAATTTTTTTTAATTATATAGAATTATTTCAAGACCGCAAAATCTGACAGCGCACGATTCCAAGGCTCGGAGTAGCTGGAATGATACATCAACGCTTGGTTGAGTTTTAATTACAACACGTAATCATTTATCATGAAAAATTGGAATAACTCTTAAATGGTAACTCTGATAAAAAATTTGAGGGCACCGTTGCATTTAGGATGGCTGGTTTACCATAGATGCGACTTATGTTTTGTCGGCACGGGCCTCCTATGAGAAAACACAAAAATGGCATAACCATAAATTAAATAACTAAATTAATTTTTTTTAAATGCTTATAACTCACAATAGTTTCCTTGGATTTCAATTATATGTACCTGTTCAAAAGTCACAAAACGTAGCTCGTGCGTTTACTGAACTTACCCAAAAAAAAGCTTGAAAAATTATTAACAGTCAACCTCGACCCACGTTGGTCAAGGTCAAGCTCTTCCCAAGTGAAACATGCCCCAAATAACCAAGTTCTACTCTCGGATTTCCAATCTGAGTTACCATTTAAAAGTTATGGATTTTACAATAAAATAATTGTCACTTAATTATTTTATTACGGCAAAAACTAACATTCACTGGTGGCCAGTGCCGGCCAAAGTTAGTATCTACTTACATGAAACATTCCTTCATGTGTTCAGTGGTGCTCTCTGATTTTCAATCTGAGCAGCCTCTTGTGAGTCATAATCATTTGAAAAATAAAATAATTTATTTAATTATTTTATTTATATTTATGCCATTTTTTGGTTTTCTCACAAGAGTCATGTGCTGACTAAACATAAGTCGCGCCTAGGGTAAACCCGCCATCCTGAACGCAACGGTTCCCTCCGATTTCTAGTCTGAGTTACCATTTAGAATTTATTCCACTTTTTTTGGAAAACTTCTTACGCATGCTAATTATAACTCTACCAAACTTTGACCGATCATTTCGGGCACTTCGGGCCTCAGAATCACGCACCGTCAAATTATGCAGTCTAGAAATAATTCCATATAATTAAAAAAATTATACCAAATTTCCAAGACATTAAATTCTCCCCACAATAGGTATTTACATCCCCGAAAGACACAATAAAGGAAAAACAACCAATAGATGGTATTGACCATTAATCTGATCCTCCCACTCACATCTGCTCTCTAGGAGGTTTCAGTGCTACCAACATACACACACCAAAGTTATCGATCTCGTACTAAGATAATTTTTTTCCAGGAATAATTTCTCATCAAGCCACATGATGATACTCAAACATCCATGAAGTCCTATGAAGAATTATTCCAAAGTAACACCACATAAAAGGGGTCTCAGCGCATCAGACAGTGCATCAATCGGACGCCCGGTCTGTAAGTTATTGGCCTTTTAGTCCTGAAGGCCCGGTTGGATTCGTGATAAATCCAACCCTCCCATTCACCAACATTTATCAAAAATCAAGTAGGGTATACCAAAAGGTATGTATCACTCCAAGGTTTCTGGCACCACTGATGGTTCATCAAACGAACGCTCGTAGCTCAAGATATGGTCGAAAGAGTGAAAAGGGTCGAAGTTAGTCTGGCTCAAGTCCGACCTGGTCAGATTGACTCGGCCCGCGGGATTGGACCCGGCCCGCTGGGTCCGAACTGGCCTATGTGGAAGAGTGGTTGACCATCCGGTGAGCTAGGGCCGACCAGCGGATGCCACACCACGAGCCACCCCATCCCGGGCCTCCCCACCCCAGTATCCCCACCGCGGGCCGCCACATAAGAGGAAATGCAATGTCTTAGATATTCTGTATAATTTTTTTTTCAATTAAATGAAATTATTTTGAGACCGCAAAATCTAACGGCATGCGATTCCGAGTCCCGAAATGCCCGGAACGATCTGTCGATGTTTGGATGAGTTTTAATTAGCGCGCGTAAGCAGTGTTCATGAAAAAGTGTAATAATTCATAAAAGGTAACTCAGATCAGAAATCCAAGAGCACTGTTGCATTCAGGATGGCGGTTTTATCCTAGGTGCAACTTAAGTTTAGTCGGTGCGGGCCTCTTTTTAAAAAACCCAAAAAATCTTATAACCGTAAATAAAATAATTAAATAAATTATTTTATTTTTTAAATGATTATTTCTCAGAAACGGTAGCTCGGATTGGAAATCTGAGACCACCAATAAACAAATGAGGGCATGTTTTATTTAATAAGATACTAACTTTGGCCGGCGTGGGCAACCGGTGAAAGTTAGTTTTTGGCCTTAAATAAAATAATTAAGTGACAATTATTTTATTATAAAATCTCTAACATTTAAACGATAACCCGTATTGGAAATATGAGAGTACCATTGGGTTCGTTGGGGCATGTTTCACTTGGGAAGACCCTGACCTCGACTGGCATGGGTCGAGGGTGACTGTTAATAATTTTATGAACATTTTTTTCTGGTACGTTCTATAAAAATGCAAGCAGAATTTTGGAACGTTTGAACCGGTCCACGGAATCGAAATCCGAGGACACCATGGAACTCGCAGCGCCGATATTTTCTCAAGGAGAGTTTCACCTTGACTGCAGTGGGTTGAAGATGGAAGTTAGTTTTTTTGGATTTTTGTTGCAGAAGAAAAAAAATAACTTTTTATTTATTTTATTTCAAACCACCATTTTGAATTCTTGGTGGTGTGGATGACCTGAACTCCAAATTAGTGTGGGGGAACCCTTTGGTACTCCCCTAGTTTAGGTTTCAACCTCAATTTACATAATGTTCCAACATACCATGTTAAATTAATAAACATAATTTAATAAGTTGGATCCTATTTTCATGAGTTTGGGGAAAGCGTTGGAAAAGAGAGATTTGGGGAGTGCTTTTGGAGGACCATCTTCAACAATGATCACTCTCCAATGAATAGCATCCTCTGGAATTGGAGAATGAGGACGATGCTTGAGCTAGGATAGGAAACATATTGTGGGAGTAACGGACGCCGATTTTACCATCTCATCGACATTGTCTTCTTCCTCGCGCCACATTTAATGGAAAATCAAGGTACAATTTTTTTTATATGTTTGAATTTGTTTTATTGATTCTTCATATCCTAAATTCATGACGATGATGTCCAAATGAACATGGCCACAGTCCCCCACATAAACCATGCTCCTGCTTCTTTTTAATCTTCGCGCGTTCTTTATGTGTTATTCAATTCCTAATATTTATTGGCACTGGAAACACGGTGTGCGATATATGGACATGAAGACCTTGATTCAAGGATTGAAAATATGTGAACATTTATATTTTTGGGATTGGAATGAAGCTGCAATGGCTCGTGGAAGGAGGCGACTAAATATTTATTAACACTAGAAATGAAAAATTCTGTTGAGTGTGACATATGGACACATATCCCTTGACCCGATGATCATGAATATGCAAGCATGTTATATTTTGAGTTTAGAATGAAGATGCAGTGGGATGCGGAATGGGCAACATAGAGGTGAAATTCTGCCTTGTCTTCGGGGTGTAGCTTCGGGCGAGATAGGTGGTGTCACAGAGGTTCTAAACCTGTGGAGGAAGTCTGCGGTTAGAGTTTTAGGAGAAGTCGTGGGCTTGATTTCTTGCTGGAACAATGCGTGAGAAATGTGGGTAAATAAGAGTTTATTGGAGAGAGAAATAGTTGAAAAATAAATGAATTAAAAATCTAAATAAATTAAAAGGGAAATTATAGGAATAAGGGGGAGGCTCTACCCTTGTGTGTGAATCTCAATTCAGATGGATTATTAGGAAAAAAGTATAAAATAACAAGAATATAAATAATTTTATTATTATTTTTGGTTATAAAACCATAATTCATCTGTAAAATATCTGTGCGACCTCAGTTTCACAAACCGTCAGTGGTAGTGTGACCATGACAAAGAGAAGGATATTATTAGTCCAATATTTGGTGTCTTTTTCAGTTTTTTGGATCGGGTACCCGAAACGCAAAAATAATAATAATATATTTTTATTCTAAAATCTTTGGCCCTCTATAACTCTTGCAAGTGACATCTGATTGACATACCATCTGTGACAATATGATCCTGTCATTAATATGGTCGATTTAAGCCTAATGTTGAATATCAAATTCTGGTTTGTGGCTCGGGTTCACGAAACACCCAATATTATTATTATTATTGTGGGATCTTTTATTAGTCATATCACCCTTACACGGTGTCAAAATGATGAACCATCTATGGCATCAGAAACCATGGATAGAGACGGTCCTTTTGGTACACCCCACATGGGTTTTTGGTAAATATGGGGTACAACTGGTTTTGATCGAACATGAATCCAACCATGCCCTTGGGACTAAAAGGATGATAACTTATAGTCCGGTCGTCCGATTGATGCACCGTCTATTGCGTTGAGACCCCGTTTACATGGTGGTACTTTGGGATAATTTTTCCTGGGTCTTCATGTGGGTTAGAGAATCAAAATGTGGTTTGAGGAGCGGACCCTCCCGGAATCAAATGAGCTTAGTGTGGGAACCATATAGCTGGCTGTAACATGAGAAAATGATCCTATGTGGGTATGTGATTTGGAATCATTTGTGGGTCTGTGTTCGAGAGTCTCACTTGGACCACTCTAGGAATCCTTGTGTGAATACTCTAGGATCCGACGTGGGTCTGTTGTACTAGGATACTATTTGGGTCTGATGATGTATTAGGATCCTCTGTCGGTCTGTTGTACTAGGATCTTGTGTGGGTCTGATGATGTACTAGGTACATATGTGGGTTTGCTGTACTAGGATCCTGTGTGGGTCTGATGATGTACTAGGATATTACGTGGGTCTGCCTCTTTACAGAGTAAGTTTATTCATTAGTTACATCTAATCATTTATACTTATGTACTTTACTTATACCTGGTGTGAGTTGAGTCCTCTTCTTCACGGTGATACCTTGGTGTTATTCTTCTTTGTGGAATACCTGTGTGGAACTTACCTTCATTGTGAAACCTTTTTGGTATACTTTAGTGTGGTGTACCTGTGTGGTACAAACCTTTTTGGTGTTACCTTCTTGGTATTCTTTCCATTGTGCAACAGTTGAGATGGGCATACTCGACAACTTAGGTATATGTATGGGAATATACCTAGGTAGGGTTGAATATTTATTCCATGCTTTGTGGATTATCTTTTTTGGATTTTGAGAGACCTTTGGGGGTCTCGGGGTCCCTACTAAGAATCGGTATACTCACCCCTGCACGGGCTATGCCCGCACCTTGTTGTGTTTGGTGCCGACGACGGACATCACTGACTGAGGTCTAGGGTACCAAGACTGGAGATAGCTTGGAGGTTTCAGTTAGACGCGACATACCGTATAGATGACCTGATCGAGATATGTACCTACCCGTCAGGTAGGATCCTTGGTGCATGTTCAAAGAAGCTCTTTTCTGTTTTCTTGTACTTTCTATTTGGGATTGTATTCTGGCCCCTTTTTACTTATTATACAAACTCTTTTTACTATAAAATTTACTTGTGTTCATATCTTATTGTGTACTTAGTTTCACGTGTATACATTTTATAAAGTCAATTACTTACAAGTTTTAGGGAATAATCTTTTTGGTGCTAGTCTCCAGCCCCTAGCCTATGGAAGGCGGGCTTGGGGTAGTCATGCCACGGGCCCCGGGGGACGGGTTGTGACACACATTCCCATACAACTACACATACACACACACATATAAGCATACATATGTACACATTCATTCACATAAAAACACACATATATATAAACATTTATAGTCATATTGAAAACCCCTATGATTCTAAATTATATTTATTTTAGAATAATTTTTTTTGATAGCATGTGATATACGCAACACTAGGTTAAAATTCAACAGAATAATCTATTAAAATATTATTATTAAAACATGATTATTATAACCTAGGTGTGAATGACTAACTAAATAATGAAAATTATATGTTTTACACATGTATAATTTTTTTAATTACTAATTATAAATCAAATAACAATTATTTAGAAAAAAATTAATGTTGTCATAAAAATTTTAATTTTTTTATAAAAGGCACTTTAGTCACGGTTTGCAAACATAATTTAAAATTAATTTTCAATACGTTTGGAAACATTATTTTAAAATTTTAAATTCATGTTTTATATCCGAATAAAAATTATCTTAGGGTGATTTTTTGGGATTTTTCTAAGAAGTTACATTTTTTAATGAACGGTAAAAATTACTAATTTTTATTAAAAATGGTATTTTTTGAAGAATATAGAAGGATCATTATATTTTAATATTTTTTGAAAAGTAAAATTGGATAAATTAAATATTTATTAATCAAATTTAAGTCATTGGAATAAATTTCATATTGAATTTTGATACAATTATTTTTTAATCTTTTGAATGTTTTCTACTTGGGAAAACCACTTTCCATCACGTTTGTAGATTTAATTTTAAATTTAATTCTGATAAACATGGTAATTGAATTTGTAATAATGGATTAAATATTAGGAATCATCATTATTTATATTATCTAATAATTTAAAAAAAAATTTAACCATATTAAATAGTTAAAATAGTAAAAATTAATTATTGTTATTATGTTGAAAATGTGTTTACTAGGGGTTAAACATTATTTATAATGTTTAAATATGACATAAAACTTGTTAAATTTTTATTTTATGGGAATATCATGACATTATATCATATAACATTCAAAAATTAACCATTTTGTAGCCTTTCATCGTTTAAAAAACAAGGGTATACCTTATTCTATTTTAAAATTTCATGTGTATCATCTACATCATTTATAAAAGGTCACTCACCCCATTAACTTATTACCACCAATAAATCAATTCGGTATGAACATGAACTACCATAATAACTCCAAAATATTATAATACACATTATAAAGCTTATGTTATTGGAAATAATCAAACTCTAGTTTCATTAATATGAGTTCTAAAGGAGGATCTTCTATGAGAAGGTAATCATCTTAACAAATCTCATTCATTTCCGTACATTTTTACAAAACTATATTATCATTAAAAAATGTTATATAATAACACAATTATCTCCCATATACTTAGATATTTTTATGTTAATGCTATAATATTTAGTAATATCATCCTCCATCAAATGGGAAACAAAGTCGTTGATCATGGGTACGGAATACTAGTGTTTCTTGAACCGATGTAACTCATTTTCCATCAATAAATCTCAATATTGTATATAATGATATATTTAATGAATATATATAATATTTATGATATTATTATTCTTATATATTTATAATATAACATATAATTTCATTTTTTTGACATTATTTTTAACTTGATAATGTTGCTTGTGTCTACAATGAACAATCACATCATGAATTGATGTGAATCATTTTTCACATAAAATATACATGGATGGTGATAAGGATAAATTAAAAAGAAAATATTTTGTATATATGAAATGATATTTAATCAAAAAAATTACAAGATCTATCACTTGATTACCCCTTTACTAATTAATGGAATGATATTGTAGCTTGTGTGTACATACAGTCCATCGTCCCCATGAAGTGATGTTATTCATTTGTTATCTCCAAATATAAAAAATGATTATAAATACATATATAATGTGTAGATATGGTTTTTATAAAATTAAAATCATTTAGTATATCATGGTTCTATATCCTATATATAAGAACCTGAACTTTCATTCCAAAACATGTATGAGAAAATAAGGCAATTATCACCCAAAACAATGAAAAAAATATGATATTATTAACAAATAAGTTGTAAAATATTATAATAGGATAATATATGATATTTTAAATATAAATATGGTCATATTAAAAATTAATTTCCTACATAAAACAATTTTATAATATTTTAAATCATTTTCAACTGAACGAAAGTGTGAGGTGAGGGATTTGGTTCCAATTTCTATTCGTTTGAAAAATAATTGTTAATGTTCACATTTTTACATTTATGTGAAATATATAATACCTCATTAATGTATTTTACATGAATAAATATTTATTCATTACTTTATTATAAAAATAATTATCTCGATGAATCTATGGCTGCCTATCACTTCTTTTTAAATTTTTTGATTCTTAACTTTTTTTGAGACAATATCTTTCCTATGATCATTTTTAATTGGACAATACATTTATAATAAATATGAATATTATTTAAATCATGGATATGATTATTTCCAAAACAATATACCATTTATACTTATATAGTAGACATTTAATGTAATTTTATCATATGTGGAAATATTGATAAATCTTAATTCTTTACTCAATACAGATATTTGATGATAGGACACATCATTCAGGAATTAAATATATTAATAGATATATGAGGAATTATGTAGACATGATGTTTTAGGTGGGTCATAGTTATATATATACCATCGATGCATCAAAATAATCATGAGAAAAACCATTGAGTTATTATTAAATGGGGTTTTACCCATAGTTTTAAACAGCCTTATGAATGATCTGACCAGTATAGGTATCATGATGTATGAGATCATTGAATAAAAAAATTATGTATCTACTTCATTGAGAATTAATTTATTATTATCGATGATATTTATGAATTGATATTATCTATATATTCATTTGAATATTAGTTTATTAATATAGATGGAATGTTTGTTAGGTTATTTACCCTTTTCCATATTGATTATGCCCTATTAATCAACGATATTTTACATCGTACAAAACCCATTTCGATAAGGTTCTCCCACCCTTGTCTTTTTTATTTTATCCAAGATATAAAAATTAATTCATTAAATGAGTTAATATATGCTTAATATTTTCCATTAATATTATTTGTACTATTTTTATTCCTAATGTAAAATGGGAATTACATATTTATTCAATTCTACAAGACTAATAAATTGATATATCCTGAGTGATGTGATCATTTTTATATTATGATAATTTAATAAACTAGATACCCGCAATGGGTTATTGGGGTATGGGTCATTATAGATGGTGTCATAGGAATTTTAATAGAAATCTTGAGAACTAGATTAATGAATCATATATTAGGGAACATAAAACTATAATTAAATTTCTTGATAAGTATAGAAAAACATTATAATTTTTTGTTAAGGTAGATATTATATTGTTTTTTTAACAATACATCATTGTCTAAATAGTAATAGTGGACATGGTTTGGATATAGAGTAATATAGGGGTAATAACTTATAAAAAGGTATTTCGATCTTGAATCAAGTTCTACATTGTATATAAACTCATGTTGGATACTCTTTTGGTAATTCAAATTTTCTATACAAACCAATATGAAAGATTTTAAAATGATGATATCCCTAATGACACAAAATTAAGATTCAATGACAAAAAATGCATAGATTTTTTATTTAGGCTATGTGCTACACAACATTTTTAATTATGTATTGTGATTAAAAAGTAAAAATTTAATAAACTATTAAAATATATTTAATATTTATAAATTAAACCTATAATAAATAATGGTATCAATACTCATGTTCAATGTTGATATTTCCCTACTGAGAAAGCTAATACATCTGGTATTGGAACTGAACATATCATGTCTATATTAAGGAACCTTAATTTGGCTATGACAAATAACATTTCATGAATAAAGAAAAATAATGATTCATAAAATTATTCTCCTATGTCAGATCCATTCATGCATCAAAATACTGAATCATTTAGTGGGAATACTAAACCGGTGGTAGTTGTGAAATGGATTTATTCCCTTCAAAATGTAATTTTATATTTGATATTCATTGAAAAGGAAAAGGTTATACTGTAATTATTATTTCTTGTTATAGATTTTGATCAATATTGGTTATTGTTATAGAATACTTGGGTGGATGAAGAAATAAAATATATGAAATTGATATATTTTCATGAGAAATTATTTGAGAAATATTTACCTCATGAGAAATGAACAAAAATGAAGAGAAAGTTCTTTATCTTAATGAAAAACGAAGAAGAAAGTGTTACATGGTATGAGGATAACTTTAACATATTTCATAGTTATGATATGGATTTTATACATAATAAAAAATGAAAGATTGGACATTTTTTAGATGAGAATAAGAAAACTATATAAATGTTTTTGTTCTATTATTATTCTTCTTAATATTATGAAATATTTTTTTTGTTCAATATATTAGGATAAAGAATTTTAAAAATCCTATATCTTCAAGATAAATCAGGAAAATAAGAGGTTGAATGATCCCATAGAAAAAGTTAATGCATAAAATAAGAATAATATAATGATGTAATTTTTAACTTGTGAGAACTGTGGATTGAATTGTCATGGGAAGTAATTGAAGGCCATGGGTGATTGTAACAAGTGTAGATATAAAATAAATCCAACTCATGAATGTAAGGGGAGGAAACATATCAATGATGTCCAGTGCATAAACTCTAAATAATTGTGGCACCATTCCAACAAATGTTATAATTGTAATGTAAATATAAAATAGAAGAGGCTAATGAAATAATTCCAAGATTATGTGATTGATACATCTGAACAAGATAAACCCAATAATGTTTTGGTAGATTATTTATTAATATCACAAAATATATTCAATGATTTATTTTTTTATGTATCATCATAGTATTTTATATAATATTATTTTTATAATAAAATTTAATATTTCCCTTGCACCTTAAAAATGGTGTTATTTGAAAAAACTCATAGTATAAGTATCACTACAATAAGGATATTTTATAAAGTCCCCATTTTAACACATAAATGTTATCTATTTGAAAATATTATAATAATACCTATGGTTGAATATGATATAATAAATACTATAGAGTGGATTTCAATATATTATGTGAGGATTTATTGTAAGAAGAATAAGATTGAAATTTGTGCTGAAGATTAAGAATTTATTTTCATTCGAGTGTAGACTTCATTATATGAGTTATGCCAAGATCCATTCCTAATAGCACTTATAAATGCGATTCATAGGGAATAAGAATAAAAAAATATATAGATGGATAATGTAATTTTCAAATTGAATAAGTACCTATTTTACATGAATAAATTGATTTATTTACTAAGGAATTACTAATATATACACTAGATAATGAAGTTGAGTTCCCCATTGATTTAATACCTGATTCATGACTTCTATCAGAGTCTCCTTATAGAATGGACACTATAAAATTATTCGATTTGATTAAAATGGAAGAGTAATTGCGTGATAATGGATTTATTCACCCTAGTGTTTAAAAATAGGGAGATCTTATTCTATTTATTAAAAACAAATATGGATCCATGAGTTTGTGCATTGATTATATGGAAATCAATTCCATTCTGATAAATAACAGGTGTCTTATGCATTTTTTTAGGACTTAATCTTTTAAATCTATGAATATAAATATTTTTCAAATGTTGAACTTAATTCATGTGTATCATGAACTGTGAGTAAATATAGGACACATTAAGAAGAAATCATTCTGAATGAGGTATTTTCATTATGACTTTAGTGTAATGAAATGTGGATTACATAAATCACCATCTTTTTTATGGATCTAATTAATTGATTATTCATGGAATATCTTAATTATTTTTTTGGAATTAATTAATGATATCGTGGGGTATTATAAGAGCTATGAGCACTATGAGAATCACTTCCAAATAATTCTTGAGACTATTATAAGAAAAGAGTTATATAGGATGTTTAGAAAGTATGATTTCTTACATAAAGAAGTTTATTTTATTGTAAATATTGCATCCAATGATAGAATATGAATTGATACTAAAAATAAAAAATCATTTATGGAAAGGATTATACAAACCAACATACCAGAGGTACATTGTTTCATTGGTTTTTATTGTTACTATAAGTGATTTGTTCTTATTTTTCCCCATTTTTCTAACCTGTTAACAATGATTCGAATAAAGGGGTTTAGTTTATATGGAAAGTGGAATCTTTATAATGTTATGATCAATTTAAGAGTAGATTGTTCAATGCTCCAATCTTTACTCTATCATAATGAAATGATGGGATTGATATATATAGTGATACATTTATGTAAGGGCTGTGTTGTTTCCTTATGTAAAAAGATAATGTTATTTCATATTAATCAGGTAAGTTTAAGAATCATGAAAAAAACTATAAAAAAGAACTTCTTTAGGAATCCACAGTCTTCACCTAAATGATATTTAGAAATTATTAGTATAGTGGATGATTCATGATATACAGAGACCATAAAAACCTAAAATAAAACTATTCACAAATTGCTCTCAACATAAAGAAAAAAAATGACTTGAGATACTCATGTATTATGACTATTATATTAACTACCATCTGAGTAAGGAAGATAAGTTAGGAGATTTATTACAAAGACATGCTCCTCGAAATATTAACCAAATGAGTATTGAGAGGGAACTTATGATCATGTATCTATTAAATGCATATATCATTATTTTTAAGTGATGTGGGAAAAAAATACTTTTTCTAATTACAATGAAATAATCTTTACTATAATATATAATATTTTTTAAATTTGATGATGTAAATTTTCATGAGAAAATTAATGTAGTTAATGATGCTACATTAGAAAACATGATTTGTAAAGATGTAATTCTGATGTTTGGAAATATATTATGTGTTCTATTTCTAAATGAGATGAAAATGGAGTTTCTAGATGATTTCCACATGCTGAATTAATCTATAATCTAAGGTATAACTATGATTTATAAGGATTTGTGGGAAAAAATTTCATGGATGACATAAAGCATGAAATTAATTATTATGTATCCAAATGTTGGGTTTATATACAAATGAAAGATTAGAGATACAATACTAGTGGAGTTATAAATCCTCTTCCTATTATGGTGTGTAAATATGATGACATTACAATTGAATTTGGAACAAGACTACCAAAGATGCCTATAATGGATGATTTAGTATGGGTTATTATTGACTGTTTAACTAAATATTCACTTTTCCTAAGTATAAGAGAATATTTACCTCTTAAGTGCCTCTCAAGGCTCTATATTAATGTATTTTTAATACATCACATAACACCTTTTTTATTGTAACTAATCGTGATTCTCAATTCATATCAAATTTATAAAAGATTCTATAAAATCATCTTGATAGTAAGATTCATTTTAGGACTTCTGGCCATCCTCAAACTGTTGGACAATCTGAAAGGACTATTAAATAATTTAAATAAATATTAATATCATTCTCACATGACTTCTGTAGTATGTGGGATCAGTACTATAATTGGTAGAGTTTTATTATGAAAATAGTTTCCAATAAATTATTCAGATGGTATCATAAAATGAATTATATGTCAAGAGATATCATACTCTATATTTTTGGAAAGAATTTCATGAATGGGAATACTTAGGCCAAGAAAATTTTGAAGAGGAAGCAATAAAAGTTAAGGTATTTTCACGTTCATATAAAAGTATCTCATTAGTAAAAATAGTTACGATGATAATTGGAAGAAGGATTTGTAATTCTATGAGGGTATCATGTTTTATTTAATGTACATTAATAGAAGGATCTGGTAAAATTCAGTATGAAGTGAAAGATGATACCCAATTACATATGACCCTTCAAAATTATAGAAAGGATTTTAGATATGGACTATCATTTGGAAATTCCACCGTGACTCTCTAATGTTCATGATGTGTTCTATATAAATTTTTTATGGATGTACAAGTGAATACAAACACATGTGATCACCGTTAAATATATATAATAGGAACCTAAACTATAATACATTGATGAACCCACCCATATTCATGATATTGGATTGTGTGTGTTGAGTAATTTGATGAATTGTTTGGTAATGGTACTTTGGAGAAATTATAAAATTGTATAATAAGCATGGGAACTATAGAATATTATAAAAAAAGTACTCAACTCTTTTATTTAGAAGGAAATATCCATGAATGATTGAGGATGAAATTATTATAGGAGTGTATAATGTAATACCCTAATACTTTACAATATATTCCATTTTTGTGGAAATTTACTTTATTTGATATCATGTGATATACAAAAAAACTCATTTAAAATAAACATAATGATCTATTAAAATATTATTATTCAAATGTGACCATCATAACATAGTATGTAAAGACGAACTATATTATTAAAATTTTATAGTTTACATATGTATGAAATAAATTTAATGGTTATATATTTATTATAAATAAAATAATAATCATTTGAAAGAAAAAAAATGTTTTCTAAAAAATAGTATTTTTTAAAGAAGGATGATTAGTCTATACTTCTGTGAATAATTTAAAATTAATTTTTACAACTTTTAAAATATTATTTTAAAGGACGAAATTAAATTTTTATATCATAAAAAAATTCATATTAGTGTTATCTTTTCATTTTTTTTGAAATTTTTCATTTCTCAATGAATAGTAACAAATACTGACTTTTATTAAGAAATCCATTTTATTTTAAAGAATTTTCAAGACATGATTTCTTTTAGTATGTTTTTAAAGGTAAAAATAATAAATTTACTTATTTATTAATCCAAATTAGGTAACTAAAATAAATTCCATCTTTAATTTTGATATACAACTTTTTAATCATTTGAAACATCTTACTTTGAAAAACGGATTTTTCATTGCTATTACAAGTTTAATATTAAATTAGATTTTTTCACTTATATAAATTTAATTTGTAATTTTTGATAAATTTTTTTAATAAAAATAATCTATATTATATAATAAGATAATATTAATGTTTTACTATAATAAAGAGTGAAAACAATAAAAATTAATTGTCCTGGATAAGGTGAAAAAGAGTTTACTATGGGTTAAACTAAGAATATAAGGGTTAAAAATAACCAAAAACTTTTTAAATTATAATTTAATGTCTATATATAGACCTTAAAACTTTTATGGTCTTATAATGTCCCTTTTGGATCATTATTTCATTTGAATAAAGTGTAAACTATTCTTTTCAAAAATTCCATGTGTATCCACTCCCCCTCTTATAAAAGGACACTCCCTCCCTTGAATTATTCACACCTCTCAAGAAATTTTTCTAAACAAACCCTTTCAATGATATATCTAATAAATTCATAGAAAAATTATTTACCTTCTATTTTTCTTGATATACGACCACCAGTGTCATTAAAAGGATATCCAAAAGGGGGTTCTCTTAAAGAAGGTAATCATCATAATGAAGCTCATTTATTTTATTTCATATTTTACAGCCTTAAATTATGTGTTAAGAATAAAAATATAATAAAAAATTTATATAACATATAATTATATGTTCTTATGTTGATGTAACAAAATTTATCCATCACCTCCTCCATCTAACGGGAAATGAAATCTTTGATCGTATTTTCGGCGGACCATCGCCTTACGAACTGTTGTAATCCATTTTCCATAAAAACATAACATGATTGTAAATAATGATGGATTTATTGTATATAAAAATTATTTATGATATTATTATACTTATGGAATTATAATATTTAATTTACCATCTTACATTGAATATTGTTTAAAATTTGATAATGTTGCTCGTGTGTACAATGGACTACCACCTAGTGAAGCGATGTGATTTAATTTTCACTTACACATTACATAGAAATAAAAAAGGTTAAATTGAATTAATATATGTCACATATATATAAAGTTATATTGATTATGTAAAATAAATATATCACCCAATTACTTACCCTTTCACTCATTTTTAAAATTATATAGATGTTTGTGTGTATGTACGACTTACCGTCTCCATGAAGTGTTTCGAATAATTTTACATGTCAAGAATTCAAGAATGATTCTAATTATGTATGTAATGATTAAATATTATATTTTTAAAATAAATTTCATTATGAAGATTATGTATCTATATCCAAAACACTATAACTGTAAATTTTAAGGTCAAAACACGCTTAAGAAAACAAGACAATTAACACCTCCAATAATAAAAATAATGAAATATTATGACCATACAGGTGGTAAAATGTTATAATAGGATAATTTATGATATTATAAATATGAATATGTTTATAGTATTTATTGATAACATGATTAAAACTATTATATAGGATGTTATATAACATCCATCTGAAAGTAAATGTGAGGTAAGTGATTTCGTTACAAATCCCGTTTAATTTAGAAAAAAATTTCAATATTGGAATATTCAAATTTATATGGTGTATATACTATATCATTAATATATTTAACATGAATACCTTTTTCGTCATGTTTTAATTGTTAAAACCTAAATTATTTATGAATAAATTGTTAACTCTCATTTCATGTTTAATTTGGTGATGATTAACTTTCTCTTGAGATAATCAGTTTCTTAGGGTATTTTTTCATTGAACATTACATTTATCTTAAATGTCCATATTATATATATGATGAATATGATTAACTCATAAAAAATACATCATTTTTATAGATAGTGATTTCGTTGAAGGTTATTTGATTATCTGGGGAAATATTGATAAATCTGTATTCTTTACTCAATGCAGGCATTTGATGATAAGGCACAATATTCATGAAATAAATAAATTATTCAAATTATGAGGAATTCTTTAGACATGAAGTTATGAGTGAGGCCCAGTAATAGATTTTTCCTCAATGAATTAGTAGTATCATGAGATGAATCAATAAGATATCATTAAATGGATTTTTATCAATAGTTTTAAACTCTTTAGTGAATGGTACTGATAGGTTAGGTATCATGATGTTTGGGATCATAACATCCAATAATTAAGAAATCATTTTTTTAAGAAACCAGTAAATATTATTATCAGTGATTTTTTTCATTGATATTATCTTTGGATGAAATTCATTCTCAGTTTATTAATTAAATGGCATGTGTGTCCGGTTATTTACCTTTCCATATTGATTATTCCTTTTGATTCACGATAGATTCTGTGTACGTAACCCTAACATAGAGTCTGAGATCGTCGGTTTTATTTATTTTCCAAATGATGTGAAGATGAATTCATTGAATGAGTTCTGGGATGTTGAATTCTCCCCATTACTATACATTATATTTTTTAATTCCCAATATAAAATGGGTATCATATATGTATTTGGTTATACATAACAACTAAACTAATTGATCTTGGAAGATATGTTCCCTTGTATCTTATGATAATGTTATAAGTGGACACCAGCCCAAGGATATTGGATTCGGGGATATTACACATATACATACACATGCATACAATTACATACATGTGCATTTACATAAAAACACATACATATGCATACGTAACCACACTACAAAGACATACATACACATACCCATACATGTACACACATACCTATGCATAAACATAGATGTAAATATACGTACACATAAACATTCACATATATACATACACATACACATACACATACACATACACTTACACATACATAAACACATGAAAATACACACACACACACACACACACATTCATATACACATACACATACGCATAAACATACACAAACACATACACACATTCAATCACATTGACAAATATATGTACAAATCCAAGCACATATATGCACACACACACAGATATATATATACACATACACATACACACACAAACACACACACATACACAAACACAAACAGAAACACATACACATACACAAACACATACACATACACATAAACATAAACATACACATACACATACATATACACATACACATACACATTGTGAAGACCCAGAACCCCCTTGGTCCCTTCCTTTGCCAAAAATCCGGTTTCCTTGCGGGGTACCGATCGGTGAGACCGATCGGTGAGACCGATCGGTGAGACCGATCGGCGAGAACGATCGGTGACACCGATCGGTGAGACCGATCGGTGAGACCGATCGGTGAGACCGATCGGCGACACCGATCGGTGAGACCGATCGGCGAGACCGATCGGTGACACCGATCGGTGAGACCGGCCCTGCCAAGTTGTTCCAGTAATGTTCCTTTTTCGCAAATAGGGTTTTAAACCCTATTCTTCCTTGCTAAAAATATCTTGGAAATCCGAAACGCGCGGAAAGGTCTTAATTAAATGCTTCATTAATTCATGGGTCAGTTAAAACCACCCAGCGCCATTAATGATGAGTCAAGCCACGTGGTCAACCCACGACTCCCTCGTCTTCCGTGGTTTTGTGTTTTCATCTCAACCGTCCCCAGCCCTTATAATTAAGGGTTAGGCCGTGGTTTTCCCCCTTCTTCGATCGTGACTCTTCTGGTGCATCGGGACCGCCGCGTCGTTATCCGTAAAGTTCCGCGCCCCCGGCCTAAACGTCGATCATCCATCAACAAGTAGGGAATTTCTCTCGTCTCTCACTTTTGTGTATCATGCGGGGTGGGCGTTACTTTTGTTCCTATCAAATTGGTTGAACCAAACCCTAATGAAGATACTAAACGAAGTTCTAAAGAAAGAAGGGGAAGGGGTTGTGATCGTTGTTTATGCTTTATCTTGTGATCATCCCTTTTGTTGTACTGGTCTATGTTTTCTGAAAATTGAGGCCGTTGGTGGTCGTGTGTGTGCACTTGAATCCCCTCGTGATGTTTTAAATGGGTTGCTGAAATTGTGAACTCCTGCTGTGAAATTGGTTAATCACGTATACCCGGCTGAATAATTTGAAAGCACCAGGATCAACCCTTCTGTGATAACTAACGGATAGAACACATGGAATTTTTGAAATCATGGAGTGTGTTAAGTCGTTTAAATCTGAAAATCCCTGACTCGTGTTGGTAGTGGTTGTTGGTTGTTTTCCCTTCGGGCCGTTTGCTGGAAATGTGGGAGGGGATGGGATCCCCCGTTCTTTTTATACTCTCGGCGCCTGTGTGAATTTGGGGGATGGGATCTCCTGTTGGCATGGTTTCAGTGGTTGTGGGTTTTTATCACAAACTGGGGAGAGATCCTCTGTTGGTAGAACCGGGTGTGGGTGTTTTGGTTGATCTATGCTTGACGTTTTCCTTGGTTATGCTTATGGTAGTTGCCCAGTAGTGCTTAAAATTAATTGAACAATTGACTGAACGTGAAACAAGAATGGGACAAATGGTTTTGTGGGCAAGGGTCGCGAATTGTGACTCGGGCGTTGTGGTATTGTGTCCTGTAGGTTGGCTAGGAAAACCTAAGTTTTGGGTGAGTGTTTGTTACCTATATCTATACTTGTAGCTTTGTGTTTCTTATTCGCGCCCCACCCAAGTTGAGCACTTAGTGCCGAACACCCCCATTTATGGGGGAAGGGTGTTTTTCCCAACACTATACTTAGTGGCTGGTTATTAGCTCCTTTTCTGCTCCCTTTCCCGGATAGCCCAAGTACCTTCGGGCAGGCTGTGATGGCCTGAAGTCCATTATTAGCCCAAGAACCATCGGGCAGGGTGTTGTGGTGGTTGGCCAGGTGTGTGCGGCAGGTGGTTTCCCAAGTGTCTTCGGGATGAGGCCCAGGTGTTTTCGGGCGTGGCAGTGGATTCTTTAGCCCAGGTGTCTTCGGGCGTAGCGGTGGTTGTTCTGGCCTAGGTGTTTGCAGGCATGGTTACTTGTGACAGTTGAGGCCCAGGTGTGTGCGGGCGGGATTTGGCAGTGGGACTGCGTGTGGTTGTGGCCCAGGTGTGTGCGGGCGGGATTTGGCAGTGGGACTGCGTGTGGTTGTGGCCCAGGTGTGTGCGGGCGGGTGTGGCAGTGGGACTGCGGTGAGAATGGCGGGATTGGTCTGATGCGTAGGATGTCTCAATAACCAGTGGGAAAGTGGCGCGGGGTACCCAAACATCGATGTGCTCTTATATATATATTACTTGACTTGCGTTATTTGGGGAGCGAACCTTGGTGAGGCTTGGGATGGATAGTTGCCTTGTTAGGTGTTTGGTTTACTCTTTCTCACGGGACTTTAGTACGTTCCCCCACTTGTGCACGAGAGTCTTGGTTTTCCCTACTGAGTGTACTTGTATGCTCACCCTACGTTTACTTTCAGGTTTCCAGGAGGACTACCAGGGCTGCGCGGGACCCTATTAGTCGGACAGTTGGAGTTGTCGCTGTTGTCGTACCTTTGTTTTCTTTTGTACTTGTACTTTGTTGTAAACTGTTTAAACATACATGTGGGAATGGTTTACTTTTGGCTTTACTTTTCTTTCTATCTTGGTGTTGTTGGGTTTTCTCCTCCTTATCTTTCGATCCTATAAAATAAAAAGGGTAATGCCTTCCATTTGTGAGAACTTCCTATACCCTTGGTGCTAGTCGCCACTCCGGGACCTATTGAAGGCGGGTTTCGGGGGTCATTATCTCTCCTTCAACTCGAAGAAGGAAGGGCCTGGAAACCTGCTGACCCTTCCCTCCTTTTGGTGAAGGCGGGTCGTGACAGAATGGTATCAGAGGCAAGGTTGAGAGATAGGACGGAGTCTGGAGTTAGGCACAGTGAGGATTTCATGGGATGGTAAGGCAACAGCGTTGGGTGACCTTGGTGCGTGAAATAGGCCAGGGAGGACCGGCTAGGACACGGGATTTTAGGGCCCCCCGTGATCCGATGCAAGGACTCTGGACCTACCGAACGACCAAGTGAAGCCACACTGATTGCAGGGTAGAGACCCTAGGAAAGGTACATGCATCATAAATGACTTGTGTTCTTGTGTTTCTGGGATGTCTTGGGAAATTAAGAATAAATTAAATCTTAATAAGTTTTGAGAACGGTTTTCTTTGCACTACTGGGCTTAGGTATTCCTTGGTTACCTTGCAGCTATGGCACCTGGAAGGCGACCACGTGTGGTACAGGCGATCGAGACTCCTGAGACTACCTTGGACAATCAGCAGAGAGCTGATCGGGAGGAAGAGGACGACCGGTGGCAGAAGACTCTTCGAGCCTTTCAGCGACAGGCCCTCGAGAAATATGAGGGCAGCACCTCCGACATGAAGACGGAAGGCTGGCTGGAGGAGCTAGTCATAGCCTTCGGCCTGATTCGGGCCCCGACAGAGTACTGGGTTCCTCTGGCTGTTAGCCAGATGCGAGGAGCGTCACGTCAGTGGTGGATGCTTCACCTGGGGAGTAGGAAAGAGTCTGAGGTTGCTTGGGCGGAATTCGAGAAGGAGTTCCGGGCGGAGTTTCTCTCCTCGACAATGAAGGCGGAGAAGAGACAGGAGCTACTCTCCCTCCAGCAGGGGAGCATGTCCGTGAGGGAACTTGGAATCAAGTTCAAGGACCTCCTGCGTTTTGCTCCAGACCTCTTTCCCGATGAGGAGTCTCGGGCAAGACGTTTGGAGGAGGCGCTCCGACCCTCCCTCCAGTATGCTGTTACTCCCTTTACCCTTCCGACATACTTAGAGGTTCAGAAGATGGCCGAAGTGGTGGAAAGGATGCACACTCTAGGCGGACTGTCACGAGAAGGGATCCAGCTGGGACCATCGAAGGGGAAGGCCGTCAGCACCAGGCCCCCAGCATCGGGACCCTCCAGGTTCCGACCCGCAGGGAGCAGGCCGCAGCAGTTTCAGTTTCGATCCCCTGGCCCACGTTCTTTACCTTCGGGCTCGGGACCACGGTGCTTCATCTGCGGGAGCCCTGGACATCTTCGGAGTCAGTGCCCCGATCGGGTGCAGTACAGCAGTGGCAGTCATCCCCAGCATCCGCCACAGCAGCAGCAGTTCCCAGCCAGACCCTTCCAGCAGCAGCAGCAGGGACAGCGAGCTCCCGCTCCTCCGCAGACAGACATAGGAGGGGGAGGCCGACCTCAGGGCGCTCCCCAGGGACCTCGACCAGGGCGTGGTCGGGGAGGTGGCCGACAGCCGAGGGGTAGGGGAGCTGGGCGTGGACAGTTACACGCCGCAGAAGCAACAGTTCCAGCAGGGCCAGAGGTTGTTCGAGGTACGATCAGTGTGTTTAGCACTCTTGCTTATGCTTTGTTCGATACCGGAGCTTCGCACTCCTTTGTTGCACCCAGTCTAGCCCGCGCCTTGGGTCTAGATGCCGAGAGACTTCCAGTGCCCCTGGTGTTAAGCACACCAGTTGGAGGTCAGACCGACTTGCTGTTCGTTTGTCGGGGATGTAGACTGATGTTGGGGCCACATCAGTCGGTTAAGGACCTCCTTCTGCTACAGATTCGGCCGTACGATGTCATCCTAGGCATCGACTGGCTATTTTCTGTGTGCGCCGTCATCGACTGTTTCCAAAGGAGGGTGGTGTTCTCCGGTTTGGACGGCCAGCGTGTTACTTTCACCGGCGAGCGGAGCTGTCCGAAGGGAAACAGGAGGGAGGAACCTCTCCTCTCCTTGTTGACCGAACTGACGATAGAATCAACAGATGCGGAAATGGTGGAAGTACCAGAGATCGTTCGTGAATTTATGGACGTCTTTCCTGAGGAGGTGACGACTCTACCCCCTCGACGTGATATCGAGTTCGGGATAGACCTGCAGCCCGGCTCTCGACCAATCTCGATGGCTCCTTACCGGATGGCACCTTCGGAGCTACGGGAGTTGCGGATACAGATTGACGATCTGATGAAGAGGGGTTATGTTCGTCCAAGTGCATCACCGTGGGGTGCCCCAGTCTTGTTTGCGAAGAAGGCAGATGGTGGCCTCAGGTTATGCATTGATTACAGGAGGCTGAATCAGGTAACAATCAAGAACCGCTACCCTCTTCCGAGGATAGATGATCTTTTCGACCAGCTGAAGGGGGCAGGATGGTTCTCGAAGATCGACCTGCGATCCGGGTACCACCAGCTGAGGGTGAAGGATAGCGACGTCCCGAAGACGGCGTTCAGGTGCAGGTATGGGCACTTCGAGTTCGTGGTCATGCCCTTTGGTGTTACGAACGCCCCGGCCGTGTTCATGGGGCTTATGAACTCCATCTTTCGGGAGTACCTGGATCGGTTTGTGGTGGTGTTCATCGACGATATCCTGATCTATTCAAAGTCAGAAGAGGACCATGCAGAGCACCTGAGGACAGTTTTGAAGGTCCTACGACAGCACCAGCTCTATGGGAAGTTGTCAAAGTGCAAGTTCTGGGCGCGAGAAGTGCACTTCCTTGGACATGTAGTGTCTGAGCAGGGAGTAGCAGTCGACCCATCAAAGGTTGAGGCAATTGTTTCTTGGGCAGCACCCAAGAATGTGGCGGAAGTTCGGAGTTTCCTTGGACTGGCAGGCTACTACCGGAGATTCGTACCCAACTTCTCCCGGGTAGCAGCCCCTTTGACGGCTTTGACCAAGAAGGACCAAGTTTTCATGTGGAGCGAGCAATGTGAGTCGTCCTTCAGCTACCTAAATGAAAAACTGGTTAGTGCCCCAGTGTTGAGGTTGCCAGAAGAAGGGATGGCCTATGAGGTATTCTGTGATGCTTCAGGACAGGGCCTGGGGTGCGTATTGATGCAGCGACAAGGGGTGATCTCCTACGGGTCCAGGCAGCTACGCCCCCATGAGCGGAACTATGCCACCCATGACCTGGAGCTTGCAGCGGTGGTGTTCGCATTAAAGCTGTGGCGACATTACCTCTTTGGGGAGCACTTTGTGGTCTTCACCGACCACAAAATCTTGCGCTATATCTTCTCCCAGCGTGACTTGAACTTGCGACAGCGGAGGTGGGTCGAGTTTCTCCAGGACTACGACTTTGAGATCTCATACACTGAAGGTAAGGGAAACGTTGTGGCTGATGCCCTGAGCAGGAAGCCGCATCAGGAGGTGGTTCGGGAATCTGCTGATGCTTGGAAGGCAATGGGGGAGTTGGCTGCCTTGCACTTGGATGCAAGGGTGGAAGGTACTAGAGGTTGTTTGTTTCAGATGACGGTACAGTCCTCCTTGTTGCAGCAAGTGGAAGAGTCTCAGTGGGGAGATCCTGAGGTAGAAGTGTTGCGGGATCGTGTCGATCAGGGGAACGCCCCGGAAGGATGGTCGGAGGACAGCCGACATCGGATGCTCTTTTATCGGAGGTTGTTTGTTCCGGAGGTGATGCGTGATGAAGTCCTTCATGAGTTCCATAGCTCAGCCTTGGCGGTACATCCGGGTGTTTCGAAAATGTACCGAGGCCTGAGGGGACAGTTTTGGTGGCCCGGGGTGAAACGGGCAGTGGCAGAGTTCGTGGCTAAATGCCTGGTGTGTCAGCAGGTGAAGGCTAAACACCGTGTTCCTGGTGGTCTGTTGCATCCTCTAGATGTTCCCGAGTGGAAGTGGGACGACGTCTCAATGGACTTCGTCACGGGACTACCCAGAGCTCAGGGCGGGCATGATGCTATCTGGGTAGTGGTGGATCGATTGACTAAATCTGCTCACTTCTTGGCTATCAAGGAGTCGGGACCCGTGAGTACCTTAGCACAGAGGTACGTGGATGAGGTGGTGCGTTTGCATGGAGTTCCGAAAACGATCGTCTCGGATCGGGACACTCGATTCACCTCACGAGTCTGGAAGGGATTACAGCATGCTTTTGGCACCCAACTACGCCTTAGCACTGCTTTTCACCCTCAGACTGATGGGCAGACAGAGCGGACTATCCAGACTTTGGAGGACATGCTGCGAGCATGTGTTCTGGATTTCGGAGGATCATGGGTACGACACTTGCCTTTAGTAGAGTTTGCCTACAACAACAGTTTTCACTCTACTATCGGCATGGCTCCTTTTGAGGCTTTGTATGGAAGACCATGTCGTTCACCCTTATGCTGGGCAGAGGTTGGTGAGACTGGTACTCTTGGACCAGAAGTAGTGCAGAGCACCACGGAGAAGGTCCAGCTAGTGCGGGAGAGGATGAAAGCAGCTCAGGATCGGCAGAAATCTTATGCTGATCGTCGGAGGAGGCCCCTGAAGTTCGAGGTGGGAGATCATGTGTTTTTGAAGGTTTCCCCTCGACGGGGGCAGCGGAGGTTCGGAAAGGGGAGTAAGCTCTCCCCTAGGTTCATCGGACCTTTCGAGGTGCTGAGGCGAGTTGGCGAGGTGGCATATCAGCTAGCCCTACCACCTCAGTTGGAGAGGGTCCATGACGTCTTCCATGTCTCCCAGCTTCGTCAGTACTTACATGATGACTCTCATGTCATCAACTGGGGAGAGCTAGACGTGGGAGGAGACGCGACCTTCGAGGAACGGCCAGTCAGAATCGAGGATCGCAAGGAGAAAGTGCTCCGTGGACGAACCGTCGGCCTGGTTCGTGTGTTGTGGAGACATGGCGGCCTCGAAGAGAGTACGTGGGAGAGGGAAGCACAGATGCGTGCCCAATACCCCGAGTTGTTCTGAGTTTTGAACCCTTGGTGCCTGTTGTGACAGAACGTTTGACCTTTTTGGCTATGAAATGTGCTAGGTTCCTTCCCTCTGTTTTGTGTGGGAAGCCCCGGTTGAAGGGAAGGGGAAACCCGACCCCTAATCAGGACGCATTAAGGTGGATGCGATTAAACCCGTGCGGGCGAGTCAGTGCCGCCCAAAGCGGATAATATCTTGACATGGGGGAGGGGAACTCCCCAAACCCACATGACCGGGCGGTTTGGCGTGGTGTGATGCTTGGTTCTTGACAGGGAGTATTTCCAACTAGCGGGGGTCCACTCCTAAGAGGTATCTTCGAAGATGGTTGTTCGGATCCTCTCTTTCCTTCTAGTTTGTTTGATTCTCGAGGACGAGAATCGTTTAAGAGGTATCTGATGTGAAGACCCAGAACCCCCTTGGTCCCTTCCTTTGCCAAAAATCCGGTTTCCTTGCGGGGGTACCGATCGGTGAGACCGATCGGTGAGACCGATCGGTGAGACCGATCGGTGAGACCGATCGGTGAGACCGATCGGTGAGACCGATCGGTGAGACCGATCGGTGAGACCGATCGGTGAGACCGATCGGTGAGACCGATCGGTGAGACCGATCGGTGAGACCGATCGGTGAGACCGATCGGTGAGACCGATCGGTGCGACCGATCGGTGAGACCGATCGGTGGCACCGATCGGTGAGACCGATCGGGGAGACCGATCGGTGACACCGATCGGTGAGACCGATCGGTGAGACCGATCGGTGAGACCGATCGGTGACACCGATCGGTGAGACCGATCGGTGAGACCGATCGGTGAGACCGATCGGTGACACCGATCGGTGACACCGATCGGTGAGACCGATCGGTGACACCGATCGGTGAGACCGATCGGCGAGACCGATCGGTGACACCGATAGGTGAGACCGATCGGCGAGACCGATCGGTGAGACCGATCGGTGAGACCGATCGGTGAGACCGATCGGCGAGACCGATCGGTGACACCGATCGGTGAGACCGGCCCTGCCAAGTTGTTCCAGTAATGTTCCTTTTTCGCAAATAGGGTTTTAAACCCTATTCTTCCTTGCTAAAAATATCTTGGAAATCCGAAACGCGCGCAAAGGTCTTAATTAAATGCTTCATTAATTCATGGGTCAGTTAAAACCACCCAGCGCCATTAATGATGAGTCAAGCCACGTGGTCAACCCACGACTCCCTCGTCTTCCGTGGTTTTGTGTTTTCATCTCAACCGTCCCCAGCCCTTATAATTAAGGGTTAGGCCGTGGTTTTCCCCCTTCTTCGATCGTGACTCTTCTGGTGCATCGGGACCGCCGCGTCGTTATCCGTAAAGTTCCGCGCCCCCGGCCTAAACGTCGATCATCCATCAACAAGTAGGGAATTTCTCTCGTCTCTCACTTTTGTGTATCATGCGGGGTGGGCGTTACTTTTGTTCCTATCAAATTGGTTGAACCAAACCCTAATGAAGATACTAAACGAAGTTCTAAAGAAAGAAGGGGAAGGGGTTGTGATCGTTGTTTATGCTTTATCTTGTGATCATCCCTTTTGTTGTACTGGTCTATGTTTTCTGAAAATTGAGGCCGTTGGTGGTCGTGTGTGTGCACTTGAATCCCCTCGTGATGTTTTAAATGGGTTGCTGAAATTGTGAACTCCTGCTGTGAAATTGGTTAATCACGTATACCCGGCTGAATAATTTGAAAGCACCAGGATCAACCCTTCTGTGATAACTAACGGATAGAACACATGGAATTTTTGAAATCATGGAGTGTGTTAAGTCGTTTAAATCTGAAAATCCCTGACTCGTGTTGGTAGTGGTTGTTGGTTGTTTTCCCTTCGGGCCGTTTGCTGGAAATGTGGGAGGGGATGGGATCCCCCGTTCTTTTTATACTCTCGGCGGCTGTGTGAATTTGGGGGATGGGATCTCCTGTTGGCATGGTTTCAGTGGTTGTGGGTTTTTATCACAAACTGGGGAGAGATCCTCTGTTGGCAGAACCGGGTGTGGGTGTTTTGGTTGATCTATGCTTGACGTTTTCCTTGGTTATTCTTATGGTAGTTTCCCAGTAGTGCTTAAAATTAATTGAACAATTGACTGAACGTGAAACAAGAATGGGACAAATGGTTTTGTGGGCAAGGGTCGCGAATTGTGACTCGGGCGTTGTGGTATTGTGTCCTGTAGGTTGGCTAGGAAAACCTAAGTTTTGGGTGAGTGTTTGTTACCTATATCTATACTTGTAGCTTTGTGTTTCTTATTCGCGCCCCACCCAAGTTGAGCACTTAGTGCCGAACACCCCCATTTATGGGGGAAGGGTGTTTTTCCCAACACTATACTTAGTGGCTGGTTATTAGCTCCTTTTCTGCTCCCTTTCCCGGATAGCCCAAGTACCTTCGGGCAGGCTGTGATGGCCTGAAGTCCATTATTAGCCCAAGAACCATCGGGCAGGGTGTTGTGGTGGTTGGCCAGGTGTGTGCGGCAGGTGGTTTCCCAAGTGTCTTCGGGATGAGGCCCAGGTGTTTTCGGGCGTGGCAGTGGATTCTTTAGCCCAGGTGTCTTCGGGCGTAGCGGTGGTTGTTCTGGCCTAGGTGTTTGCAGGCATGGTTACTTGTGACAGTTGAGGCCCAGGTGTGTGCGGGCGGGATTTGGCAGTGGGACTGCGTGTGGTTGTGGCCCAGGTGTGTGCGGGCGGGATTTGGCAGTGGGACTGCGTGTGGTTGTGGCCCAGGTGTGTGCGGGCGGGTGTGGCAGTGGGACTGCGGTGAGAATGGCGGGATTGGTCTGATGCGTAGGATGTCTCAATAACCAGTGGGAAAGTGGCGCGGGGTACCCAAACATCGATGTGCTCTTATATATATATTACTTGACTTGCGTTATTTGGGGAGCGAACCTTGGTGAGGCTTGGGATGGATAGTTGCCTTGTTAGGTGTTTGGTTTACTCTTTCTCACGGGACTTTAGTACGTTCCCCCACTTGTGCACGAGAGTCTTGGTTTTCCCTACTGAGTGTACTTGTATGCTCACCCTACGTTTACTTTCAGGTTTCCAGGAGGACTACCAGGGCTGCGCGGGACCCTATTAGTCGGACAGTTGGAGTTGTCGCTGTTGTCGTACCTTTGTTTTCTTTTGTACTTGTACTTTGTTGTAAACTGTTTAAACATACATGTGGGAATGGTTTACTTTTGGCTTTACTTTTCTTTCTATCTTGGTGTTGTTGGGTTTTCTCCTCCTTATCTTTCGATCCTATAAAATAAAAAGGGTAATGCCTTCCATTTGTGAGAACTTCCTATACCCTTGGTGTTAGTCGCCACTCCGGGACCTATTGAAGGCGGGTTTCGGGGGTCATTATCTCTCCTTCAACTCGAAGAAGGAAGGGCCTGGCAACCTGCTGACCCTTCCCTCCTTTTGGTGAAGGCGGGTCGTGACACACATACACATACACATACACATACACATACACATACACATGCACATACACATACACAGACACAGACACATACACGTACACATACACATACACATGCACAAACACAAACATATACACATACACATACACATACACATACACATACACATACACATACACATGCACATGCCCACACACATACACATGCACATACACATACACATACATATACACATACGCATACACATATACATAAAAATACACATACACATACACATACACATATACATACACATACACATACACATACTCTTACACATTCACATACAAACATGTATACAAACACACATACATACAATTACATATCTATGTGCATATATATGGATACACACACAAACTATATAAAAATACACATGCCACATAAACATAAATACACATAAATACACATATACATGTTCCATACACATACATACACATAAATACACATTCATTTATATCCACATACAATCACACATACATTCATACACATATATGTGCACATAGAAACTCACTCCTACATACATACATGTACACTCATAAAAAACCACACAAACCACAAATACACACACCACACCTCATGCATTCACATACATACATTCTCATACATACATACACATACATCCAAATGCATACACATACATAAAATATGTGTAAGTATATTTTAAAATATTTAATATGAATATAAATATATACATTCAAATACGAATCACATATTTAAATAAATAATTTAATATAAATATTTCTATAAATATTTAAATTAAATATTAATATATCACAATTATATTAATTATATGTAGATTTTTTAATTTATATATATAAATATACCATAAAAAATTTTATTTTTTAAATAAATTTGTTAAAAATATATATATAAAATGATGAAAAGTATATTGATAATAATATTTTATTATAATTTATATAAATCATATTTATATACTATATATACATATATATAATTATTATATTATAAATATTAATAAAAAATATATAAATATATATATAAAAATTTAATTATTTATTGAGACCATTACAAGCTCTTTTCTCATGATGTTAAAGGAGGATATTTTATCAATGCCATGAAAAGAGATGATAAAGTGGATCCTTTATCAGTTCTCACAAAATAATTGAAAAGGTGTTTTCTTTTCTCACTGATTTTTAGCTTTGAAAAAATATACATTTTTCTATATTTTTAGCTAGCATTAAAAAATAAACCATTTATCTATGCTTATTTATCATTTGTAAAAGTCATCACTATATATAATGTGATCCTTAGTAGTTCTAAGTAAATATTTTCTATCCTTTTGTTGGTATCAAAGATATATCATGTTTGAATATCCATGAGAGTTTGTGTGTGTCCAATTTCATTTTATTTTATCTTCACTAATTGATTTAAATTATTAACATGATCCATATGGAATCATGGTGTATAGGATTATTTAAGCCACATGCCTCAAACTATGTAGGGGATATACCACTAGTGACTACAACTTCATTTAATTTTAAGGTAGTTAGTTTTAATCCAAATGAATAAGGATAATAATGATTGTGGGTTGAATGTTGGGACATGCAGGTGAAGTCCTATGGGTCCCATTGAAGTGGGGAAGTATCTAGACAAATTTTTTGTAGTGATAGGGATTTTTAATTGAGGATTTAGATAAAATTTATCGAAGCAATGTTTATAAGATAGTTGGAATGTGATGAAGTTCATGAGAGTTATACATGGTGTTGTGACACATTGGGATACCTCTAATTACCTAAAAACTAGGGTTTTGTGGGGGATTCAAACTGGATTGATCATAAGATATTCACAGAAAAAGTAATACATGAATTTAACTTTAGGGATGGATGTAATGGAGTCCCCTGGCCCCCCTTCAATAAGTATCTGGAATTTAATCAAAATTTATGTTTAAGATAAAAAAACTGGAAGATAATGCCTTTATTTTTATAATGCAACAAATATTAGGATCTTGGATAATTTATAATTATCCATTGTGTTAGTTTTTGATACCCATATAATAGGATACTCGTAATGTTAGGAATAAAACAAGAAAAATACCATTTAAAATTCCACATGTGGTTGTAAGATAACACATTTTTGGGGTATAGTCTATCCCAAGTAGAATCCATAATGTGTCTGTATATATCAATGGTTATTTTTTTACCCCTATTACCTATAATAATTTATTATTATTATCATAATATTATTTTAATAACATTTTTAATAAAACCATTATATTCTATTCTTCCTCACCCTTTTGGGATTCACTAGTTGATTTTGTTCTCGGAAAATTTCATGAAAACACCCAAATTAGACTAATATAGGTTTTATTACATCGAAAAATTTGAAACTCAATTCAAGGAATTAAAATTGAAATAAACATCTGGTCCTTTGGACTTGACCATGAGACCTACCTCGCAGCCTCTAAACTAAAACCCCCACCCACAATGGTGAGGAAACAGACATAAAATTTTATTAAGTCACATTTTTTACATAAATTAATTATCCAATCCAAACATATTAATCAACGTAACAAAATAAATAACCATGATTAACAACAATTATAATAATTTTATCTTTAACTTGTGGCTTCACCAACAAAACCACCCTCTAATGGAAAACAACTCAGAGGAGCCCCTCTTACCATCTACCTCCCTCTATCTCTCTTTGGATCAAGATGTTATTCATATTTATATCCCCATTCCAATATTAATATACTCTACAACATCCCCTTGTTTTTGTTTTATAAAACAATAGTTCAACCATAATTTGTTAAACTATTTGTTTGAAGACAAAACCTCTTCCACTAAAGGGGTAGTAGATTAGGTTGTGTCAAGAGAGAATATGATTCATAGGTTTAATTGGTTATGTGGAGGAAAATAGTTGACACACAACTATATAGTCTCAATATGGGGCCTTGGATTTACTTTTATAAACCTATATTCAGTTATTTTCATAAAACCATATTCAAAATATTATGAGAGGAAAACATCAGTAGTAAAAAATAATTAAAAATTAAATAATTCATCCTTAATTTGTATTTATATCTAATTTCAAAATCCAATTGATCAAATATTATTATTTATAACAAAATAATAAAATTAATTTTTTTTTCTTCAGATATATAAATTATAATTAATCATCAATTTTAAAAATGAATAACAAATATGGAATAGTTTTTTATATTTACAACATCATAGGTACTTACATATTATTCTCCTAATCATTTTTCTTTTTATCAATGTGATATGTGTTCCAAAATGAGGATTTAATGAGAATAATCACATATTGGTGGAAAAATCGGATCAAGTTGGGCCAACATCCAGAAATGAAATTATATTAGTGTTAAATTAAATGATTCATTTCAAGAAATATGACATCGATATAATTTAAATACGAGTTATACTATATAAGATACCATTAATGATATCATCAAAATAAAAAAATATTTTATTATGTTAATCAATTAATTAATTAATTAAATACAGAAAAAAACTCTTTTAACAGTCACAAGAAAATCACCCTAAAGAAAGTAACATAAGTCAAGATTAATGAAGTCATTAAAATATTTTAATAGGTTTAGTTAATTGATGAAAATTAATATTTTCCCCTATATTGTAAAATTACTAAAACAAACTTAATACACATAGACTTAAAATCAAAAAATTTTAAAAAATTACAATATATACATATTTATATATATTTATCCTAAAATTACTAAAATCATCCTTATAACCTGAAAACATAAACAAATATAAACTTTCAAAAATTACTAACATGATCTTCCAAAAATGATGCAATTAAAAAAAGGACCATGACATAATTTAATCACACAAACCTCAATAAAATTATGCACCATCAAAAATACAATTAATAATTCTAGAAATTAATAATAAAAGTAAAAATTTAATTTCTAATTTCTAATATATTTAATTCTAATTAAATACCTTATTGACATAAAATCTAATAATGATTAAAATGAAATGTATACAATTAAATTTACTATGATCTTGTGTTCGATTTCAAACCCTGTTTTCTTACCACTACACCTCTATCACATTAAAACCAAAATAATCATCTATAAGTGTGACACCTAAAGAATAGTTACACATATTATACCACTATGCCACACTAGAACTTAATAAATGATCCAGAATTATTTTAAAATTCCTAATAGTAATTTACTCAAAGTCTCTTCTCACTAATAAAAAATCACAATTATTCAGCACTACCCTTTATCAATTCTAAAAAAAAGTGATAATAAAGGGGGTTATTTTATCAATTATAGAAAAAATTCTAATAAAAGGCATATTAATTAGTTCTTGAAAATCACTGATAATGGGAAACCTTTATCGGATCTTTTTTAGCACACATAATGGCCTCCCATAATCTATTCTTTTTTAGCAAAGATAAAAACATCATTTATCAGTTTTTCAGTATAGATAACACTAACCTGCATAAAAATAATATTTAAAAACAAATTTTAGTATAAAAAATATGTATATACTAACATATATATCTATATATATGTTATATTTGATTAAATATGATTTATATAATACTAAATATGTATTTAGACATTATATATAATATATCTAGTGAAAATTGGATTATAAAATAAATAAAAATTGACAATAATTTAAAAACTTATATAAATATCAATTAAAATATATTTTAATAGAATATAGTGATATAAAAAATTATTAAAAGAATTAATGAATTATGAAAGGTTAAAAATAGAGAATGGACTTGAGACAGTCACATCATTTGATCTGGGAATTATTTTTATGTCTATAATATGTGAAATACTGTTTTATGGGGATATTTATTTCATCTAGACCAGGGATATATGGGACCCTATTTATTTATCAATTATAAAATTCCCAAAAGGCTTCTAAATCTGAGCTTTTAGTTGGTATACAATAATATTTTAATATTTTATGGAATTTTATCTTTGTTCAAGAGTGTTTTCTTGACTTTTTTCGATGATGATTGATTTTATTACCAAATAATACATTCGTATGGATATTATAGAAATAATATTGGACCATTTTTTTTATTTTAGTGACACTTATAATTACATGTATACATATATAAATATATATATATTTAGATAAAAAATAATTTATATAAATAAATATATAATCATATATACCTATAAAATATATTATCAAATATATAAGCCATTTTAAAATATAAACTAATGAACCATTTTTTAAAATAATGTTGCATAAATATTTAAATGCATATATAATTATTATATATAAATATATGTGTGTGTATGTATTAAAAAAGATATATATTTATGTATATATTATAATATATAAGTATATATATATATATTAATATATAATTTATGTATATAAATAAATATTTATATATATAAATTTAGAGACACATACACACAAATTTTTTTTATAAATTTATTTTAAAATATTATATAAATTTCAATATATAACAATTGGAATACGTTTAATTATAAAAAAATGTATCTAAATATATATAAATAATGATATATATTTTGAAATATAGAAAAAATCAACATGGAGTAGTGGTTAGGGATTTTGAACATGGGGGTTGGAGGTCCTTCCTTTAAATTCAAGAAAAGTCCTCTGTGGGTGGTTCAGTAGGGGTGGGTAATGTGGTAGAAAGGTATAGAAAGACTACCGAGTGGGTGAGTGATGATAAATCCGTGAAGGTCATCATGAGAGAGTAAGCTGAGTGGTGTGTGAGTGAAGATAAAGGTGTGGTTTTGGGTAGTAATAGTGTAAATTTAATTATTTTAAAAAATAATTTTCTTGTTTCATCATAGCATATTTAGAACTAAAAAAGGGTTTGCTTATAAACACTAATAAAACTATAACATATAAGGGAAATAATTATTAGTGCTAAAAAATGACTGATAAAATGCGTCTTTATCAGATCTCTTTTATCATTGATAAAGGGATCCTTTATCAACACTTTCACTAGAGATGAATAAAGTTTTTGAATTTTAAATGGGCTTCCCAGATCAGTTCCTTTTTGTAACAATACACACAAATTATACTAGTGATAAATGTTCAATATTTAGTAGAGTATTTTACTATTAAGTTACAGTGATCTCGATATAACTTGACCACCAATATAAATAAATATACCCACACTAACTTATGCACAATAAACCTTGAAAGGCCAATTCATATAGCATAATAATTTAGTATAACTCATCCTTTTTATTTGATAAACTGACCACTATTTTAAATTCCATATGATTGCAATATTGGGTTAATATTGTATTTTCTAATTTTTATAGAGTAAATTAAAACCCCAATCCTCTATTGATAAAGGTAATATATATCCCTATAAATAAAAAAATTAATATAACTTTATTGGAAATTATATAGTGTACTTTATCCTACCAAAATTTATGAAAGGAAATTTCCCATCTTCCATTAAGCCCCTATGGTAATTATTTATTAAATAATCACAAACATTAACAACAATGGTTTAATTATTTCATATTGACCATATCTTCATAAAATTATCGTTACATGTATTATTACTTAGATTAGTAATATAATATTCTAAATCAATATGAATAAGAATTATTTTACTTTTTTCTTAGAATAGTGATATTTTTGTCAAACCTAAACTATAAACTTCTAAAATTTTACTATATTTCTCAGATTAATTATGTTTAACTTTGTTTATCTACTCATGTGATTCCATGGATCAATATTTTAACCAAAAACTACATCAGTATGGAGAATCAATTGAATTCCTAGCCTTTCTAATCTCAGCACCACAACCATACTAATCTTCTATATATTTTGACACCAGTCATTCTTCCACCTCGATTACATAATCAATCGACATTTGATCAACAAATTCCTCATAGTCCCACTGGATCTATAATATATTAAATCAACAATTATTCAATAATTTATATATTAAAAATATTGACAGGGTAATTTCTTAATCATTATTGTTGATCTAGAAGAAGTGGTAGTGAAGAAAAACTATATGAAGGATGATTCTTAATATCTCAATCGCGTCACTCATATGTTTTAATATTTTTTACATGAACCCTACTAAAGAAACATTCGACCAAAATTAAAATCAATAATGGACATGGTTATCCAATGGCATCAAATTTTTATCCTCATGCCCGATAAAATTATACCACTAATAAAGAAACTTCGTCTAAGATAAAAACATATCATATCTGAAGAAAATTATTCATTTTGGAATCTACTTTGGAGTTATTATTAAGATTTGAAATTATTTTTCATGCACCAATTGAAATTTTTTACATGTTTTTATCTATACAGATCACATGTAATAACATCATTATGCTTTAAAAATGTAACAACCAAATCCAATGTGAGCTACCCCCACATAGGGTAATTCTAAAAAATGAATAGACACCTTAATTTTAAGTTAATATTTATAGAATATCCAATCAGATTATCTAATATAAGAATCACTTTGGAATAATAATTTCCCTGTCAAGAATCATAAATATTCTCACCTAATAAAAACTAAATTACAAATATATGACCCATATATAATTATTTCAATGTTTATTATTAACCATAATATCTTGAAGAAAATAAAGAAGTAATATAATCACTAGATCTAACATCATAACTTTTTTTCACAGTGTCAACACCTCAATATATCATCCCTTAACAAATATTAAATATTATAAAACCTCATATCAAAAGGTATGATATACACTTTGATAGAAATATATATTAAATATAAATTATATTGTGGTTTTGTATACCATTTCCAGGTTTTTTAATATACATTGTTCTCAAGAAGCTTTCACATCATGTATTTGTGAATTGTGATGTCTATTGTAGATCCATAGGTCTACATTACCACTAATAGGGGGAGTAAATTAGTGGTTAAATTTTTAAATATTATTACCTTTTGAATAAAAACTCATACAAATGTTAAGGCTCTTGATTCATTCATTGATATCTCAAAGTCTCACCTCATATGTTGAAATAATAAAATTGAGCACAAAACATATTATTAACATGGGTCAGTAAAAATACCTACTCCATGAAATTTTTGTTTACCCCCCTAATAACATGTATTTTATACTATAATTTTATCATCCATTATAATGGTTTAGGCATAAATTTTTTATACACCTAAGTAATAGATCTTTCAGTTGATCCATTTTATACACCCACAATAATCTAACCCTTTTGTCTTAGTTTTTTATAACCCCTCAACCATCTTCTCCTACTCCAAACTCCCAATGGATTATTCTCCTTCTTCTAACGCCATCTAGAAAACTTCTTACTTACATCACCAATTGAAAAAAGTCTTACATTCACCACTCACTAAATGACGTAGTCCATTATCTGGGGTATGACCACAACTATAAAGATATTCACCCTTATAGATTCCATTCTTACTCCATATCCTATATGTTTGGGTTATTTAATGTACACTTCATGAACCTCTCTAGCATGGTGGTCTTGATAAAATATATTTGATCGCCAATGTATGATCAATAAACAAAATGTAAAAAATGTGGAATAAATCCATCATTCCTATATTGATGTCTTAAACATACATGGATGTGTTCATGTGTTTTACAAAATTTATTCATAATTTATTTTATGAAATAAAAACAATTCACTATGAAAATTATTCATTTCTTGGAATATTAATCTAATTAAATCGAATGTACATTAGGAATAGAAGAGTAATGCATGGTTCAAGAGATGAGAAACCCCAATGCATTTATTTTCTTTATTATTTTATATTCATTCTCAATTATATCATAAAAAAATCTAGTATCTCAATGTGAATGCATGATCAAATCCATGCACTATTTTCACCTATACATAAACCATATGGCACACATGTTATGTGTTTCATTAGGCTCATTGTCTTTGTATAGGGGTAATCACTGGGTTCTCTGTCCACATCATATAAGGGATTTGAACAAACCCATAAGGATTTACAAACCATTCATTCAATAAAATTCTGATCACGATAGTCAAAAACTAAATGGCCTCATGATATCCTTCTCTATGAAAGGAAATATCTTCATGGAACACCACTTTTACAAAGAGAGATTTCACTGCCACTCTATGTTTCTAAATAATAAGATAGTTTTCTCAAGTAGTAGTGTCTATTATTCTTCAAAATCCCTTGGTATTTTTATAGTGTTATCAATAGCCTCTACACTCATAAAAATCCATGTTAATGATCCCACTAATATATATATTGTCTCATGGTTTCTATAAACATAAAAATCACATAGATTTTAAAATATACTAATTTCATAAAAGAAGGATCCTTTTTGAAAAATACTCATAAAAAGGTAAATATTTCCCATTTAACGAATATAAATTTCTTTATGTAAGGGTTACATAACCAAAACCTTAGTAGCTTTTGGTAATTTAAAAGCCTCACGTAAATGTAGAATAGTCCCTATGTAATTTCTAGAATTATACATACATGTGTGTTGATTCAGGTGATGAATATGAATTCTCATGATGATTGTATAACATGGATTAATTATATAAAATGGACCAAATTTTTACTATGTCATTTAACGTAGATGTATAGTGTCTTATTTATCCCCATACCACACCACTTTTCCACACATATGGTATCACTATATATTACATTGTGTTCTATGGACCTAGAAGATACAAGTAGCTTAGGGTCCACTCTTTTGAATTTAGAACACACACTTTACACATCATCATTACACCATGAATAGTGGTGCCACTGCAATGTTACTATGTGCCTCCTTGTTCACACTAGACTTCCTATATAGGTGCTCACCCATGCCTCCATGAAAAAACCTCTAGCTGGTTCACCCATGAGGAATATTTTTCTCCCACATAAAGTTCTATTGAGCCACTACTTAGGTATTGGGTGGTTAGCACATTTTTTTATAAACAATCATAAAGTTTTATCTAAATATTTAATATAAACACCATAGAATTCTCAAAACAAATTATAACCTACTCAACTCATCATGAAAAATAATTTTTTTCGTGGAATTCCATAAAATATTCTTATTCTAAATTGCAGAACATGTTATGAATAAATTTATCACACTAAACTCCTTTTTAATATTCTCTAGACAATTAGTAAAACACAAAAATCATCATATTTAATAGCTACTTATTACTAAGAATATGAACAAATATTGAGATCTTTCTACAATCACCAAGTTTCCATACCTAGTTGAGAACAAATGTAATTCAACTTCATTGGTCTCAGTAATCTACCCCTTTCAATATGTTGTCAATACAACCAAAAAGTAATCATATAAATGTGTGATTCTCAATATCTCTTTCTTCTGACCATTATTGAAAATAAAATTAAATGGATATGTTGGTCTATTCACATCTAATAAATTTCCCCAAAACATATTCTCCTCTCTTATATGATTTTTCCTGAAAACATATGAGAGATACATGATATCACTTGGTTATCATAGAAAATAGTCTTTAGTAAATGAAATCTATGTCAATGTTGAAAAAATAGTATAGAAAACAATAGATATAAAACTATGCTTTTCAATGTTTTCCATAAACTACCTTACATCAAAAAATAATAATTATCATTTTTAGGGTTTTCATGGTCCAACCTCTCGAATCCATGAACTTGTTCATCAGACCCTATGGGTCTCCTATAATACCTTGTTTCCCTTTACATCACACCATAATATATTACCCATTGTGGTCACTTATCTAAGTAATTAATATCCTCATAGTCCAAAATAAATGTATTTCAGAGTGATTTTCCCCACTCACACAAATCCTAGGAAACATCCTAGGAGGATACCCATCTTGACCACTACTCCAGGACATGAATGTTTAAATGTGGAGTTCTACTCAGGGAGGTTCTTTAAATTAAAGGTGTACCTTTTTTAAATGGGTAGTAATAATTACCCTTGTTGACATGGGTAAAAACATTTACTCTAACAAATTAAAACCTACATTTAATCATACATATCATGAATTAGTGTTTAGGATGTGTGACCTCCTGGGATGTTTCTCAAGGATTTTGTGAGTGAGTACAAAGCACACTGAAAGAACATGTGTTGAAAAATGGGGATATTCACTGGTCAGACAATTGACCTTGGTGAATAATAACATTCAGTATGCAGGGAAGGAAACCGAGCTATTACTGTAGAACTATGGGTTCTAATGAAAAGGTTAGTGTCCAGGAGAGGTCAGTTCATTTCATGGGTTTAATATAATTAAATTTATCAATAAACTATTACATCCTACAAACACTTCAGAATAGATATTATAAATTTTAGGTGAAAAAGATATATCTTCATCTTCTTATATTTATAAACTACTACCCATTGTAATTATTATCAACTCACTCAAAATACGGTTTAAGGTTTTATTTTCATTACTCACCTTCTAATTTTATAAATCTATTCATCAGTTTAATAGTCACTATAATGTAAGAATTTAATTGTATTAACTCATAAATTCCCCCATCCCATAAATGGATTCATTAATATCCTTCAATTCCCTACATTTTAGGAAAAATAAACACACACACACACATATATAAGGGAATAATGAATAACTATTTTTTTCATTAGGAATAGATTTCAAGAAGAGAGATTCTTCATTACATGGGCTATTATTTTCTCCTAGTATCAACATTGGAATAATATTTTTAACTCTTATTTTAATTTTTAGTTTTATCTATTTGACTTTCATATTAATCCATTTAACTTATTAGTTGGTGAAAAATAACTTTTTGTTCCATGGTTTTGGTAGAAAGTTAAATTCCATTACCTTTAAAATGTTTTTAATATTCCAAAAATATTGTAGCTATTTTAAATTAATTTGGCTAAATAAACATCAAATCTTTCTACATATTATCTATCCTCTCTTATTATCAAATGCCTTAAGACTTTTGTTTACTGAATCATCTAAAATTTCACAAATATTGATAATATACATTGTTTTTATAAATTATATAACCCTTCTGCATACATATTCCATGAAAAATTTCAAGTAATTTATATCTATTCCGAATATTAATTTTGAATGGATTTACAGTCAAAATATTCTTTATTTGAAAATCAATTATCTCTTTTTCATCATATCATCACCTTGATTCATGCTTGTTTCATAAAAGTGGCATTATATACTCATAAGAGTAAGATTTATTCCCATACGATTCACATCACCAATAAATACCATTAAAAATGAATCTTCTACCATGATAATCATTTTTTAAGACACTTGTTTTTGTTGTAATTATTAAAAATAAGCCTTCTTATTTCCATAGGGTAGTGATTTTATCGACATATTTCATTCCTCATTTGATAAAAGAGAAGATATCCCTCATATATTTTTTGTAAAAATTTCTTATTTTGTTCACATCATAAGGATTTAACTATTATCCTCTTAAATACAGGAATTCTATTATTTTCATGAATTCTCATGTTATTAGAACATTCCAATTCTTTATTCCAAAACAATTTGTAATACCAAAAAAATCTTATAAATATTCTTATCCAATTTTCATATGTAGTATATTTAGATATTATACGATTTATAAATAGTTGTTTTTTAATGGAACCTAATACCTTTTAGATACATATTTGTGAACAAATCATAAAATATATTCTATCATATACTCTTGATGTGGCATGATTATTAGTATTTTCACCACCTATACATTCCCAAAATTGTTTATTAAGCATGTACCAACACTTGAAAAGAATAGTACAGAAGTGAGTTTCTAGGTTATGAGATACATTCATCATGGATAATGTTCCCATTTGATTAGAGGTTGATCTCATTTTTTTCTTAGATTCATGATTATTAATGATAACTTGTGTATATGTATATCATTTTTTCATTAATTTGGGTTGTTTTCATCTTTTGGTGAATCTTGATTCTTCAATCTCACCTATTACCTTAACCACTTTATGTTGAGTGGGTTATTATCATTATAAATGATTATCACTTTGTGTTATGAATAGTTATTTAGCTTATTCATTTTCTTATCATGAATTTTACTTAATTCATGTAAATAAAATTCATGAACCTTGGAGATTTTTTCTTTACCCTCTAATTGAGTTTCATTGAAAAATATAGAGTATTTGTAAAAGTTTATACTTGTATAAAAATATTATAAAAACAATCTTAATGAAATATATCACTTAATCATTTATTTTAAATTATTCAATAAATTCATCTTATCATTAATTAAAAATATAAACTGTTATGTCCTTTTATTTCCCAAGTTTTATAAATGTGTTGGATGTTCCAACGGTTTTAGCCAATGTCACTTCCATAAAATTATCCTCTTATACAAATTTATATTTTTCTTTTAAAGGGCCTATAATCCTCGAATAATGAAATTTATAAATTCATTGGGAACATTATTTAAAGGTTCATTGAATTCATAAATGAAAATCAATAAATGATAAATTATCATCACAGATAGATTAGTATTTCTCAAAAAAGTCATAATCCTGCAAATTATTTCCAAATATACCACTTTGGATACATTTAGTTAGTGGCGTCTCTTTCATTAATGTAATATTCTTCTTCATATTCCTTTCATGATTTTTTTTCTAAAAAATTTTATATATATTTATCCTAAAGATTAACATACATTTTATTTATTATTGGTCCCTCAAATATTTTCTAAATTATACACTTCAGAAGAGCTTGCTTTAATAATTATAGTAATCCTTACTCTGATATCAATTATAGATCCCTAAGATAGATTGATCATAATGGGGGAGTGAATAAGATGTTTACAATGTATGTATTGTTTTGATAGAATTGAACATATTAAACATGATAAGGTCCTTAATCAACTAAGTGATATCTCATAGAATCACCTCATATAATGAAAATGTAAGATATAACACAACATATGATATTTACAATGTTCAACACAAGGACCCACTTTTTTCCATGTTTGTATCCCCCCCATCATGGATTCCCCGCTGCAAACTTGTTACCAATTACAATGGTTAATGAAAAAAAAATTTATAAACCCCTCTAACTGATCATCCAATAGATCCTACTTATACCCCCAACACATCCAACTATTATACCACTATTTTTTAGATACCCAAACATCTTATCAAACTACAAAGTCCCACTAGAGTATTCTCATACTTTGAGCACCAAATGAAAGACTTATTACATCCAACAGCAACTGAAAGAATTCATATTTCCATTACTAACTAAATAATTATGCCATTATTTAGGATTAAATAACAACTAGAAGTATCTAAATATATTTGGATGAAGGTCTTACTCCACGAGACTATTGGATCAGTTTTTTCTCATGTACACTACATGATACTTTGCATATTTATTATCTTGATCAATTATATATGATTATATCTGTAAGATTAGTTACTTTTGTGTAATATTCCTTGGGAAATTATTCTTTCTGATGTTGAAGTCTTGACCTCACTTGGATATATTCATTAGTTTCACACAATCTCTTCAAGTATAATTTTTCAATAGAATAATCTTTCACAACATAAATTATTCTCAACATGAATTATTAATCTAATTAAATAAAATGCACTTCATGCATAGAAGTGTAATGCATGGTTTATGAATTATGAAACCCTATAACATTTTATTTTATTTTATGTTATTTACCAATTATAGACAAAAAAATACTGTATCTTATTGGGAATTCATAATAAAATACATTTTATTCTTTCTTCCTTCATCATCACTTCATTCATGTAATGGTAAGCCATAAATTATCAATCCACGTTATGTAAGAGATTTACAAAAACCAGTAAATAATAATATAATAGTTCTTCCAAAAATAATTATTTAGATATTCCTAAGTTAAAATTATAATGCATATCCTTAATCCTAAATGAAAAAATCTATACAGAAGTCATATGGGTGAAATAATGGGTTTCCAATCACACTATTTTCTAGGAAAACAAGATCTATCTCTCAAAGAGAAGTAGCACATTTTACTGTTGATCCATATATATTTATAGAGAGGTATACCCAAAATCTTCTCCATAATTAATCCATATTATGGATCCCAAAAAATATATTATGTCATAACTTTTATAAACACTGACAATCTCAACAATTCTTAAATATAATGACATAAAAAAATAGAGTCCTTTAAATTATAAAAATCCCCATGTAAAGGTAAATATAACACACTAAAAGATAAGAACTACATTTATGTACGATTAACTCACCCATTTCATAAATATGGTGAGGGTAATTAATATCCCCAAGTAAAGTCAACACAATTCGCCTGCTAGGGTCAAAAGTGTATGTTTGTAAAGCTATCCTCGAGAGGTCAAAGATGACCTCTCGTGAAGATCATATAGATTAGATTATATCTAATTGGTGGACTACGTTTTATTCACATCATTTATTGTGAATGAAAAATTTTACTCTTATCCCCTATTACAAATAAATTTTCTTCACAATTAGGCGGTGCTATATATTACTCCATGATCAATACACCCGAAAAATATGAGTATATCGATGTTTTCTACTAGAACCACTCCACACATTCTATAAACTACACTATTCCACACCACATGGAGGTGGAAATGCTCTATTCCCATGCACCTACATGTTAAAACCTACCTTTTATTATAGGTTCTCAGTCATACCATCATGTGGGAACCTTAGGCTCTCACCCCCTTATGGCTGAGCTTACTCCCAAACAAATTTCGACTGAGCATCCCCTTTTGGCTTGTGATGTTGGCCAATTTTTTCTTATGCTCTCATAGAAAATGAGTCATCCATTTCAAAAATATAATCACCATATAATTCTACATTCAAATTCTAACCCAATCAACTCATCATGAAAAATAATATTTTTCATGGTTTTCAGTAAATTAGTATTCTTTTAAATTCCTCAATCGTTTATGAAAAAATTTCTCACACAAAAATCCTTTACGAAATGTTTTATAATTTTATAATAGATAACCAATCATCACAGTTATGAGCTATTTAACAATAAATTAGAGAAAATATATTCACATACTTCTATCATCAACAAGTTTTCAAACATTATTGATAATAAATACAACACAAATTCATTGGTCTAAATTAATATATTCTATGATAATTCAGGACTCAACATATTTATTCCATGTTAGTTTAAATATATCAGATTTAATGTTGTAGTGTTCTTTTTTATGAAGTTTCAAAATCTATATTTATTTGTTAATTATTAAATAACGAATATTAACATGAAACACAAATTATAAATGGTTTTATTGTTTTTAAATATTTATTAAATTTTTTATTCATGTAGAAACATATTGAAGTTTTTATTTTTCTAACAACACCCCTAGAAGTTAACATTTTCAGTATATTTTATTAAACTAGATGTTCTATGTCATTGCTAATGAGATTAATTCATGGATAACAACTAAGTTGAGTTTATTTATCAAAATAGAATGTGTAAATGATGTTTGTATATTTTTTTCATCAAATTAAAAATCTATCAACTGTATAGTATAGATAATTTTCATGTATTTTTTTTTAAAATAAATGAAAAAAAATTATAAAAAATGATGAAATAGTTGAGTGGTTGAGTTAGTCTTTTTGGATCATACATTTTATAATTAAATTCTTGAACCATAACTAGCATGATCAACCATTTTATTTAGTGATCTCTTGATACATACATATGTCCCTTAATTAAAACTGAAGGTACCTTGAAGGTTTCATGTAGTGATACAATAATGGAATTAAATTTTAGTTTATCTTCAATATATCTATTCATTGATCAATTAAATCGAAGTCGTGCATTAGAACACCAAGTATCTCTCTAGTGATATAAATTCACTTACACTTTCTCTAAATAATCCACCACCAAAAATCATATTATAACATCCTTTCCAAATTTTTATCCCCTTAACCAAACCCAATGACGGTTGCAGTGTAACCCAACCTTGGTTGTGTCTTTTAAATAAAAAAATAATACTATTAAATTCCAAGGGCCCATATAACAGAATTTGGTAATGGTTTTTCCTCATATTTCACACCCTCCATATTTTGTACATTATAAAAAAATTGGTCTAATGTGTACTTATCATAGATAAACCAAACCTATTGAAAAAATACAACACAGTAGAAGAATACACATCTAGGATCATATGATGTATGATAAAACATTTTTACTATATTAAAAAGTTTCAATACAACAATGTTCAATGTATAATGACAAACAATTTCAATTCTATTGCGTCACTAAATATAAAAATCCAAAAAACTACATCTTCATATCCAAAAAGCCGCTCTAGAAACCCCATGAATCATTTTATAAATAGAATTCCTTATATACTATAGCTCCCAATATATAGATACAAACCACCACCTCAAAAAATGATGCCTTTACCTTACCTATCTCACATTATATACAATCTACCAAACCACCAGAGTGGGTGGGTAAGGGGTGAGTACCATAATAATTATTATATACCACGTTTTCCCTATTCACATTAAATATATGAAACATTTAAGATGATATTAGTATAATAAAACATTCCCCACACCAAGATATTTTATAAAAACTTATCAATAAAGATTCATAATCCATTATAACCTATATAATAATCAGTAATAAATAATATCAAAAGGATTCATAAATAAAAAAACCAATAATCCCAAATCCAATTGACGCACTCATTTTAATAGAAAAGAATTAATGAAACCTATTCCATGCGTAACCAATGATATTGGGTAAAACCTACTCATGAGAGAACTAACTTACCTAACTCTAGTATTTTCATTACCAATAAGGTCCACACACCCAAATGCGTGTTTCCAACACATAAAATTACCATAAATAGTTACTTTTCCACAAACAGGGGTGAGTTAATAATAACCCATGCATAATCTACTAAACAATTGTTCAATCACCAAATCACACAAAATCAAAACGCAAAAATAAAAAATAAATGGCTATAATAACATTAAAATCACATTGATAAACATGTTAATCCAATTCCATAATTCAAAATTTAATGGAATCTAATTCTATAACCCCCTTTTTTTAGAAGACACCCACTCACCTAGAAAATTCACCATTTCATGTTTACTCAAAAAACACATACAAAAAAATATTTATTTTCACAAACTAAATCCATGAATGAAATTAACCATTTTAAACACATAAATTCAAGTGAATCCGAACAAAAACAAAATCCATAAGATGTTGATCAATTTTGAGTATATGAGACATCTTCTACATAATATTTAGAAAAATCATGAAATGAAAACACAAATACTATGATATAATCCCCCTTTAAGATTTTATAATACCTAAAATAAAAATCCCTAATTAAGTCTACGTATTACTACAAAAATTTTATAAACCCTATCATGTTAGGGTTTCTTCAAGAAGAAAACTAGGAGAATGGGAGAGGAAATGATTCAAAGGATGTTAACTTAAATATGGACAACTAATGCAATAATATCCAAGGAATATGAGACATGATGGAAAAATATCACTAAAAATCAAACTATTTGTCTCCCAAAAATGATAGAATTAAGTGATGGGGAAAACAAGAGTAAAATCCAAAAATAGGTTAAATGAAGGGTTTCAAGTTTTTTTTGAAGTGGTTTCAAACCCGACATCAGGGTCTTAGGTGACCATGTGTATCCTACTGCCCCAAAATCCTCAATCCACATGTTTTTTATGCATGTTCTATTGTGATCATGCCGAGAGTCCCCCCCAACCGATTTCCACAGTCGCGATGACCATGAAATGACCATGAAAGGCCAAAAAATCATTGAGGTCACCAAATTTCTCATAAACCCCCCCCCCAAAATAAAAAATTATATAATATAATATAACACCTTTATACCTCGGTAGGGCCCTACATTACTTACCCTCAAAAATCTTATTATACAAGGAAGGCTTGATTACAACCTTATTATTAGATTGATCAAGACATTATTGTTGCAAAAAGGTATCCTTTTTACCATGTATACTCATGTATGATAACATTTTTACAAAGCACATGTACTAATGATATCTACCAGGTAACACTGTCTCTCATAATTTCATGATATGAACATGATTCAGAACACAGGTTGAATGAAATTTATTTATCCTCATCCCAACTACTAATGTATGAAGAACCTGATATGTATATCCACATCTAGGATGTACAAAACAAAAAATCAATTTTATCATGAAATAAAAAATTTTATATTATTGATAAACTAGATAATAACTTAATAAACCTATACATATGATTCACTTAGTTGAGTTTAGATGACCTCCATAACAACACCATATAAATAACCTCAAAACACCATATTGGTGACAATAAGGTATAACAACCACTAATAATATTTACTAAATAAATTTTCATTATTATAATTATATAATTTATTTCCATACTTATGGAAATTATGTAATGGCCCCCTGTATGATTCATGGTCTCGCTAAGTAAACATTATAAGCTTATCACCTAATGATCCAGAATTTTTTGGTATCGTTTAAAATATTGTGCATCATCCAAAAAAATAAATATAATAACTAATTGGAATATCGTCAAATCGTAACTTTTCATATTTTTTCCCACAATATCAACCAAAACATGTGATAATAATCATGAAACCACTCACTAATGACTCCAAAACCTATCATTTTCTAAAATAGATAAAAAAATAAATATTTGAAACTACAACAATAAGAAAAACTACTCACATAAACTAGAATAAATAATACCCATGAAAAACACCCAATGTGACATCATCCCATTATGTCATGTGACACTCCAAACTCTACCTAAACAAGATGTGATTAATCAAATTTATATATTTAAAAATACTAGAAACATATCTTTTTTATAAGTCTCCTTTATAATTATACTTATAATCCTAATAATGTGAAAATTTTCCTATCTTTACAATCCATAACATTCAAATTCATCCACGTCCAACATTTACCATCTCACTATATTAAAATACTCATTCCACCCCAAAACACCTATAAATTGAGTCTTTCTTTTCTTTGTTACATTCATTGAATATCTACACAACCTTTATACCCTCAAACCAACCCACACTAAAGATAAAATATAACTTATACTAATGGTTTATGTTGTAATGTTATGGAACATATTTCTATATAATATATAAAAACCTCTTTTTCAACTCATTAATAACATCATGATGAAATCTAATATAATTTTATCTCATCCATACACTATAATAAAGAATGATTACAACCATTACGTCAGGAATTATCTTTTATGTCTTTCATTTATAACATGTAAATCATTTTTGATATAATATAAAACATCTATCATTAGAATCATCCACACAACTAAATATTCTAATATTTATAATTATCACTTAAACATGGTGTAATTATTCATCCATATGAATTGTAATTTGACCTAGACACATCCTCTTTCTGTAAGGAATGAATACCCAAATTGTTTTAAAAGAACCTTAAGATGTATAATATCTCATTCACTAATTGGAGGTTTCCCCACCATTAATGGAATTCCCTGGAGAAAAACATTAAGAATTAGGGTACCAAGTAACCTTTAATCTTCCACAATGCTTTATTACCTCAATATTATTCCCTATATTTTATTATTAATACATTTTTATTGATAAACCCTTTTTTAATCAAATTTTATACCATAAGTGATCAAAACAAACTAATATATAACATGGAAAACTTTGTTCTTATCGACCCATTTTGACCATTCAACTTCCAGTTCCAATACAATCCTTAAAACAACCAAGGGTTCCAATATATCATAGAAGTCACTTCTAATATAGGTTTATATATCACCTAAAATAGTATCCTTATCTTAAAAATCCACTAGTTTGATCCTCATTGTGAGGTGTCCCAACATCCAAAACCAAGAAATTCATCACTCTATGGGTACCTACGTGAACTGGGATCAACCCCTTATGATCCAGTAAACCGATTATATAATATTTGATTCAATTTCTATTCATGTCATAGTTCTACATGTGACTTATATATATATACCAAAAATTTATCCAATGAATAGATAAACTTTTAATAATATGTAAAATGTTTATAGAATAACTTAGTTTCATGTGATATATGTATAACCTCTTCTTACCAATCAACCACATCCCACTACTAGGTCCTTATGGTATGATTATTTTTAATTCACTATAATTTACACAATAAGTATATTACTCAATGTACATACTAATCTATTTAGCCTACTGACATTACAAAGAATATATCATACACCCAATTACCTAACCACCCATAATGATGAAATTTGAATACAATCATTTCAAAAACACAAATGAATATCTTATTTTCACTAAGATTCTCTAAAGGATTCAATCATTAAATAACCACTTATATAGTTATCCTTATATAAATTATCATACCATGGTTCTAAATTCCTCATTCATCAATCCCATTTATATCTATTCCCACAGAAACTCATACTCTCTCCTTAAGAAAACACAATAAATTAAAGTTTTATTTATTTATCCCTTATAAATAATATAATGGTGTTTTCTACCTCCCCATAGTTCATTCACTACCCAAAATATTTTTTACATGTAATCATTTTATACGTTATAATATAAATCCACAATATTAATCCAAACTATAATAGAAACTGGATGGTCCTAAATTTTAAGGGAAACTTATTTTCCAATAATATGATTCATCATATTCCAACTGACATGCCTCAAATTCTGACCCAATTTATACATTTCTAGTGGATGTCACTTCTTAATTATTGATCATTATGTTATTAGATTCCATCTACCACTTATGATATAAAAAATAAGATCTGTTTACTTTCATTGTAATACATTATCCAAGTACCATGTTCACAGTACCCAATAACTAAAACCAATGCATAACTATTATAATTATGACAACAGAATAATCCCAAGATGATCTTGATTTTTTAGGTCAACTCATATTTACCTGATGTCTAGCCCAAAATATATAGTCTCACATTTCTAGCAAAAAGTAAAAGCATACCACAACATGTCGGTCACATATCCTGCATAATCACTACCTATGACCACATGGAAAATATACCCCACACAATACACCTTCCATATTTAACAATATATTCATTCCACCCACATCTTCATTTTTCCTCACACAAAATATATAACCACTACACTCTTCTCCAGGAGAGTCTATGTATCCTAGATAACTACCCTTATCACATTCAACAAAAGACACTATGATCCAAAAAAACATGGTTACCCCCAAAACTCAAGAATCATCACTTCTATGAGTCAAATTCCCATACATAGGGAAATGGGTTTACACTCAATTACATACAAACATATAATATATCTATAGTTACACAGGGATTAAAATTTTGATGCATTTCTCAAATTAAAAAAGAAAACGTATCTTTTATTGAATCATTATTTCCTAAATAATGAAAACACATAAACCATAAACTCAAACTAATTATCCATGGTTCTTTAACTCTTTTATAATCTTTAATAAATGGTTCTATATATTTCCACATAAAAAAAGTTCTATACAATTTACCATGTCATCCCCTAAAAATAATATAAGTGTTATTGTGATTCACTCAAATAGTGAACCTCAAGAAACCAATATGATATACAAGTAAATCACCACTCCATGAAGGGTCCATCCTATATCAATCAATTTACTATTACTAAACACAAACTTTAAATCCATTCCTCCTTGACAAGACTACCCATGATCAATAAAGGTTTCTTTTTTACGTGTAATCACAATAAACTAAACTGATCAATACATAAATGAATCAATTTTGAAACCTAGTTTGAAAACTAATATTTCCAAATAAGAGATTTTAAAAATCAAAATTTCTAAACAACACATTTTGAAAATTTTTCACAATCAAAATATAAATTTTTTTCAAAATAATTAATCAATGATGAATTTTCAATGTTCAAATGCATATATTATGCATAATGGGAAACGTTTCTCCCTAATAAATGGTAACCAACAAGTGATTCAACAACCACAAAAACTATCCAAAAATCATGTTGATTCATGGTTCACTATAAATAGTTTATATATTCCTTTTCGTACACAAAGATGATCTATTTTGTGAATTATTAAGAAATAAATATCATGCATCCATAAATTAAATATGTAATTGTGTCCATAAATGAACATAACCAAATCCAAACTAACTTCATAACAAATTTTGGTAATATTAAATTACATAAACAAAAATAAAATAGTATGAAATCTTATCAGGTGGTAATGGCATATAATTCATATCTTCCTTTATCTAAAACTCGTTTCCTCACAATAACTTATTTAATTTCATCCACTAAATGAAATCCTAAATATATCCTTATATTACTCTTTCTTTATGGATGGATCAACAAGTATCTCATATTTCACTAATAAATTACATATGTAATACTCTATTCTATTTACCCCTATTATTATAACTCCATAAATTTAAGAAAATCATTTGTTATATTTTTTTTCAATTTATAATTTAGTTATGTCTTCATTCATCACTACGCTTCATGATCAAGCTATTTGTAACCATCTTATTTAGGAATTACGAAATTTAGTATGATATTTTTGTAAAAAAAATCACTTTTATCATAGATTGATGAATAATTAAAATTTTCCATTACCTCATCAATGGATGGTATTAAATTGAATCTCTGTAGATATTATAAAATATTTAGTGTTGATTGAACATCATCTTCATTCCAGTTCATGACTGAATATAGATTCATTTCTTCCCAAAATAGTGAATTTATAGCATGAATAATCATTGTAATGATTTTATTTACAAAATATCAAATTTATTATTTACCATTTTATTTTTATAATATAATAGTAAAATATACAGAATTGAACCACCTATAATTTAAGAAAGTCACATTAATTGTATTCTAGTTATATACCTAGGTAATTGAATTATTATTTATCCACTTGTACTGAACACATATTTTTTTATGTCTTTATCTAAGAATTTAAATTATTCATGATTTATTTTGGAAATCCTTGAATTCACTTTGCTCATCAAAAACCCCTTGAGAAAATTATAATGAAAAAAACAGGAAGTAATTTTTGTCAATCATTTCCTATGATTCTTATGACTCTTATGTGTGAATTTTCCATTTGAAAGACACTACTATACATTCGATATCCGAAGAGATGTCAAATGTCGATCCTAAATTATTACATTAATGTAACTCACTTGACTTTATCCAATTTTTTCTTTAAGACGAATCATTGAAGTGTTACACTTAAAAAATAAAACACTCCACTCAATAATGAGTTTATTAATAAAATAAATGAATAAAAATATTTGATTCACCTAATATATATTCAATTAAATATCTATTCATCAGTAATAAAAAATAATAAGTTAAATTAATTCAATGAGTTTTAATATCTAATATATGTAAATAATTATACTATGTTTATTTACTCACACCCACAAAACAATAGAAACTCTTTTCCACCACAATTGTTTTTAATTATATGTATATTATGTACACAAGTAGTGGGATGCATTGAAAGATTTAGTAAAACAGTTATCCATGATGGATATTGAAGTGTAATGTATGGTACATTTCACCCTATATGTGTTTATCATCCATTAATGTGTGTGTATGTACCATTGAGTTTCATTGGTCACTTATTCAAGAAATCATCCAATAATAAGTCATAAAATCAATTGAGATAATGGTAATTTACTTAAAAATAATCAATTAAAAATATAAAAAATACAATACTTGGGTTTCCACCAAATGTTACTTAATTTAATGTATTTGTACCTTGAATCCATAGTTTCACAACTTCAAAACAATTCGAAAGGAATAACGAACCACAAATTTAAAACATACTGAATCATCCTTTTGTAATTCACTAGAAATGATCATATTTCTTAATCTATTACCTCCAATACTCATTGTATTTGATATTAAACAAATCGAATGGTCTTAGAAATCTGGAATTCAGTTTCCAATTAAATATATTAATCATTTAGTTAATAAATTAGACTTATTATCTTTCATAGAATTTTATTTTCTAAATAACATTTTCATGAAAGTCTTTGACCTTACAGTTAATATTTTTAAATTCTCATAAGTTAATTTTATAATTTCCTCTGAATTTTTAAATAAAACATTTCTTTATCAGCTTATATATTTTAGTCCACTTTCATGGTCTTTACAACCAAAAATATCAAATTTTCACTATAATAGGCTGAAAAGTCTTTTTGAATAATGTTATTTATGGATACATTCCAATTGGGTTTTAATATAGAGTCTAATATGACCTCATCGCATCATTGGGGATCATTGTCGAGTACGTAAGTAAATTTATAACAATTTTATTAAAAATTATCTCAAATTCCATGGTAGAGACCCTAGGATACACACTGGTTTATAGATGATAGGTTGTTCATGTATTATGATTATAGCTATATTTTTAGTCCAATGAGGTCAAATTCCCTAAGAGTGAGTGAATTAGGGTACGAAAGATTAAAATCACTACCCCCATGGATCTTATTTCATCATTAAATAAAACACTCTTCTCTTCCTTTCTTGTACAAATGTATAAATATAACTGAAATCATGTATGAGACATAATGAATTTTACTTGGTTCACCATCACTTGGCTACATCCATGTATAATACAAAAGAAGTGTAATGATGTGCCAAATTTAATATGGATCAATACCAAATCAAGGATCAATATAGAAAACATATATTTCTAGTATCACTAACTCTATAAGGTTTATAGATAGTTCACTATCTTACAAAGGTTCACTCCCTAACTCACTTTCAATAGCTCACTATTGGTGGAAAGGATCACCTTCTTCCACTTCATTTTCTTACTTCTCTAGAAAAGTATTCACACTCAAATTATAGACATATAGGTCCCTATATTATCAATAGTGAATAAATCTTAAACTATCGATAGATGATCTGCTAAATTCCTAATTTCATACACTTGATTAATATCAAATTACCGCAGATTCTCTTGGAAATCACTTCTGAACAATTTCATGATGCTCAATCCCTTTATGAATCTTACCTATTTAGTGAATCTCACAAAACCGTTATAATGAATAATCCATTCACTATGATCAATTATCATTTGTGAAGAATCATCTTTTCATGAAGCTGAAACACTTTGGATAAGCTCACATAAACTTCATGAATCTAAGAACATTTAGTTGGACTTTTATAGCCTTTTCAAAATTCCATTATTGACGAATTGTTTTGAAAGAATAACTTTTATGGATCTCTTTCACATATCGGAAGACTTAGAGTATTAATTATTTATTTCTCTCCTTATTTTGAGGGGTATAAGCATATTTATAGGTGTTTCACCCCATTCTAAAAGCATACATCCGTATCATCAAACTTTCACAATGATCAACATCTTTTTTCAAAAATATCCCTATTTCATGAACATGAAATAAAATTTCACCCTTTATAAATCATCTCACAGTCATAGATATTTCCAAAAAAACCATCATACTTTCATGTTGATCCACTTCTCATAGTCCCTGGGATGTTCTTTTTTTATTCAAACATTCTTCATGCTCCACACCTTTGTGAAACTGAGCATTCATGACACCAAATGCCATTTTAAATATCAATAACTTCATGAAACTCCTATCCTTATAAAACTCATGCCTTTGTCATGATTTTAAAAGTAATTAATGGAAATCCAAATTTTATGATGATTTATCCATCATCTAAATTTTTGACCCCAATAATTTTCCAACTAGGGAACAATACAATTATATACGAAATATTTTCTACTACATCCACGACATACACTCGATTTTCAGGGATATTTTTTAACTTCTATTTTCAGTAATCACTATGGAACTCCACAACTGACCATGAAAATCCACTTTTTCCACAAACATGATCAAACCAAAACACTACAGTTTTACCTTGAGGTATTTTTTCCCAACAATCTCCCCCTTTCTATTTTTGACAACACATTAAAATTTGATACCTCATTAGATCTTCATCCATATTCTACCAACATTATCTTATTAAAACTCAGATAGAGATCAAAAATTCAATCAAAATATAAATTAATCCCACATGAGCTATGATCTGCGTGAGAAACAAGTGTATCATGAATGCTTCCTCTATGAAAAAAATCATTCTAGAAACAATCATCTACATTCATTATAAACCCCATATTTTGTGATATATAAACTTTTATCTATAAGATTTAGTATCATCAAATTTAAAACTCCCCATACTTCACTTCTCCCCTTGTAGCTTCTCCCTATATCTTGATTAAGATATTTTCTACCCTTTATATCCACAATTTCTCTTCATTTGTTGATGAACTCGAATGTTACTTCATTGTGGTCTGGAACCCTGTAATGAACAATACATAGCATGTTATGACAAACACATCATGACTCAGGGATATGGGTAACACATCCACACTTTTTCATGTGTTGGTAGTCAAATGAACTCCACGATCTATTAGATTCCTCTCATATTCTAACTTGTGTAAAGCCTAACTCAAAATGTTTGTAATCCTTAGTTCTATAGGAACATACTCTAACTTCAAATCCCATGATCCACATTTCACTTGATAAAATTATAAATTATTTCAATTTGATTCAACATTTAGTGATAAACTATATTTTTGATAAGACATATAGCACTTGAATTACCACAAAAGATTCTAATCAGAGACTTCACTACAAATCTCAGACCATCAAGTTGTTTCTCCATCCACAATAACTGCATCCAAGCTTTAGTGGCCACAATATATTCAGCTTCAATGGTTATCAATGAAATGGAATACTATTTATTACTTAGAAAATAAATTTATTTTCCTCTAATATAAAATTCACTACTTGATGTTGATTATCATTCATTTTATGATCGGGTCTAATATCTATCTATATTGCCCAATAATTATTGTTGATATTTTACGATGTACATAAAACTGAAATCCGCAATTCCTTTCATACACCGAAGTATTATTTTCACTATAAAAAAGTGTATTTATTTTGGATTTATATGACATATTAATATTTTTAATTATTTAAAAAAATATCATATCATTTCACTGTCACATAGAATAGACTACCAATGATTTTCTTATATTTTGTAATATTAACTACATTACCTTCATAGTCATGTGAAACATCTATTTGGGTAGCCTATATTGTCATAATATCCTTGAAATTTTCCATTCCAAATCTTCTAAATACATCTTTAGAATATTTATATCGAGAAATTAATGTTCCATCCGTACCATGTGTCACTTGTAAACCAATGAGAATTTTTTTTGAATAATCATTGACATTTCAAACTCACTTTTCATTAATTCAATGAATTGTTTACACTTTGATTCATCTGATCTACCAAATATTATGTCATCAACATATATTAGCACCATAATCCTTTGATTACGTCATTTTTTTATTTAGATATTGTAATTTACTCAATAACGCTGAAAACCATGCTTCTTCAAAAATTTATATACTCTTGAATACCATGCTCCTTATTCTTGTTTCAGTAAATATAGTGCAATCCCCAATAAAAAAAATTATTCTCATCTTAATTAATAAGAAGACCATTTGGATTCTAAATAAAAACTTCTTCTTCTAAACCACCATTTATAAATTCTGACTTCTTATCCATTTGGAAAACATTGAACCTTTTACGCATTATTATACTCAAGAATAATATGATTGCCTCTATACTCACAACCAATTTTAAAATTTCATTAACAACAATACTATAAAAACCTTGATTTTTATTACACACTTAATCCAGATTTTATAAATAAAATTGACTTGATAAAACATAGAAGATCGATAGGTCTAGTGTATTTGGGTCTTATGAACATTACATAAGAATTTAGTACATAAAATGCACAACATATTTATGGAAAACGTCCTTTACATGACCACTACATTCCCTCGTACTTAGCATTATAGGGGATAAGCTAAGGACATGCATAAGAAAAGGGTGAGATATAAATCCCAGTAAGGTAATAAACATGGAATAACATTAGGAATATAATAAATGTAAGTAAATAAGAATTTTAATGGATCACAATTTAAATATGAACATAAATGCATGAGAAAACATGATAATCATAACATGGAAATGTGGAAACAACACTTTACATGAAATTATAATGATCCCAGGAACATTGCACATAGAGCATGAGTAAACCCTCATTGCACTTGAACCATAAGTAAACCATAATTTAACTTGAATTAGCATGAGTCAACACCAATTTCACATGATGTATCATGATACTATACTTTACCGAATGCATTGGAGTGCTATTAGGGCACACCCTTAACAAAAATTTCATTTCATGCATATGGGTTCCACATGGATCATATAACATGGATTAATTAACATAATAAGTTATTACATGAAAAAGTAATCTGGAATAAATACATGAATGTAAAAATATATATTTATATTTTCATAATGGTGAATACCCTTAATAGAGACATTGTGATGGTTTTCATAACAAAATGATATTGGCTTGAAAAAACGCGACACATTTTCAGCATCATAATGACATGAAATAAGAATTCATAATAATGGTTGATTAGAGATAAATGAGTGTCTCATAATATGTAAATGAATTGAGCAGTAATCAGGTCACATAGACGCATGTCCCAAAAAATGTAATTGAATTTAGATACAAAATACAAATGAATTGCCTGAATGTAAATGATGAGATAGAAATTCTTTATAGAATTTCTTCATGGTAATATGTGTACATGGATGGCCTTAAGGAGAGAGAAATGATATATCTCATTATTCAAACATGGAGAGGGAAGTATGTGGGAGGTGATAAATCATACCCAAAAATTTATAGTTGAAAATTAAAGGGCATAACAATAGATGGAATCTTGGACATAAATATGGAAATTCAGAAGACTTTACCTGGAAATGTGATCCCAAAGGCTTGGTAGATGATTGAGAGAGAATTATTGGGAACTTGGAGAACCCTGAGAGGATTCTAGAGAGCGTAGGAAATGGTTTTTTAGAACTCCAATATATTTTAGTGAAGTATAATTGGGAGCATGGGTGGGATTATATAGGAAAGGAGAGAGAATTTTTTATTAATTAGGTATAGGACACATCACATTAAACTAATCCAAACCAAAAACCAGCCCATGGTTTTCCCTAATGGTTTTTTCCAAAGGTGAGTGAAAAAAATATTTTATATGGTCAATGCCCTAAGTTCTTAAAATAAAAGGGTTTCACATTTGGAGGTGAGTTACAACCTCAGGGAAATCAATTTAAAAAGATAAAATGTTTTATAAATATTGGAGGGTCCACTAAGTATTTTTAAAAATAAATTAAACAAACATAAAATAATATTATTTTAACGGTAAAACATATATTGGCCGAATATAATTTTTATAGTATTTTATTACATCACTACTTGGCATTATGATGTCATAAAACACATTATATAATTAAAGGATATTTAATTTTACCCAAAAAATCGATTGTTCCATAAAATTAAGAAAAATTTACTGTTGGATAATTTCGACTTCCTGATTCCAAAAATAATATTTTTTTTATCTATATATTTTTCAAAATATTATAATATTCACTTTTAAAATAAAACACAATATTTATCGAAAAAAATGGATCTTGACAGAAACAACTTTCAAACCTTAATAAAAATTACAATTACATTGGTAAAATTATATGACCATTAATATTTAATAAAGAGTAATTTCATAATAATAATATTTTATTAAAATATTTTTTAATTACAAAAATAGATTAATTATTCTAAAAATATTTCATTGTTGAATATCATCTAAAAATACTATTTGTGCATTAAAAACTATTTATAGTATAACAATAACCAAATGAATGTATATTCTCTATACAAGAATAATGTAAATAATCATAGAACTAGGGTATTGTTACATAATACCTTAAAACACCCACATATAACTTTAGGGAATTGTTTGTGATGGTGACATACTCTTAGGGTGGCTTAGATAACATCGCTCGAGTGGTAATATCTATAAACCTACACTTATCCCACCGGCATTTCCTATCAAGCTTAATGTATTCAAGCTCGGGTCAGTAATGGTCAAGAGAAAAGCCCAACGATGCCAGATCCTTTTTGAGCTCCGATAAATGGGCTTTGTACGGGGAATGTCTACAAGATGAGGCCATCACTTTTTTTCCTAAGTAAATCGGATTAGTTAAAGCCATATATTTATACTAATCATGTGATTACTATTCAATGCCTATATTACCCATGGTCACATATTTTAACGGTATTTTTATACACATAACCTAAAACCAAATAAGTGAATACGTTTTAACTAACCATAAAAAGGACATTTAAATAGACCAAGAAGAACTATCCTTAATGAATATTTGTGTCGTTACAATCTTCCCCCGTTAAGAAATTTCACCCTAGAAATTTCTATTTTCTATACTAAAACAGACATGGGTAACTCCACTTCATCACTTCTTCAGATTCCCACGTCGCTTCATCCTACTTTTGGTTTTTTCCACAACACCTTGACGAGGTGCATTGTCTTATTTTGTACAACATTTTCTCTATGATCAAAGATCTTCACTTGTTTCTCCTTTTATGAAAGATCATCATCTAATGTTACTACCTTTGAAGAGAGTACATGTGAATGGTCATGTATGTACTTCCTTAAGAGGGAATAATGAAAGACATCATGTACTTTGACTATAGTATGTGGAATTTCTAGATGATTGGCCACATACCTGGTAAGATTAATAACCTCAAAGGGGTCGATGTACCTAGGAATTAACATCATTTTCTTTCCAAACATCATGGCCACATTCCATGATGATATGTGTAGAAAAAACATGTAACTAACTTTTTAACTCAAGTTCTCATCAAAGGTTATACGCAAAACTCATCTGTTGACTACGGGCTGCCTTGATATGATGCATAATGGTTTTCATGTTCTCTACCATTTCATCGACAATTACACGTCCTAGAAGCTTATCCTCACCAATATCATCCCAACATTCCAGTGTTATGCACCTGCTCCCATATAGGGCTTCAAAAGGTTCCATTAGGGTGCTCGAGTTGAAACTTTTATTATAAAAGAATTCAACCAGGGGAAGATATTGATCCCATCCTTTTTTAAGGTCAATTAATCATGATCACAACATATCTTCCAGGGTCTAAATAGTTTGCTTAGATTGGACCTCTGTTTGAGGATGATAATTGTAGAGACCCAAAGCTTGACGTACATGGACATTACATTACATTTGCGGAATACTTAGTACATAACAAAAACACACACTAAAGGATCGTAATAGTTTAGTGTCTTTGGAAACTCGGAACGTAATCTTCTAATCGTGGTGAAAGTTCTTCAATATCTCCCATAAAGGTCATCCGTTTTTTTTACCTAAAACCTTTATTTATATCCTGGGGAAAAGAAAACATAAAAGGGTGAGCTCAAATGCTCAGCAAGGGCAATAAAGGAAATAAAAATCATATCATATCTTTTTGAAAATCATAACCTGCAAAAGAGATCATAAAATCTTAATAAATCATAGAAGTGAAAATGAGATCCCCATAATCATAACATGAAACTTGAAACTTTGTGGCATGCACACATAATCATGGAAAATCATTTCTTGTTAGTCATGACTCATTTCCAAGACTATCTTAGTGGACAAAGTCCCTTTCTGAACCGAGTTCACTCCTCGTTTCAGTCCTGTATCACTGAACTGAAATAACCTTCCGTTCCAGCCATGTCTATCTCATGAGATATAAAATCTTTACCCAATGAATTGGAGGGAGATATAGGTCCCACCCATCTCATAATGAATCCTTTCTTATGTGTGCCACATAATCATAAAACATACATCATTGCATAACACATGTAACAAAAATGGGATTCTTGAAACATCATGACATCAAAAATCAATTCATATAAGATAAAGAAATTCATAAACATAATTCCATCACAACATAGTCAAATCAATGTAAAAATATGGATAGAAAAAGAACCCTTTATTATCTTAGATGGAAAATAATTTTGATAAAACACTTGAATTGAATTCTTGAGGAAAATATCCTTTCTTCTTCAAAATCAATTTCTTTTCACAAAACATCATGCAATTTTAAAAGAAAGAGATTTTATTGAAAATAGTCATGAAATCTTTTAGAGGAAGCTTCATGAAAATAAGGCTTTATAAAACAGTAGAAATCTGTTCGTGCCGTATAAGTTAAAAAAAACATTCTTCGTACTTTTGTCGGATAAGTCAAAAAGTACCTCGTATGACAAAAGATTCCTTTCATAGATATTACTAAAAACTCACTGAAGGGTAAAAATGGATTTAAACAATTGTAGGTGGATTGAAATAATATTACATATTGATGAAACATGGATGTGGATGATAAAATACACCGCATTAAATACTTACGAATAAACAATCTCAGATAAAAATGAGATTGTGATATTTCCCTTACCTTAGGTCCGACTTGCTTTGTAAGTGTCCGAACCTCCTGTATAATGATTTAAATCATGTTATTGACTTATTACAGAATCATATTCATTGTTATGATATCATATATGGTTCACTTATGACATTATATTACCCGTTCTTTTGTAAATTCCATGTTAAAGAAGCGTTTTGGGTAAAATCGTTTCATTTATCGTAGGTGTTTTGACTTGTTGTTCTTGACATCATCATTACTTATATCATGATTTACTTACTTCCAGAATATAAAATATGATTTATATATCATATATATTCAGTATATATATATATATAATAGGTAGATAAATAAAATGAAAAACACCGTTCATGGAGACGGTAGTCCGTACGTACGCATGAACGCTGTTTTCCTTTCCTTATTGTCATGAAATGGAAGTAAGTAGATGAAATACATATGTATATATATACATAAATCCAGTAGCTTTATAATGTCATATATTTCATTATTATTTCTTATATATACTTTATAATCATTCTTAAATGGTTAACATGGAGAATGAATCTCATCGCGTCGTGGAGACGGTATTCCGTACGTACGCACGAGCGATGATATCATTTCTATAAATATTGAATTGAATTGGAGTGGAATATACAATATATCAGAATCAATATGATGTTGTAATAACTTTGTATAGTTATTCTTTACACCATTATACCCATCCATGTAAGGTGGTGGTGGAAAATAGATTACACCACGGCGTGGAGACGGTATTCCGTACGTACGCACGCGCGGTGATTTCTTTTTCCGTAGGATGGATAGATGGTGAAATAGGGTTGTTTCATACTTATAATAACATATCAGTATATGAGTGATACTGATGTTATTACTTCATAATGAAACAACCTAAGAATAAGAAGTGGAAGAAGAAATAAAGATGAAAGAATTGGTAACGGTAATTACCTCTTCTTTGAAGCGCCTTTTGGAGACCTCCTCTTAGGGAACTAAAATTGGTCTTTGAGGAAGACCAGAACCTCTAGGATGTTGCTATAGAAGTGGAGAAGATATTTTGGCAGGGGTTGGCCGAGCTTGAGTGCTCAAATTGGTGTGAGGAGGAGGGGGAGGAGGTGTCCTTTTATAAGGGAGGAGAGGGGCACCTTAGGAATATCTCAAAATATTATTTTATATTAAAGTAAAAATCGGTTTATAATGGTTCCAAAGGGTCTTATTTCGAAGATAAGGTGGGGATGGGTCGAAATCCAATCAACCAATAGGATTTAGACAAGTTTAGGGTATTATTTTAACCTTATCAATTAGATTTAACTCTAAGTTAAATAATTTAACTTTTACCATGTCTTTTTGTTTTCTTTCACTATATGGTTAATAAACTTACTATAACATGCCAAACGAACCCCAAATTGTATATTATTAATAAATATATCCTTATCTAAGTCATTTGGCCGAGCCTTAGATTTTTAGGAATAAAATAACAATTAATAATATAATATTTGATTTAAAAACTATTTTGTGTCAATTTTGACACTATTTGATATATGATTTTTGTGAAAGTCATAAAAGAATTATATGTTCGAACCAAGTTAATTAAATCAACATTAATATATCATAGTAACCTAGAAAATTAGTGGAATTCATAAAAAGTCTTAAATTACATTTATTTTGGTATTTATATTATCAATTATGTCAATATTTCATTAATAAGATTACTTACTGCATCATCTTTGTGTCATAAATAAATTAAATTATTTGATTTCTAAAAATTACAAATAAAATACCATAATGTAGGAAATCATTTTAGATTTCTAATGAATATTTACAATCGAATTTATCTTATGTATAACCCCATATTATAAATGATTTACTTATTAAACTTTGATTTTAACTATTTTAACCCTTCTTTAAATAAATTAATAATAAATGTCCTAATCTAATTCAAGTGGGCCTAAATGGTCATATTTTATTCCTAAGTTTGTTTTTGGTCGAATTACACTTGTCCAATAGAATTAGGACATGTGTTAGGGTAATAGTAATATCATATTTACCCTTAGTTACCCTATTTACTATTAACCGCGATAAAAAAAGTAAAAAGTTACTATTCACCAAAAAATTATTTTCATCTCATTGAACCACATTTTAGTCCTTGATATTAACCGTGTCTCTCGGATTTTCGAAATTCCATTCACAGAAGCGGTAAAATTAAGTTTTATGCAAAATTCAGTTTTTAACCTACCACTTAGTAGTTTCACTATTCATCAAAAATTGATGTTTTTCAGAACAATGCCAAAATTTCATCCTAAGCTATATTTCATATTCCGAATTCAAAAATGAAGTCTATTTTACCAAATTCATAACACAAAAGTCGCATTAATTAATTTTATAATTAAATCCCGCTGTTAAAACAAATAGCGTGTTTTTAAGAAACAATATCTATCAAAAGATTGACACTTGATTATGTCTGGTTTAAATGTGAAATTACAACCAATGACCAACATTGTATTAAATTGTAAAAATATATTCTAAATATACTTTAAAACCACTCAAATTAATAATTTATCACTATTAATAATTTTGATTAAAAAAGTTGTTTTTAATTAAAATTTAGTAATTTTCACTATTCATCAGAATATGAAAGTTATCCGAAATGTACCAAAATTTCACCTAAGGCTAAATTCAATACTCCGAATCCAAAAATGAAATCCATTTTGAAAAATAAAATTTACAATACTTCAAAAAGTGGTTATTACTATTCATAACTGCTAGTTTTAATAACATTTTAATAGCATATCGCTGTTTAGTGAAACTCGTTATTGCGTACTACACACGCTATCGAGGAAGGTCGCGATTGCGTGTAATGCAAGGCAAGTCAAGGATGCGTTTTGTGCAAGCTCCTTTTGGTGTAGCGTACAACACAAGACATTAGTGAAATAAAAAGAATATTTTTCATAAAATCTCGGGCTGTTACATTCTACCCCCCTTAAAATGAATTTCGCCCTCGAAATTCGTCGGGGTTATAAATGGTTTACTATTAGAAAGTTTCTTTAATTGAAACCCACATCGTAAAAAGGAATATCAAAACTAATCTTTAAAAACAAATGTATGAAACGTAACGGTTACCCAAATAAACAATTCATTGGGTTTCCACATAGGTGAAAATATAGATATGGAAGAGAAATCTAACCATCATGTTCTGATGGAGAGTGGTAGAGAACATGGCTATGGAAAAGCCAATAATCACAAATCCATAGATTTGTGATGATATAAGGTACCATCTGATTCATCAGGTATAAGATCACTAGGACAACATTTTTGGTTTTCAAGATCAGTTCCCTAAAGTTGAAAATTTGAATTAGAATAAATACTTACTTTATTTTGGTACAATCTCACTATTTTTCATGCCTTGAACAATTTCCACTTCATCTCTTTAATAAATGAAGTTGAATTTGTTATTCGTGAAGTGTTAGCAGATCATGTGATAGAATGACGGGTCATTCCATTTGTCTCAAACAAAAGGTTAGCAAAAATTATATGCATAAATCGATCTATAGTGAGATTAATCATATATGGTTCCTAAAATGGACTTATACTTCATATATCATACTGCTTAATATAATAAAACTAGTTTCTACTAAACAGGGACTTCCTGTAGGCCAGTGGTAGGCGATAAAGGCCAGTCGCACTTCGGTTGTGGGTTCGATTCCTACAGCCTTGTCCGAAGCGATGGGCTGTCGCCCGTCCTGCAGGTTGTCCTTTTTCCAAAACTATATTACTATAACATCCCATCAATAATATCGAAAAAAATTTCTATCCTTAAACAATACTAACTTACGTCCAACACAATCCATTCCAATCTTTAGGCTTATCCATAATATTGCAGTCCACTCTCATAACATAGTGAAAACAATTACCAGAGATTTAATACTGTCGTTGATCCCCACATATCATAAGATATGTCTTGTTGGTCACATTCCAAACATTCAAAGTCCTTTATCGTGTATTCTCTTGAATACCTTAGTTAAAACATGAGTGCAGTTAAAAGTTACCAAAATCCTCAAAATTCTATATACTCAAACCATGATATCACTTAGTCCTTATATCAATCATGAGATCATGAACATTTCATTTTCTCGTCTTCATTATGCACATATCATCTTATTTCCAAAAAATATCTCAATCACTTTGAATACCACATCAATAAATATTTCAATACTCAATGATACAACATTATTTTGGAATCCCATTACATAAACACTTAATCATTCCACCACATCGTTGTCATATTCAACATTGCCAATAGTGATCGCATGTGATTTCCCTTTGTCCTTTGCCTTCAGTGGTTGCTCATGTTGATCATCATTAACCCTTGGATTAGGGCAATTATTAGCATAATGCCCCATTTCCTTGCACTTGAAGCATTGAAGTGTTGGCGGTGCGTTCTCTACAGTGTTTTCTTTATTCACATCATTAGAAACCCTTTTTCCATTACTTCGACACTCAGCTGCTCGATGACCTTCTTTTCCACACTTAAAACATTTTCTAGTCCCTTTAAGACAATCTCCACCATGCTTCTTTCCACACTTTGTGCATAAGGAAACATTCATCTTCTTTTCACCATTATTCTGAGATTTCTCCTTGAACTCCATCTTTCGTTTCTTGTCAAAACCATGAGATGGATATGTAACACCAACTTCCATTTCTACCTTGATAGCACAACGCACAATTTCTTCATAGCTACTGAAGTCTCTTATAGCTAATTCCCTTCGAAGACTTGGTTTTAAGCCACTGAAAAATCGATCAACTTTATTTTCAGGTTGGATGATAATTCCAGAAGCATACCTTGCAAGTCTTGTAAAATTTTCTTCATAGGTACCAACAGATTCATCGTCCCTTTGCTTCAGTTCAAGAAACTCTTTCTCCATCTTTGTTCGAAGAATACGAGGGAAGTACTTACTGAAAAACAAGTTCTTGAACTCGTCCCATTCCATGGACTCAATTTCATCTCTTGGCCTCGTATTCTTGATAAGATTCCACCATTGATCAGCTTCACCTTCCAAACGATATACTGCTAAGATGACTTTATCATGTTCAGAACATTGAAGAACTGAAAATATCTTTTCAGTAGTACTGATCCATTGTTCAGCCACAAGTGGATCAGAAGACCCACTGAAAGAAGGTGGACGTTGCCTCATGAAGGACTCAATAGAATATTGTTCCCTTCTCTGCTCATTTGGAAGTCCAGAATGATTCATAGCTTGTATAAGTATAGAAATAAGATTTTGCACTCCATCTCCCATAACATTTGTTTGTTCAGGAGGGCAATCATTGCATTGTCCATTGCATTGATCAACACGGTTCCTTCGGGTTCCAGCCATCGTCTAAAACCCAAAAAGAATAGTGTGAGAGGCAAAAATCATGCTAGGGAAATCAACATAATAAAGGGGAAGTACCTTCAATATCCAACATCTTAGGTTTAATTCTATGATCGTTAGCGTAATTCTATTACTATAACCTATACGTATACTTATCCCTAGGGACATCCCTAGACATACCTTAGAAATATCTCTAGGGATCTCACCAACGTTTTCGCATCCTAGTTTCCAAAGGTTGACTAAACCTTTCCTCTGATACCAACTGTAGAGACCCGAAGCTTGACATACATGGACATTACATTACATTTGCGGAATACTTAGTACATAACAAAAACACACACTAAAGGATCGTAATAGTTTAGTGTCTTTGGAAACTCGGAACGTAATCTTCTAATCGTGGTGAAAGTTCTTCAATATCTCCCATAAAGGTCATCCATTTTTTTTTACCTAAAACCTTTCTTTATATCCTGGGGAAAAGAAAACATAAAAGGGTGAGCTCAAATGCTCAGCAAGGGCAATAAAGGAAATAAAAATCATATCATATCTTTTTGAAAATCATAACCTGCAAAAGAGATCATAAAATCTTAATAAATCATAGAAGTGAAAATGAGATCCCCATAATCATAACATGAAACTTGAAACTTTGTGACATGCACACATAATCTTGGAAAATCATTTCTTGTTAGTCATGACTCATTGCCAAGACTATCTTAGTGGACAAAGTCCCTTTCTGAACCGAGTTCACTCCTCGTTTCAGTCCTGTATTACTGAACCGAAATAACCTTCCGTTCCAGCCATGTCTATCTCATGAGATATAAAATCTTTACCCAATGCATTGGAGGGAGATATAGGTCCCACCCATCTCATAATGAATCCTTTCTTATGTGTGCCACATAATCATAAAACATACATCATTGCATAACACATGTAACAAAAATGGGATTCTTGAAACATCATGACATCACAAATCAATTCATATAAGATAAAGAAATTCATAAACATAATTCCATCACAACATAGTCAAATCAATGTAAAAATATGGATAGAAACATAACCCTTTATTATCTTATATGGAAAATAATTTTGATAAAACACTTGAATTGAATTCTTGAGGAAAATATCCTTTCTTCTTCAAAATCAATTTCTTTTCACAAAACATCATGCAATTTTAAAAGAAATAGATTTTATTGAAAATAGTCATGAAATCTTTTAGAGGAAGCTTCATGAAAATAAGGCTTTATAAAACAGTAGAAATCCGTTCGTGCCGTATAAGTTAAAAAAAACATTCTTCGTACTTTTGTCGGATAAGTCAAAAAGTACCTCGTATGACAAAAGATTCCTTTCATAGATATTACTAAAAACTCACCTAAGGGTAAAAATGGATTTAAACAATTGTAGGTGGATTGAAATAATATTACATATTGATGAAACATGGATGTGGATGATAAAATACACCCCATTAAATACTTACGAATAAACAATCTCGGATAAAAATGAGATTGTGATATTTCCCTTACCTTAGGTCCGACTTGCTTTGTAAGTGTCCGAACCTCCTGTATAATGATTTAAATCATGTTATTGACTTATTACAGAATCATATTCATTGTTATGATATCATATATGGTTCACTTATGACATTATATTACCCGTTCTTTTGTAAATTCAATGTTAAAGAAGCGTTTTGGGTAAAATCGTTTCATTTATCGTAGGTGTTTTGACTTGTTGTTCTTGACATCATCATTACTTATATCATGATTTACTTACTTCCAGAATATAAAATATGATTTATATATCATATATATTCAGTATATATATATATATAATAGGTAGATAAATAAAATGAAAAACACCGTTCATGGAGACGGTAGTCCGTACGTACGCATGAACGCTGTTTTCCTTTCCTTATTGTCTTGAAATGGAAGTAAGTAGATGACATACATATGTATATATATACATAAATCCAGTAGCTTTATAATTTCATATATTTCATTATTATTTCTTATATATATTTTATAATCATTCTTAAATGGTTAACATGGAGAATGAATCTCATCGCGTCGTGGAGACGGTATTCCGTACGTACGCAGGAGCGATGATATCATTTCTATAAATATTGAATTGAATTGGAGTGGAATATACAATATATCAGAATCAATATGATGTTGTAATAACTTTTTATAGTTATTATTTACACCATTATACCCATCCATGTAAGGTGGTGGTGGAAAATAGATTACACCACGGCGTGGAGACGGTATTCCGTACGTACGCACGCGCGGTGATTTCTTTTTCCGTAGGATGGATAGATGGTGAAATAGGGTTGTTTCATACTTATAATAACATATCAGTATATTAGTGATACTGATGTTATTACTTCATAATGAAACAACCTAAGAAGAATAAGTGGAAGAAGAAATAAAGATGAAAGAATTGGTAACGGTAATTACCTCTTCTTTGAAGCGCCTTTTGGAGACCTCCTCTTAGGGAACTAAAATTGGTCTTTGAGGAAGACCAGAACCTCTAGGATGTTTCTAGAGAAGTGGAGAAGATATTTTGGCAGGGGTTGGCCGAGCTTGAGTGCTCAAATTGGTGTGAGGAGGAGGGGGAGGAGGTGTCCTTTTATAAGGGAGGAGAGGGGCACCTTAGGAATATCTCAAAATATTATTTTATATTAAAGTCAAAATCGGTTTATAATGGTTCCAAAGGGTCTTATTTCGAAGATAAGGTGGGGATGGGTCAAAATCCAATCAACCAATAGGATTTAGACAAGTTTAGGGTATTATTTTAACCTTATCAATTAGATTTAACTCTAAGTTAAATAATTTTTCTTTTACCATGTCTTTTTGTTTTCTTTCACTATATGGTTAATAAACTTACTATAACATGCCAAAAGAACCCCAAATTGTATATTATTAATAAATATATACTTATCTAAGTCATTTGGACGAACCTTAGATTTTTAGGAATAAAATAACAATTAATAATATAATATTTGATTTAAAAACTATTTTGTGTCAATTTTGACACTATTTGATATATGATTTTTGTGAAAGTCATAAAAGAACTATATGTTCGAACCAAGTTGATTAAATCAACATTAATATATCATAGTAACCTAGAAAATTAGTGGAATTCATAAAAAGTCTTAAATTACATTTATTTTGGTATTTATATTATCAATTATGTCAATATTTCATTAATAAGATTACTTACTGCATCATCTTTGTGTCATAAATAAATTAAATTATTTGATGTCTAAAAATTACAAATAAAATACCATCATGTAGGAAATCTTTTTAGCTTTCTAATGAATATTTACAATCGAATATATCTTATGTATAACCCCAAATTATAAATGATTTACTTATTAAACGTTGATTTTAACTATTTTAACCCTTCTTTAAATAAATTAATAATAAATGTCCTAATCTAATTCAAGTGGGCCTAAATGGTCATATTTTATTCCTAAGTTTGTTTTTGGTCGAATTACACTTGTCCAATAGAATTAGGACATGTGTTAGGGTAATAGTAATATCATATTTACCCTTAGTTACCCTATTTACTATTAACCGCGGTAAAAAAAGTAAAAAGTTACTATTCACCAAAAAATTATTTTCATCTCATTGAACCACATTTTAGTCCTTGATATTAACCGTGTCTCTCGGATTTTCGAAATTCCATTCACAGAAGCGGTAAAATTAAGTTTTATGCAAAATTCAGTTTTTAACCTACCACTTAGTAGTTTCACTATTCATCAAAATTTGATGTTTTTCAGAACAATGCCAAAATTTCATCCTAAGCTATATTTCATATTCCGAATTCAAAAATGAAGTCTATTTTACCAAATTCATAACACAAAAGTTGCATTAATTAATTTTATAATTAAATCCCGCTGTTAAAACAAATAGCGTGTTTTTAAGAAACAATATCTATCAAAAGATTGACACTTGATTATGTCTGGTTTAAATGTGAAATTACAACCAATGACCAATATTGTATTAAATTGTAAAAATATATTCTAAATATACTTTAAAACCACTCAAATTAATAATTTATCACTATTAATAATTTCGATTAAAAAAGTTGTTTTTAATTAAAATTTAGTAATTTTCACTATTCATCAGAATATGAAAGTTATTCGAAATGTACCAAAATTTCACCTTAGGATAAATTCGATACTCCGAATCCAAAAATGAAATCCATTTTGAAAAATAAAATTTACAAAATTTCAAAAAGTGGTTATTACTATTCATAATGGCTAGTTTTAATAACATTTTAATAGCATATCGCTGTTTAGTGAAACTCGTTATTGCGTACTACACACGCTATCGAGGAAGGTCGCGATTGCGTGTAATGCAAGGCAAGTCAAGGATGCGTGTTGTGAAAGCTCCTTTTGGTGTAGCATACAACACAAGACATTAGTGAAATAAAAAGAATATTTTTCATAAAATCTCGGGCTGTTACAATAATCAATACTGAAGTTCAATTTAGTATCAAGAGCATGTTGAAGATTCTTCCAAAACAAAGAAGTGAATCTTGGATCTCAATCAGATACAATAGTTAGTGGAACTACATGCAGCCTTAAAACTTACCTAATATATATTTGTGCTAAATTATCCTATGAGAAATCCACCTAAATTGAAATTATTTGTGCAGACTTTGTAAGATGATCCTCAACATCCCAAATTTCATTGTTTCCTTTGGATGTCTTCCGATGTTTGGTGAAAAATTGCATTGTTATGTTCTCCCATTTTAATGTTGGTATGGGTAATGGTTGCATCATACCCTTAGACGGTTTCCTCTCAACCTTTATATTATGACACACAAGGCACTTTTATGTAAACTCTGCAATCTTCTTCATCATATTATCCCACCAATAATGCTCTCAGATATCTCGATGTATCTTTGTATTTCCTGGGTGAATAGATAAATTTGAACTATGTGCATCATCCAAAAGATCCTTATTCAGCTCTGGATATGATGGAACACATATTCTTTTCCCAAATATCACAATTCCATCTTCATTAATATTGAAATTTGAGGATTTCCCTTTTTTGATAGCTTCCACATTCTTCTTGAATTCCCATAACATCCTTTTGAGCATCCATTAACAATTTCAAAAGAGAATTTTCATCAATAATTTGTGAAAGGATTTATGATGTTCCCTTCATTTTGATTCCCATTTCCATCTTCATCAAATCTATGAACATTGTATCCTTACCAATTATCTTCAATGATAGAATCGTTGGGTTCTTTCTACTTTGAATATCAAAAACCTTGTTCTCTTTCCCAAGGTGGTAATGGATTAACCAGAAATATTCTTTGATTAGATCTTACCATCTTCCTTGGTACATGTTCAACTCATTCTATGTGAATATATAATTGAAGATTTTGTGGTACCTATATATTTCAGACTTCTCCCCAAATAGATAATATGTCTAAAATTTTAAATTGAATATCACCTCATCTAACTCCATATCATGTGTTGGATAATTATTCTCATGAACATTAAATTCCCTTTAAGCATAGGCAGTTACATTTTCCTTATGCATCAACACACAGCCCGATCCCTTCTTCGAGGAATCACTAAATACCACAAAATGTTCTCCACTTGTGGGTAAAGTAAGTAAGGGTGCAGTGATAAGCCTCTTTGACAGCTCCTAGAAGGATTCTTCACATTCATCCATCCAAACGAACTTCACTCCCTTTCGAGTTACCTTGGTAAGTGGGTTGTAAAATCATGAGAAATTTCCCACAAATCATCGATAATATTGAGCTATCCCAAAAAAGATATGGATATCTGTTACCGATGATGGCCTCGACCATCCCTCTATTGCAGATGTCTTGGAGGGATCCACAGATATCCCATTACTTGTGTTGATATGGCCTATGAATAAGACCTCCTTCAACCAGAACCAACACATGTTTTACTTTTCATAGAGCATCACATTTCACAAGGTCTCTAGTACAGTTCTTAGATTATCCCCATGATCCTCCTTTGATTTGGAGTATATTAGAATATCATCTAGAAAGACTACCACACATTTTTCAAGGTAGTCTCTCAAGAAACTATTCATCAATTCCATGAAGATTGTTGGAGAGTTAGTGAATCTAAAAGGCATTACTATGAAGTCATAGTGCTCATATCTTGTACGGAATGTAGTCTAGGGGATATCTTCCTTCATCAACATTACTTGATAATACCATGACTGCAAATCCACCTTAGAGAAGTATTATGCTCCGTGCAGCTAATAAAACAAGTCATCAATTCATCGGAGAGGATACATGATCTTTATTGTGATTTTGTTAAGCTCACGAAAATCGATGGAAATTCACATTGATCCATTATTCTTCTTGAAAAAGATGATTGGTGCACCCCATTGTGAAGCACTTTAGCGCATAAACCATTTATCTAGATTATCCTGTAGTTTTTTCTTCATATCCTCAAGCTCCAAAACATCCATTAGATATGGAGACTTGGATATTGGAAAATCTCCAGGTATAATGTCAATTGAGAATTCAACATCTCTTCTAGGGGGAAGACCAGGAAATTCCTCGAAAAACACTTTTCCAAATTTTCTCACAATGGGAATGTCATCATGGATCTTTGCCTCCTTAGACACAATCATCTAAGCCAGATACACATTCTCATAGGGTATTAAGATCCATGCTTGAGATGATGAAGCTAAAAAAGATTCATCTTCCTCCATGTACTTGTACAGATTCAGGGGGATGATTCTCCATATGAAGAGTTATTTCCCACTCATGACAATTTATATTGGCTCTGTATAAGGAATGCCAATCAATGCCAAGAATTTCATCAAATTCCACCTGAGGGAGTATTATTAGGTTTTTTAAGAAGATCAATCCACCAATTAGGACATGGGAGGAGTTATATTCATAGGGTGAAATGATTTACACATTTTCTGTACTCACTGACATCTTTAAATCCATGATTTGTTGTGGTGTTGGGATTGTTCTACTAAATTTTTGGGATATAAAATAACCTGTAGAACATGAATAAAAAAGTATGATCTCTATTCTTGAATGAATAAATATCTTACCTATCAACACTTCATTGTCTGGGTTTACATTGATGGTAGTGATGGAAAAAGCTCACCCTTGCTACCATGGAGGTTATTGGTTGCCTCTGAAAAACCTTGGATTAGGGAACTGATTTTCAAGATGCCATGGTTCATCGCATTTGAAGAAATGAACAATGTGTTGAGAGAAGAATGGTGCATTACTCTCTTCTATCGTAGCAATGTTTTTTTCTTGCCGACAGTTAACAGGTATGTGTCCTTCTCTTCCTCACCTAAAGCATTTCCCCATCCCCTTCAATCAATTTCTAGGGTGCTTCTTTCCGCACCATTGGAAAGTGGGGTGATAGATCTTCATATAACCATTATATTTATCCCTCAGACTACCATAATTAAAATACACCATACACATCTTATCCCCATGATACCCCTTATATTAGTTGATCTCCATTTCGACCTTGAGGGCACATTAGACAAATTCTTCACAGCTGTCGAAGTAAAGGATCATCAGGTCATTCCACAAGCTAGGTCTCATCAAACCAATGAAGCTGTCAACCTTACATTCGGGGGTAATGACATGTCCGGAGGCATATCGTGCAATCCTTTTGATGTTCTCCTCATACACTCTGATAGATTCTTCATCTCTTTTCTTGAGATAAAGGATGTCCCTTTCCATATTAAGCCAGAGGGTACATGGAAAATATTTATAAAAAAAACGTATTTCGAAAATCTTTCCATTCCAATGCCTTGATCTCCTCCTCAAGATTTGTGTTTATGATCAATGTCAACAATTGATCAGATTCACCCTCTATACGATAATCATCCAGGAGAACATTCTCATATTCCCAACATTCAGGAATGGAGAAGATCATTTCAATGGAGTTGATCTAATTTTTGGAAATTAAGGGATCAAATGATCCCTTAAAAGTAGGAGGACTTTCTCTCATGAAACTCTTGATAGAGACCTATTCTTTGGGGGGGGGGGTTGAATGTTTTCCTTGACCCATGTTTCTGTTCAAAACATGAGTTATCTGAGAGAGAATCATGACAATGTTTGCGATTCACACCCATTGGATTGGGAATTTCATTATCATAGTCATCACATTTATTTTCACATCACTTGGTAGCTCGAGCCCTCCTATTATCGGCCATTGGCTAGAGTAAAAGGAAATTTAGGGGTAACACATAATGGATAATCCAAGGACAAACATATGACATATAAATAACTTTTATTTCCATAACATATGACACTTTAGGCTTCAATCTATGTTATCCATGATCTACTTCCTAACATATATTCTTAGTGGAATCTTTTGTAATTCCCTTAATAATGGTTTATAAAAATATTCTGAATTTACCAATGCATATCCCTTGGGAGTTTCCTATCCATGAGTGAATAAAGGATTTTGGTCATGTACTACGATACCCCGGGTTAGGCCCAGAACTCATGGTTTGGGTTTTCACCCCTATGTAAATTTGTGCCAGAGCCGCCTCTTCCTGCTCGTATCAAGACATGGATGTATTTTCATAATAAACACTTACTCAATACCCACAAAAACATAGGGATGAAAATATTATACATAGTATTGTATCTAAGGCTTCAATAGGGTTTTCTAATCCTAATCCACAAAATAACTAAACCGATCCTCTGATACCAACTATGATAACCCTGCATTTTATTACACACTTAAACCTGGTTTATTTCATAAAATTCACATGATATAACATAGAAGATTGAGTGGTCTAGGGTCTTTGGTGCTTAAGAACATTACATAAAAACTTAAAAAATAAAGCGCACAATAACTTTATTTAAAAATTCATTTATATGACCACTACAATCACTCGTACTTATCATTTCATTAGATAACTTGAGGACATTCATTAGAAAAGGATGAGATATAAATCCCAGTAATGGAATAAATATGGAATATCAAGAGAAATAAAATACATGTTAGTAAATATCCATATCAATGGAGAAAAAGAGAAATATGAACATAAAGGCATGATAAAGCATGATGATCATAACATGGTAATGTGGAAACAACACTTAATAGGGAATTAGCATGAGCAAGGCTCATTTCCCATGAAGCATGAGTAAACACTCATTGGACATGAAGCATGAGTAAACCCTCATTGCACTCTAATTAGCATGACTCAACACCCATTTCCCATGACGTATCATGATACTATACTTTAACCAATGTAATGGAGAACTATTAGGGGGCACCCTTTTTAAACATTTCATTTGATACTTAAGTGTACAAAATGGATCAAATAACCTGGATTCATTAACATCTTAAGTTATTCCTCTATTAATTAATGTGTAATAAAAACAAGAATGTACCAATAAATATGTATATGTGAATAAAGGGGAATACCCTTGATAAATACATGGGTATCGTATTCACTACACCATGATCTTGGCTTTGAAAAATATGGTGCAACATTGGCAGCATAACGACGTGACATAAGAATTTATAAAGATGGATGATGAGAGTGAAATGAGTGTCTCTTAATATGTACATTAAATGGAATTTAAGGGGTTACTATAGATACAAGTCCCAACAAATGTAATGGAATTTAGTTATATAATACAAAATAATTGATTGAATGTAAATGAGGAGAGAGAAATTCCTTATGGAATTTTGACATGGTAATAGGTGTAAATGGGAGGCATTAATGAGAGAGAAATGGAATCTCTCGTTATTAAAACATGAAGAGGGAAGTATGAAGCATGTGATAAATCATACCCAAACACTTATAATTTAAAATAAAACGGCATAACAATATTTGGAAACTAGGAAATAAATAAGGAATATAAGAATCCCTTTCCAGGAAGTGTGATCCCAAAGGATTAGGAGAGGCTTGAGAGAGGCTTCTTGGGAGTTTAGGGCACATTTATAGGACTCTAGAGAGAGGAGGGCAGGGGCCGGTCGAACTCTGAAGGCTTTGAGTGACTAGAAAGGGGAATCTGGGGTGGGATTATATAGGAATGATGATGTAATTCTTTATTAATTAGGTTTGGTACACCTCACATTATACTAATCCAAACCATGAACCAGCCCGTTATTTTTTCCCATAGAGGGTCCTTTTCAAAAAAAATATTTCTGTCTTTTATATTGGTGATATAATTTCTCATCTCAACCATTCTATTTTGTTAATAAATTCTTACTTATGAAAATTGATGCCTTATCACATGTATCTCAACATAATCAAACACTTGACTATTTTTGAATTTGGATTCAATTATCAGAACAAAAAATTAAGATATTTTATCCAAGAAACCTTTCATTTTCCCAATGATAATGTTTTATCCAGTTAATCATGTCTATCTTGTGGGAAATAAAAAAATACCGATGAAATCATTCTAAAATAATCAATAAAAATAATGTAGTACCACTTTCTGTTAGTGGATCTTGATGATATAGAACTGTAGACATGTTCATGAATGGATTAAAGAACTCTAGTTCATTTTTATTATTTTTCCTTTAATATCTTTGTAATGGACTTCCCTTGTTAACAATAAAAACATTCATATTAAGTATTATTAAATTAATTGAGATTCCTAATTGATTGAAAATAAGAAAATTGTTACAGATACCTTCAAAAACAAATACATCAGCACATCTGATTTCTTTTCCCCCATGTCTGGATTCTCATTAGCCCATAATATTTAATCTTTTCTCATTTAAAAATATAACAACAACATTCTTTAAAAATTTATGCATGTAAGATGATTATTTTTACCTTTTATATTGGATGTGCATCCATTATCAAGTATCCATACACCAGAATTAACAGATGCTTTATGGGAAATCTCTCCATCCACCACCTGCTTAGCTATTTTATTTTTTATCCATGTTTTTGACTTCATAACTGGAATGTATTGATAATATCGATATTACTTGGAGTATGTTGTACCATACTCATATTTCATTAATGAAAATCTATTTTTCATTTTCAGTTCATTTGATAATAAATTGAACAACTTCTTTATGACCACATTTTTTCGACTTAACACATTACTCTACATTATTGATAATAGGTATATCTCCATGTTCCCAACTACTCCACACCTAAAACTGTTACCAAAAAATTATTTCTTGGATTATTGAGAACTATATAAATAGCTCTTTTTTTGTTTCTCCATTTGATTCCTCTAGGCTATGCAATAGAAATTTTATGAGTTTCCCATATTTTCACCATAATTACTTCTCATATGGGGTTCATTACTATGTGTCAATACTACCCAACTAGTTTTACCTTGGGTTCTCTAAATAATCTAGTTCTGATTAATACCCAATTCAATATTCTTTTTTGAACTAGGTGCTTGTGTTCTAACTTTAACAATTACTTAATTTTTTTATGAAGCCACATTCAATCCTTATTATTTGGATATGACTATTGCTTCTTTTTTGTTGGAACTCTATTCTCTAATTAAATAATTTTTCCCTGAATAATCTTCATTAAAAATGTTATGTATAATGTCATGAGTTATTACTTATCCTTAACACTTCTTCATAGGCCAACTACTTTCTATTAATTATCCTCAATACATTTTATTTTCCATGTTCTAGGGACAGTCAAACTATCAATTTATATTTTTTATTCTTCAATTTTGAGCTTGTACTCAACAAACTTTTTTGAGTTATATATAATTTAAGACTTTAAATTATCAATTTCATCATTCAGATCAAACATCTGTTCTTCTTGATGTTGTATGTAATTTTTGGAATCAAAAACCAATTTTTTTTGTTATTCTTGTTGGCTCTCCATATTTATATCTCCAAAACAGTATCTTCTAATTCAACATGAAAATAAACTCTTCCTTTAACTTATTATTTAACATTTTCACATTATTCTATTTCTTAGGAGATTTTAACAACTTCCACCATATAATTTTATCGATGATCTTTTCAGTTCTCCATATATTCATCTTCAGATTCTTCCGTACTATCATATTCTTATGATAGAAAATTATTCTTTCTAAAAAAATTTATATTGATCTTTTTTCATACCATTCATGTATGGTAAAGACATATTCATTGTAATTTTAAAATCATCCTCAAATTCTTCTTCAATCATCTTCATGAACCTTGGTGAATTATTTCCACAAATTCCACATAAAAATAATGAAATTGAGAATTTCCCTTTGAACATTCTTTTTCTTATTTGAAAATTTGATGAAAGGAATAACTACACCTCATCCATTAATTCATCTTGTTGTCCATATTCAAATGTGATATTCTTTATTGGCATGAATTCCAATTCATTGGACTGATTTTTTTTAAAGACTCATTATGATTATTTCCCAACTTGTATGTCAAAATATTACTATGCGAGCTATCCAATGTCAGCACATCTATATCAATATCTTCTGATACAAAAACATTCATATTAAACCAATGTATAAGAATTCTCAAGATGTTTTTGAAAATAGTTTCATCTCCAATAATTTCCACATGATTAGAAATGTCATCTATAGTAACATTCACTCATTCAATGAATCCATATATTGATTCATTTTAATGCATTCTCGGATCCTAAAACTTGCTCTATATAACCTGCATCTTTTCATCTCTAACTTTTGAGTCACCATAATGTATATTTTGAATCATTTACCATATAGAATGTGATAAATTACACAAAATCACCTTCATATATATTGAATTGGATAGTTATTCCCCTAAAGCATTTATTCCTTTATATTTAACATCGAATTCCCTTCATTCCTCTTCTGATAGAGCTCCATTTATTATACTGGATGAAATTATATACCTCATTCCTCAAAACACAACATTCCTAAATATTGGAAGTATTATTTCATATTATACATCCACAATATAAAATTGATCCCATTAAATATTGAAATCCATTGATGATTGAGAACATTTATTAAATCCCCTTAGAGAGAAACACAATAATTAAACTTTGCCTCTTATACCTATTTTTATCTAAACTACATTAAAATGCCTAGATAGAGGGGTGAATCAAGGATTGATAGATTAAAAAATTAACCCTTTGGATCTGGATTCATATTTAAAAAAACAATATTCCTTAACTTTAGAATTATAATTTATAAATAAAAATTATATCATTCATGAGATATAATGATTTTTAATTGGTTCACCCTCAGCGGGCTTTTCCTAAAGAGAATACCACAATAATATGCCAATGTACCAAATATACTATGGCTCACTGTCAAGTCAAATTTTTTAATACATAACATATATTACCAATATCACTTCTATTAAAAGGTTAGGGATATCTCACATCCTTCCGAAGATTCACTTCCTAAGACTCTTTTGATGGCTCACTGTCGGTGGAATGGATCACAATCTTCCTCTTCCTTTGATCACTTATTTTGAATGGATTCTCAAATTTTCTATTAACATATAGTTCCCTTGATTATCAATAATTAATTCTTCATCAACTATTGGAATATTCTTCTTTAAAGTCCCACTTTCATTCACATGATGAATATCACTTTTCCATAAATTCTATTATCAATCCCTTTTGAAGACATTCGTGATGATTATTACCTTCACAAAGCTCCCCACATTCACAATGGTCAAATATCCTTCGAAAATCAACCTCCTTTCTAGAAGATGAACTAACATTCATGATGCATCCCCATTAGTGAATCTAAAACACCTTCACAAAGCTCTCATAGGCTTCATGAAGCTCAAAATGATTTTTCGTAATTTTATTTCCTTTATGAAATTTCTTTCTTCGCAATCTATTTTATAAGAACAACACTTTTGAATCACCATCATGAATTAGAAGCCTTAAAATATTCAATATGTCTTTCTATATTTTCTAAGAGGAGTAGAGGTATATTAATAGGTGTTGGATCCCTTTACCAATGTTTTCATCCAATTTATTCAATTTTATCAATGCTCCCCAACATTGTTCACGAGAATCCCTATTTCATAAAGCTTCATGTAAATTTAACCATTCATGAATATTATATTGGTAATGGAGAGTAACCTAAATCCTTAAAATATTTTCTATAATCCACTTATCATAGTAACAACGATTTTTTTTCTTCACGCATTTTAAATGCTCTACACCTTCCCAAAACCTAGCCTTCTAGACACTGAATGCATTTACAAAGCTCCTTACCATCACAAAATTCATAAATTTTTAAAACATATTCTATTTCCATAAATTAGTGGGGAAATCATGGAAATCCATCTTTCACGATGATTTATCCAACCTAAAAAATTTGAACCCCATGAATTTGGAAAATACTTTGAAATGAACCCATTGTATACATGATTTTCTATAACAACTCAAATGAATTCATTCCACTATCTTTGATATTTGTCAAAATACCTTATCAAAAATCATTCTGGAACTCCACAACTGACCATGGAATACCTCTTGGTTAATAATCACAATCGAACCCAAAACACAACAATTTTACCTTGATATATTTTTTCCCAACATATACTTCTCTGTGAGTAATATAAATTTAATATTTTATAAATTTACTCGATTAACACTTATAATTTTACAAAGCACCCCATATCTAAATATGATATTTTTTATCAAAAATTAGAACATTAATGCTCCCATGTTATTTAGGAAATTAATTTCTATGGTTAAATTTTAAAAATAATTAACTACAATATATATATATATATATATTCATTTCCATGATATTTTTGGAATGTATCCTTAAATTAAATTCCTCGTAACTCAAAAATCACAACCAAAATTATTCAAAATTAATTAATTTCTTGTATCATTTACATTTCTATTATCGTTTGGTATATTTAATAAGATTTAAAATATTCTCTAGCATCATTATAAAAATTATTTTCATAGAAACCACAATGAAACACCTAGTATAATACCATGAGATTTAAATGTATATTTCCCTTCAAATAATATTTATTTCATATCTTGTGGTACATGAAATCTCATGTCTAAATGAATCATAAAATAGAATACAATTATAAATTATCCATTAATTTGGTAGGTATAAATTTTAATTGGTAAATAATAAAATATTTATGTTTTACAAATGTATAAAAATAAATATGTTTTCTATCAGCTGATTCGAAACTAAAATAAAATTAATTTGGAAGTAAAAGAAATATTTATCACAAAAATATTTTATGACTGTAATTTTTCATTACCTTAGTAAATTAAATTATCCACGATTAGTGAATAATTTTAATGAAATTTATAAATGAAATATTGAATAAAATATTTTACAAGTCATCTAATATTTTTTATTCTAACCATATAATAACAACTAATATTTATTTTATAAAAAAAATTTATCTAAATTTAGATTTTATATCTTTTTTCTCAATTATTTAAAAATTAATCTATGTGACTTATAGTTATTAAATACCACAAACTGTAATAAATATTTTGAATTACTAGGTTCATATTTGTTAAATTGGGCCTTTTTATTTTCAAGAATTATTAATAGAAACCATATTAAATTTAATCACCTCGGTGAAGGGTACATTAGGTTAATATAGGATGAAAATAAGTGCTATGGTCACCATATTCAATCCAAAATCCTTTTGGATGATGTAAATTTTACCATTATAACCTTAGGATTTGAATTAGATTATTTAAGGGAAACATGTCCATCAAAATTACGTATATGATATTTACTAAAATAAAAAATAAAATATTTTAATATCCTAGTATTAAATAAATATTAAGTGTTAACATAGGGACAAATCCATATAGGGAATGAATATAGATTTTTATTTTGAGAATAATGAAATTATTTTCATTAAGATAATTAAATATAAATTCTTAGTTATGGAATAATTACTATTAACCAGAAATTTTCTATTTATATTATAATTATTTTTATAGACATTATAGATGTATTGGTTTCCTCAAAATACAAACCATTGATTTTATATCAAAGGATATAAAAGGATTTCCCTTGAAGAAGAGGTAATCGTATTACCCCAAAACATTAAATTTATATCCTCTATTATATAAACTAAATATGTGGTATTTAATATAAAATAATTAATTAAATATTATAAATATAGTAAAATTTTATTCAGATTTATATACTATTATTATAAAAAAAATTACATCCAATGTAAAGTGTAAGTATCACTCGTGCGTTTGAAGGGATTAAAATATTCACATAACAACGAAAAGAATTCTTCATATCCATATTATATGGATGGGTATTATGATTTTTTCATGTTCATATATGAAAATTATGAAATAATAACAATTCTATAGTTAAAATATCATATCTACCTTCTTACCTTCAAATCCATTAGTAGACAATAAAGCCCTGAGGGAATACCTGTGCACTACCACCTTCAAGAAGTGAAATGATTTTGTCATTTTTATTTTACATGTATGGTAATTAGGATAAATTAAATTAATATATATGATTTATATGATATAATAATGATTTTCTAAAAGTTTACTATTATTTACCTTTATTTTTTTAATCTTTTGAAATGTGATAACAACGTTCAAGAGTACATACGTCCTCCATTCTCCATGACATGTGAAATTTATTTTTTGATATATATATTTAATGGATTACTATGAAAAAATAAATAATAAATATATATGATGTTAATATAATGAATAACACTTTGTATATGATATAACTGTGAAAAAAGTAAAAGTACCAAAACTAAAAACCAAAAAAACATACATGAAAAATAAATTAGTTGTTACCCAAAACATTGATTTTAGAAAATAAATTTTAATGAACTACTGATAATCGACTATAAGTAAATAATATATGGTATTATATATATGAGTATCATTTCAGAATAGATGTATAATATTTATATATATATATTATAAAGAGTGTTGGGAACTAAAAAAGGATGTCAAACCAAGTGAATGTTTTATTTCACAATCTCATAGTTTTTTAAAATTGTTTAGGTTTAATTCTCTGTTAGGGAAATTATTGATCAATATATGTTAAAAAAATATGTTATAATATAATATTTTTTTGAAATTATAAGTTTTCCATTCATTTTACTCTATTTAAATAATTAATATATGGAAATAATGTTTTTATGGAATACCAAACTTGTGTTTCTACTCGGTCAAGAATCATTCTCTCCCATAACTATATTTTCCTAAAATTATCTAAAAATGTATTTTTAATATAATCCAATGATTTATTAAATAACGTTTTTCCATGTTTTATTGTATAAAAATTTGATTGTAAAGAATATTCTTATCATTTTCTAAGTGAGGTACTTTTTTCCCATTTTACAAATGTGTAAAAGGAATGTTTGTTAAATTATAAGGCATGAATAGAATTTCACACCATCAATACTTCTCCTTAATTTGAAGATTACTTTACATTTTTACCAATTTTATTTCAAATAAAATTAGTTATTTAAAATCTTGGAAATATTTTATACTTCAAATATGTTGTTAAAACTTAAAATGGAATTCTCCTCAATAAATTGTCCTATGATCCTTTTAATGTATTTTCATCTATGTTCAAATTATTTTCCTGAAAATTATATTTAGGTTATTCTATAATTATAAAATATATCATGTTTATACGGATTTTTTGTGATTAGTTTGACTAGGGAATGTATTGATATTTTGAAATATAGTTCATCTAATATAGGTTGTTATTGATTTTTATGACAAATTGATTATGTTTTTTTATTCATATAATAAACTCATTAGAAATATTTTTTGATGAGTATGGACTAGAATTAAAAATCCCCTTGATGCATCTTTATTCTTTTTGAGAAAAATATGTTAGGTTCTTCTGATAGGGCTTACCCATTTAAATTGAATTCATGGAATGAGACTGTGGTAATATTTTTATATGTTTTGACACAAGGCCTTAATAGTATGTTCATAATTCTTAAATAATGAATTTCATGATTATAGAATTAGTTATTTAGGTATATGAGTTTATTTTAATAGTTTTCATAGACAATGATATGTTTTAAACCCATGTGATTATTTATAAGCTATTATTTGATGATTAATTAGTCATTTCATATTTTAAATATCTTATTTATCATTATCTATTTGCATTCCATTATTGAGAATCTAATATCACCCATTTCAAAAGTTTTCTTCCCCTAGGATACTATTGAATTTTTTATGATAGATATTTAGGTATATTATAGATAGAATAAAGATGATCCAAAAAATACATTTTTTTTCATATTTTGAAATGTAATGTATGTTTCAATTATGTATCTAGTTTACCAGGAGGGAAAATTTATTTGTTCCTTGTGGTGATATTTATTTTATTTAGTACCCCTGTAATAAAGTAACCACTAAATCCGGTATAAAATGATTTTTTTCTTTATAGTCGGTATCATATTATTTTTTGTATAAATCATCAGAACCAAATTTTGGAAAAGCAAAGATTAATAGATTTAACTCTACGACGAACCTTGATAATATTCCTAAAGAAACCAAACATCTGATTTTGAGATTATTTGTATATAAATTTTAAATTTATTTTATTTTTATAATAAGTTTTTAAATTATACATTATTATGAAATATAGAATACAATATTTTTCAAAAAAAAAACATATTTGATGAAATTGAATCTATATCAATTATTTTAATTCCTATAGTAATTAACCTTTTGGAAATGATAATGAAGATCAATCTAGAGCTACAACTGGAAGTAAAAATTACAACTATAAAAGAGTAGCTGAATTGGGTTATGACCGACAACCTTTCCCATTTGGACTAGCTTTCTAATATACAATATAGTTTAACAATGTTATACCACTTGATTCATCATAAAACTCCATCATTCAATGGGAATACTAATCAATTTTTATTTGATAAATGGATAAGTTATTTAGAAAATATATTTGTCGCTTTGGGAAGTACTGAAACAGATAATATAGTCATTGAATATTATCATCTATTATAGGATATGGGTCAATGGTGGTCATTGATTCATAAAACTGAGGGAGAGGATGAAAGGAAAAGCATAGAATAGATGGATTCTAAGGAACTTTTATTTGAAAAATACATTCTAGGAAAATAAATAGCGGATATGTAGATACATTTGTTAAGTCAACGAAAAAAGGAGTAGAAAAATGTTTCTAAGTAAAAAAGATAACTATAAATTTTTAGAAATGCTTGATAGAGACAACATACATAATCCAACAATTAATATTGACAATTTCATTAATGGGTTAAAACTAATCCATTTAATGGAACTAGTCTCCCAGTAGTTATCATCATATGAAGATATTACAGTGATGTCATCCCTATAATCCTAGAGCTAGTTCCTGATAACATTACATTGGCGTAAGATACAAAGAATAGAATTCTAAAGAATTAAAAATTTTAGTTGTATTAGAAAACTAGATACATACATCAGTCATGAATTACAATTGAATTCGAAAATTACAACAAAAAATTTATTTCGAAATATAATTATCACCTATATCAAATCATTTTGTAGTATACATAGTACTCTGCATTGAATCCTAGAGAAATGAATCAAAATAAGGGTGAGCTCAAATGCTCACTAATGGTTAAATACAACAGATGTAATATTAAATAAATAATCATAATCAATATGGTATGGTAAATAAATGGACACACATTTTATTTAAATAACTTTATAATCATGGTAAGATAAAAAAGAATTAATATATCAAGGTATATTTCTGAGAACACATTACATTTAATCCAAAAAAAAATAATGAAATAAATCCATAGATATTATCAATATAAATATATCATGGAAAATAAAAACAAAATTCTGAATGAAGGAAATTCTTAATTATTGGATACCATGTTTCCCAAGAACACAGTACCATTAAAATAAAATCCTTTGTTAAGATGGTTTAAAACATAATGAGTAGAAATGCACTTAACTATGGCTATAGAAATGATTTATCTCATGAGATAGTTAATGCATCAAAGGGGATATCTATAATTGGGTCACACCAATGTCGTACCTTTCTAAATAATTCCTCATATATCGAATAACTAATATAATTAATATATAATTTTTCTTATCAAATATCCAATTGAGTAAAGAATTTGGATTTATCAATATTTCCCCGTATATCAAATAACATTCAATTTTGTAAATTTAATGTAGATATGATAAATAGTTTAAGCAATAAAAATATTCAGGAAATGTAAGATGAATATTTAGGGGAAATTTAATATAAAATTATTATAGGAATGTTAACATTTCAAGGGAAATGATTAACTAAGAAAAGGGATCAATGGAGTGAATGTCAAGAATTTATTTGGTCAAAATGATCACAAACTATACAGAAGAATAAAAATATTGGTATCAATAAAAAATATCCACAGTTTAAAATAAGTGATTTTGTCATTGATGAAGATAAATACCATAAAAATGTATTTAAATACATTCTTTAAGAAAAAATAATTTTCATTTTGAAAAACACAATGAAAATAATTTTCATTGAAAATAACATTTAAAATCTAAAATTCAATAAATCAATCTAAAAATAACTATATATGAAAATAACATTCAAAACATATAAATAAATATTTTAAAAAATATTAGTCATGATATTTGGAAATTCCATTCATTTTGTACATGCTAAAACCATGTTTTCATTCACCTTTTTAGAATAATTAATATTTCCCTTATTCATGAAAATGGTATAAGATTATTTTGAATATATTTTATAGAGATTATAAATGTTTGAAAATACCTTTTATATAACATTTTTAAAAGGTAAAAAATATTTTTTAAAACATTTTTTTCAAACCATTGGTTTGAATGAAAAATATTTTCGACTAAAGAGAGAAATTATGTTGGATTTTATTAAAAAAATTAAGTACTAATGAGAGTAAAATGATAGTATTTAATAAAAAATATCATGAAAAATGGAGGGGAATAAAATTAATTTTCTTATTAAAAAAGTATAAAATTAATCCCTTCAATGCAAATTCAAATGTAAATAATCCAAAATAAAATGAGATTGTGAAGTAAACCATTGAAAATATCAAAACATTAAAGTAATAAATTTTTAGTGAATAGATTGTATATATCCACAATAAAAAACATAATTTAATTTGAAAAAAAGATATAAAAAATTCATCACACACAATATTATATGATACTAACGACCATGAAGAAGTAATATAACATAATGAAAAAATTGGCTTATGAAATTATTTACCACTCTATACCTTTTAATGAAAAACACATTATATTTTATATTTTAAATTGAAACATAAAATATAATTAATAATGAACTATTCATTATATTACATGTCAAAGTGGAAGTATATACACGTTATAAAATTAATTATGTGTATTATAATATAATGCGACTCAATGAAATAAAATTGAGATGAAACCCCTAATCTTGAACTTCCTTTTGGTTGAAAAATATTTAACCACATGTAAAACTGTTTTAAACCATTTATTTTGTTAAATAAATAATATTAATATTTATAATATAATATATTATTCTTTTATATATTTTTATCACTCTTTTTTAATAATATCTCAATATTTCCATTGTTTATAGAGCTAATTTCCTTGTTTTATTTAAATTTTTTTGATATATTATATTTTGTTCCTCTTACATTTATCATGATTCCATAATATCGAGAATAAAAAATAAGATTTAAATATCATATATATTTTTTATATATTCATTTTCAGGTACCCATAAAATTAGGTAATAGGAAATGAAATACACCATTGAAGGAGATGGTAGGTCATACATATGTAGAAACACTTTTTCCATTTTCATTACATATTGAATGAAAAATAAATAAATTATAAACAAACACACACACACATATATATATATATATTACTACAAATGTATCATTTTTTTCATATATATCACATATGTTTATTACACCCATCCTTAATATATTCCATGTAAAGCGTGAATGAATCACATCGCTTCACGAGATGATTTTTCATTGTACACTAGAGCTATGATATCTTATTCTCAAAAAATATAAATCATAAAGGTACCTGTGATATATTAACTCAAAATAAATAACAAAATCATAAATATAATATATATTATATATGAAATCTAAATTCATCATATTTCCAAACTGTGAAATGTGGTAATGGAAAAATAATCGACATTAGTTCGCAATGTGGTAGTCCTTCAAACACATGAAAGATTTTTTTGTAACCCATTTGATGGAAGTGTTTAATGTTTTAGGATTTGAAAGGAACATAAAAAAATCTCATTATATATAATATACTGAGGATTTTATATAATCATGGAATAATATTAATTCAATGAGGTGTAGTGGGAAATAAAATAAAAACACTTTTAGAATAACATTACCTATTATACAAGTATCCACATTAGGTTTTAACTAAAGCCATCAAATTATTTTCCGTATTCACAAAATCATGATTCTAGGATGAGTGGATATAATAATGGGAGTGATTTTGGTATATATTGGTCAAATCAAATGGATTTAGATATGTGAAAAAGTGAGAGGAGTGAGTTCCCTTTTTATAGTTGAGGAGGAGGAGCATTCATGTAAATACTCAAAAGTATTCACTATTATGAGGTATATCTTACCTCATGTAGATAAAAAATTGAATAATAATCAATTAAATTATTTGTTTTGTCAAGAAATACCTCCAAAACACAAAAATAAATTCATTTTTATATTTTTCTTCCTTAACTTCTATGTTTACTTACTTTTAACATTTTGGTTTTTCACTATAGTAACTAATTTTCTAACAAAGGTAATTTATTAATTAAGGTTAATATAAAGTTTGTATTATTAGAAAACATAGAAACACATTTTCCTAAATATTATATCTAATTAATTTAATAAAAATAATATGTGTGTTTGAAATTAATTTTAATAGAGGTGCAAGTAATGCGCAAAAAAAATACTTTAACGTTAACCGCGCTAAAACTATTTTAACTATTACGGAAATATATTAATTATAAAATATCAATTACTCTATTAATTGAACATATTTTATTTTTATTAAAATTTAAAAATCACCTGTTAGAATGTTATATTTTAAGTTATTTAAAATAATTTAACAAAATATCATTTATTATAAAATAACATTAATACAAATTTTGACATTATTTATTTAATTAATAATAAAAAATAAAAATTCAAGGATGTAATATAAATATATATAGTTTAAATTAATGATACTTCAGATATTTAGCTAAAAATAATTTAATAAAATAATTCAGTCCATTTACATCACATTCAATGCGTTTAGTATCATTTATATTAGTAAATTATCAACGAAATAATTTCTACGTTGGAATTTTATAAGAGAATAAAGTATTTATTTAATCAAAAAAATTTAAAATAAATTATAATTACAAAAATACACATTTAAATATCAAGATAATATTTATAATTGATCATGTGTGTTTTTTTCTATCTCAAAGCATTACAAATATTAAAGGCAAGGAAGATTCTTTTTTCTTTTTTTCCTTACATAACTTATTATATAGGTTAATTTCATGAAATGTATTACAATAACTTGTAAAATTGTAAAATAAGGTACTATAGGTCGAAATATATCCATATAATGGGTTTTGGACAATTTTTTAGGTCATTCAATACCTTCTATTCTAATTTAAAACACTAAGTAAACTCATTTTTACCTTATTCACTTTAGATAATTTTAACAGTTTTCATCATTCATTATGGTTAAAAAATAATTTGACCTGGTTAGGTAATAAAAATTATTTCCATTCAAAATATTTAATCCATTTTTCAAAATTCAACTCAAATGAGTAATAATATTTAAATTAAAATAAATCACATAGAAGAAATTAGATATCATTATTTTAAAGTGAAAATATTCAAAAGTTTGGAACATTGTTATATCCAAATTCAATATGAAATTGTCCCAATGACATAAATTGTACTAATTTTTTAAAAAATAACTATTGTTACATTAAAAACAATTCAAATTATAATTTAAATTTATAAATATTTTAAAATAAAAGTCAGCTTCAATTTAAAATAAAGTATTTTCACTATTCATCGTAAAATGAAACATCATAAAAAAATAAAAAAAAATCATCCTAAGATAATATAGGTATTCCAATTTCAAAACTGTTTTTTATTTTTCATATTAATTTTCTAAAAGTGTAATAAGTAATTTTAAATTATGAGTTCCAAGCACGAATAAGCTGTCTTTTATGAAAATACATTTTTTCCTAAAAACATTTCTTTTTTAAATGATTCTTATTTTTATTTTATAATCAACAAACATATGAAAATGATATAGTTAAATAATATAGTTATTCATGTTCTTTCACTCCATTCCAATGTCTATGAGATAATTATCATTTTAAATTACAGTATTAATGGTATAATATTTTTGGTAAAACACGATCATGCGATTAATGTAAGACTTCTAAGAAGCTTGTTGTTTTGTGTAACATAATATAAAATAAATGTGGGGTGTAATGAAATATAAACTCCATTTTTTTTTAATTAAATCTGAAACATTATTTACTATAACATAATCTATTGATTAAAATGTTATTTTCTAGAATTTTCAAGGTGTCATATTCTCTCATCCATAAATAAATTACATCCTCACAATTTAAACATGAACATGGAAAAAAAGGGTGTGAAATTTTAAAATACCTTCATTTAAATTTCAAATCAAGAGAACTATTAGTAAAACATTATCATAATAATATGTAATGGGATGTACAAAAATCATATGGAATAACATATGACTAGGTTCCCAAGTAGGAGAACATTGGTGGTATGTGATATATAGACATAAAAGAAATGGTTAACTATTTATAGAGATTTATTGAGGTCAATGATCAAAATATACTAAAGGATAAATGGATAGTTAAGGTGATCAATCCCGTAATTCTAATAGGATTGGAAAGGTAATTCATATCATCAGAAATGATGGTAATATGATAAATGTTTTTGTTTCAAGATCATTTTCCTAATATTGAGGAGTTATTTTACTTTAAAATAATTTAAGGAAATATATTATCTTAATATGATTATAATTTATATAAAAAATTTCATCCTTTGATTTTGCATTTTTCAATTTAAAATTCATCAATTATTTTAATAATTATATGTTCAAAAATGAATTTTTTATTCTTTACTAAACAAAATTTACTTCTAATATATCATAAGATCCATAAAATACGCCTTTATATATATATGTTACTATTTTCCAAAAACAATATTGTTAGCATAATTTTTCCATTATAATAATTATTCTAAAAAGCAAAAAATTAACACCACTAGTTAATCATTAATATTTTTTTAAATAAATTACTTGAAAACAATGACATATTAACCAAGTCATCATGTGGTATAGTGGTAGGCATAAAATCCTTATCATCCTTGGGTCATGGATTCAAGCCCCACCAACATACTCGATGTGATGGGTTGGCACCCTATATGTGGGTTTTCGTTTTTATAAAATATATTATTAAAATTTCCATAATGTTATTAGAAATATATGATGGACATATTTAAAATAAAATTAATCATTAAATAATAGTTTTTCTATGGTTTTTAATATATATTTATTTTTACAAAGTCTAATAAAATTATTTTAATATTATTAAAATTTCATTAATTATCATATTAACCCTAAAGGTTATTAATACTTTTAAAATAACATATATAAAATGTAAAAGAATTTTTCCTCTAATAAATTTTCTACAAAATCATATACATGACAAAAATTTCTCCAAAATTTCTATAATCTTGGTATACTCCCATCACATAAAACCTAAAAAAGAGGTGTTTAAGACATAGAACGTAATATCAATCATAAATTCATTAAAAATGATGGTATCTATGACTCTTGTTTTAATTAATACAAAATTTCTTCTAAAATTTAACAAAATAATTTAATGCTTAATGATTCTTATAACCAAAATACCATTGTTAAATACTTCTAAAAATTATTTTTTTTGAATCCCAATTTATAAATACATCTTATATTTTATTTTCACATAGGTCATCTATTGCTCTAGGGTTTAACCCAGGTCATTCATTGTCATTATCTATTCTAATACTTCATAATTGTTTTAAAGTAAATTGTGAATTATCCTAAGCATATCCTTTGGGAGGGTCAAACCAGGCACAATGTAAAGATCATTGTCATGTAATAGGTAATGCTTGATTCAAGACCAACACGCCCTTTTTAGAGTTATTACCGCTATGAACATATGTCTCAAAACCACAACCACTTATATTGTTAAGATAGGTATGTATTTCTAGTTAAACAATATATTCCCCAACCCAAACTTTATGATTTCCTTATATACTTATCCACTAATTATGGCTTAGGTATATGTTCTATAATCTATATATTCCTAAATTTAGTTACCAATGTTCCTACTAAACTTCCTTTGATTCCAACTATAGAAACCCCAACCCCAAAAGCCCATAGTCGATTCCCATTACCATTAAATTCATATATGATACAAGGAAAATCATCCTGAAGGGTCAAATAATTTATCAGTCTTGGTAAAGTAGATATATACATGAGTATTGAATTAAAATTTAATACAAAAATCACGACATAGTATTTTTTTCTTTCATAATATCATTATTCCCCAAGTATGTCCCTACATATCAAACATAATACTTTTCGTGGAGTCATGGGGAAAGGGAAAAAATAATAGTGACCTAAAATGCTCTGTACGGATTAAGAACAATAGACATATTCATGAATAAATTTAAATAATCAATATATAAAGGTATATAACTAAACACAAGTACCTTTTAAATAACATGACTATCATGGTAAGATAAGGGAGAATCAATATGACAAGGTAAATAACTAAGAACACATTATAGTTAACTAATAAAATGATAATTGAAATCATCCATATATTTTATCATAGTAAAAAAATAATGCTTAATATTAACTAAATTATGAATAAAGGAAATGCTTAATTATTGTACGCTATGTTTTATAGTTACACGGTACCATTACCATCAAGACCTTTCAGAAGATGGTTTAAAACATAGTGGGTAAAACCCGACTTAACTAAGGATACACAACTGATTTTTTCGATGAGTCTGCTGATGCATCAAGAGGATATATATATTCTGGAATCACCCATGTCTTTACTATTCAAATAATTCCTTATATATTGAATAATCGATTTAATTCATAAACAACGTGCCTTAAAAAATATCAAAATTGAGTAAATAATACAGATTTATTAATATTTAACCTGATATAAAATAACTTTTAATTTAGAATAGTATATGTTGAAATGATATACATTTTAAAAAATAAACATATCAATGATAATTAATATGGATATTTTGTGTAAATTTAACGTCCAATTAATATAGAAAATTTAATAATTCAATTGAATGTTTTTTTATTTCAAATTTTAATCTAGTATGTGAGTTTCAACACTTAACTTAGTAAAAATGATCATAAACCATCGAGAGGAAGAATTGGGATTTAGTGAATATAGCATATACCTAGTATAAAATATTCTTTATTTGTCATTGATTAATATTAATACCATAAAAATATCATTAAAAATTTCCTGATAAAAATATTCTTTTCTTCATGAAAATCATTTTGAAAATCATTTTCATTGAAAATCACATTGAAAAAATAAAATTTTAGAAATAATTTTGAAAATATATTTCAATGAATATAACTTTTTAACACACACACACACACACATAGATATATATATATATATATATATATATGTTTAAAACATTTTAGTGGTCATGATGTTTTAAAATTATGTTCATGTCGTACCTGTTAAGACAATGTTTTCATTCACGTTTTCGATAAAGGAAAAAGAAGATTATTTTTGAAAAAGAAATAATATTGCATTGAAAAAAATAAAGATTAAAAAATGGAAAAAAATACTTTGTTAAATCATTTCTAAAGAGTTAATAAAATTTAATTTTTTTTATAAACCATAGTTTTAAAATAAAATAGACTTTGAACTTAAAAGGAAATGATGTCGGGTTTTCATTAAAATATTTTAGAAAGAATTTTAAGATACAAAGAGTGTAAAAATGGTACAATTACGTAAAAAATATCGCTAATGAAAATTTCATATTAAAATTAAATTTTTTATTAAAAAATTTCAAATAATTTCCTTTAATTGAAATTAAATTGCGTAAACAATCTTTAATAAAATGAGATTTTGAAGTAATCCTAGAAATGAACATAAACATTAAGTGAAAAATGTAAAATGAATAGTTTTTATTCATAGTATATAAATCCAAATAAAATAAGATAAAATAAAACATTATATATTCAAAATTAATTACATACATAATCTAATAATTCCAACAAAAATGAAGAAGTAATAAAACCCAATGAAAAGAAATTGAGTTCTGAGATTATGTATTGCTCTGAAACTTTTAATTCAAATCCCCTTGGATAAAATAAATTAAAATTGAAACATAAAAAACTAGGAATAATTAATTATTATTTATATTACATATTATAGTGGTAGTATATACACAATATAAAAGTAATTTGGTTCATAAAAATACAATATTCCTTAATGAAATGAAATTGAGACAAAAACACTTAACTTATGCATCATTTAATGAATGATCTCTAACCTCCTATATAATTTTTTTAAGAATGTAATTTACATTAATTAAAACCATATTAATATTTTTATTATTATATACTATTTTTTTTATAAAATCTTATCTACTGTTCATTAATAATCTCTCATTATTTTCAATGTATAGTGTTAATTATCTTATTTTTCATGTATGTTTTGACTTGTTATTTTATCCCCTCTAACATTTATCATGATTTATAATATCAAAAATTAAAAACATAATTTAAATATCATTAATATTCATATATATTCATTTATTGTAACGAATAAAATTAGGTGATAGGAAATGAAATACCCCATTCATGTAGACGGTAGATCATACATACACATGAACATTACTTCCATTTAATTGTCATATTAAAAGAATGAAAATAATATATATATATATATATATTATCATTATAGTATCATTTTTATGCATATATATCACATATTTTTCTTAATATCATTCTTAATACATTTTGTTCAAAGTGTGAACGAATCACACTACTTCACAAGTTGGTAGTTTATCGTACATAAGAGCGATGATATCATCCTTCCACAAGATGTAAATAATGAAGGAATATATGCTGTACTAATTATATAAGAATAATAACTTCATAAATATCATATATATCATATATATATACTATAAATATATCATTATTACTAACCAAGAAAGTTTTAAATGAAAAAAACAGCATCGGTTTGCGAGGTGGTAGTCTGTCATACACACGAATGATGATTTTGTAACCCATTTTATGGAAGTCTGTAAACTTTTTAATTTCACACTTAACATAAAAAAATATCAATATATTTAAGATAATTATTTTATTATATAAAAAAATTGTAATAGTAATTGAAGAAGTTGGGAAATGAAATACAGTAAAAATGCTTTTAAAAAACATTTCCTCCTTTTTGGTTATCCTCTATAGGAATGCACTAAAACCTTAAAGATATCTACTTTATTTCCAAAATAATGATTCTATTATGAGTATTGGGAAGTTTTGGAGGTAATTGGAAAGATATTGATCGATAAAAATGGGTTGATATTTTTCAATAAGTGAGGGGAGAAAGTGCTCTTTTATAGTCGATGAGGAGTGGAATTCTTGTAAATACTCAAATGTATTCAGTATTAGTAGGTCTCCCTTACCTTATTAGGCTAAAAAATTGAATAATAATGTATTTTTTGTTTACTTGTTTTTGATAAAAACTGAAAAAAAATTCATAGAGAAATGAATTTTTTTAAATTTACTCTTTAACATCTATGATTCCCTACTCTTACCATTTTGGTTTTTACATTGGTAACTAGTTTTCTAACCTATATAATTTATACATTTTGAATAAATTAATGTGAGGATTATTAAAATAATTAAAACTATGATTCCTAAATATTATATCTAATTTATAAAATAAAAATCCAATGTGTGATGGAAATTAATTTTAATAAAAGCGTAAGTAACATGCAAAAGTACTACATTAACCATGAACATACTAATAATGTTTTTACTATTTATAATTAAATATGTTCATTATATAATAAATATAAGTAAATTAATGGATCTTATTTAACATTTATTACCAAATAAAAATAACCTGAAATAATATATTATTTTTTTGTAATTTTGATTCATTTAATAAAATATCAATGATTATAAAATAATATTAATTTTAATTTTGACATTATTTATTTAATTTGAATGTAAAAGTATCAATAAAATCGCGTAATATTAATATATTATGTTAAAAAATTTAAAAATTATATATTCACTTAAAAATTAATGGAATATTGTAATTAATTCAATTTACTTGACTTTTATTATTATTAGTATCATTTATATTAATTAATTATTAACTAAATATATAATTTATAAAAGTTTATTAAGATTTTAAAGTAGATATTTAATTACTAAAAACAAAAAATATATTATCATGATAAAAAACCAATTTATCATTATAAATAATATTTAAAACTAAAAATATGATGTTTGTAAATGTCTCATTTCTTTATAAATATTAAATGCTTGGAAGGTGATTAATTTTTTTATTTACTTAACAAATTATATAGGTCAATTTCATATAATTGTATACCAAAAACTCAAAAAATAATATCCAGGGGTTTTAATTCTCTAAATATGCATATAAAAAGGGTTTTGTAGAGTTTGGTAGGTCATTTTACACATTATACTCAATGTTTAGTCACCACATAAACCAATCTTTACCTTAATCACTTTAATTTATTATAGCTGTGTTCAATAATAATTATAGTAAAAATTTAAGTTAAAATTATTATATAATATAAATTAATTTGGATCCAAATATGGAATCTATTTTTTAAAATTAAACTCACATAAGTGAAGAATTTAATTTAAAATTAATCTACTAGATGAAACGAGAAATCAGGGTTATTTTTTAAAATAATAAAAAGGATGAAATTTTTTTATATCCAAATTCAATATAAAATAGAACCCAATAAACAATATTTAATTAATTTAAGTAAAATTTAACATATTTTATTTAAAAAATAATTAGATATTTAGTATAACATTATAAATAATTTAAATATAAAGTAAATTTTGAATTAAAATTTAATATTTTTCATTATTCATCAAAAAATGAAACTTTTCATAAAAACACCAAAATTAACCCAAATATAATTTTGGTATTAAACTTTAAAAAATAATGATTATTTTTCATTTATATTTTATAAATATGGTAAAATATATTTAAAATTATGTGCATCAAGCGTGACTGGGCGTTGTTTTAGTAAAATACAGTTTTTTCATAAAACATATATTTTTATTTTAGATGATTATTTTTTTAATTATAATTAATAAACATGAGATAAATATTTATTTTCATATGCTATTTATTCCTATTCATTCCTCCATTCCAATATCTAAATGATAAATACTAAATAACAATATTAAAATTATATTTTTGGTCATTAAAACTCGGTCTTGTGAAATAGAATATTTTAAATAAACTCATTATTATGTGTAACGCAAGATAAAATAAATGTTTCATGTTAGCTGATCTAAACTCAGTATTTCATGTCATGTAATCTAATTCAGTATTTCTTAAAACCTATGCTGTCAAATAAAAGGATACTATTTTTTAATTTTTGGGGTATTATATATATAATATCACATGATACCAAGACAATGAAATAATTCTACATGTTTTATGTAATTAAGAGAATGAAATATAAAAATAGGATGGTAGAGATAAAAATAGATAAGCTGAATAAGATAAAGAAGAAAATTCTATCATGGGATGTTTGTAGAAGAATACACTCTTGTACATGTCTAAAAAGAAAAATAGTTTTCTTATATTATATAGAAAATTACCATTATGATTATGAATTCAAAGGTAAGAGAGAGGAAATAAATTTATAGTAATATACCTATTATTATATGAGAAATTATTCTAAAAAATGACAAAAATATAATGGGAACTTACCAAAAAAATAATCTTAGGGGATATGGTCAATATTTTATCATTAATACAACTGACATTGAAGTTCCTATTGATGTGAGGAAAGGAACACTTATCATCCCGTCCAAAACCTCAAATGTTTAACATGACTATGGTCCTAACCAATAATTTATATTAGAATAAATTTCTATTGTTATTGTTTCACCACATCACTGATTAGATATTGATGTGGTGGGGGAAATATCCAAATGCTTGAATGACCGTATCTAAAGACTATAACTCTTATCTAATAGAATTTTGTGACATGGTTATTCCTATGAATCTTGTTGTTCTTCCTCTAGTTTAATTTGATGTAATTTTTGGTATGGTTTGGTTCTCCAATTATAGAGTCCATATCTACTATCAAGTAAGGTAAGATACTTTTGATATTAGAAATCATCCTAAAACTGTCTATTAGTGTAAGTATAAACCTGAAAACACAATGGAAATTACTACCATCATATGGGTATTGCTACCCAGTGTTTAAATGTATTTATATTAAAAGGTTAGTTAGAAAATCAAAAATTGAAATTTTTCCTATTTTTTAGGAATATGATTATGTTTTTTTAGAAATTAACTAGTATCCCATCCCCACTGAATCATGAAGTTTAGTTTTCAATAGATATCATATCTTATGTTACACCTATTTCAACAACATCATATAAAATGGTCATGATTGAGTTGTAAGAATTGAAGAAGAAAATATATATCAATCTAGATACAGGATTCATTCATCAAATGGATTCTATAAGGGGTGAACCAATTATTATTATTCTGATGAATGATGGGTCAACTTATCGTTGCATTGAATATCATTACCATAACAAAATCACTATTAATAATAAGATTCATTTATCTATTATGAATGATATTTTTGATCCATTATAATGAGCTCTATATTTTTACAAGATTAATATTCAATATAGATAACATATTCTATTGATCTTAGAGAATATAACCAAGAAATATTTCTGTATGATGTATGGTCATAATGAATTCATTTTATGACCATTTGGACATAACAATGATCCTGATATCTTCATATATTTAATGGATAACATTTTTAGAGATTACCTTGATCATTGTGTGGTAGTCTTTATAGATTATATTCTGATATATTTCATGTTAAAATAATAGTGTGAATAAAATTTGAGAATTATATTGAAGTCCCCGAGGAAGGAAAAATAATTTAAAATTTACCACGATTGAATTTTGGCTTCATAAAGTGTCATTCTTGGGTCATCTAATCTCAAGTTATAGTATAACATTAAATCCTTAAAAGATATGTGTTATTGAGAAATCGAATAGACCAACCACAATATTTTAAATCTATACTGATCTTGGGATGGATGGATACTATAAATTCTTCATAATAAATTTATCATGACTATCTAATCCATTTATTAAGTTAACTCTGAAGTGGGGTTTGTCCTTATCGACTGATAAATGTAAAGATCGTTTCAAATAACTAATGATAATTTTGATTTTTATACTTCTTTTTATATTACATTATAGTGGAGAATAGATTGTAATATCTAGTGATGCATCAAATAAGGTACATGGATACATCCTTATGCTGAATGATATGGGGATATGTTATGCCATGTTCCAATTTATGTTTCATGATAAAAATTACCTGACTCGTGATTTGGAGTTTGTAGTAGTAATTTTTGCATTGAAAATATGGAGGTATTATATATATGGTGATGATTGAGATATCTATACTTATCATAAAATATTGAAGTATATACTTAAAGTAAAGGTGAATAAATAGGCTAGTGATTGAAATCAAAAATACCATACAAGTTTTTAAATGATGGGAATTGATAGAGATATAATATTTTTTGGATTTTTAGTAGAAGGATCTTTAAATTATGAGAGTGGTGGAAGGATATTATATTCCTTGTATAAATTCTCAACCATCCATCCACAAGAGAATTAAGATAGAATAAAAGGAGATGCATAATTTCAAAATAAGTTGGTGAATGTTTTTGAGTTCATCCATGACCATAATATAATGATATGGTTCATGAAATATGTATGGTTCCCATCAATATTATACTCGAAGAATGAGTTGTTTTATGAGTCACATAGTTCATCATTCCCAATTCATCATTGAATTATGACGATGTATAGAGATGTAGAAGATTATTTCTAGTGTAAAAACATGAAGGGAGATACTAGAGAGTGTGTATCTTACATCCTAGTATTTCAGAAAGATAAGGATAAGATATTGATGTGTAATGCGATCATACAAATATTTTTCATACTAGAACAGAATTGGTAAAATCACCATTAATTTTTCCATCAGACTCCTGAAATGTGGTTCTAATCCCTTTAATGTAAATTTCATACAATAATAGATTTCACTCGTGTTTTTAAATGGATATTTATCAATACCAGTATGGAAATAAGTGTAGAAATATTATATACTATAATGATATTTGTGAAAAAAGTTTATTAGAATCTGATCTAGTTGAGTAAATGTTAAATAAGTTTAGATCCATTCAACATCACATGAGAGTATATCAATGTAAAAAAAATTATGATAACATTCATCTTTGAAATTTAGAGTTTGAAGTTTGTAAAAAGTTATCACCCTGAATTTCACCATATAAAATGTTTATGATATTTTTAATGAAGTGTTAGATGATCAAAATTTACATTTTCCCCTTAGAAATTCTTGATCGCATTTAAATAGTAGCTTATCGTGTAGGACTTACACTAAAACACACTCAAGTTCATGATGCATTTCGTGTATTTATCATGTGGAAGTATATATATAATCATTAAAATATATTGAACATCATGGATGTTCCATTATAGAAAGACATTTTATATGAGTAAAATATCTTAGAAATCATTGATTGTATATATAATTTTCTAAATAATAAGACTACTCATCTAGTTAATGTTCTATAGAAAAATTATAAAAATGAAGAGGCTACATAAAAAGCCCATGATGTAATGAAACATATCTATGAATTTTTTTGTATCAGAGTGATGTAAATTCTAGGTAAATATTCTTTTTAAAGAGGTAGAATGTAACACCCTATAATTTAATATATATATATATATATATCTCAAAATAGTTTTTTTGTTAGCTTGTGAAACATAGAACACCATTTATAAATAAAACATAATATTGTATAATATTATAATCTAATCAATAAGTTATAGGTCATGAATAATTATGAATCAATTATAAAAAACCCATGGATTAAACATGTATAAAATAAAATCATTTGTTGCTAATTGAATAGAAATGAAAATAAAAATCATTTTAAAGTAAAAGAAATATTTCTCAAAATTTTTTTATGCACACAGTGTTTGTTATCATAATAAAATAAATTATCCAATATTAATGAATTATTATAATCAAATTTTTATATTATATATTCAATCAAAAGTTTTATCATTCATCTAATATATTTTTTATTCATGGGATAAGAATATACAAATTTTTATGTTTATAACATATTTTAAAGAAATTATTTCATCACCTTTTATACAGTTGTTTTAACATTAATTTATACCACTTATAGTAATTTAACATGGTAAAATTGATTTATTATTTTTAATGAATAGATTAATATTTTATAAATATTTCCCTTTTATTTTTAGTATTTATGAATAGTCACCATTGTAAAATTAATTACCTCGGTAAATGGTGAATCAGGATAATCGTGAAAAAACTAAGTGCTAAGGTCACCATTATCAATCCCAATTCTAATTGAATGAATTTAATTTGACCCTTATCATTCTAAGATAAAAATTGAATTTTTTAAGGGACATGTTTCCTTTAAAATGACCTATATAATATTTGTAAGAAAAAAATACAAAATTTCACTTCCTTACTTTTAAAAATATTATATGTGTCTAGATAAATAAAAAATAAATTGGTGAAATATATATATTTTGTATTTAGGAAATAATAAAATTATTTTCTTGCTGTAATTTTATTTATAGTTTTTTTGTATTATAAAGATTTTTTAATTTTTATGCTATGATGATAATGTATTTATTCCACAAATGAAAAAATAATATAAATGATTTTAAAAATATTAAACGTTTTATAATTTGGGTTATTTATTTTGATCCGTCAGTTTTTTTGATAAATATAACCAATTAGAGATATTTTAGGCGTTTATATTCAAATTAAATCCTTTTAATGGTGTATTTTAAGTCAAATTAAATGAATTGTATCAAAAATGATAATAATGATATTTTATAAAAAAAATTAATTTATTAAAAAATTTGAAAAATATTCAAATATTGAAATATGATAAGGTTATAATATATGGCCTAAAAATTAATACATTTTCCATTTATGTTCTATTGTTCACTTTAGAATTAAAATTATAAAATATTATGAGTGAGATATATGTTACCACAGTTAAGGTTAAAATAGTTTAAGGGGTTAAACCAAAATATAAGGAATGAAATACCACATAAACCTGTCAAAATTAAATTCGATGAAGATATTTCAACCATATTCTAACATATATTATAATATATTTTCATTTTTAAGTCTTTTATTAGAGAATTAAATTTCTATATTTTAATATTTTTAGTAATCCCAAGTAGGTCATTTCCCACCCCCCATTATAAAATAACATGTCTTCCTTCTCTTCATTACACCACAATTAGTGAACTAGCTCAACTAATCCCTAAAAAATTATCTTCTAAAAATTATCACATAATGTTTTTAGATTATTTCCTCCTCAAAATACCAACCGTAGGTTCTATGATGAAGGATCTAAAGGTGGTCTCCCAATGATTGGGTAATTATGTTTCCCAAATACTTTCAATTTATTTTAGATTTTACATCATATAAATATATTTTATTTGTAATAAAAATTTAGATTTATTGTTATTAATATAATAAATTATTATTATGATTACTAAACCACAATTATCCACCCTCTATGTCATCAAAAGGAAAGTGAAATTATCACTCGAATGTATATATTGCTTATAGTCTCCACAAAAGTGATATAATTCATTTTTCATAACCATAATTTATTGTTGAATATTATAATGTATTTATCATTTATAATTGTTAATTTTGAAAAAACTATATTTATGAAATTATTATATCATAGATACCATCTTATCTAACAATCTGTTTGAAAATAATAGCATCCCTCATGTGAATGTGTGGACTAGAACCTCCACGAAGTAATGTGATTTATTTATCATTTTTATTTTAATTTACTTGTAATAAGGATATATTTAATTAATATAAATAATTTATTTGATATAATAACTATTCTTTAAATTTGAATAATTATTTGATTTTATTTCATTTCATCTGTTGAAAATTGAAAACATCGTTCATTCATACGTACTACTTACCGTCTCTATGAACAATGTATTTTATTTATCCTTTAGTATCTTTTATGGATTACTCTAAATACATATATAATGAATATATATTATATTTTTATAATGGTTAAAATTTTGGTACATGATGAAACCATGATAAAATTAAAATGACTAACACTACCGATCGAAAACGAACATGAAAAACAATGTAGTTATTATATGGAATAGTGAATTTAACAAAGAAATATTATTAAAATGGAGATAAAATATAATAATTAAATCATATATGGTATTATATATATGATTATGGATCTCTATATATATGTATATAATAAATCTATATTTATTACAAATGAGGTTCAAACATATATGAAGAAATTCATAACTGTTGTAAGGGTTTATTTCAAAATCTCATCCTTATTCAAGATTGTTTATATTTAAGTATTCATTGGGTGAAGTATTTTACATTATATATTAAACCAAAAAAACTATCCTTTTTTTCTAAATTACATATTTTCTATAATTTTCCTCTCTTTAAAACCTCAATATACTAGAATAATGTTTTTAAGGAAAGCTGGTCTTATTTAACTTCTTGGTCGGGAATCTTTCTCTTAGATGTCCATAATTTCCAGAAAGTGACTAAAATGGGATTTTTAATATTATAAAATGATATATTAAATATTTATTATAGGTTTTTATTATTATTAAAATATGTTTTAAAATTAATCTTCATTTAAATTTCCAAACGAGGTACTTTTGGATTTTTTAACTAAAGAGTGAATGGAATATTATTTTATCTTATACGACATGAATAGAATTTATATCCATCATGGACACTAATTTATTCAAAGTATCCCTTATAGGTTTATATATTTCCTTTTAAATTAAATTTTTTACATAAATATTTTGAAATATTTTTTACTTTAAATAAGTGGTTTCAAAGTGAACAATGTATTTTCCATAAAAATTTGACATTAATATTTTAAAATATATTTCATCTATTCCAAAATAAATTTTTGAATCTTATATTGACAATATTATCTAATTATATAATCCACCATGTTTCTCTGGAGGTTTATGATCAGGTTTACTAAGAAATGTATTTAAATTCTATATTCTAGTTCTTCCAAATTGGAATGTTACTGATTTTTTTGGAATGTTGATTATGGTGTATTATTTGTTTATTTCTTGAATGCATTGGAATTATTAAGTGACCAGTGGTTCTCAAAATTACATATCCCCTATGTCTCCTGAAAAAAAAACATTGGGTACTTTTCCAAGGACTTACCCATTTATATATGTGTATTGGGATAAGTCCTTGGTGGTGTTTTTAAATTTCTTTTCACAAGGCCTCAATTACAAGTTCAGATGTCCAACATTATGTATTCTATAATTCTGAAAAAAGTAATTGATTTCCATGAATTTATTTAAAAAATAATATTATCTATGTATAAGATTCAAACTCATTTGACTATTTATATGGTATTATTTGATCATATACTATTTTTTACTTATTATTCATGCATTATTTATCTTCCTCTATATACATTCTCTTACTGAGTATTTGATCTCACCCCTTTATTATGTTTAATTTCCCCATGATTCTATGAAATTTATTATTATTTATATACAGAGTGTAACACTCAAAGATTTTATGAAATATTTTTTTTCATTTAAATTTACCTTTTCAGTATTTTACATTATATGAAACACTGAGTTTAACATTCATTATATTCCACACTGAGTTTATATTTCTTTATGAAAAACATTGTGTTTAATGAAAATGTGTCATATTGTTAAAATATTAATAAATGATAGTTATCACCCAGATATTGGAATGGAGGGTATGAAAATTATTAACTAAATTATGAAAATATATGGTTGAAAATTTATATAAAATGAATCCTTGAGTGTCCAATTAGTTAAAAATGAATGTAAAAAAATATTTTAAAAATAAAGGAAATATTTTTTTTAAAAAACAATGATTTTGTAAACAAACAAATTTTACCTAAATAAATTAAACAAATCATTTTATTTGAAATGATTTAAATTAAATTTATATATCATATATTCAATAAATATTTTAAACTTCACATTATGTGTTTTTAGATAATATATAAGAATAAATCCAATTTTACACTTAAAAACATTATATTTTTATAAAAAGGCAGTTTATCACCTTGTGCACAGTTATTTTAAAATTAATTTTTATCAATTTTAGAAATTTTCTTTTGAAAAATAATTGAAATTTTTGTAATAATCATGCTAAAAATATGATATGGTTTATTTTTAAATAATTTTCTGAAAAGAATAATTTTTTGATTAATAGTAAAAAATATTGATTTCTAATTATAAACATCTTTTCTGTTAATATTATTTATAAAGATTAATAAATTTTAAAAATTTTAGAATTAATTTTTTTTTAAATTTTATATTTATTAATCCAACATAGGTCAATGGGATTATTTTAATATTTAATTTTCATATATAAACATTTTACTCTTTTGAACATTTTCTCTTTGAAAAACCTCTTTCTCGTCACATAATTGAGATATATATTAAATTTAATTTTCCAAATATATGAATGTAATAGGAAAAATGGATTCTAAACATTAATTTAAATAATTTATATTATCTAATAATGTAAAATTATTTTTTGACCTAAACAAATATTAGAAATAGTAAAAATTATTTATTATTGTTAAAGTTAAAATAAATTTACCAGGGGTTGAACAAATAAAATAATGGTTAAAATGAACTATACATATTTATAAAAAATATTTTATGGCCATAATTTATAATTCTAGATAATTATACATTTTAAGAGGCTTATTTCAAGAGATAAATGTGGATACTCCATTTGTGTTCAAAAAATTATGTGTGTGCCACTCACCTCACATAAAAAAGCCAACCGCCTCTCTAATATTCATCATAAATAAAAACCATTTTTGTTAGGAAAATTGATGACCAAATTAAATATTAAATTCCCACAAACCTCCCATCATATAAGCCTTATTATTGTAATAAATAAACCATTGAAATATTTTTGGTGAAAAACTAAGAAGGTAACTCGCCGAAGAGGTAAAGTTCTTCACTGAGCATTATTATTTTATTTCTTTCCCTACCTCATTAATTTATTATTAAACCATGATGATATAATTAAATATGTTTATTAAATATAATATTAAGTTTTTATGTTCTGTTTTTGATCTAAAACCATCCCCACTTTCATCAAATGGGTTATGAAATCAACATTCATGTGTGGAGTGGACTCCCACCTCTCAAACCGATATCATTCATTTTTCCATTAAAAACTATCACAGTTCGGTATGATGATTATTATAATGTATATATCTGATATTTATAATATAATTATTAATCTATATTAATTATATCATATATACTTTTTAACTATTCAGTAATTTGTGGAAATGAAAACGTCACTTATGTATACGGTCGACTACCACCTCGCGAAGCGGTGTGATTACTTTTTCACTAACCCTTTACATAGATAATAATAATAAAATAATTAATAAATATATATTATATAAATCACATTGTTATGATATTAATAACATATTTATAATTATTAAAAGATAATATATCAATTTATTTCCTATATTTTCACTCACAGAAAGATGATAACGTCGTTCATATTCGTGTTGACTACCGCCATCATGGAGCTACGTGGCTCTTAATTTTCATGACCACACAACATGAAGGAAATTTATAAATATATATAAAGTAATAATATGTTATTCATATAGTTATTATCATTATTTGATTATAAAATATTACTTACCTCTTCTCATAATGATCGTTGAAAAATGTAAATGTTACTCATGTGTACATACGACCTACTGTCTCCATGATAATACATATTTTATTTATCAAAACCATCAATAAAAATTAGTCTTCAAATTATAATGGATTTATAATTATGTAAATTATGTAATTATAATTATTCTGTATATTATTTATCTATTAAAATTGTAATATTTCACAAAAATAACAAAGAAAAACAAACATGAAAAACAAAGAAGTTATAGATCTAAAATGGATTTTAAAAAGAAATTGGAAATAAATGGGTAATAAATGGTAATAAGTAAATAATATATGGTATAATATATATAATTATGTCCCAATAATAGATTTATAATGAAAATAAATTTATTATATGCATTTTTTAGCATGTATAAAGTAAGATAGGACTTAAGGTAAGGGATTTTTAGTCGCTCTTTTATTTATAAGAGAGATGAAAATTCACCCAGAGTTTAATTTATGTGGTTTATAGAATTTCCATTCTACATTTTATATCATCATTATAATAATTTTAATTATATTCAATGTTTAATTTTATTATATGCTTTATTGGAGATTATAATTCTGAATATTACTAAAGGAGTAACAGATCTATATCTTCCTATTTTACTTATTTAATCTACATGTCATGTTCACCACTTGATTCTTATTTGTGGTGTATATAATCTCCAGGAATGTAATTTATATTGATTCTCATGAAAATTATGTGGATTTACATATCCATTTTAGGATCTCTCTTTTACATGGTTAATAGTTAAAAAGATACCCAATCTATAATGGATCCTTTTCCTAATTTTACTTCTCTCAGACATATGTTATGGTATACACCTATCTTATTTATTAGAGGTATATACAAAATCATGGACTTGTAATATTATTAATTTATTTATTCTAAATATGTTATTCAAATCATTAAATTTTATGCTTTCGTAGGGTATATGATTCAATGTCACCAAAATTTTAAGGTTTTCATGTTAGAATCTCATAGTTTATTAGGTTTTCTCATTAGTATTCTTACAGTGATGAAATGTTTTGATATAACTCTCACGGATCCTAAGAATTTTCCAATCCTATGCTTATTTCGAGAGAATAATTATTTTCCATAAATTTTATACTCTTTATGTACTCTTGACATTAAAAAAAATTAAGTACAATCATATTTATTTATCTATTCGATCAAAAACCAATTTTCTACAAAAGCAATGTTATTTAAAAAATTAAAATTTTTAAACATTATTAAATTGAATTCTTAATGAATATTTTACCCATGTTTTACAGTTTAGAAAATAGTTTCAAATAAGTCTTCATGTCATTTGGCAACAAATACCTATTTGGTTGTTACCGAATGTGTGAAAGGAATATTTGTTTTAATGTTTATGACATGAATGAAATTTCCCACCATCAGGGCCATTATTTTACATTGAAGATTCTATTATAAATTTTTAAGGTTATTTTCAAATAAAACTATTTTCGAAATGTTTTATGTTATAAAATTTATTTTTCAAAAAAAACATATTTTGCACATGTAATGTTTTTATTTATCTTAAAAAACCCTTTATAAGTTTTTCAGATTTTTTTTAAAGGGAAGTGATTTATAAAAAAATTCAACATTTTAGTTTTTAAATTTGATTTTCAAAGAATGTTTATTTTTCTCAATGAATGTAAGAAGTGATTTTTTTTTTCAAAATCATTATCAATTAATAATGTAATTATTTTGAAGATACTTATGCTTTATGGGGGATATGATATAAGGATAACATTTTTATTCTTTCCCTAGATGGATTATGTTTATGAAAATATGGTATTTATGAAACCCATTTATATTATAGGTGTTATACCATGATATATGTATATTGAAACCTACATCTTTTCTGGGATTATGCTATGAGGAAGTGATGAAATAATTATGAAACCTATCTATTATCCACATGATACGATATGATGAAATTTTTATAAAACCCATTTCATTTCATGCGTTAAAATATGATATAAGATTTATAATCTTATGGTATGCATAAGTATGATTTTAATTATATGATTTGTGGGAGCTATATTTACCTCCAGTGCATTGGGTAAATATGGATAACTCATGATTATGTATGTTATGTGTAAACATTATTACATGTTCACAATGTTATTCTTGAACCTGGTTAGAGGTTCACAATATTTTGTGTGAACATTATTACATGTTTATAATGTTATCTATGAACCTGATTACATGTTCACCATGTTATAAACGAACCATATCACATGGTTATAGTGTTACGCATAGACCTGTATTTCATTTCCATAATGTTTTGTGTGGACCTAGTTTTATGTCTATAAGTTTATTTGATATCTTGATTTCATGTCATTAACTTAATGAGTGAACCTTTCTCTATTTATACATGTTCGGAATGTTATAATTTTTTAATCCAAATCTATTTATTATTCCAATGTTATTATCCCATGGATCATGATATATGATTCCTTTCGGATTCATGTATTATTAATTTCCAATATTTATACGATAACCCAATATTATAATCTATGATATGTATTGTATGGTTTTTAAATGTTATCCAAATGTTCTCATACACTTATGTTCATGCTATGCTTATGGATATCCCTTGTTTTCCCTTAATAATCATTTGATATCACCATTTATTATGTCCCCTTTCCACATGTTATTAAGAAATGTTTATGTATGGAATGTTTTTGAATATTTCTTATAGATAATATCTTTATGTGAGATATTAAATATCTTTAAAAAAAATTAGAAGATTTTGTATGTGGTATTAAAATGAACTAAACAATTATAGTACAAAAACATGCGGTCGTTAAATATATTGAATATTCATCTAAAAATATTTCATATCCATGCAAAAATAGAATGTGTCTCTATACATATATATGCTAGAGGAAATAAATATGATCCTAAATAAAATTATATATTTTAATTTATGAATTAGAATTTTATATGGGATTCAAGTATGTATCTATATTTCCAAGACTATTAAAAAATTTGATCCTTTGGGATAAAATTTATTATATTTCATTTTAATTTAATAAACCAACCAATAGCTCTAGTATTCTAGTTTTATGGTATTTACAATATAAGAGTTAAATTTTAACTCCCACGATGCCCACCACATGGTAATGAATGATAGAGGATGAGTATGAAATAATCTTCGTATCCTATAAAAAACATTTTTATACTTCAATCATAACCTTTATTAAAAAATAATGGATATTATAACACCCAAATACATTATAATATATTCTATTTAGAATAAATTTAAATTCATCGATAGCTTGTAATATACACAACATTGTCTTTAAATGAAACACAATACACTATTAAAATATTATTATCTAAACATGACTGTAATAACCTAGCCATAAAGAACCAAGTAAATTATGAATATTTTATGGTTTACACATTTGTAAAAAAATCCATTTCTAACTATTTATTATATATAAAATAAGGATAATTTGAAATAAAAAATGTTTTCCTGAAAATTTGTATTTTTTAAAAGGTTTATTAGTAATGATTTGTGTATATAAATTAATTTTTTATACCAATTTTAGAAACATTATTTTATAAAATTAAATTATTTTTTTAAATCATCATGTAAAAATTATATTAGGGTGGATATTTTGGATTTTTCTGAAAATTTTAATTTTTTAATTAATAGTAAAAAGTACTAATTTTCCTTAAATACATCCTTTTCATTTAATGAATTTTAAAGTAAAAATGTATTTTAATATTTTTTTAATCTAAAATTAGTTTAATTATATATTTATTAAAAAAAATAGTTTTTTTAATCAAATTTAATTTTAATTTTGATATAAAAAAATTATAATTATTTGAAATTTGTTCTTTAGAAGAACAGTATTTTCAATGCATCTGCATGATTAATTTAAAATTATATTTTACCATGTATGGGAATTGGATTTTGGAAAATAGATTCTATATTGGAAACAAAAATTATTTATATTATCTTATAAGTTCAACATAAATTTCTACCATAATGAATAGTGATAATAGTAATGATAACTTACTGCCGTTAAGGTGAAAATGAGTTTACTGAGGGTTAAAATAAGAAGGTAAGGGTTAAAATATACAAAAACATTAACAATTGTTATTTTATGGAAACATTTAGACCTTATAGCTTCAATTTTTGGATAATGGACCATTATGTAATCTTCTTTCATGTGAATTATATGGTTTCACTTTATTCATTTAATAAAAATGGATTTGTGTCCTCTCCCCTTCATATAAAAGGCAAACCCTACCTTCAATTATTCATGATTAAAAATCCCTTTAGATTTTATAAAAACAAAAAATTCCTTAAAAACATCATTATCCACATTATAGAACTTATTGCCTTCCAAAAAGACCAACCCAAGTGGCCTTAAGAGAAGATTCAATGGTGGTTTCTCTATAATAATTTAATCACCATAATGAATTTATATAATTTTATTTTTTCTTTTACCTTAATAAATTATGAATTACGAATTAAAATGAAATAATTTTTTTTTTCTCCCATATACTTAGATGTTATTATATTTATTTCATAATATTTATCTATCTGCTCCTCCATCAAATTGGAAATGAAATCGTCGAATATGTGAATGGATGACTACCACCTCTTGATCCAATATTATTCATATTCCATAAACACATCTCAAAATTGTATATAATGATAAATTTAATATGTATATATAATATTCATGATATTTTTATACTTATTTATATATAATATCACATATATATTCTTTAATTCCATACCATTTGAAATACGATAATGTCACTCATGTGTACATGGGACTACCATTTCGGGAAGTGATGTGATTATTTTTTCACTTATTCTTTAAATAGAAGGTGATAAGGATAAATTTAATGAAAATATGTGAGAAATATTAAATTATATTTGTTCCTTAAAATTAATATATCACCCAATTCCATTAACTTTCAATCATTAATCGAATGATATTTTTGCTCTTGTGTACGTACAACCTACCTTCTCCACGAAGCGATGTGATTCATTTTTCATGTAAAACCTTCAATACATATTATAAAAATCATTCTAATGAGTAATTATGATATTTATAACATTAATATAATTATTTTGATTATGCAACTATATCATTATCACAATAACCATAATTTTAATGACAAAACATTCTTGAGAAAACAAGTTGATTCACACCCAAATCAATAAAAATAGTTAAATATTATTAAAAATTGGGTGATAAAATGTTATAAGAGGATTATATATGATATTTTTAATATTAATAGGGTTATCTTATAAATTAATAACAATATTAAAAGCATTATACATGAGTTTAAATCACGATCAACCAAAAATAAGTGAGAGATAAGGGATTCCATCCCAATATTCTTTTCATTGAGAAATATTTACTAATATAAACCAATTAACTTTTTTATGGAGTATATATAGAAAATTTAATTTAGTTTACATTAATATATATTTTCTCATGGTTTTACTTTAAAATTCTATTTTTTCATGGAAGTGATGTTGACTTCTCACTTCCTATTTGATTTTTTGACTATTAACTTTCTTTTAAGACAATCAGTTTATTATGACCATTTTTTATTGAAAATTTCATTTATATTAAATATAAATATTCATTACACCATATATATAATTATTCCATGAACCACATACCATTTTTACATATGTTTTTTACATTTAATTTTATTATGTTATTTTAGGATATATTGATATATCTATATTCTTTACTCAATATGGATATTTGGTGATACAGATCATTATTCAAGAATTAAATAGATAATTTGATATAAGATTATTGAATTGAACATGAAGTTATGGGTGGGACACAATTATTGATATCCCCTTAATATATCGATATTATCTTGAGGAGAATATGTAAGCTTGCATGAAATGGGTTTTTCCCATAGTATTAAAATATCTAGTGAGTGGTCCTAATAGTAAAGGTATCATTATACAAGAGATAATTGCATGTAATTATTAATAATCTCCTTATTTTAGAATTTAGTTATTATTATTATCCATGATATTTTTCATTAATATTATCTCTATATTCATTTCATTATTATTTTATTAATTAAATAAAATGTTTGTTCAGTTATTTACCTTTCCATATTGATTATGCCTTATCAAATCATGAAAGTCATGTTTTAGATTAAATGAAATGTCTGTTTACTTATTTTCATTTCATATTGAATATACATTAGTTATTCATGGTGGATTCCTTTTTATGTGACCCTTACTACGAAATTGATCACACCATTATCATGTTTCTTTTCACTATGATATATTGATGAATTCATTGAATGAGTTCAAGGATACTGAATGTTTTCCATTACAATGATTTGTATTTTTTATTCTCAATGAAAAATGGGTATATGTATGTATATTTTTCTACAAGGTTATTAATAAAATTGATCATTGGTCCCTTGTATCTTATGTCAATGTAATAAAATATACACCGGATTTAGGTTACTAGAATCAAGGTCATTATTTTTTGTATCATAAGAAGTTTGGTAGAAATTTTAGAAACTAGATTATGGAAAACATATATTATGTATCATAACTATATAATACAATTTTAGTATAACTATATAATGACATCATAATATTTTGGTAAAGAAGTGTTTATGTGGGTTTTCCTAGAAACAAATTCTTGTCTCAAAACTATAAGTCGACGTGGTTCTAGAACAAATTAACATAGGGGTAATAACTATGAAAAATTCATGTTGGGCATGGATTGAGTGTAACCTAGTATACAAAAATGGACCTTAATGTGAACCTATTTTGAAACTCATGGGGTATATGTTAAAGATAATTCAAATTTAATTTACAAACCATTATGATGGATTTGAAAATAAAGACATACCCAAAGACACCAAGGTTAAGATTATATGATAAAAATGAATAAATTGTAAAATTATGTTATGTGATACACCTAGTTTATAATTATGTGTTTTGATTTAAGATTCATAATTTTATGATCTAACATAGTATATTTTATTGTTTAGATATTGTTCCTATAAAAAATAATGTTATCAATACTATTTTTCAATGTAGAGATTTCTCTATAGAAAAATCCAATACAGCTGGTATTAGAACAGATATAATCATTGATATACCAGGGAATCTTAATTTGGTTATTAAAAAAATAACTTTTCACGAATAGAGAAACATATCATTTCATTCTTCGATACTCCAATGGTGGATCACTTAATGTGATAAAAGCCCTTTAATTTAGTGGGACTGTCAATCCAGTTATAGCTTAACAAAGGATTATGTCCATTGAAATGTTATATATATCACTGGGATGTGATGCAAAAGAAAATTTTATACTATAATTATATTATCTCAAGGTAAATACCAGTCAATTTTGGTTATTAATCAATAATTATAGGGAGTATAATAAATAGAATATGTACAGTGGAGATCTTTTGAGGATACATTCATTGAAAAATATTTCCCTCATAAAAAATGAATTGAAATAAAGATAATGTTCCATTGCTTAAAAAAAGGAATAATAATGAGTTGTAGAGTATAAGTCTACCTTTACAATACAAGCTATGTATACTATATATTATATACACTATAAACCATATATTATCTATCATCTATTTAATTGGATTATGAGAATTTTGGTATGAATCTAAAGGTAATTTTTCAATGATTATTTTTCATCACAATATTAAATGGTTTTATGTACCATAAAAATAGAGAGGTTATTTTATAGATACTAAATTTTAATGGGATATAAAGAAAATAAGAGTTTGGCTGAGAACCAAGAAAAAGAAAATTCATAAAATAAAATAAAGAGAACAAAGAAATTCCAAACCTATGAATACAATCGAAAGAATCATCCTATGTAGTTCTTGGTGGGCATGGGTGTTTGTTACAACTGGGGAGATAAGGGACATATGGATCATGAATTCAAAGGGTTGAAACAAATAAATGATTTTCAGTCCTTCATATGCATTGAAAGAGGGTATTATTCAACCAAATTTCCCAAAAATTAATGGAATATACCATGGAAGAGTCCAACGGGATAAATCTAATATTATACTATCACTATAAATTAGGTGTAAGTACCCAATGAAGTGGTGGTATGTAATTTAATCCTATCCACAAATTTAACCAATTCATTATTTTATTTTAGATCAATTAATAAATTTATATCATACATGTTTTCTAATAAAATTAGATATTTAACTAGAACCATAAAAAAGTTATCATCACTCAAAACACCTTGTGAATGCATCACTATAATAAGGATGTATCAGGTTATCCTGATTATGACACACAAACATTCTATATTTGAGAAAATTAAAATCATATTGATTGTTGACTTAGATTGAATCCTTTATATGGACTGGATTTCAATATCTGTTTTAATGAATTATTATGGTCAAATTTGTGATATTATTTTTATGTGTTACATTAATTACTTATTTTATTGTAATTATAAATTAGTTTAATTTTTTTTAAAACAAATAGTGTTTTCAGACCAGAAAGTAGGTGGTACACAGTTGGACACGGTTAGTAGAAACCATTTTCCAGTTGAGAAAAGATTATGCACCCATACCAATGGTATATTTTAAAAATATATTGAACTTCATGAGTGTGTACCCTCCCCTTGACAATTGTGTGGCCTTTTTAATAAAGGATATTTTTACTGTATGTTTTGTAAAACTGTTCATCAAAGCCTTATGGGATGTCCAAGTCCTTAAAAAGGATGAAATTGTCTTTCTTACCTCATTTTACTTAACCCCAAATTTGCCCAAATTAACCCAATTAAGAATTATTCACCCTAGGTGTATGTCCCCCTCTATCTTGGATATCTTAAACCTCAATCTGATTGTGGTTTTAGAGAATATTATTCACATATCTAAGTAAGTTCCATCTCTCTGGATTTCTTCCTTCATCTTGGTCTGCTCCTTCTTTTTTGGGTTCTTCATTCTACTGAAGACGAGTTGAATAAATGAGAGTTGAATCTTGGATTTATGTATTAATTATTGACTTATGTGTTGTAATCATACCATAATAAGGTCCAATTGTGATGTTGTAGTGGATTTCCAGTAGATTTTGAATGCTTCTAAACATGAGATTCGTGAATCCATTCTTTAGTATCATTGGTTGATTTTGGTATGATTTTTTTAATAAATGTGTTCTCTGGATTGTGTGTGTGGTGTGAATCAAGTTGTAAATGATTTTTGGTGTATGAATCGATTGACCTATTATTTTCAAATTGAAAATGGGTTGTTTTCATGGATTTCTCTAATGATGCACATGTTTCTGTAAAGGGTTTAAAAACGGTTTTCCTACTTAGAATGATTTATTGTCTTGGGTGCTTTCAAATTTTAAAGTGTGTTTCTGTAATTTGTGGTTATTGTGACCTGATAAATGGGAATTGAGAAAAAATGGAATCCTAGGTGATTAGATGGGTGGAATAGGACTAGAAAACTAGTCAGATCAACTAGACCAAGGCCCAGTTCCCTCTTGAAAAATTAGCACTATGACAATAAATAAACATATGATGATGATTGGATAACACTAGAACTAGGGATGCATTCTCATCTTGTGGAAGACACATAAAGAATTTGTGGGTTTTCGTTTATATATAAGGTCTATCATAGTATGATATTCTACCATGAACCAACACAGAAAATTATCTAACCTCACAACCAACCTGGTCTGTGGTATGGCATGATGGGTGTTCCTGATCCCCACAGGCTATAAACCAGTGCCTGGTTATCCATAATAAATCCTGGAAATTATTTCACACACTTATATAACTATAAAAATACAAGAAAAGTAATATTCTCAAGGCTAAATAATACTAACTAAACACAACACAACAATTCGTTAGATTCATGTTTTATAAAATTGAACAAAAACTAAAATGGGATACTGTAAAAAGGTATACAATGACACTATCCAAAAAACACAATGTGAAAAGAGAAGAATCATACTCAATCCAACACCAGGAAACCTACAAGGGAAGACCATTATCATCTTGAACCACCATCTCCAAACATCTTTCCTTTCACTGTGGAAAATATAACCAAACCTGCTATCACCCAATAGTGTAAGTATGGTGTAATCCAAATCTCAATATGATGACACCCAATAGAAGATATTTCATTATATAAACATTATAAGATTAATTGGCATGAAATATTTATGTGTAAATAGAAGAAACATTTTTATATAAAATTTTGTAAAAGAAAATATACTTTTCAATTGAAATAACTGACCAAGAGATTTGTATGCTGATGGTAAGTACGAAATCACAAAGGGAAGACAATGTCATGAGAATACCCTTTATGAAATTTATAGTAATGAGACACTAGGTACATCATATCAAATAGAGAATTGGTATAGAAAACATAACCAAAAGAATTATCATGCATGTGCCTCTATGATGGAACATCCCACACATCTAGTGGTATCCAATCGTCATTATCATGTAGTTAGTGTTGTATCATAAATTCATTTAGATGAATCTAGTATGATCAACTACTAATTCAACTATCATACTAGTCCTAGTCAACCAACATAGATACCATGGTTTCACTTTATGCTCAATTTCTATTTCACATGTCACATTCAACATCTCTTTCACATAAACATAAGTCAAAAAATATACACATGCTTCATAAATCACTACCTTCACAACCAAACCCACTTTTAAATCAAAATAACTCCAAATCTATTCTAAAACATGTTCCACACCACTAAAATAATTTATTAAACATGTTTCATTATTTTTTATGAAAATTAAAATTCACAACAAGTGTTTACACATTAAATACACCGAATTTCTTTTAGAAGATCATCTTTGAAGACAAAATCATATCAACACCCTTCAAAACCCCATTTACCACCACACAAATAAATCATATAACACATTTAAACACGTAATAAATCATATCAAATTCATAAAATAATATTTAATTATGAAACCACCTAGCTCCAATGAAGAATCTTTATGAATCTGGTGGAAATCAACAACCACACCACAATAGAACCCTATAATGTAATATTGAACCAAATACATCAATATTGAGCCCTAAGAATCAATATTTAACCCTAAATAGGTCACCCTACCCACTGTAATTAATATAAAACTAAAAAAAGTGGCGGATACACCCTCAAAAGGAGGAAGAAATCATGAGAGAAGGGGAATTACTTGAAGAATATTGAATAAATTGTAACAAATCTACCTCAAAATAGATGTCCAACTGAGTATGAGGGCTGGAGGGTGGCTCTAAGGTATGACATTCTTGAGTGGGGAAAAACATGAAAGATTTGGGGTTATATCCAAATAAGGTTAAAACATATAAAATCTATTTTTTCATGTCATGGACATGTCCCGCGGTTATCCCTCATAGTTTTCCAAATCAGGTGGTAATTGTGCGGTTACCGCTTTCCAACAAGGACATGTCACACGGTTACGTGAATAGTTTTACAAAATATGTCACAACAATGCAGTTTCCCACTATCCTAGAAATGCCATAGGCATCATGGTTTCCTAGGCTATGTTGCACGGTTTGGTAAATCGTGTGCCTACCATGCACCTCCTGCTGCCAAGATAAAAAACATCAATTTTCACTAAAAACTCAAGGGATACCAATAGAGAAAATCTAGGGTCAATAATAAACAAATTAATACTTCAGAAAGAAACATGGATGTGACAATTCTACCTAACATGAAAACATGCCGACCAAAAAAAAGTCTGCTCGAATCTTGATCAAGGTATATAAATGGGTACTCTTGCTCAAACCATGACTTACACTCCCTAGTATCATGATCATAGTGACCATGTTTTCAAAAATATCAGACTAGAAAAATATAATTCTACCAAATCCCTTTCTTTTTGGAATATACAATCCTCACTGGCCGCTCTAACACAAATAACTCTAGTTCTATTTCTAACTCCTTCTAATTAAGAACATGTGACAGATCTGGATTGTACATTTTCATGTGAGAAACATGGAACACATTGTGAATTAGCATCAACTGTGAAAGAAAGGAAAATATTTATTCCACCATACCAACCCACTCTCCGATCTCTAAAGGTCTAACATACCTTGTTGTTTTCATCCCTTGTTCTCCCAAACAGAAATGACCCAAATGAGGTTCAACATTCAAGATCACTTGGTTTCCCAAAGAAAAATATATATTTTAGTTTCTCTGATAATTATAATTTATTTGGTGACTCTGATTTGTTAACAATCTCTGTCTAATCAACATGACATTCTCAAATGTCTCCTTCCCTAATCTTGACCACAACAACAAGGTTTTACCCACCTCATCCCAACAAATGGGGGGCCAACACGGGTGACTATAGAGAACCTAAGTACGAGAACTCAACTCAAGTACTAGTAGATATTTTTATATGAAAACATTACCAATTGAAAATGGATATTTGAAGATCTTCTGAAATTCAAGACACATTCTTAGAGAATGTCTTCCAAAATCTAATATTCTCATTTTTCTAATCCTCTATTTGAGGATGGTATGACGTGCTTCATTTGGATTGTGAACCATGGAATTTTTAATGACTTCCATGTAAAGAGATTTAATGTTTGGATCTATGTAAGAAACAATTACGGACGACACAACATGAAGCCTCACTACCTCCTGAACATCCAATCGACCCAACTCATCCAACTTTGATATATCTATGATCAGAATAAAATGGGATTATTTTTTCAAATATTAAATGCAATTCCTTCCATGTGTTTTACAAGGTAAGACAATAATAAATTCCCTAGATATTTCATCCCACATCTCGGTTATAATTGGTAGTGTCTACAGCAAACCAGACGGCCAATGGTGCTCCGCTTTAAGCTATTAACATGTTTAATTCCTTGATAGAGAGTCTGTTATATCTCTCCATCTATATGTCCACCATAACTACCAAATAACATCATAATATATCATGGTAGAAAAATGATGAATGAACCACTAATACTAGTGACAATCCAATATCACTACCTTTCTTAGATATATAAAACACCATAATGGGTCACTTAAAGAATAATGTTTACTAAGGAGACAATGACCAATCACAAGAAAAATCCCCACCACGACGGAGCTAAATAAAATTATGGTACAAATCATCATTAAGTTTCTACCACTGAAGAAGATCCATAAGAAAAGTATCTAGGTGATCATTAGTAAAGAACACACATTCATTTTTCTCCTTGTCTCTAGATGCATCTGTGAAAAAATACCCATCAAGGCCCACTCATTACTTGACTCCTTAAATGACTACATTGGGACCATTATAATCAAATTTTCATCCATAACATTTTTTTTGCAGGGGTATAGACTATATAGAAAACATGACACTTAATATACTCAACCCAAATGTGATATCTCATGATATTATTTTTCTAGGAAAAAATATAGGCCTCGCTATTATGATCATAATAAACCAAGAACTTTTCTTGAAAAAGATGGCAACACCATGTGTGTAGGGCATGCATCACTACCACTAATTCGAGTTCTGGATTTGGGTAGTTCTATTCTTGTGGTTAATGTTGGTGAGAACTATACAACACCATGTGGTCACCTTTTATACACACACTCCCAAGAACCATACCTGAGGAATATAAATAAACCACATACCCATTTCTAGATTCTAAAAAAATAAACACAGGATCTGTATTCAATCACCGATTTACCTCATCGAAATATTCGTAACACTTTGGGATCCATTCAAAATTCACCCTTTCTGGGTGATTAATGTCATATATGAAGCAAGGTGAGGTAAATTTCAAAAGAACTACATATAATAACCTTTCATGCCTAATAATCTTCTAATTTCAAATCCATTCTTCAGATTCTCCTATAAAATCAGTTCACTAATCTTCTCAGGGTCCACTAAAACCATTTGAACAGATATTACATGGCCCATAATCTTCACCTATATAATCCAGAAGCTGAATTTTGAGAACATGGAATAAAGGAAATGTTCCCAGAGAGTTCCCAACATGATACTCAAATATCTCTCACGCTTTACTTCAGTCCTGTAATATTTTGCGATGTCATCCAAGAATTCCATGATAACGGAATCGAGATATTGGTGCAATAACCTTTACATGAGCACCAAGAAATCTTCTAGAGCATTTGTCAACAAAAATGGCATGACTAAATGCTCAAAATTTCCATATATTCATCGAAACATTATTTTCATGAAATTTGAATATCTCACTCAGACATGGTGGTAACTAGAATACAGCTAAATCTTGTAGAACCACCTAACCTCTATTAACTAGGAATGTTGTTCATCAGTTCGGGGAAAGGGATACTCATTATTTATTATCACCTTTTTCAATGTTTTTTTAATAAATGAACAATTGGAGGGATCCATCAGGCTCTTTAGAAAATAAAACTATTGTGGCCTAAGAAGATGCACTCAGAAAAATATATTCTTTGGATTCATATATTTATACCTTTAATTACATCAAATAAATGGCAGTTGTATAGTATGAGGGAAGAGATATCAGTTGTGTCCCTAGTGCCAAATCAATTGATAACTCCATTCCCCACTCGAGATGAAAAAATCAATTTTTTTTTGGAAAAAATCTAGATAATCATCCACCATTGAAGGTAACCTACCCTCAGTTGAACCAACACCATCCTCTAACATGATAGATGGTAACTGAAGAACGACATTACCCAATTCGTGGAGTAGAGGTCTAGTATGACCCGACCGAGGATCCCAGTCTCCATGAAAAACCTAGGTACTTCCATCAACATTCTACGAAACAAACTCGACAACTATAACCATAGATTTGTGTTTGAAGTCATATAATACAATCCATACCTAGTATCACATCAAAGAGGACCATTTCCAAAACTATTAAATACTATTCTAGCGAGACCCATGTTATAGAGAGTGCACAATATGGACAACGGAAACCTTACTATTTCTTATTACCAAGTTATGTTACCAACTACATCGCATAGGGAATGAGATTAGTTGGAAAACCGAAAGAATACACAACATGGTAAGTGATAAATGAAACAGATGCACTAATTTTTAAAAAAAAACTACCTTGGACTATGCAATCTAAATGTTACCTTGAAATGACAAAGTCCCAACATTCGGTTCTGCAGGCACATGGTCCACAACATGGAGATGTCATGTATCTACCAGAGCCTGGGAAGAACAACTATCTTTTGGATCTACCCTGAAATTTCTCTTCCTAGAAGGTGGTCTAGTCATGCCGTCACAACCAATAAATTAATATCACACCATACGGTATGGCTCTAATTGAGCTAACATCCCCCAAGAAGCTACATATCCTACATCAATTTGATATGGGTGCATCAATTTGAAAGAAACAATGAAGTTGTCTAATTACTCGGCACTTATGGAATGGTTTGGGAGTATATTTTCACATGGTTTTAAATTTCCATACTGTCATGCACTAATGGAACACATAATACCAAGAATCAGAAGCCACAGACAGGGACATCTGAGAAGGATGTCCTAAACTACCAACTCAATTCTTCTCCTTCTCAACCTGATTCATCTTCATCTCTAATGAAATTACACTTTTCATTTCAAAAATAGTATCAAATGAACTAGACCATCTCTTTCCGTCAATCTCCACCATATAATAATAGTCAACCACTTTGACATAGGTCTTCATCTTGAACAAAAATACATGGGAATAGATATATGGATTCCACCCCCTCTTGAACCTCTAAGCCTTCATCATGTAATTGGAAATCATTTCAAGTGAATACTAAACTAGATCATGAAATCAGTTGGTGTAATCCATCCTGGAATGGTCCCCCTAAACACGATCCATAATCATTTGGATCTATAATAGGTCAAGAAATTTAGATAATAATAATCATTGAAAATATCCTTGAAGTCATTACAGTTCATCAGATCATGCTTTCTATTTTTCACAACTGAGTCCTACCACCTTTTAATGAGACCTTTTAGAATGAACGAGGAATATTTCACCTTGACATCTAGTATAGTGTCATTAAATTCAAAAATTTTTTATATCTTATCGAGCCACTCTTCTACTTCGAGATTTTCTATTCTACCACAAAAATAAGGAGTCCTGTTCTTAAGAAACTCTTAATAATTGTCCTTCCTAGGACTAAATTCATCTTCTATAATAAAATAAGGACAACGATATTCTCCCAAACCCAAATCCTAAACAATATTAACCACATATTCCACTAATATTTGATCTATTTTTGAGGGAGAACCCTCTCTGGACAATTCCTGTGGTTTCACAAGAATTCTCCGATGAGGAATTTTTCTATAAGAAGCAATAACCATACTAAAACAATCAATACAATCATTCTGAAAATTTTCATCAATAACATCAAATACCAAAATTCCAAAAAACTACTAAAATCAAATATATCATAATAACATAAAAACTAGACTACTCTACCCCCATCTAGTGTCCATATATAGTCTATAGCGTGTACATCTCTCTTGGAGGAGATGTGAAACCAAAATATGAAAATTGCATGGTTGTCGTGAGATGTTCGAGACCATAACCCAACTACCTACCATATCATCATGTCTTAATTGCACTACATCATATCTATCAATACTCATACAAAACATCATGACCAAAAAAGTGCATTGCATAATTTGATACCATTTTTCATGAACAAAGCTTGTGTTTTATCTAACTTATCACCAGACCCAGTCTGTAGCAAATCCTACAGGGTGTTCCTGATCCTGTTTGGATGGGAACTAGTTAATGTATACAAACAATACGTCACAACAATGTTTCCATCCAATTATATGACCATAAAACTGCCAAAAACATTTACCTTGAAAGGATGAATAATCCTAACCAAACATATTGAAATAATTTTTCAGATTCAAGTTTTACCAATTTGAACAAAAACATCAATGGGATATATAAAAAATATAGACAACAAAACTATACAAAAAACACTATGCAACCAGTAGAGCATCATCCTCAATCCACCACCATGATAGTAAAAAGGGAAGACCACTATCATTTTGAACCGCCATCTTAATAAAGTGTCTATAATTGTGTAAAAAAACCAAGCCTTCTTAAACCCAAAGGTATAAGTATGGTGTGATCCAATAACTAGAAGGATTCCAACTAATAAAAGAGACTCCATACTATAACTATTATAAGATAAATTAACATGATTGGTTTATAAATAAATACTAGAAAACATTTTATGGAAAGTATTTTAATGTAAAATGGGATATAATTTTGAATTAAAAAACAGAGATAATTGTATGATGATAATATGTACAATATCAAAAAATAGAATTAATTCATGGGAAACCCTTATAAGAACTATATAAAATTGGGACATTATGTTCATTGTATCTCTGTGAAATGTGTTATAGCAACCAAAACCAACAATGTTATTTCCCATGAGCCAATAGGAGGGAAAATTCCATGTGCCTAGTGGTATTCAATTATCATTATCATTTAGTTGGTGTTATACATCAATATTGTTATATAAATCTGTGATGATCCACTTCTGATTCAACAAGCATACTAGTCCTAGTCTTCCCACCAATATACTCAGGTTTCCCTTAGTGCTCAATTTCAATGTCATGTGTCACATGCAACATCACATTCAAATAAACATAATACAAAAAATAAAAACATTCATGACACATCACTACCTTCAAAAACAAAACCACATTTAAATCCAACTCAATTTTTTAAAACATATTCCACACCACTTGAAAAAATCAATAAACATGTTGTATAATTTATAAAACTCATTCAAAATTCTAAAAAAGGGTACACACTTGAAAGACACCAAATTTCCATTTAAAAAACTAATTTCAATCCATAGGAATATCAAAAACCATAAAAAACCATTCACACAACATATATAAGTCATATAATGCATATAAACACTCATCAATCCAAAAAATAAGATATTTTTATAAAAAATAGGTGGTTTCTCAAACCCGAAAAATTCAAATTGGTCTGAAATAAAACCCATGAAAGATGATGTGCACCTCTATAAAGGAGGAAAAAATCATGATAGAATGGGATATACGTGAAGAGTCATGAAAATATTTCTCCAAATACACCTCAAAATGGAGGTCCAAGGGAGCACGAGTGCTGGAAGATAGATCCTAGGGCTCAGAATCCAATGTGGGAAAAAATGGGTGATTTGTGGTTAAATATGAAAAGGTTAAAAACGTAAAATAACCCATTTTATTGACTTGTATAATCCACACAGTTTTCCAAACTATGCTGCAAACATGAGGTTTCAATTGTTCAACATAGACATGACACATGGTTACTCACACATTTTAAAAAATTATGAAACAACTATGACTTTCCCACTATCCATGAAATTCCAAAGGCTACACAGTTTCCTAGGCTAGGCCATAGGGTTTGAAAAAACGTTCACCTCATGATTCAAATCCCAAAAACAAGTTTTTTCTCTAAATAAATCCATGGAAACACATTGGGAAACTCTATAGTCAAAAATAAATAAAAAAATACATCCAAAATAAGACATGGATGTGATAGGCTGTAAGTGCCACACTAACACTAGGTCCTTAGGGGTTTCTCATGATTCTCATATGATGTTATGATTACCATCATAATATGGTGAAATTTCCTTTCATTTTATATTTAAAAAAAATTCCTTTAAATTTTTTACAAGAATGTTTTATTAAAGAATTTCATTTATTTTTTTAATTTATATTTCAAAAACCTTGCATATTGAATTTTTTATAATGTAATGGGATGGAATCTATCTTTGGGTGATATCCTATAAGGCTTATCTCACACACTAGATACACACTCGTTGGTATGTAGACCTTGTTATGTATGTCCAAGGTAAAGGTAAGAGGTTTGGTGGTGGTGATGGTGGATTAGGTTTCTAGAGGATCCTATATTGTAGGTGGTGGTAGTGGCTGAAATGGGTGTTGACCCACATTCCACATGGTGGTTTTTTGTTGGGATCCTGTTGGTTCTCCATCCTATTTTGGTATTTTGGTTTTAGTTAGAAATGTAAAACTATTATACTTTTGATAGTGGTATTTCTCTTAGTTCGGGTTTTATTATGATTCTTCATCTTCGTGGGGTTTTATAGATGATTAACTTGGGAGAAATTATTCCCAAATGTGATGATTGATGACCAGGAACTATTTTCCATCCCATGGGGATTGGTAACACCCTTCGAGCCATGTTATGAGCTAGGTCTAGTGTTGGGTGATATGGATTCCTGGATGGAATTGTGAGAAAATGGTATCTAAGGTAGTTTCTCCCATTATATGGGTCATGTTATTTGGGAAGCATCTAGATAGACCCGAGATAATATTTTCAGGGCATGAGGTTCTAGTTGTGAGTATTTTTTCTAGCCAAAACACCTTGTGATAGGGCTTCGGTCACCATGGGATGTAGGAAATCTAGTTTGAATTCTCTTTTAGGTGATTGTAGAGGCTACAGACTATGCATGGACATTGGGTGAGGGTGAAGTGATTTGGTTTGTTATTGAGTTTCATATGTTTTTTTATTTATTTAAGTGATTGAAATTTTTTATTGATGCATAAAATCATCAAAATGGTGTGTTTATTGCTATTATTGGGCATTTTGGTTGTTTTAAAATCATTCCTTCCTAGAGACTTCTTGTGAAACTAAAAGAAGAGGCTGAAAATATTTATCCCACACTATTTTATTAAGGACTAGTAGAAGAAGTGTTTTAGGCTATCTATGATATAGATCTGAGAGCATTCCCTTATCCTACACATATTAAGGAAGCTAAATTAGGTATATGAATGGAAAAGTCCCGTGAGTTTCTCAGGAACAAGCATTTATCTTTTCTGGGTAGCACGACCCCTTGTAATGATGAGGATTGGTCTGAGAAAATTGAATTGATTTTTGAGTTTCTTTTCAATCCAGAGGTAATTATGGTGAAGTGTTATTTTTTGGAACATCTCAGTCAGAGGTTGTGGGGCGTAGTGGTTTTAGATGGGAACCATGAGTATATGAATTGGAAGGATTTAAAGGTCATCTTAAATGAGGACTATTGCACTAAGACCTTGGCTTTCACAAAAAATATAGAGTACACGGATATTTATTAGGGATATTAGACTATGTTGGAGTATTCCATCCATTTTGATGAGTTATTTTAGTTCACAACCAATGTGGTTTCCAATATTTACCTAAAGGATCAATATTTAGAAATGGGGTTTTTATCGGTCATCTGACCCAATGTCTTATTCTTAGAGATGAAGATGTATGTTGTGGTGGTTGATCATTCATGATGTTATAGATCGATCAGAATGGAAATTTTGTTTTTTAGTGGCTTCTGTTTTAGGCCACGGTAGTTGTAGTTCATCATGAAAGGATTACGAAGCGAGATGAGCTGGAAAAGAGGCGAGGTGGAAGCATAGGCTATCCTTCCTGACTGTTTTAGCCTATGACATTATATGTTGGATCATATATATGTCATCAATGTGGTATGGTAGTTCATATGCGTTCAATGTTTTCAACTCCACTCAAACCTTTCCACTGGGGTGGAACTATGAGGTTTTTTGAAAAAGTTTTCTAAGATGCATGGAAAGATCATGGTGGTGTAGGTTTCACAGCCTATAGGGGAATGACATCCTAGTATGATCTATCTAAGATAGTGGAATCTCAATTTGGAATATGTGGTGTTATGGGTGGATCTTCGTATGGGTAGATTCATCTTAAGGTATTGTCATAGTTCATTACTCTTTCTCGGGATTAGGTAGAGATGAAGTATCTTCATGATATGGATCATGCACTAGTGGAATCAGATGCAGGACCTATAATGGTTTGAGGAAATATTCTTAAATAGTCAAACATAGTTTTTTTTCTATTTGAAATAAATTCTTATAGTTCTATCATTTATACCCTTCTTTTAGATGTGATGGAATTTCCAACTAATATTATTTCATATGTTATGGTGTTGGTGATGATGCATGGAAGGAATAAGGAGAAGAGTTTCATGTGTCTTCCTTTTTCAGTCACTTTTTCAGGGATTGAGCTAGAATTGGACTACTTAGTTTTGGAAATGGACTTCTTTTATGTGATCCTCAATGTGGGTTACATGGTATTCTTCTAGGAAAACAGTTATTTTTATTGATGTTTTGTGAGTTTTATGGAACCTGATTAGAGTTCTAAGGTGTTTCAGGGTGAAAGGGAACCTAGGTCTGGATGTGTTGGACCTCCACTACTAGAATTGGGTATTATGGTATTTCAGATCTCTTCACTCAGTTTGGAGGATGGTGCTAGTGGTTTTGATATAGGATTACCTCTTGTGGTGAGTGAGATCCCAGTGGTGTAACCAAATAATTTCTCAGTGTCTCCTCCAGAGTTGGATGTGGAATTCACTATAGATTTATCACATAGGACAGAGTCGATATATCTTCCCTTATACCATATATTACCCATAGAGTTGAGTTAATTAAAAATACATCTGGAATATTTTTAATTCAAATGATTCCTTCCCCTGAGCATCTCACCTTGGGCCACCCCAGTTCTATTTTCTAAGAAGGCCAATAGATATTTAGGATTGTACACCGATTAATAAAAGTTTAACAAGGTAAAAAAATAGAATAAATATCTATTTACCCACATTGATGGAAATTTTGATCATATTATGAGGTAAATGTGGTTCTCAAAGATCGATTTATGTTTTGGGTATCACCATGATAGAGTAATGGAGGTAGATGTTCCTAAATCATCTTTCAAAATTAAGTAAAACCACTTTTAGTATTTGGTAATTCCATTTAAATTAATGATACATCTAATGGTTTTTACGTTACCCATGAATGGGGTGTTCTATTAGTACATTGATAACTTCATTGTGGTATTGGTGGTTGACTTCCTGGTCTACTCTAGTACCAAGGAAGAGAATGAACAACATTTGAGGATGTTCTTGGGAACACTTTGAGATCATCACCTCTATGTGAATACATCAAAGTGTACCATATGGATTATATAGGTATTTTATCGTTGATATGTGATCTCAAATCATGAGGCTTTGGTGGACTATGAAAAGATCTGTGTAGTGTTTTCATGGGGGAAACCAAGGAATGTCATGAAGATATGATGCTTTTTGGACCTAGTGGATAGTTTTTCAGGAATTTCTCTTGGATAAAATATTCCATCATAGAGCTTACCTGGAAAGGGGTTATGTTTGATTAGAGCCTATAATTTATGTTTTTATTTGAATATATTAAGTAATGGCTAACCACATCACTTGTTTTGATCTTACTGAAATTTATAAAGGGATACATGGTCTTCTTTGATGCCTCAGGTATAGGTCTTGGGTGTGTGTTGATATAGGATGATCATTTGCTGGCATATAGTTATCTCCAAGTCTTACCAAAAAATAAGAACAACCCAAATCAAAAAATAGAATGTATAGTAATGATGAATTCATTTAAGACATGACATCAATAAATCATAAAGGATATTTTTTTTGTATACCCTGATCATAATAGCTAGTCCAATATTTTATCTCAGAAGGATTCTAATATGAGGTAGTTTCATTGGGATGAGTAACATTAGGGGTTTGATTTTTCTATTTTATATCACCCTACAATATGTTGTTTGGTAACTAATTATGTGAGCATGAAGATGTTGGTGTTGGTAGTGAAATAATCTAGTGATGAGTGGAGCTTAATGGGGATTTTTACCCAATTAAATCTTGAATCCAATGATCATAGTGTAGGTGTTTCGTTTTCTAGTATTTAGTTGAATCCCCCCTTCTAGAGTTTATTTTGTGGGATCATCCTGGAGATGAATTTTTGTAGTGGTCTATGCAGTTAAAAAATGGTGTGGGAGATTCTCAATGAGTAATCTTTTCCTCAAGATATAATTCATCACTTCAATGGATTTTTTGTGGTATTGTTACAAAGGGAGGTGGTGGTGTATTATGTTCATAATTCCTATTGATACATTCATCATAGAACCAAAAATATGTTATATGATGTCTAAATTAGGTTATTTTGGTCAGGTATGGGACAATATATAGCTAAATAAGTATCTAGGTATTATACTTGTGTGTAGGTGAAAGCATAGAACTGTAGGCCATGTCATTTTCTTCAGCCATTACCCATTCCTACATGGAAGTGGGATGAGGTATCTATGGACTTAATTATTTTCTTACCTCATACACCTTATGAAAATAATTTGATATGGGTAGTTATTGAACATAAGACTAAATCATCCCATTTTATTCTGATTAAGGAATCATCCAGAGTGAATGAGTTGTTTTGGTTATATGTTCATGAGATATTGAGGAATCATGGTGTTCCCTTAGAAATAATTTTAGATAGGGACCCCCAATTTTACCTCTCAGTTTTGGGAAGTCCTTTAGACTTAAATTGGGTCCTAGATCAAATTAATCACAGAATACCATCCTCAAATGGATAGTCACATGGAATAAGAAAATCAGATATTGGAAGGCATTCTTTGGGCATGTGTACATAATTTCCAAGGATTATGGGATGACGATTTTGGATTGGAGGAATTTTAATATGAAAATATTTATAAATACTCAATAATAATTTCCCCTTATTATGTGGTTTATGGTTAGCCATTTCATTAACCTTTTTTCTAGGTAGAAGTTGGTGAGACCTCATTGTTGGGAGTGAGACTTGTGTACGAGATGTATGATAAAGTTTGGTTGACCAGGCAGTGATTTTTTGACACCACAAATCCTCCGTAAGTCTTATGTTAATTAGTGGTGGTGATCCGTAGAATTATCAAATGGTGATCAGGTGTTTCTGAAAGTGTCCCCTCACATGGCTCACAATCATATGGTTATGCAAGGAAATATGACACTGAAGTATGTCAGAATTTTTGAGATTACTATGAGAGTTGGTAAGGTGTCATAACATGTAGATTTTTCATCTCATATGACATCGATTCATGACTTTCTCCATGTATTAGTGCTGAAAATTTACATTTCACACCCATCTCATACGCTTAATTGGGAAGAGTTGGAGTTGGAACCCAATTTTTATATGTTCAATAGGTCATTACCGATTATGGAAACTTAAGAGAATGATCATGTAGGGAATCCCACATCATTGGTTAAGTATTTTTCGTAGCATTGGAATGATGATCATGAGACATGGGAGAATAAATCTTTGGTTTAGGAGAAATTATCGTTTTTATCTCTAATAAGTCATCGAGTTGTCTTTCCAAGGGTGTAATGTTTTCGTGTTGAGTATAATTGTCACATTTATGGTATTATTTTGATGTATTCTTTTATTTATTTTTGGTCATGTATTTATCTCATCATTTTACCTAAAATTCTCAGTTAAAATGAGATTTTGGACCCAATAGCAGGTGGAACATGGTAAGCTCATGGTTATTATAAATCATGCTCCAACCCAAAAGATATTGTGTGCCCTGTAATGGCGGACTATCTAGGATAGAAGACCTACCATCTATGTTTTTGGATAATTATGTTCTTAGACAAGCAGTCTATTTGAGGTGCATAGTCGACCAGACGGGTGTTCTCCCTACCCTAAAAAATTGTTTAGCATTTTTTTCTATAAGGATAGAGGTGTCGCACTATTACCACTTGTTTAAGAAAACCATGCATCAAAAACATGAGGCATGTCTAAGGTAATAAAAAAATTGAAAATTTCTTTCAAAGATCTTTAGATTTAACCCAAAATCCACCAGAATTCATCCCATTAGGTATTCTTCACGCAAGCCTCCCCACCCCTACCTCTTATATCCCTTAGGCCACAATCCTTCAGTTTGTTTTCTTTTATTATTCAATAAGTCTCTAAGTAAGTCTGTCCTCTATTGATTTCTTCTTTCTTCCGGGTCTCCTCCTCATTCTTTGGGATCTTCATTATCTAGTAGATGGGTTTAACTATTGATGTTTCAATATTAGTGTAATGGGTTAAATATTAATTTTTGTGGTGTGATCTTGACTTTATAGGGTTCCCTTATGGTGTAGTTATGGTTTTCTACCAGATTCTAGAAGTTCCCAAACATGTGGTTGGTGATTCAATGATTTATCATTATTGGATGATTTTGGTATACCTTTTTACATTATTATAGTGTTATATTGATTTTTTGTGTAGTGTAAATCATGTATTCGTTGATTTGTTTTGATTTCTAATAATTTTAATTATGATTTAATAAATGAAATTGATTGTTTTAATGGATTCTTCTAATGTTACATGTGTGTGTTTCTGCAAGGGGTTTTGAAAATGGTTTTTCTATTGATAATTGTTTATTTAATTGGGTGTTTACAATGTTGGGAGTGAGTTTGTGTGTGTGATGGTTTATGTGATATGAGAAGTGAAAATTGATCACAAAGGGCATCATATGTAGCTAGATTGGAAGACTAGGACTATTATTCTAGGTAGATCGGCTATGTTCCCTATTAAATGATTTAATATTCAATGATAACTAAACATATGATGATGATTAGAGACCACTATTCCTTGGAATGTGTAACCTAATAGTGGCTCATGAACAACGTTGTTGTGGGATGTTATTTCTATAACGTATTCCCTGAGGTATAAGGTTCTTAGTGTCCCACTAAAACTTGTGCCTTAGTTATTTCCTATGATGCTCATTCGATACTATTCTTATTGTTGGAATACATTGGACTTTTCCTTCCATTTTTAATTTTAAATAATGTTTTCATTAAATATTTTAAATAACTTTTTCTTAAGGAATTTCATTGATATTGTATACATTCCTTTTAGAAAAATGTTCATGATCATTTTTCGTAAAATATTTTGGCATGGAATGTCTCATTGGGTGAAAACTTACATGGATTTGGAACATAGCCTACAAACACCCTCGAGTATATGTAGACCATGTAATATTTGACATTGGTAAAGGAAATATGTTCTATGGTGGTGATGGTGGATCTCATTGTTAGTGGATCCCGTATTTTAGGTGGTGGTGGTGGTAGAATGGGGTGTTGACCCACATTCCACATAGTGGTTTTTGGTTGTGATACAATTGGTTCCGCAAACCATTTTTTTATTTTAGATATTTTTTAAACATAAAACATTTAAACATATGATAGTGGTATTTCTCTTTGTTATGGTTAACCTATGATTCCTTTTTGGGGGGTGTTATTGATGATTCATTTGTAGAAATCATTCCCTAATGTTAGGTTTGACACTAAGAAACTAGTTTTTAGAATCTGTGAACATGAATTCCCTCCATGCCGCATCACATGTCGATTTAGGTTTTGGGTTGGATAACATCTGAGACAGGATCATGAAAATTACAAGGAGATAGAAATCATGACTCATGATGAAGATGTGAAATTTATTATCTTTATAGTGGATACTTCATCATCAAATTCATTAATAGATCAACCCGTAGTATAACTTAGGAATGATTTTCTTAGGGAAGAAGACTAAAAAAATTTGGATAAAGAAGATTATCTTCAAATTGAGAATATACTTGTTGTACTAGAATGCATTGATGTATTTCTTGAGGAATTACCTGAACATCCACTAGAGAAGAAGTATGAGTTTACCATTTATTTAATCATTGAATAAATACTAATATAAAAACTACATATATAATGGAAACTATAGATTTAGTGGGGTTAATTAAAAAAATAGAGTAATTATGTGAAAATGGTTTTATTCACCCTAGTGTTTCACCATGGGATGCCTAAGTTATTTTATCTAATAATAATTATGTAACCATGTGGATTTGCATTGATTATATGGAAATCAACACAATTATGATAAAGAAAAAGTATCCTCTGCCTCATATTGATGACATATTTGAAAAATATCATAATGATAAATATTTTTCAAATATTCACTATTTTTATATGTATCATAAATTGTGAGTAAAGAAATAATACATTCGAAAGATAGAATTCCAAATTAGGTATGGGAATTATGAGATTCTAGTAATTCTATTTTTATTTACTAATACACCCTCTATTTTGTTGATCTAATGATCATATTATTCAATAAATATATTTATGATTTTATTATTGTATTATTTGATGTTATCTTGAAGTATTATAAGAACTATGAAAACTATGATAATCACTTATGGATAATTATTGAAACTGTTAGAATAAATGATTTATATGTGAATTTTATCAGGTTTGATTCCTGATTTCAAGAAGTTTATTTTTCTTAGCTTTCTTATCTTAAAAGATGGAATCTCATTTTATCGTACAAATAAAAAGGCATTCAGGGCATGGTCCACACAAACGAATAAAATTGAAGTACGTAGTTTCATTTATCTGGTAGTATACTATCAGTGATTCATTAAAAAAATTCTTGATTAGATAACACATTAACAAATACTAAATATAAAGTGGTTAACTTTATATAGATAAAAAAATGTGATTAATTTTATATAAATATAGTGGGAGATTGTTCAATGCAACGATTTTAAATCTATAATCTAGGAATGGTGTGTTTTTGTTATATAGTGATGCATAAAAGACAAGACTAGTTTGTGTCCATATAAAAAATAATAAATTTATTTCATATGCATCAATGATCTTTAATAATAATGAATAGAACTATCAAACCCATTATCTTGAGTTATAATCTATAATATTTTCTTTTAATATATGGATACATTATCTCTATGGGGAAATATGTGAGATATATATGATCAAAAAGAACATAAAATACAAATTCTCATAAAAATATATCAGCATGTGGAAAATAGGATGGAATGAGGTACTCAAGGTTTAATATTTTTCATTACAATATCACCCGAGGATATGAAATATTGGATAGAATTCATTATGAATTAAGTATCATGGAGTTATAACACAAATGATGATTTATAGAGATACTATGTTCATGGATCTAGTAAATAAGGAAATGAAAATTATTAAGGGAAGGGAGATATTACTCCTTTTTCAAATGAATATGAAACCAAAATTATTGTAAAAGATACATAGTCCAAAATCTTAGGATAATAATTTTTAGAAGTAAATTAACATTTTGAAAAATGGGAAGTTGGAAAAAATTGTTTGTAGAGAAGGAATTATGATTTTTGGAACGATATTATGTGTTCCATCTAAACCTAAGTCAAAATGGGAGTTATTTGGTGATGCTCATATATCGAATTTCACTATACATCTTGGTTTCTCTATGACGAATAGTGATTTGAGGGAATATTTTTATTCGGATAAAATGAATTAGAATAGTGCTGATTATGTGTACAGATGTTTGATTTACCAAAAAGTGAAAGTAGAGAGACAATATCCTAGAGTAGTCCAGAAACATCTTCTAATTTTAGTGTGTAAATGGGATGACATTAATATGTAATTTTTCCTTAGACTACCAATGAATCTAATAAAAAATGACTCATTATGGGTTATTATTGATTTCCTAACAAAATATTTAAATTTATTCTGTATAAGATAAGATTTACCTATTGATATACTCACAAGGCTCTATATTAACGAACCTGTGAGACATCATTGTTCACCTCTTTAGATTATGTATGTTCATGATTCCCATTTTAAATCAAAATTATGGATGAAATTTGAAAAGGATGTTGATACTGAGCTATATTTAACCACTAAATACCATTCTCAAACTAAAAAAAGATATAATGATCTATTTAGTCATTGGAATACATGTTGAGGATATGCTAAGATCACATTCAATGTATGTGGGATCCATATTAACCTTTTATATACATTTCCTATATCAATATTTTCCATTCAAATATTCATATATAACCCTATAAAGTATTATATGGAAAGAGATGTTTTACTCTCACTTGTTTGGGTGAATTTGGTTGAAGGAAACTTATAGGACTATAACTTTTTGATGAGACAAGAAAATGAAAATTCTATTCAATCTAATATAATATAATCAAATGGTAATAAAAAGATTAATGTTAAAATCTCATTAGGGATTCTGAATTCCTCGTGGATGATTTGGTTTTCTAGAATGTATCCTTATAGAATGGTGCCACAAGGTTCGGTAGGAAGGGAAAGCAGAGCCTTAGGTACATCTCACCCATAAAAATTCCAGAAATGATTCTATTTGGGTCATATCATTTCTAAATGGCATCAATCCTCATTAGTTAATATGATGTGTACCTTATATCAATTTTTAAGAATTATATTCCAGACCCAATGCATGTTCTCACCCATAAAGAGATTGAATTGGAACCCATACATATCATACCTTATGTAAACCATCCATATTCTTGATAATATAGATAAATTATTGAGTAATGAAATTAATCTATTGGTGATCTTACTTTGGATAAATTATAAAATGGAGTAAGCAACATGGTAACTAAAGGATGCTATGAAGAAGAAATAATATCTTTTGTATAGAATAAAATATATTCGAAATTTTGAAGGTGAAATTTTTGTAGGTTGTTAGAATATAACACCCCAAAAAATTTATATTATATTCCATTTATAATAAAAATAATTTCTTCTAAATCTTATGGTCTGTGTATCAACTAGATTAAATGAAACACAATTCTATATTAAAATACTATTATTTAAAATTGACTGTTATAACCTAGCCATTAAGGACTCACAATTTTTTTTTAAATTATATGGTTTATACAATTATAAAATACTTTTTATAGTTATATAATTGATTAGAAAAAATATAATCATCATTTGAAATAAAAATACATTTTTTCTGAAAAAATGTATTTTTTTACAAAAGTGTTTTATTCACGCTTTACGCACACAATTAAAATTTTATATTTCCAATTTTTTTAAAAAATTAAAAAATAGATCTAATTATTTAAATCATGGTATCAAAATTATATTACAGTAAATAATTTTTTTTTCTTGAAAGAATCAGTTTTCAATGAATAATAAAAAATAGAAATTTTCATTAAAAACATCCATTTCTTTTAATGAATTTACAAACACTGTTTCATTTTAATATGGTTTTAAAAGTAAAATTATTTCAGTTACATGTTAATTTATCCAAATTACATCAATGTAATCAATTTTATATTGAGTTTTGATATAAGAACATTATAAACTTTTAAAGGATTTTCTATAAAAAAAACCAATGTTTTTCAACATGTCTACTAGTTTATCATTAAATTCAATTTTTTAAAAGATGCGAATTCAATTTTGAAAAAAGAATTAAATATTTTTTATATTAATAATTTAAATTTTATAATAATCTGGAATTGATTTTACACCTTTATTAATATTGAAAATATTGAAAATTAATTACCATAGTTAAGGTGAAAACCTATTTATCGGGGGATAAACAAGGAACATAAGTGTTATATATGACCATATACTATTGAAATTATTATCTTATGGACATATTCTAAACTTATCACGTATATGGATCTATATTGGCCCTTTTTAAATTGTTTTTGAATTTAAAAAACATGTTTACACTTTAATCTTTTTAAAAATTTCATCTGTGTCCTCTCCCCCACTTATAAAAGGCCACTCTCTCCCTTAACTTATTCAAACTGATAAATACTTTTATAGTTACCAAAACATAAAAAATCATACTCAAAAATAATTATCCTAATTTTGGATCCTATTTTATTCCTAAAAACCAACTTTATATTCCTTAAGAGGAGATCCATAGGAGGTTTCTCTAAAATAAATTAATCATCTTAAAGGAGCTCTATAATTTTCATTATTCATTTCCCATATTAAATTGTTTATTAAAATTATAAATTAATAACAAAATTATCTAATATATACTGATATTTTATTATGTTTATGGAATATAATTTATCCATCTCCTCCTTCAACCAATGGGAAATGAAATCATTGATCATGTGTGTGGCAGACTACCCCCTCGTGAGCACATATAACTTTTTCTCCATCAACAAATATCTTGTTTTTATAAAATTATGGATTTATTATATATATATATATAATATTAATGATATTATTATACTTATGTTATTATATATAACATATAACTTCTTACTTTCAGGTCGTTTAAAATATGAGAATGTCACTCATGTGTATGATCGACTATCGCCCAACGAAGCGATGTGATTGAATTTCCACTTATTCATCACAAGAGAGGTAATAAGGTTAAATTAAATGATTACAAGTGATATATATGAAATTATATTAATTATTAAGAATTAATATATAGACTTATTTCTTAACCTTTCACTCGTTGATGGAATGACATTGTCTCTTATACATACGTACAACCTATCATCTTAGTGTAGATATGTGATTAATTTTCCATGTAAAACATTTGAGAATGATTAAAAAATGTATAAATTTTTTTAATTTGATACTTATAACATTAATATAATTCTTTATAATATATATCTATATCGTATACACAATAAATGGAACTTTATGTCAAAACATGCATGAGAAAACCAGGAAATTAATACTCAAAATAAAGAAAATGATACAATATTATAAAAATTGGGTCATAAAATGTTATAAGAGGATCATATAGGATATTTTAAATATTAATATGGTTATTTTACATGTTAATGTCATTCTTCAAACAATTATACACAAGTTAAAAGAATTTTCATCCAAACAGATGTTTTATGTAAGGGATTTCATCCTAATTTTCGTTTCATTGAGCCATGTTTATTAATATTCACTTATTCACTTTTATGAGGTGTATATACTACCACATTAATGTATTTTCCATCAATACATATTCATTCATTATTTTATTAAACCCTCTATTTTCAAATAATTGACGTTCAGATCTCATTTCATGTATAATTTTGTGATTAATAACATTCTCTTGAGATAATCACTTTATTTTGATCATTTTTCTTTAAACATTACATTTATATTAAATGTCCATATTATTTATACCTTGTATTTTATTATTAACTAAAAAATATACAATTAATTATATATTTTTTTAGTTCGAATGTTTTTTGAATATAAGGGGAAATATTGATAAACATGTATTCTTTACAATATATAGATATATTATGATAAGACATATTATTCATTAATTAAATAGATTATTAGGTATATGAAGAATTATTTGGACCTTTATTTATGAGTGGGTCAACTAATATATATCTGATCTATTCATTATTAGTCTCATGAAGTGAATTAGTGAGTCAGAAATAAATTTGTTTTTACCCATTGTTTTAAACTATCGTGTGAAAGGTCTTGATAGAAGAGGTAAAATGATTCATGAGATCACGATGTCCAATAATTAAGAATTTTATTCATCGAGAATTTTTTTGTTATTATTATTATCCAAGATTTTTTCGCATTTATATAATCATGATATGAATTTCATTTTAGTTTTATAAATTAAAATTAATGTGTGTTCAGTTATTTACCTTTCTAAATTAAATTTTCAATATGTTATCATAATAGTCAAGTTATTGATTAAATGAATCGTGTGTTAAGTATTTGACATTTATATATCGATTATTCACTTTTTATTTATTATATATTCCCATATAAAAAGTATTTACTAAGAATTTGTGCCCACCCATATCATCCTTCATTTCCCCAGGATATAGAGATGAATTCAATGAATGTGTTAAATGATTCTTAATGATTTCCATTACTATGTTTTTTATTTTTTTCCCAATATAAAATGTGAATCATGTATAAATTTAGTTCTAAAAACAACAAAAATGTTCAATAAATTAGGATGTGACCCCTTGTATCTTATTCCAAGGTAATAAAGTAGACACTAGCTTTGGGTTACTATAGCCGTGGTTGTTAATAATATTTTAAGAAATGTTATTTCATATCACCCCTAAAAAACTTCATTTAATACCATATATGGATCATATAAATTATTTTATCTCTATGTCAATTGATAATCTCTTAATATTGAGTAAAAACTGAAATTTATGGTATATAAATTTTTATTGTGGAATCCAACAACAATTGGGTCAAAATGATCTACACATAATATTATATCATTGAAAAGGTTATTTTACTTTATGTTTATCTCCCTTTTCATTATTTTTCAAAGATAAATTATTAATAGATATATAATAAAATCATTAACCATGGAATGACTTCCTTCTTTGAGAGAAAATAATTCAATATCGAATTGTCTATGAAAAAAAAACCTTCTTACCAAAAATCCATAACCTGAATTTCTCTATTTCATATAATAAAAACAATATATTCTTATTTTTTTTAAATAATTCAATTGATATCTATTTAGTAACTTTAAATAATATTATATCACATATTTTTTTTCATATTTCATTATCAAATAATTATACCTACTAAAAAGTCACTATAATTACATATAATCTCAAAAGGAAACACATAGTATAGTGATATTATTATTATAGATAAAATTAACTCCTTTTTAAATTAATTAAAATCATTCAAAAATATTTTATCAAAACTAATATTAAAAAAATTCACCAAATGTTAACATAAGGGATTTACTCTATTTGAGGAAGAGGTTTTTTATTTTTCTATGAAATACCACATTACCAAAGAAACAACATGAATCCTTCTATTCAATTGGATGTGTAAATGTGTATATCACTTCCATTTTGACTATTTCCACTTAAATTCCTTCTTTTTAAAATTGTTTTCTCTAAACTAATTGATTGTCTCATAATAAAATGGTAATTATCTTAATTTAATACCAATATTATTTCTTAAATCCTATAAAACAACAAGAATATATTCTTAATGAATTATTCAATAATAATCCCACCATATATAAATCATTAACAAACATTTCAATTTTATTATCAATAATTTTTGAAAAATTGGAATCACGCACCTATAGAATTTGGTTAGAGCACCACACAACACTAAAAACATTCGATATTAAGTGAATTATCTATATGGCCATGAGAATGTGGTTTTCTCTAAGTTTACTAGATCAATTTTTACTCTTTATATCTTAAGAAACCCAAAAAATAAAATTTTCTAAAGATAGATAAGTCTTTAAATCATATTATTAATAAATGGTAGATCGATGCCGACTGTTCTTGTTATTGAATTATGTTTCCTATAAGAAATATACATATTTCATTCTATTATTATTATTATATAAATATACATATTACTTTCAATTTATAACAATTTAAATTCAACTATTAATTATAGTCATTTTAATGGGATTAACCAATAAACTGTTTGACAGTGTGTTTGTGATCCAAACATTCAAATAATTTATAATTTAATAGCTAAACACTTCCTTAATGCTGGAGTTAAATATTTTTTTCATTATACTATTGACTTGATCACATCTTCCATCATGATTTTTTGTATGAATATAGTTGGACTTATTCCCTTAACTTTATAAATTATCCAAGATAATATGGTTTTTGTTTCATTAAAACTTTTAATAATTTATCATCCAATTGAATCTATAATATAGATATAATAAAACCATTCATGGTGTTTTTTCCAAGGTAATTATTCAGTACTGTAAATGGTAAATGTCTACAATTTTAGTCAATTTGGGTACTGTGTAGAAGACTTCAACACTTTTTTATCTTAACCCAATTATTCCAGTAAGTGTTAATAAAATCCATTGAAAAAACCTTGAATAATTAATAATTTTCATTCAATCACCATAAATTGAAATTCAAGAAAGAGTTATGTGTCATCTTCTTGGAAAAACTTCATGTCCATTTGATCTGGAATTTGATTGTTAACATACATTTCGAAAATTTGAAGAGAAATATAATCATCCATTAGGTTTTGATATGTCACTATATAAAATTGATTAGGATTTTATTTTTATTTTACCAAATGTAATGTCATGTTATCTTATTGAACACTAATACTATCTCATCCAGTTTCTATGAATAGTCAACCATGTATCACTAGATCCTCATTGTTTGTCACCACTTAATATACTATAACTATGTAAGAAATTTAAGCTTTAAAATTCTCACCAATAATAACCAATAACACTCATGGGTTAAGTGACAGATATATATAAAAGTTATATATATACTTTTTTGGATTAATCAGTCTAATTTCAATATTATTATAAATTTTTAAGGGAATTTGGTTGATAGAGCCATCAAAATCTAAAAATAATATACTTTTTTCTCTCAATTTTATAGTTAATTTTGATGCTCCATAAACTCTTATCCTTTTATAGTATATTCCATTAGATCATGATAATAAATACCATTATCAATGGTAATGTGAAAAACTATTCAATAATCATTTCATTGTTTAATATGTTCATCAAAATAATTATCTAGAGGATTCGTTTCCAATACCTATACCAATAAAATTTTAAATATAATTTTCTAGAACATGTTTATAAATTTCATTAATTATTTATCCATTTCAACCCAACAACATAATTTTTGTTTTATTAAAGGGAAAAAGGATGAAAATCCCTATAGAGAGACAGTTAAGGGGGCCTAAAATAATTCAACCCAAGAGCATCAGCCCGAACAAAATATAAACCCTCATAGGGAAAGGAACCAAGACTAGAAAAAAATACAAGCCTATTCTTCAAAGACACTTTAGAAGCAAGAAAATCAGTAACAACATTACCATCACGCCAGGTTTGAAGAACGAACATCTGACTGTTCATAAGCTGCTTATACCTTCGAATGGAGTACTCGATAGACCATGGAATGGGACCTTGATCTGAAAGAGATTTATAAACTATCAATGAATCAGTTTTAACCTCCTTTATTGAAATATTCTTCAGATTGAAAAGAGGCAATAAACTGAGCATGGAGAGGGCCTCCACATGAAGAGAATCACCGTTGCTGAAGGAAGCTGAAAAAGCCGCCACAACATAGCCTTTATGATCCCTGATAACTCCACTCCCGCGCATTGAACCTATGAAACACAATCCATCTGTGTTCAGCTTGTTACCTAACACCAGAGGCTTCCACTTGACCCAACTCCCCTTAGAAGATAAGTCATTGCTGGTACAAGGAAGCTGGGGACGAAGGGCCATGATGGATGGTCCAATCGATGTATCCCTATACAACCTGTTAAAATCCAGCACTATTTTACAATTTATTGTTTTATTTATCATGCCTCCTCCCATGGATTTTAATGTGGTACTTAGAAACTTATCGTTATCCCTCATTATCATCTATTTTTTTTTAATTTAGCAACATTTATTTTAAGGTTGAAATTATTTTTAAGGTGATGTGAGATATTAATCTTTTCTTCAGTCCATCGAAGAAAAATTTTATTGTATACTTTATAAAATGTCTTCAATATTTTAATGATTGTTATACATATTTTTTTAAAATTTTATCTACAATAATATCAGTCCCTTATCAGTTTGTGTGGATAATGAAGCTTTCTTTCAATAATCTCCATTTTTACAATGATATAGTACAATAAATAATTTTATCCTTGAAATTAATATAGTACATATTATTTTAGGTTCCCTTTGTCCTTATACAGAAATTTATGAGTATTTATCCAACAATGATTTTATCTGGTAAAAAACGGTCCCATTTTCATCTATAATTACCAATGTAATCTATTTTCTCTTTTTCAGACAATGAATTCGATGCTGGCATGTCAAAACTCATTTGATAAATTTCACTATTTCAAGATAATTCACATAAACAACACTACTCCTTGTTTTCTTTAATTCATAACACTGCATTTTTAAACTAATTTTAAGGATCAGTAATCAACTAATTTACATCATTTATATCTATGAATTCATTTAGAATAAATATACTTCCCCTAATTACCTTTTTATGTAATCATGGATACCAAATTAAAAATATTTTTCAAATAATCAACTTTTTTATTATAATAATTCACCTTGTGGAATCAGTTGGTGTCTATCCCCTTAAATTTAATAATTCATTGAAAAATTATAAAAAAAATCTGTTAGAAGCTAATGATGTAGATATTTCTAATAATAATTTCTAAATATTTTATATGATTCATGAAAGTGTTCATGATCTTTTTATACAATTTTATTTATTTTAGCTATCAAATCCATTTTTTATTAGGTATGATAGAATCTTATAAAATAATAATTGTATATATACTCCAAATAACTAAATGAGATCTTTTTATTCAAAAATTGCATGTTCCTAAAATTCCACTTTATATAATATGGAACATATCAAACATATCTCTTCCAATTAACTCAATTTAACAAAACATATTTAATAATTAAAATTAAATATTATATAAAAGATAACTGAAACAACTTGGATTCCCAAACACACTTGGAACATGATAATATCCCCACTTTGGTGAAACTATTTTATTCTAAAATACAAAATCTATAAACCATGGAACTATAAACTCCTATTATAATATGTTGTTATTATTCTTTGATATATCTTATGGTTTTCTTACTAATATATAAATCAACAAATGATCAACCTTGGGTATCAAAGGAAGTAACTCTACCCCAAATGATCTCTTTTGTGTTTAAATCTAAAAATCCATTATATATATAAATAATTGAAATTAAATGATAATTTTTTGAAATATGTGTCTATAAGTGATGAATATAATAATATTTTAATGAAATAATTTATATATAATAAAAACTAAATTAAATTAAAAGGATTGTTTTTCTTTGAAAGTGTAACTAATGTTATTAAAGTATGAAGTTGTATAAAAACACACCTGAAACATATCAGGGTTATTGTTTCACATTTTATATGAAGTCACATTTCATTTACTCTATGGTAAAATATTAATTAATCATTAAATATTGTTATATTATATAAATATAAAGTTTCAATGGATTATTTATGTGTTATGTTAAATAAAATTTAAACTAATCTATGTGATAAGAAAATATTAAATTAATTTGTCTGAAATTTTATTTTGAATTGTATTCATAAAATAATGATGAAATTTTTGGGATTTTGGGTTAGTATTATTCAGTCACAAACTTATAACATGATTTATTGAAGCATAACTAACCAATAAACTAATACCAATTGTTTTATGTTGATACACTCTTAATCTACTTATGTATTAATGTCGGTCCCAATGACGATACCTGTAATATTCACATAGAAAATTATTTTGTGATTATCATATATTAGAAAATAATTTCTCCATATAGTTCATGGGATGGACTTACAAATTATTTTGTTTATTCTTATATAATAATGATACACTGTGTAGATAAACTATTAATTCTTAGAGATACAAAAAATAAATACCAGGAATTAAAATTTCAAAGAAACTCAGTAGGATCATCAAATTAATATCACATTATCTCTACTAAATTCTTACATGAGTAATGATATATTGTAAAATAGAAATGGAAATAGAAGATATAGAAATATTCTTTAATGGTGATATCTTAATTTACTTCTGTTCTATCTTCTTCAACTCTCATACCCTTAGTTAACTTTTTCTTTTATTCAGGGATGGATCCATGTTAATAACTTATTTCCCTAATCACCTCATTCGGGAATAATATTTTTAACTTTAACACCAATCTATTATCTTCATGTATTTCCCAAGCATTGGGTGCGATCATTTTCTGACACGTCTAAGAAAACACACTTTTCTTTTTCTGTCATTATTTATGATCAAATTACATGTGTACTTATTTATAAATTAATTAATTTAGCTGGATAGATTTTTATAAATATACCTTGTTTTCTTGGACTCATGCATATAAATACATTTTCTTATTTCCTTACCAAAATATTGTATTAAATTAAATCTACATTGATATTTTAAAATATTATTGGTCTATAAAACTCCTACATTATTATAATTTATATTTTGATCACACTACTATCATGATCAGTTCAAACATCCAGGGATAGTGTTTATGTTCAATTATAGGTTCTTTATTTTTGGTTTTTTATATAGTTATTTTTTCTAGTATTAAAAATTTCATTCTTGTTTTACAGACAAATTCAACAAGGAGGAGTAAATCCATATGATATTTTATCTTATGATGTTCAATGTAGTGTTAACAAATGTCTTCAACATGGGTGTAGGCTATTCAGGTAGTGTAATTATCTAATATATATGCATTGTGTTGTGGATAAGACATTGAATTGATTGGTCATGAGTAAAATGATAGAGGGTATCAAAATTTATAGGGTTTAAATTATGGTTCATTCGGATATCTCAAATAGTAGTGGGACAAGTAGAATAGTTGGGGCCTACAATAATGGAGTGTAGAACCACTTGTACATGTATAATGATTCGTAATACTGATGCATGAATAATTTATAAATTTCCAAACCTAATTATTGATTTAGATTGTAATATTAATATAACTTGATAGTTATATGGTTGGAAGTAATGTTCTCCTAGGTAATTTAGACTCAATTATAACAACCCCATCTTTTCATACATAGATTTTACTACAAATTTTTAAAAAAAATTATTACATTACAAAAATATACACATGAGTATCATAAAAGTATTGTTAATTTGGAAACATGGAAACATAAAAAACTTGTTCATAGGTGAAACAAATCATCTCCCACTATGTTCTCCATAACTATCACCTTTATTAGAAAATTAAACATAACAAATACCTTCATAATCTAGGGAAAAAACATAAGAAAGGGTTAGATAAAATGCATAATAATGGTAAACAATATCGATATGTAAACATAACATGAGAATAAGGGTATGAAAACATTATAATAACATTTGAAAATTATACCCTATATATAAAAGATTATAATTTTGGGTCAGGGCATAAAGAGTTGTAGTTCATAAGACATTAATCATTAGGGAATCAAAAAACAATATCCATGAGATTGGAAATGGATCATTCCTAAGAAAATCATAGGGGAAAGAGTACCTAAATGAAATTGATTCAGTCCCTCTTCCAATCCTATTTATTTCATGATATATCAATATGTATATAATTCATTAGAGGGAGATATAGTCTTCACCCACCACATAATGAAAATAATACAAATGTGTGCCAAAAGAAAATTAATGATTCATCATATCGGAACCAATGAAAAATAATAGGCTTTAGAAATTTTCATCATAATATATCTTATTTAAAATATATAGGTTTTATAATCCTTTTATCATTTCAAAAAAGAATAACCTGTTGAAAAAATGGATTTCAAAAGCATTTTGTAGTGGTATAATCCATAGAATAGAAAAAAATTCATAAACATATTTTAGTCATAAATATGAATCATCTAGAAAAAGAAAAAAGGATATCATTGAATCATTAACCTATTAAATATTATATAACATCAAATGATGTCATAATAGATAAAAAATAATTTTAAAATAAATATCTCTTGGAACGTTTCTTGAGGAGAATATAATTTATTTGATAATTATATATTTTAAAATTCAAAAATCATAAAATATAATAAAATTTCTTTTAATTTTAAATAAAAATGAAAAATTATAAATTTATATTCCAATAATATAATTTTCAAGACATTGGTAAATTCCATTCATTCCATACATATTAAAACAAATGTTACATTAACATTTTCGATAAAACCTAAAAGGGACATGTCTATAAAACGACATGGAGTTTCATTAAAAAAAATTGTACAAATAAAATAATGGGTAAATTATTTAATAAATATTTTTTATAAATTTAAAAATATTTTTTATGACTATTATAGAATACATGGTTTTCCATGAAAAAAGGGTTTATTGACCAAAGAGAGATATAACAATGATTTTTATTGAAAACATTATTTTGGTATCTTGAGTACATAAGGAGGGTAAAATGTAGAAAAACATTCAATATCATGAGATAATAATAATAGAATTAAATTAATGTGTTCTTTGAGATATGGATCATAATATTTCATAATCGAAGTCATAATAAAAAACAATCCTAATAAACAATGAGAATGTATCATAAAATCATTACCAATTTTGTAACTTTTGAATCATAAGTACATTTAATGATTAAAATTAAATGAAAAATTTTACCTAATTAAAAAAAGTATATTCATTATATAATATTTAATAGGGTTTGTATATATACCTCATTAAATAATATAAGAGTATAACACAACATGTGCCTCAAAGAAGGAAAATTGACATAAAAATCACATACCTTAAGTACCAACATCCTTTGTACACATAAAACACTATTGTATAATAAGTATAATTTTATTATAAATACATTAAATTACCATAATTATATATATCTTACCTCAAATTATTTACTTATGGCCTTTTATTACCCATTTTTTAACAATGGTAAAGTCACGTTTTGAGTAATAATTGCATTGTTTTTCCTGTATCTTTTGATTTTAATTTTTTCAACTATAAATTTATCATTGAAAAATAATATAAATATATTATATATTTCATATATATATATTAATATAAATCCATAAATAGTAGATATAGATAATTAAATACATTAATCAGGGAGATGGTAGGTCATACATACGCATGAATGTTGTTTCCATTTCCTAGATGGATGAAGTGAAGAAAAGATAAATAATATATTAACTGTAAAGTATCATATTTATTTCACATATATCACATATATTCATTAAATATTACCCTTATTACCTTTCATGTAAAAAGTTTGTGAATAATGTGTCACATGGATTGGTGAGGTGATAGACTTCTGTACACAAGGACGATGTTATCTTATTCATTATAGAATGGAAAGTAAGAAAGTTATAGGGAATGATATATTTATATAATTATATTTATTTTAAATATATCATATATATTTTATATTCATCATAATACACATACATGAGAGGTATTGATGGAAAACATGTGACGTTGGTTTGTGAGGTTGTAGTTCCTATTACACACGAGCAACATTATCCTTTCACATTTGAGAGAATATGAGATGGATGATGGTAATGAACATACAATAACAACATATAAGTATATTTAAGAAACTTATGTTATTAATTATCCATGTATTAATTATAATTTATGGATTTTGAGGATCAAATAAAATAAAAACCCCTTGATGAAGAATGTTACATCTTTTTTTGTAACCTTCTTGGGTTTTCCCTAGAAACATTCCTAAGATGTTTTTTGATCAAAATAAGAATACTATGAAAATTTTATGTAATTAATATAGTTATTTGGGTAGTTATTATATGATAAAAATGTCGTTCAATGTGTGAATAGGATAGGAGAGTGTGGCCTTTTATATTTGAGGTGATTGACACACTTGTAATTTTTAAAAAGGACATGGTATAACCATGTTTTTCTATTACCAAAAAGATACAAAAAGGACCATTATATAGAATATAAGATATAAGGTTAAACGTTTTCCATAAAATGGGTATTATAAACGTTTTGGATCATTTTTAGCCACTACCTTTTTAGTTTAATTCCCTTGTAAACCCATTTTTACCTTAACTGTGGTAAATAATTTTTACTATTTTTACAATTAATTATGCCAAAAAATTAAGTTGAACATATTATAAAATATAAGTTATGATTTTTTAAAATATTTAAATCATTTTATAAATTATCAATCACTTTACTGGAAACATTAAAATAATATTAATCCCACATTCTTAATGAGGAACTGGTTTTCCAAAGAGAAAATTTTCAAATAATTAAAAAAAATTATATAATAACATCATATAAAAATTATTCGTTTGAAAATAATTGTATTAGTACATATAAAATTAAGTAATTTACATTTAAATCCATTTTCAAACCAAAATGATCCCCATAACCTCTTTAAAAGAAAATGATGTTTTCAATAGAAACCAGTATTTTTCACCATTCGTTGAAAATTTAATTTTTTTAAAAACAAAAATATTCACCATAAGATTATTTTGATATTACAAATTAAAAAACTAATTTTATTTTTTCAAATTTTTAATACAAAATATTAAAGGATTATTTTTCAAAAATATAAATAAATAAAATTTGAGAAATTAGTATCCTCTAGACATATAAAGTCATTATCAAAAATTAAGAAATTTATTATCAGTATATTTTTATTATATATAACCATTATACATAATATTAAAAATTTAGATTTTACTATTCATTACTCATTTTTATCAATAAGGTAATAATAGTATTTTAAAATAATAATACTAATATTTTTTCATGATTCATTAAAACATTGGGTTCCATGTAAGGATGGATATCAAAGAAATTTAATTTATAAAAAAATGAAAATTCAAAAAAGATAAAGGGGTTACATTATACCCCACTTAAAATAAATTTATCCCTTTAAATTAATTTTTATTTGTACAAAATACATTTTATAATTCTTCCATATTACATACTCCGGTTCCCATGTAGATTCCTCAAAATTGTGGTTTCACCACAACACATTGACTAGGTGAGTGGTCTTTTTTCGTAAAGAATTATCTACATTATCCAAATCACCACTGGTTGTTTGTCATAATAAATATCATGGTCAATTGTTATGTATTGTGAGTTAATTACATATAAAGGATTAGTTATGTACTTCCCTTGGAGATATACATGGAACACATCATGGACATCAGAGATGTTTGGTGCAAGTGTTAACGGATATTCTACTGTCCCAGTATAATACAGATTTTTAGAGGGACTAAAATTACTAAGGATTAGTTTCCCTTTCTTTCTGAATCTCATATCCTTCTTCCCTAAAAAAATTATTTGAAACACCTTGTCACTAAATTTAGATTCTACATCACCCTAGTGATTATTATCACAACTTTTCTCTCCAATTATTGTTATCCTTATCTGTTGTTGAGGGGATCTAGAATTATCTAATGTTTATTTATGTATATCAAATCCCAATAAAATGATTTTTACTAAATCATTCTAACATTTTTGTAAAATCCTATTACCCACTTTTAGGTATTTGCCTTCTCTTTTCTTATTTTCCTCTTGAAATGTGTGTATCTTGGGACTCCAAAGTTAAGATAACATTTTTTGAGAAAAAATAACCTAAAGATCAAGGATATATGTTTTTCATAATTAATGGAATATAGGTATAGAAGAATAATGTATTTTTAGGGTGCTTCATAATTTCAGATAATTACCAAGGTGATTTGATTTTTTTGTAAAGAATTTACATTTTTTGCAGTCTGTAGGAGAAATAAACATTGTGTAATAAGAGTACATGACATGTAATATATGTTGGATAAACGATGTGAAACTAGTGTAGAGAATAAAGGTATTACATGTTTTATAAAGGTTACACACTATGTAATGTTATAATATTGGTTTTTTAATTAAAAATAGATGGATTTTTTGGAATATGTGATTCAAATGGATAACACAATGTGTAAAGGTATTACACACTATGTAAATGCCAAGAGAACAGATTTTAGGGCATCGTACAAATGATATTAAATTTAATTATTCTATATATCCCTCCCTTATCAATCTATATCTCTAATCTGCATATTTTAGGAGTATCTATTCTATCTATATTTATTTGTTCAACAATGGATCATAAGGGATGTTGTGTTGCATCTCTCCAATTAACAGATCCTTTCTGATTCTTTATTTCCTTTGATAATAGTGGAATATTTATATTACACTATTGGTTTTGATGAAATTTTTTCTTATCTCTTCTAGTTTCACTCTAGATATATTGTTTGATCTTGTTTAGAGGGTTGTTTTCTTGTCAGTTGTGGTGCTACAGGTGTGAATTTGGGAGGTATGTTTTATTTAATCTTTTATTCTTGTCAATTTTTTTATTGGATCAATTCTAAAATGTGAATATTGATTTTATGGCATCCATTTACATTTTATTATTTATTATTATTGGTGGACTCTTTATGGGTGTGTCTGACCATGAGTATTGAGATCGGTGGTTCCATCTCTATCTTGTGTTGGTGAACTACATTGATCTTATTATGATAAATTGGTTTATTAAATGTAATGGAATGATGTTACTAATTTTGAGTGTGTCTGTCGAACTGTGTTTCCCTAAATGAAGTTTTCACCTAGTTTTTGTATATTTAAAATGGTTTTCAAAGAATTTTTAAAATGTTTTTTTAAATCATCTTAAAATCATGGGTTTATTGAAATAATTTGATTAACTGCTTTAGAAAATATAGAACATGAGAATATTTGGGTACTTATGTGTAAGGTATAGTAAACGGTATCATCCAATGTCAGGGGTTTTCTCATAGGGATTTCCTATACTCACAAATCATGTTGTTCTAGGGACATGTTAGAAATGTTGGTGTGTTAACTCTCTAGGTTGTTCCTCTACTCTCTAATGTCAAGGAATATATCCAGTGGCTTGATGAGTATTCGAATTTCTATGTTAGGTAGTACTTACCTAGCTATCCGAACTGAGTGTAATCCCTGGAATGATGTTTCTTGTGCTTTCAAAATTGGATTTATTATATTTTTTTTATTCCAGGCATTTGATATGATATGTGATCCATACATTATTTATCATGATACATATAAAATGATATATGGATGTAAAATTATCTTAAACCGATTTACCTACTTTATTTGGAAATACAAAAAAGGGGGAAATTAAATGTTTTACATGTTTATGATATAAATTTTTTAATCTTTTATCATTTCTTGTTCTCTTTAAAGTGGATCAAGTTAGGACTATTGTTAAGAGACATGGTATCGAAGGCATTGGTGATACCCTACTGATCCATTTATCTCACACCCTATGTACCCCTTCAGTGTGGTGTAGACTTAGTTATGCCTTTCGATGTACAGATAGGCAGGGTGTCATAGTGAGGTAGTCAAGTTTTCTGTCAGTAGAGTTGGGTACCTGGTGGTGATACTGTGGAATTATGCCCATGATACCACATAGAGTTGTTGTTTTTCTTATTTTTTTTAGTGAATTGGGGTTGTACCTGCACTTGGATATTGTTTATACAATTCATTTACTTAGTCTCTACTATTTTTTTATTTATTAAATATATTCATCTCTTCAAATATTTTTCATATTGTATGAAAGTTCCATGTTGTTACTTCTAGTTGGGTGAATTCATTCCCTCTAGTTGTAGACTATTTCTCGGGTGCTAGTCACCATCCCATGGGAATCAGAAACGACCTTCGTGTATGTAGAGGATTAGGTTAGGTACCAGTTTGATGTGGTATTAATGATGGTTCATTACAATTTGGTATAAATGGTGGGTTTTCCTCAAGATTCCATTTCATTAGATTTTTGGTAGACTAGAGATAGGATTTTCAGTACTTCAAAGGTATTTAGATGTGTGTACTGATCTAGATTTTTTCAAGATAAGACTCAAGTTACAGAGGGATGTTGGGATGTGTGTCTATTATTGTTGAGTTCCTGATTTTTATCATAGTTTACGATTATGGTATTTCAGGTGGAAATTTTATTTTATTTTTGTCTGGATGTTTCTATTTTTTTGTTCAATAGTATGCCTCTGAGGCCTATTCTATATGTTCCGTGTGTGGGTGAAACTGATCCTCTTCAATGGAATACTATAATGGATTAAAAATAATAGAGGTTGTCTAGTATAATGTTTTTTTTTCAACCACAATGTACCATATGTTCATAACATAATGGTTGAGGTACATCTAGGAGATTTAGGATAAAATGATCGATTAGAGGGGAACTTGTGTAAGATTCCCCCATCCCTTAAAGGTACAATTGAACCTCAAGATTAAGAGGACTAGATTGACATGTTAAATCATATTTTCAACTTCTGAGATACACCTATGTTTATCAAGGTAATATGTGCAACATTTAGACATGAAGATCTAAGATAGAGTTAGTTGGGATTTCAAGGTATAGGTTGATAGGTACATGGGAATATACTGGAAGGGTTTTAATACTCTCCTTTTCCTATATATAGTTTATATTCGTTGATTATGGAGATGTATTTTTAGTTCCTAATATTTTAGTGTGAAGAACTTTCTAGGTTGGTGTAAACCAATTACTTTGCGGATCAATTTTGGTTTTCACCATAGGTTGTAAAGAATGACCAGGTGAAATCTCATAAGTACCTATAGGGTTTGATATCAAGTATCATATCATATATATTTTGTTAAATTCCTTGAACTTTGTGGAGACAGTGGGTAGATATATGATTGAATAAATGAATACGAGGGGTAAGGTTGGATATTATACCACTTCTCTTCCACCTAGTGGTAGTTTCAGTGGCATTATAGGGAAGAATAAGAAGTTAAAAGATCATTGTAGGAGCGGTGGAGGTGGTTCTCAACAACATGCCTCTTAGAAACCTCTATCTACATATAGTGGTGTTCCCCAAACTTCTTACTAGTGTGTAAAGGTTGGACACACAATGGATTCTTCTCCTTCACTTCCAAATATGCGTAATAGTTTTAAAAATTATTTTATCTGCAATGTTTCTATCTGGATCTGTATACATCATGATATAGTTAGGGATAATCAGTTCCAAAGACTACAACATCATAGTCATATGTTTCAAAGAATATAGGACTTTATCCATAAGCCTTAGTAGTGAGGAACCTTCACATAGTAGATGAGTTTTCAATGGAGGTAGATATCAGTATAGCAATAGTGAAAGATACAAGATTTATTTTACCTTAGTGGTGATTAATTTAATTGATATTGGTTCTTCCCACTCATTCTTATCTTACTTCTTTTTTTATATGTGTAACCATATAGTAGAACAAATTTTATTTTTATGGGGTTATAAAAAACTCTTTAGAAGAGATATGATCAGGGGTTTTGGTGTCATTCTTATGCACTGTCGATAGCGGATGAAGAGTTAGTCTAAAATTTTCTTATTCTCGTTATAGATTAATTTGATGTCATCATCAATATGGACTGTATAGTTTCTCATCATGCTATGTATTATTATTATCATTAGCATGTCACATTAATTTTTTTCCATGGGAGCTCATGGGTGATTTAGGGAGAGCGGGATCCGAGGTCTGGTTGTGTAGGACCCATCCACCCAAACATTTTGAGTTAGTTGTCTATTTTATTAGATTATTACAATAATGTTTCTTCATTATTTGATCTTCTCTCTATTTTTTGGGACTTTCAAAATTTGTTCCAAGATAGTTTCTATAGGATTCCTCTAGATATGGAGGTAGCTATTATGATTAATCTAGTTTTAAGGAGGAAGACGATATCAATACCTTCTTATCTAATGGAATAATTATGGATGAAAGAGATCAATATTCATTTGGATGATCAGGTGGTGAAGAGATTTTTATCCTAGGGTTTCCCCATGGGTAGATCTATTTCCCTTTTCCAAGAAGAATGATTCTTCACTCTAATTTTTTGTGGACTATTTGATGTTGAACCAGATAATAGTTAATAAAAAATTTCATTTTCCCATGATGATTAATTGTTTGATAAGTTTAAGGTAGGAAATTGGTTCTCCATGATTGATCTTCGATTGTGTAATCATCATCTCATTGTCCAGGATACTAATATACCAAAGATATCTTTTAGGAGATGGTATGACCATTATGAATATCTTGTGATGCTGTTTGGTCTAAGTAAAGCCCTGAAAATTTCCTTGTATTTTATAAATCACACATTCCATCATTATATCGAAACATGTGTGGTAGTTTTCTGGGATCATATTTTGGTTTATGAAACATTCGAGTAGTAACACGAGCACCATCAGATTTTGGGTTTGGAAATCCTAAGAAGTCACCCTTTGTGTGGGAAGATTTTGAAATGAAACTAATAGATTTATTAAGTGAATTTCTTATGGTGTGTGATGTTTGGACATGGATTATCAGTTGATCCTGAGAAAGTTATGGCACTCTTGTCATGGGAAGATCCATATAATGTCTTTGAAATTTGGATCCTTCTTGGATGTTTCAGATACTATCAATAGTTCATCAAGGATTTCTCAAATCTGACATCACCTTTGACTACTATTACTAGTAAAGGGGTAAAATTTAGAAGGGATTATATGTTTTGGGTGTCTTTTGATGAGGAGAAATGATTGTGAAATCACATCCTATTTTGATCTTAGATGGTCCCGGTAAGGGGTTTGTTGTTTCATATTATGAATTTAGTGTTATCATGGGTGGTGTACTCATGTAGGATAATCATGTGGTGATTTATTGTTCTCATTAGATTATAATTCTTGAAAATAATTACCCCACTCAAGATTTATAGCTTGTAATAGTTCTATATTTACTAAAGTGTTGGTGGAATTATTTCTTTACGAAAAGATTTGCTGTCTTTTTTGACCACAAGAGTTTGAGCTATTTATTTTCCTAGATGAATTGAATATTATATAGATATGATGGGTGGAATACCTATAGATTTTTGGATTTGATATTCCATATACCCCAAGCATGAGTAACTTCATTGTAGATGCACTTAATAAGAAAATTTCATCACAATCTATTTTGTTATAAAAGGATGACTGGGACCTAATGGGGATTTTTTCTCAGTTGAATATAGATTCCCAAGAGGATGTTTCAGAAATGGTTCTGACTAGTGATTAGTTATTATATTCTCATTATGAGACTATTATACAAATTCAAAAGTAGGATTTCAAGTTTATAGGAATTCTTAAAACCCGTATTTTGATGGGAGACCATTTTTGGTTGTCCTCTCTCTTCAAATAGTATTCAAAATTATGGGAATATGTTTTTCATACGAACATCTACAAGCAGATCATTTTTGATTTATTTTCATAATTATCTATGGTTCATTCATTTAGGCACTGTAGAGATGTATGATGATGTGGTAAGGTGATTCTGGTGGCTAGGTATAGATCATGGCATTACTTATTCCAGTTTCAGTTTTCAAATGGGATGTGGATTTCAGGGAATATATTTTTGGATTACCATAGACTCCTTGAGGAATTAATTCTATCCAGGTGGTGATTGATCGATTGACAAAGTCATCTCTCTTTATTCATATCAAATACACTACAAAGGTTCAAGGTCTTGGTAAGCTATATATATTGGAAATTGGGAGGTTACAAGGGTTTCTTAATTCCATTATTTTATTTTAGGATCATAGGATTACTTTGAGGTGGTCTATGATTGTCTAAGTTGTGATAGGGACTCGGGTTAGGTTGATCATAGATTATCATCCATAGAGAGATATTCAAACAGAGCATGTTATAATGATTTTGGAGGATATGTTATATGCATATTCCATAGATTATGGTTGATATTGAGATATCCATCTAGGACTGGTTGTGTTTTTTATAACAGTAATAAAAAATTATTATTTATAACAGACCATTTTGAGTCATTGTGTGGATGCCCATGTAGATCATGTCTTTTTTGGATAGTGGTAAGAGAATCTTCTTTTGTGGGACCTAGTTTTGTTCAAGAGACATATGTGAGGATTCAAGAGATAAATTATAGTTTGATTATATATCAGAGGTGATAAAAATTTTATTTTGGTTAGAGGAGTCATCCTTTGGAGTTTTCCATAGCTGACTATGTTTTATTGAGTGTTTCTCCTTGGTTAGGACACCAATGTCATAGAAAAAATGTAAAGATGGTTGTAAGATATGTTGGACTATTAGATGAAATTAATGGGAATGGATGAGTGGAATAATAGTTTTTGTTATTGGCCAAGTTGATAATAATTCATGATTTTTTTCGTGTAAAGAAGATCAGGAAAAACCATCATGATGCCTCTTATGTTTTGAGTTGGGATGAGATTAAGTTAGAGTTATATTTCTCTCTTTTTCAGAATACAGTTGAGATCATTTACTCTTAAGTGAATTTCATTCATGGGAAGTTTATTCCAATGGTCATAGTGTTATAGAATCATAGATCATGTTATCTTAAGACTTGGTAGCACAGGTCATTGATGATGAAGTAGTGTCCTTTCATATTTACGGGAAATAATTATTCCATGTGACTTCTTAAGGATGGAAAGTATTATCGTGGGGAGTTTGTAACATTTCATTACCCACGTTCAGGTAACATCCTCATATTTTATTATTTTCCTCTTAAAATAGGTGTTTCTCAGGACTCCTGAGGATAGAAGAATCTTGATGAGAAAAGTTACATATAGTTTGGCTATGTATGTTTTTTTAATTTAATGGATTCTGGTTATAATCATGCAATGTATTTTTGGGGTTCTTCCCATGTTCAGAGAGTGCCTAAGGTGGTTTGAGTTTTTTAATGAATATTTTGCTTTCCTTAGTCTAAAAGAGAAATAAGAATCATGTAATGTTATTACATGATGATTAAGTTCTATATAGATGATTTCATGAAATAGGTACACAACATTAAAGGACTATATATCGTGAAAAGGTTACACAACATATAATGTTAAAATATTGGTTTTTAATTAAAAATAGATGGGTTTTTCAGTGTATGTGATCCTCATGGATTGCCCGACATGTAAGGAGATTATATTTCATGTAAATGTCACAAGAATAGATTTCAGGGTTACACCAAAATGTCATGTTATTTCATTCTTCGATATTTTCCTATAATATTGACCCTTATTTCATTCCATGAAATTTTTAAGGCCTCTGTTTTATATAGATTGATTAGTTCATCTGTGGATCACCAAGGAAGTTGTATTGAATCTCTCTAAGTAAGAGATCATTTTTTCCTTGTGATTTCCTTCGATCATAGGGGCATCATTGCATTATTATATTTTTTATATGTGGTGATGTTTCTTCTTGTTTATCTCTAAATCTATTATGTGATATTGTTTTTGGGGTTATTTCCTTATTGGTTATCATGTGTTGGGTGTGAGTTCATGAGGTATGAGTTTCTTCCACTTCTTTGATAAACCATTTTGTTAAATTATTTCGATTAAAATATGTGTAGATTGATTATAGGACCTCCTTTTTCATTTTTGAATTATTCTAGTTAGTGGGTCCTTTTTGGGTATGTGTGACCCTCAATTTTGAGGTAGGTGGTTCTATCATGAGAAAAAGTTTCTGAATTGTATTTCTTATATTTTTATTAGTTGTTTTATTAATTTAAATGGCTTGATATGACTGATTTCTTCATGTGTCGAGAACAAATTTTCTAAAAAAATATTTTACCCATAGTTTTAGTAAATGTAAAATTTATTTCAAATAACTGTGAATGTATTTTCTGCAAAGTGTTTTAAAATCATGTTTTGGTGAAAATTGTTTGATGAAGTCGTATAAAAAATGAATCACATGGGAAAAATTTAGTACTTTTGACTATGGTATAGTAATAGGACTCATCCATTTTAGCTGGTTTTCTCGTGGATTTTTACTCTACCCCCAAAATACTATTGTTATGGGTTCTTATAAGACTTTATTGGGGGTTAACTTGCTGGGGTGTTCCTATACACTCTAGACTCAATGCATATGTCTAGTGGATTAATGTGCATGTGGTTTTCTATTTTAGGAATGAGTTTCCTAGCTATCCTGGACGTGTGTGATCTCTCACATGATGTTACCTATGATTTTTCTTTTAGCTTGTATTGTTTTGTAGTAATATTATGGATTTGATATGAAATGTGATATAAGATTTGTTTTTAAGTGATATATCATCTATGATATATGGATATCAAATTATTTGAAATTGATTCACCTAATTTATTTTTAAAAGTGAAAAGGAGGGAAATTAAATTTTTCTTCATTGCTTTTGATATAAAAACTATTAAACTATTATCATGCTTTATTTTCATTAAATTTTATAATAAATGGATTATTAATAAAAGACATAGTATGGAACACCTAGGAGATACCCAATGAATTATTTTGCCTCTAACCATATATACCAATTTTCCAGTGTGTATACCTTATTATTTCATTTGATGTAGAGTAAGTACAGGAAAAATAGTGAGGCAATGAGGTTTTATGTTAGGTGAGTTGGGTAGATGATAGTGATATTGAATGATTATTCCCAAAAAATCACCTGTATTAGTTATATTTCCTATTTTGAGATTTATTTTTGGTTGGTCCTATATATGGTGATTGTTTTAACTCTTGAGTTGTTTGACTTCCTTTATTTTTTCGTTATGCAATATATTCATATCTTTCACTACTATTTCTATTCTATATATATTCAATGTTGTTACTTCAGGTTAGGAAAAATCATTCCCTATTGATGTTGTTGGATTCATGAGTGCTACTATCCAACCCATGGGGATTGAGAGCACCCTTTAGGTATGTGGAATATGGGTTCAATTTTCATTTCAGAATGTATTCGGGTCATTTCAGTACAACCTTAGAGATCTACACTTATTTCTATATAGGGATTTATAAGGAGCCATCTAAATACTGCTATAAAAGATATTGATGTATGAAATTTTACTAGAGGAATCTCTAAATCCCAACGACCTTTAGAATACATAGAATAATATCTCAATATATTTTATAGGTATTGAATTATTCTCTCATATTGTCAACCTATATAATGATGATACACAAGTCTTAAACTTTACATTTTATCAACTTCTTCCTGAAGACATTACTTTAACTTCATGATAAACCTCATATCATGATCATACCCAATGGAATCTGTAACTCTATGAAACCTTACCACTTCTTTAATTTATATCCTAGAAAGATGATCTAAAGATAAATCTTATGTAATAGAGATTATGTGTGATGATTTTTTATGGTTATTGACTAAAATTGATATACAATTATGCACTTTATATGTTATGAGGATTCTGAAAACCAAATCCATGTTGATGTTTTATCATTTCCATTCTGTTATGGTTAATGCATGTGACATCCCAATATAATTTTTTATCTCATCATTAACTTTCTTATATAGATATCATTGAGATAAAAACTATTAAATATATCTTTTCATTCCATCCAATAAAAATACACTATCAAATCATTAAACATATCCATTATACATACGTTAATATAGAATGAATATCTATGAGATTACTCTAACAACTCCATAAAATATGGATTGGCTGAAACAGATACATGGTTCATGATGTTTATCATTTCAGCATGATCATAGTTAAAATTTGAAACATTTATTACCTTATTTTATATCTATGAATCTTCCTTTTTTAATAAATTTTATTTACTTTGATATAGGGATTAAATTTTAATTAACCAAGATATGATTTCTCCCCTGTCTTCCAGATTTCATAATCCATCCTTTGAAAATCAAAAAATATTGGATCTTTTTTATCCCCACAATTGATAAGATATCATCATATTTTTTACTCAATTCATCTACAACCTTGTTCTCTTTCCTAGGTTGGTAATGTATTAAGAAGTAATAATCATTAATCAACTCTAACCATCTTCCCTTGAACAAATTAAAATCCATATGTATGAATATATACTTTAAACTTTTGTTATTGGAATATATTCCACACTTTTCTCCATAAATATAAATCTACCATATCTTTAATGAAAAGATTACTATGGATAACTCTAAATCATGAGTTGGTTAATTATTATCATGAACCTTCAATTTTCATATATAATATGATATAACCATTTCATTTTTCAAGATAACATATCTTAATCCATTATTAGATGAATCATATAGATCAAAACCCCCTATTTCTCTCTAGCATAATGTAACCATTGTTTCATTAAATAATCATCTCTTAAAATCCATATACATTTCTTCACATTAATAAATCCAAATGAACTTTTCTCCCTTTCATGTTAACATGGTGAGTGGATTATATATTCATGAGAATGTTTCAAAAAACCGTGAATAATATCAATCCAAACAAACGAAAATTGAAATATTAGTAATTATAATTGGTATGGTAACTTGTTTAATATCCTAAACATTGATGGATTCACATATATAATCTCTTTTAAGATTATATGCCCCAAAAATATAAAAAAAAATCAACTAAAATTTATAATATGTAAATTTTTCGATTACAAATACCTTTTCTTAGGGTTTTCAGAGAAATACTCAATTTCTAATCATATTCTTCCTTTATCTATGAATTTATAATAATATAATATAAAAATTCTACCACAAACTAATTAAAGTAATCTATAAAGACTTTATTCATTAAATCCTTGGGGACATAAGAGGTGTCTGTATGACAGAATGACCTCATTATATATTAAAACTTTTCATACCTTGTAAAAAAAATTTCTTTGGTATATCCTCATTATTAACACTCAATTGATGATATCCTAAAAAATTAAATCTTATAAAATATTTATCACCACAATGATGATCAAACAAGTCATCAATACAGTTTATAGGATACTTGTTCTTTATTGTGATATTTTTCAACTCCAGATAATCAATGAAAATTTACATCGGTCAATCGTTATTTTTGAAAAGGTGAATAAATGAAGCTTAAGGTAAAACAATTGTATAAATGAATCTCTTGTCAGAATTCTATAATAGTTTCATTTTTAATTCTTAATACTTAATTCGCTAGGATTCTTAGAAATATGTGTGGCACCAAGTATGAGTTATATTGAAGAATCAACATTACATTTTGGTGTAAGACTTAGAAACTCTTCAAGAAACACATAAAAAATATACCACACTAATTTAATATCAATGATGTTGAGTTTCTCCCCAAACATCTAATATAAATTCCCATTTTGAGTCAAAATCATGACCCATAGAAACTATTTTATTTTCATTATATGTTTATATTAATCATTAAACTGATATATTACCATAGGATGGTTTAGAATATCAATGGTGAATTCGCTTATTTTAAAATTGATGTGGGATTTATATATATAAAGTCAATAGAATCCTAAGGTAACATGAAATTTAACCATAGTAATATTGATAAGATTTGAAGGATTTGAATTCCCAAAAACAATATTCAGAGAGGAATCATATACTTGAGATGAGATCATCGTACTATTAGGGGTTTTCACTGCTATTTCCGTATCAAATAATTTTGGTGGAATCTTGATCCCCATAAAAAATTTTTTATACATGAATGAATGGGTAGATCTATATTCAAGTAATATATTAAAATTTATATATTGGATGGTTAGTATACCTTTTACCGTACTTTTTTCAAACCCCTGGTCAGAAATAGTGATCATATATATTTCCCCATATCCTTCAGATTAAGATGTTTCTAAAATCATTCATCGTCAATAATCATCACATTTGGGAACTGGTTAGAATAGTTCCAATAAAAATTTCATTTGAAACACAAGATTGTGGGAAGATAAATCTATAGATCTTTCTCTATATTGACATCATTAGATAAATTATCTTCAGTGGTCGATTTCTGGATAACCGTCATTCCCACAATAAATTCATAAACTTGTCCCCTAAATATAATTTACTCCACTTTTTTTACAAACTCTATGAATAAAAGAAATATAATCTTCTTCTTCCAATGGTTTTTATATTTTACTGTTACATACATAATTTTCTTCCTATCAAAATCATGATATTATATGTAACTAAAACCTCCATTATCACCTTGAATGAACATTGGAAATTGTTTTCATAGATAATATAATATCTTATGGATAAAAACATTTGGATACATGTTTATAATCAATTGAATAATTTATCAACCTTACTATTAGTTTGGATGATGATACCAAAAGTTTACCTCACATGTCTTGTAAAACATTCATCAAAAATACTAACAGATTCAAAATAGTTTTTCTGCAGCTCATGGCAATCATTTTCTATACTCATACAAACAAAAAAGGAAATAATTATTTAAAAATAAGTTCTTTAACTCATCCCAATCCTTGGAGTAAATTTTATTATGTTTCCTTTTATTCTTGGTAAGAGTATACCATTGATCCACTTCACCTTCCATGTGGTAGAATAACAAAATGATTTTCTCATGATCTGAACACTTTAGGATGAAAAATATATCTTTAGTGGTGATAATCCATTTATCAGAAACTATTAGATAAAAGTGCCACTAAAAATAACATGGATGTTTCCTCATGAATAATTTAATATAATTTTTCTCTCCTAAATCAATTTAAATTCTAGCATTATTCCTAGCTTGAGAAAGTTGTGTGAGAAGAGAAATGAGCTTTTATATTCCTAATATCACAAAACTATACTAATAATAAGCAAAATAATTCCATTTAACATCACATTTAGAATTAACATAATTTATTCAGGTTCCAACCATCAACTGAAACAAAACAAATCATAGTGCGAGCAACACTAAGCAAAATGGAGAAACAATTTGTCGTGAAAAATAAATTAATATATCTAAATCAAGATAGTTTCTTTTAAATATATGATATCTAATGTTTAATGTAGATTATCCATGATCATCTAATATTCAAATAATTCATGATTTTTTATAAAGAGAATCTTATTTTAGTAATGCATATCCCCTAGGAATGTCAAACCAGGAGCATAGTAAAGCCCATTGTTGTGTACTATATAACACTCATGTCAAGACTAATGCATCTATTTTGGATTATTATCCCTAGGTACACCTGTTCTATAACCACATCTACTTGTAATATCCATATAGGTATGTATTTCTATTTAAATCACTTAATATCTTCCTTAAAAAACATTAGCATGTTACCATATACTTAGGCTGATCCTAAGGGTTATCACAAAATTGTTTCTCATCATATTTTCCAAAGGATCGTTAATCCTATCATATGATGCCAATTAAAAGTAACCAAATTTTTTATAAAATGATATTACATAATTTTTTAATAAATATTATTTACATTACACTAGCACAAACATGAGGATTGTAAAATTATTATTCCTTTGTAAACATATAAGAATGAACAACTGGTTCATATGTGAACTACATCATCTCCACTATGATATTCATGACTCTCACCCTTCATAAGAAAATCATAAATAATAAATTTCCTCATAACCTAGGGAAATTAAACATACTAAATTGTGAGATCATGATCTCATTATGGGTAAACAAGGGAGATACGTAAAGACAACATGAGTATAAGGGAATGAGATCATGATTACAACATTTAAAAATCATCCCTGGCATATCAAAGATCAAAATCATTGGTAATGGAATAAATATTTTTATCTAATATGAAATTAATAAAAGGGAGTAAAATAACATGAACCATGAGAGCATAAAAATGAAATAAGACATGGAATTTCAGCATACATATAATCATAGAAAACTATTTCTTTAGTATTTAGTGCTAATTTTCATGACTATCATAGTGGACTGGGTTCACTCTATAACCATCATAGTAGTCAAGGATTACTACCAAGGATATAAGAGTGGATAGATTAACTTACTGATCTCAGTTCACTCCCCATTACATTCTGGTTTACCTCATGCAATATAAATTTTTACACAATGCATTACAGGTTGATATTTTTATCTACTCATCACATAATTTAAATCTTACTCATGTGTTCTACAAGATCACAAAATATTCATCATGTCATAACCAATGAAAATAAATGGGTTTCGTAAAAATTAATTACAACATTACATATTCAAACAATTTTTTTTAATAATTATTTCATCATTTTATCAAAGTACAACCTGTGGAAAAATATGTGTCTTTTATAAGCTTTTTATAGTGGCATAACATGTGGAAGATAAATGAGTTTCATTAATATATTATCATCATAATTATAAATTATTCGTATAATGAAATATATTTTATTTGTGGATCATATACTCAGTAATTATTAAGTTACATCAATGTATTTCATCTTATATGGAAAATGATTTTGAAAGAAAAATCACATGGAATTTTTCATGGGGAAAATATCATTTATTTGAAAATTAAATTTTCATAAAATATTATGGAATTAATTTTATTTGAAAAAAACATGAAAATTTATGATGTAATATTTAACTAAAATAATGGTCATGATATTGAAAAATTGTGTTCTTTCATACATGTTAAAAAAATATTTATTTCAAATTTTCAGTAAACTCTAGATGAACCTTGATTGGAAAATGATATAGAGATTTGTTTCAAAATATTTTGTAAAAATTCAAATATAGGTAAAAATTTATTTAATGAATCATTTTTATAATATTAAATTTATTTCTGAAAACCATTATAGAAAACATGGTTTATGAATAAAAAGGTGGTTTTGACCAAAGAGATAAATAAAGATGATTTTTATTAAAATCTTTTTTTGTATCTTAAGTACATAAAGAGAGTGAAATTAAGGGAAAATATTTATTCACATCATATAACCATAATTAATAAAAATTAATGATTTTCTTGAGAGATAGATCATAATATTGTATCATTATAATAAAAATCATAAATAGTTCTAATAAATGATGAGATATTAACATAAAATCATTGTTAATTTTGTATCTTTTGAATAATTTGTACCATTAAAAATTAATAACAAATGAAACAATAAATATCATGAAAATAATTATATTCTTGATATAACATAACAATGTTTTTATGTAAACACCTCATAAAATAATAGAGGTTCATAACAAAAATTTGTCTCAAATAGGGTAAATTGAAACCAGAATCACTTTCCATAAATCTCAAATTAAATATGCACATGTTCAAACTTCATATATAATATATATTTTTTATTATACATATATTATATAACTATACATAAATATATCATAACAAGTATTATTTACTTATGACATTTTATAACTTATTTATTAAAAATTCCTTGTTAAAGTCACGTTTAAGGAAAGAATTTATTTTCTCCATCTACATTTTGATATGTTAATTTTTGGTCCAATTACTTTAATCCCTATTTAAAAATATATATATTTATAAAAATTATATATATACCATATATATTAATATATATTTATAGTAATATTTAAGTGTTAAATATAGAAAAGGAAATACATTTTTTAGGGATACAATAGGTCGTACGTATGTGTGATCTTTGTTTCCATTTCCTCACATGATGAAGAGAAAGAAAAGTAAATAATATATTAACACTAAATAACCATATATATTTAAAATATATCACATATATTTATTAAATTTATCAAGTATTTTTTCTAAGTAAAATATAGGTGAAAATTGATCACATCGCTTCGTGAAGTTGTAGTTTTCCATACAAAGGAACAACATTATCATATTCTATTTGGAATGGAATGTAAAAAATATTATAGTGTATAATATATTTAAATAACTATATTTATATTAAAAATATCATATTAATACATCATATCCATTATATTACCATATCATGAGAGGTTTTTTTCAAAGATGTGACACACCGGTTCGTGTGGCTATAGTCTTCCATACACACGAGTGGTGTTATTATTTCACATTTAAATGTAATTGGAGATGGATATACCTCATGAACATAAAAAAATTATTATATTTAAGATATGTTTTTTATTATATCATCATGTTTTAATAATAATCATAGGAGGTGGATGAATAAAAATAAAATAAAAAACACATGTTAAAGGGTATTACATCTTCTATTGGTAACCTCCTTTGGTTTGTACCATAGAACATCCTATGATAGATTTATGATAAAATTAATGCATTTAGCATGATATATGGGAATTACAAAAGTGGTTTAGGCCGAGATTTAATAATCCAATGGTCTATGATGGTGTGAAGTAGAGAGGATTGGGGGAAAGATTTTATAAGTTAGGTGAGTGATACACATGTAATTTATGAAAATAAAATGGTGTACTAATGTCTATATCATGAAAAAATTGTATATATTATAGTTTATTTGATCAAAAAATTTCCTTCCATATGATTTGGGAATATTTTCAGACATTTTTAAGACTTATCGTTTTTGTTTGACCCCCCGGTCAAACAATTTTTTCCTTAATCATTGTATAAAAATTACTTTTTTATTATTATATATGGTAAAAAATTAAGTTGAAATTATTAGATAGTAAATATTTTTCTTATTCAAAATATGGACTACATTTTATAATTTCAATTAACATAATATGAAAATTTTAATTTAAAATTATACATGTTGTTGTGATAATAAAGATATTTTCCTAAGAGAATGTGTTCAACAGATTGATGCATTTTTATATAAATAAATCAATATTAATATTATTAAAATAATATAAATTGGATTAATTGATATATTTTTAAAATAATTTCACTTTTAAACCCATTTTATAAAAAAATTATCCTTATAAATTCATTAAATGAAATGTCAATTTTTTATAAAAACTAGTATTCTTAATTATTCATTAAAAAATTAATAATTTCTGGAAAATTTTAAAAAAACATCCAAGGGTAATTTTTTTATGATTATTAAAAAAATTAATCTTATTTTTAAAAATTCATTTTTTCAATGATTCGGAAATTTATTTTATTATTGTTCACAAATATAAAATAACATTTGTTTGAGAAAATATTATTTTCAAAACATATAAAAACATTACTAAAAATTAATTAATTTTTATCAATAAATTATCCTTATATATCACCATCATACCAAATATTTAAAAAATATTATTAATATTCTATCCCAAAATTTTAATGGATGGTTAACAATTGTTATCTTTAAATAATAATATTGATAGATTGTTGTGGTTTGTTAAAACCTGGTGTTGCGTATAACAGAAGATGTAAAATAAAATTAATTTCGTTGAAAAAAAATTCCAAAAAAAATTTAGTGTTACAATAGTAATATGAATCTTCTAAAACATATTTTTTAACTGATTTTAATTATGGTATATAGTCGTGAATTCATCTATTGATTTTTATATAGTGTGTGTTTTATGATTGTGTCTTGCTGCAGTGAGTATAGTTCTTTGAATTCTTGTCTACTGGTAAATTAAATTCATGGGAAAACTTTTATTTGGGTGTTTCTAGATATTTCCCTTCTACAATGTATATAATCCTGAGAAATCTTGTTTGGAATATCAATGGTGTGTTTTAACCATAATGAGTAGTATCAGAGATTTGTTCATATATTATCAGTTTCACTATTCATAAACAAGTAATATTACTTTATCTTACCATTTTATATTTGTTTGAATAAGTGAGATTTTTTTGGCAAATTTGGGAGTTTTAATTGGAAGATTGTATGGTCATAGGTAATAAGGTCTATGTGACAATAATTGGGTTTTGGAGAAAGAGGAAATTTGATTATCTTATTCAAAAAAACCTATAACTTCGATTGATTAGAATCGAGTCTGAGATGGTGGTAAGGAAGAATGTGAGAATACATATAGAAATGAACTCAGACTCATATAGATGTCATTAAATCATAATATAACCTTTAAAATCTAGAAGTTAAATACATTAGTACAGTTAAGAAAGACTTGTGTGGATGCATATGTGAAGCAATCGACAATGAATAAAGATATCACAATGAAAATACTATTAAACACAAGGTTTTCATAAAAATTTCAAGTGGCCTATCATATTAATGACATCATTATGATTAAAAATGTAATTGAATATATTAATGTGAATTTCATGGAATATTATTTTAGTATTTATTTGTTTTCATCTCTTCTTGATAGATAGGAAGTGATTGCACCCTCAATGTGTAACTCTTTCTAGAATGTGGAATTATTATATTAGGATGTTTGGGGATGTATAATGAATGAGAATCTCAGATATAGTGAGGTTGAAGAACCATTTTGTAGTTCCCATTGTGTAGATTAAAGAGGATGGTCACCTCAATGAAAGATAATTTATACGAGTTCAGAATGCAAGTTTTACTAATGGAGTCAAGGGAAGTCAGTCGTTCCACACCTAGTATTTTGACATAGTGGTATGATAGGAAACCTCAAGAAGTAATATAGTGAAATAATTTAAAACTATGTATGGATAGTATCATAAAGTTTTAGCTTAGTTACTTCTATTATAATTAGTGTAGTATTATCTTACTTTTGATTGTGCATGTTTTGGTGGAATCAAGGATCACATATTCCAAAGAATTATTCCACTCCATTGAACAGTGAGGAAGCATGGGAAAATATATATATATAAATCATAAAGGTGCACTTTTTTGGATTATTTAAATGATATAATGATGAATGGAGGTCACTTTGTTCTCAATTAAAATTTTCATATACCTAGTATCTAAAAAGAAAATTGATTTGTCATCTGGATGTCGTAGATTTTATAATTATCTTCTTCTATATAATATATAAGATCACTCATGGTTCAATGGTTATAGCTCAAGTTATAAATGATGGAATCATTTAACTCACAAAATAATTATATTGAGTCAAAATAATATGAACCACAATGTTTTAATGTTCAACGTTTGGTATTGAGAACCTGTGAGTATTAGTAATAAAAACATGAGGTTCTAAGAGATAACGTCATGTTCAATATGGGTCATATAAAAATCCAAAAAAAAATTATTCTCACACTCAAGAATCATTTTATGGATTTGTTCAACATGATTGGATGGACACCCAATATTTTAATGTTGGATCTTGTTCACATATTTACTAGGGTTACAAATGATATCAAATCTCACAATGGGATACCACAATTTGTGACATTCATTGATGATTCCATGAGGAAGGTATGGGATTTCATTATTAAAAATAAATCCAATGTATTTGAAGCATTTTTTATGTTGAATTAAATGATAAAGAATAATACTAAAGGTATTTTCAAATTAATAATGTTATATAATGGTGGTGAGTATAGATAATGATGATTATTGAACATTTGTAAGCATAAAGGGACATATATTGAGAAGATTGTGCCCATAACTCCTATGAATAATGGTGTATATAAAAAAAATAAATGGGTATTAATGAAGATGGTGTGGATGATGAGGTTATAATCAGAACTATCTAAGTGGATTTGGAAATAAGAAATAAATTGTGAATTTTAAAATGTTAATCAATGCATATAAGTGTTAATCGGGAAGGTAATACCAAAATCCAAATGGTCTAGAAAATCCACCGAGATTAATTACAATAATGTTTTTGTTATTATTTCATATGTACTTATGGATTATAAATATCAATTTAAAAACAAGTAAAAAGCTGAGTATTCTTATTTATCTGATATATATATGAAAACATTAGATTTGGACATTTGGATGATGACAGAAGATAAGTCATCATGATATGAAATATGTTCTTCAATGAGTTAGTATTGTAAAAACATTGGGACATCAATGAAAAAGAATTTTATCATACAAAAATTATAAAAAAAATAAATTCGATCTCAAACAAAAGATCCACATGGAGAGAAATTCCTAAGAATTTAGATGGAATTAATGAACTTTAAAACTATTGGTTATTAAAAGATATACCTAATAGCCGAAGGGATGATGATGATCGAATGAGAGTAATAGAATATAGGAATTATATTGTCAGATCATCAAATTGATCAATCTAAGTCATATAATAAATGCATGTTGATTTGTGTGGGTCTTCAAGAGTTAGAAAATCATCATAAGTTTATGGTCATAACATTAAATACCTATTTTAAACATTCATATTAGAACCAAAGTTTCCAAAATAGATAGCCAAACTCACTGATTATGTATATTTGGATTTATAAATGAACAATGAGTGGGATTCAATATATGTAAAAAAAATTGTAGATAATTATTTTACCAAAAATAAATATAGTTCTTTAGAAAAAATTTATTTTTAATCTAAATGAAGATAAAATAAAAAAATACATGGAATCATTATTTATTATATATATATATATATATATTAGATTTCCACATTGGGATGGTGAAATGAGATAATTCATCATATTCTGAGATATTCTATTCAATGAGTTGGTCTTTTAGAAAAACCAGAGTATCAAAGTGAAAGTATTTGATGTAAAAAAATAAATCAAAAAATATGTGGATCAAAATAGGAAATCTGAATTGAATAAATTCACATATAATATAGATGGAATCATAGAAGTTACACACTTTAGAATATTCGAAGATAAACCAGATAGATCAAGGGATGATGAGGATCGAATGAGAGTATTGGACTATGGGGATTATAATGTTAGATCGTCAAATGAAGCAGTATCATACACAACATAGATGAATGGTGATTTTTGGATGTCTCCATGAGTTAGAAAATTAGATTTTATTTATGGTCAAAACATCAAATGTCTAATTTTAACATACATAGTAGAACCCAAGAGAATAAAAGATATAGAAAAACTTGGTGATTCAGTATAGTTGGAGTTATCTTTGAGTAATTAGATTGATTAAATATATGTAAATAAAACATGAAAGATGATGGATTTACCAAAAGATTATATAGTGATCTTGAAAATTATGTTTTTTAATATAAATTAAGGAATGTACAATATGAAATGGAAATAGTCTTGGAAAGTAATGAAGAGATTTCATTAAAATATGGAATTAATTTAAGTGAAATATTTTCACTAGAAATTATGCATACAACCATCGAAAAATGACATAGAATGGTAGATTATGGTTATTGTCACCTGGATAAAATATATAAAAAAATGTTTCATCTATTTATATTTAAGGTAATAAATTTACATTAATAAACCAGTATATTTCATAGACAATTGAAATGAGTAATATGTATGCTCAAATATTAGAAGTGTATATGGATTGAAACATGCACTAGAATAATGGATGGGGAAGTTGGATGTATTTATATTTTATAAATGTTTCATGATGAATAATGAAAATAACTATTTCTAATGAAAGTCATATAAATATTTGAGTTCATCATGTTTCTCATGTATATGGATGACATGTTTCAGGATAGTTTAGATATCAAAATGATTTAGTTGATAAAACAAGATTTTTCTTCAAGGTTTTTTTATGAATGATATTTGAAAAAGGAAGTATATATTAGGAATGGGAATCAGAGAAAGTAAGAAATCAATAAACATTGTTTTGTATCATGGATATTATTTTTAAAATATTTTACATAGATTCAGTAGGTCAAGATTCCACATAGTCTCAAATTTTTTTATAGAATAAAATTACCATTCAGTAGAAAAAGAACAAAATATGGATGATGGGGAACACACATGGAAAATTATTCATTCTAATCTTTATTTTGAATAATAAAATACATAATGGTGTTTGATGACCTGGATATTGCACATACAATTAGATTCATCAGCCATTCATGCCCAATCCTGGAAAATAACTTTTGGATGCCGAGAAATAGATCATTTGGTAACTCAAAAAAATGAATTTTATGAACTTATACTTCATAATAGTTGATCCTTATCAAGGGTATGTTGGTGAAATATATAGATGATATTTCAATACATAAAAGAATACAACTGGTTTTTGTGTTTATATTCAAAAGAATATAAGTGATCAAAATTTAAATATTAAAACTGATGGTATCATTTTCCACTAAAAAATAAAATATTTTATATAGATGGAATTATGGAATGATTTCATATTGTTTAGGTGACCATTAGTGGAAATAATAAGAAAATAGAAAGGTGGATTTATCTATTTCAACAGTTAGAGAACATTTCACTTATCTATGAAACAACTTTTACATGCATGGATGAATCACATAAACCTCAAATAGCACTTTATCAAGAATATTTTTGACGATAATGAGTTTAATATATAGTAGATAGTTAGGAAGAAAAAATATAGTGGATATGTAAACCCGGTATTAAATCCATGAATTTATGAGGAATCATTATGCCTCAGTTGGACAAGGGTGAACCGATGGAGGAGAAAACACTATTGTTGGAGGTTTTTTAGTATTTTATATGTGTTGAAGTGTTTAAAAGGAATACATAAAATTAATTTAAAGTGGGAATTTTTTATGATTATGAAGCTCATTTCATTTTTCTGAAAAAAATTATATTAAAATGCGTAACTGAGATGAAATAGTTGGTTCTGATTTTCACAATAGAAAAAGTGAATGTCTTCTATATAGTTATGGGCTAGTTATAAAATGGAATTGCATAATGGATGTGTACTATATAGTTGTTATGAAACCATATTTAATGGTTATGTACCAAATTCTATAAGGCATTAAAAATCATAGTGTTCAAATAATGGGTTTTCAAGAAATGTTAGATGGTAATAAAACCAGATAAACTAAAATAACCCCTATGAATGTGGGATGAGACAAATTTTACTTGTATAATGATATGAAATTGTGAAAATGACCAAAATGATCTATTAATAAAAATAATATCAAAATGAAAATACAATTTTTTTTTTATTTTTTTAGTAATTAATATGGAAACATTTTTCTCATATGGACATGGTACTTAATTTTATAAACCACACAAAACATTGTTTTCTTTTTATTTTTTTCCTCATATTTAATACTTGTGATAAGTTATACAATGTGTTTATTATTCAGGTGTGTTTTTGTGTTCTGTGTAGGGTGCTTCAACTCCATAAAATCTATAACATCAATTTCTTGGGAAAATATCTGATTAGTTGGAAATTTAGAGAATGTTTTTAAAGTGTATATTGTATATGTACAAAGTACTTCTAGTTAATTAGTGGGACATTTCTTTCCCACTAATAGTCATATTAATAGATAAATAATTTGGTATATGGTTGATATTATACAAGTTAATGGTCAGTTGAAATGGACATTAATAATCTATGATATAAAATGAATTTTCAAATCCCATCAACCTTGGATCAACTAAATTTCCATTATTTAATAGACAATTACAACCAATAAGATTCCATCAAATTCATCTTAGAAAATATATACATAAATTTTTATGAAATAATTAATTTCTATTGTGAATGATATTTATAAGAATTTATTTGTAAAATGTTTTAAAATATTACCACTATATTTATGTAATATAATATTAAAGACCATAAAAATTTCACCAAAAATACCTTATTAAAAACACATTAATTCCATATTAATAAAAAAAAATTAAACAAATTTGATGTCCAGAGAGAGTATTTGGAGGTCAATATAATGTTTTTACATCTTTTAAGACTTAATCTATATAAACTAGTTTGTGAAGTACATAAAATAAATACCTTCCTCTATATATATATCAATTTAAACTATGGTTATATAATATTATGAGGAAGATGATATTATATCCAAGAAATGATATATTCATGATAGTTCATGGATATCTTCAGTCGAAGGATTCATTTGGAATATTATTATGGAAATTCATCAATCATAATAAAGATGAACGATCATCGTTTTATTAAAGAATGATTATTCATTTTATTTATATGTATTCAATTTATATTAATAGTTTGATCATATGAAAAGAAGGGTTTACTGGATTGTTCTCATAATGTATGGACCTCAGTTGTACTCACTAATCAAATAAATAATATCATGGAAACTACCATTTTGTTTGTAGTAAATTTTTTTAAATAAATGAAGAATATATAAAAAATTGATTTATCAAAAAACAAAATATTTTTTATGAAAATTTATTCAATACTCGAGATAATTCTCAGAGCCATGATATAATTTAAAAAAAGAGACAAGTTCAATACAAATTTTAAAACAATACCTTTTTGTTAAAAACAGTGTGCATGTAAAGTGTTTCAAAAGATAAAGTATCATAAAAATATTATTTATTTTATGTGTTTAATAAAAAATGATCATGTCTTCAATGATAATGATATTTCTATAATAAAACCATTACCTAAATAAACAAAACCATGACATGGTTTTAAAATTATAAATTTTAAAGGATCTTCCTAAAACAAATATTATTAATGATAATGTTGTGGTTCTTTTTTATTTAGAAATTTATGAAAACCCAGAAATATTTTGTAGAAATCTATATTTTTTATGTTTCAGAGGAAAACCCAAATTTTTTTTTAAAAAAAACATTTCTATTGGGTGCTTAAATAACCAAAGGGTGCTTTAAACCATACCAAAAATATTTTTTGGATGGGACCTATGTTTAAATTTTTTTACAAGATTAATTAATTTAAATGTTTTTTATAAGATAAAATAAAATATTAAAAATAAAATATTTTATTATAATTTATGAAATGATGATAAATTGTAATATAAAATGTTAACATTAAAGGTCTTATTTTTATGTTTATAAAAATATTTCGAAAATATAATTATGTTGATTTTATTATGTTTTAATTGAGGTAAAATATATAGTATTTAATTTATGTGAATTTATTATAAAAAATGCGAACATTTTATATGAAATATAAAAGGATTATTTTAAAGATAATATATTTGAAATATTAAATAGTTAATATTTAATAAAATATAAAATTAGAATCTAAAAATTTAATATTGAAATAAATGATAATTTTTTACGTTTAGTTAATAAATTATAAATCATTTTAAATTTTATTATTTATGAATTTTTCATAATTTTTTATCATATATCTATATATTTTAATGGTTTTTTATTTAGTTTATTATCTTATTTTTTAATTCATAAATATAATGTGTTTATATTATGAATAAAAGTGTGTTTTAGTTTAGATTAAAATCTTATTAATATAAATTTTTTTCTATTCATATAATGAGTTACATTCTAGGTACAACATAATATTTAGTTATGTTCAACCATCACTATGATTTGTTTTTCAGTAAGAAATATGGTGGAAAAAGAAAATTTATTTGGTTTTTGGATTATATTATAGTTAAGGTCCCTTTTGGGTATTGATCTATAGTAATGTGAATTTTTTTTTGACTTCTCATTAGTCTAGTGGGTGGGGATTTATCTAAAAAGATGGAGGTTTCTTACCTTCCACTCCATATTTTCACCTGTAAGGATTTTATTTTCACGTGATTATGAACTTTTACATTAGAGGGTTTCATTTAATGTATGCATGGGATGCATTCAGATAAGTGTGAATATAATTATATTTTTTATGTGTAAGTATAAAAAATAATGATTTTTATAAGGTATTATAAATTAATAAGTTTAGAAATAATAATTTAGTTAAATGTAAAAGATTAATAAATACAACTTAAAAAAAATAAAAAATGAAGAGAACACATGTGATAAGATGGTTTGGTGTTTAAAAACACATAAAAATATTGAGTTCCAGATTCCATCTAAATGGACCACATATCAAAAAATTGATCATCAGACAAGGTATTTTCATATAAAATATTGATGCACATTAGTAATCTCATGTGAAGAACGGCGAGAATAAATAACCCAAAAAGTTTTGATATCATAGGAATAGAGTTAAGATAATCTATATGATAAATTAAGTTATGTATTTTTCTTATTAGTTATCCATGAGTCATATATGATTTGAATGACTTGAAATTTTACTTCAATACTAATAAAATAAGAGGAATTGCAATTATACTAAAAGGTTTAGTGATGTATGGATTAAATCTAACTAGTGGATTTAGATTAAAATTAAAAAAAAATTATCATTTTTCTGGGAATATATTTAATAAAATTCCTTAATAAATTATTTTTAATAAAAACACATTGAATAAAAAATATGTTATAGGTAAAAATGAAATCATTACAGAACTGTATTTAATATAAATTATAAAAAATAAAAATCATAAAATAAAATTTTTAGACTAGTATGGGATATTTATAATAGTTCCTAAGAAAAAAATGAAAATTCCTTATACTATAACAACCCCTTCTTCAGAATCCAATTAAAAAATTTATTCAAACAATTAATCTGGATTTTTTGGGATGTTTCATAAAAATTTGATAGATATTTCCACAATGATTCTAGTATACATGGATTATAAATTAGAAATGAAATATGAGAACATGTATCCATTCAAGATAATAGATAATTGAAAAACTAATTGTTAATAACAAGCTAGGTATAAAATATATGGGGTTTAGAGGGATTTTTTTATAAAAAATCACTTATTAATTGAAGAGGTTGATTTATTCATTATGGATAGAACAAGATATAGGCATCATTATAATATCATTGATGAAATGGTTCCAATAATTTATTTTAAATTACATTATGAATGTGTTGAATGAATAAATTTCTCTCAATATCTATAATATATTGAGGATAACTAAGTAGAATATGGGGGTTACGTCTCTAATTTTTTTTAAATATATATGAGGGTGTAATTTTAAGATAGAGGAAGAATCTTTTATTATCGAGTAGTCATCGTAGGGCATTAAAATCAAAAGGAGGTGTCAATATGAAAAGAAAATTCTCTAATTTTGGTAGTCATAGATATTATAGATATGTTTTTTTGAGTACCTAATTTAATGCAAGTATATTTCTATAGATCCCATGTCATGTATTACATTGAAAAAAATTAATCAATTATGAAGGATATGTTACTCAAACTATATATCAAAAATTTATTATAAACATATATAAGAGTTAAAATGAGGTTGAATATTTGGATAGAGTATAAATTACACATTCATGGGATGATGCAAAATGTTTCCACATCGACATGTTAGTTTCAATGTATAACATTAAATCTAAATGAATAATTTTTTTTGTATCTCATTTTCATTATGTCATATAGAAATACATAGTCTATAAAAAATATGTTTATTAGATGAAATGATTTGACTTATTTAGATATAGAGGGTTTATTATTCATCTAATTATGAAACTTATTTGATGATAATATAAAAATAAAAAATTTTATTCATGATAAAAGTGTTCCTAACACCCAACAGACACTTATTCTCTATAATTAAATCAATTTTTGGATTATTTTCTAAAACATATTGATATCATATGAGATAAAATTATTAAAATATTATCTATTAAATATTTTCATAAAAGAAATAAATTTTTCCCTAACAAGTAATTGTTTTGTATCATAAAAATATATTTTAAAGATAATGTAGAACCTGAGAGGATAATGGGGGTATTTTTTGTCATAATAAAGTTAAAAAAATTAAAAAATAAATTTGTATAACTATCTATTTAAAAGTGAAAAATAATTTTTCTCATTTATAGTTTAAGATATATTGGTAATTAATAATCTTAAAGAGTTTCATTTAAACTTGCTAGCATATGATCTATATTGAAATATTTGAACATAGGGATTATGAATCATAATATACCAATTATTCAATCATTATATATTTATTGTTTTATATTAAAAAATATTGAATATTATATTGAAATATTTGAACATAGGGATTATGAATCATAATATACCAATTATTCAATCATTATATATTTATATATATTAATGGTTAAAATTCTTTATTAAAAAGATTTATCAAAAGATAACATGCATATATTGTTGGAATTAAATAGTGATTTCATTAGTTTAACAAAACCAACAAAATGAAGTAAACATAAGGCCTCATGGATGGTATATCAAATGATATGTGATGATAGAAATTATATTTTATGGTTTTACTAGTATTAGTAATGGATTTTAAGAATATATATTTTTTATTTTATTATAAAAAACTCAGATTCAATTTAATTATTGTGTCTTGATGGTAACATATATTAAATGAAGTGAAATGATAATCAACCAAAAAAGTAATGACTTATGGTTATCATTAATCAATGTTATTCATATAGTATTATTGTTTGTGATGACATGAGAAGATTAGGGGTGCATAAATAATTATACTTTGTTTATTTGGTGTTACAGGTGTGAATTTTAAATATTTTATCACTTATAATTAATGATAATAAGTTAACTACTATTATAACAATAATACTTTCATACCTTTCCAATTATAACATTCGTTTTGTGCTAATTAGACGGTGGTTGGGGATGTTTTCGATCATGTCATCAATTCAGCATTGACCATGATTAGAATTTCCCACCCATATGGAGAGTATGATGTCTATGACCTTGATTGAATTTGATTTAGGAAGTGAATGAGTTAATATGTGGGAAGAATACTTTATGGTTATAGTCTCTTTAGTCTTGAATGAGTGAATTTAGAATTTGGGTTATTTATCATAGAGGAGGCTTGTTGGAGTGGAAGTATAATGGAGGAAAGTAAGTTCATATAGTAACATTCTATAACCCTGTGTTCAAGTGGGTATGTCTTGATTTTTATGTATAGAATTAGTTTCAACTTACCTAGAAATAAATGTCATAAAAAATTATTTTAATGATGTTAAAGGGTATGTGTAAATGAATTGAAAAAAATACACCTCTCATTAGATGATAGTGGTTTTGGTGTTTTGTTATATATGTAAAATACCATAATAGTGGAATCATGGAGATGAGTCCCTGATACAGAAAAATATAGGTAAAATAGGTTTCAAATAACATTATTGGAATATTTGACAATTTCAAAAAGTTCACAAATCAATTGACTAGTTGAGCTATATAAGAGAAAAATATTTTATCATATGGTTCCCTTTAAATAAATTTATTTGACAGCTTTCTTTACACGCAACACCAAGTTTCAATTAACTAATGCAATATATTAAAAAATTATTATGCGAAATTTGTATAATTTTTTGAGTTTAACATGTTAATAATATCTTATCTTAATGTTTTGGGATTTATTATGAAAAGATTGATTTTTCATGGATTACTGGAAAATACTAGTTTTTATAAAATATTCATTTATTTTAATTGAAAAGGACCCATAATAATTATAATTATATCCTAAATTAACATAATTCTAATATAGTTATAAATAATATAATTAATTTCATTTGATATATTATTATTGATTATTTTAGTATTAGTTCAATTTTTTGACTTAAAACGCATTTTTCTAAAAAACTTATTTTTGTAGACTTTTAAATTTTTATCTTAAATTAATTTATATCACTTATGTGAAATTAACATGATAAAATCTATTGGATATTTTAAAGCAGGATGTTCAAATTGGGTTAATATGTTCTTTTTTCAATATTATTAGTAAAAGTTGTAAAAATTATCACCAAAGTAATGGGTAAATCGAGTAATTAAGGTTAGACAACAACTGTAACATGGTTTTAAAATTTCTCAAACACATTCCTTTTTCATGTTACATGAACTCATTTCAGCCATTATTATCAAATTATAAAAATTATGGAAACTTGGTTATATTTTTATTTGATATTGATCATTATAGAATGAAATAAATAAAATGTCAGACTCTTGAATTTAATATCTATAATATTTTTACATATGAAAAAAGGATATATTCAATGAAAAAATGATTATTGGAAAGATAAATTAATTTTTTTTAAAAGTTAATTTATATTTAATAATTATTTATTTAATAATTACCTTAATTTCTAACACAACACCGACATAATATTTATACAATTAATAGAAAACTAAAATAATTTTTTAAAAAAATATTAAAAATAATATAAATTTTATAAATTAGTGTTCCATTAATTTTATAGATACATATGACATGATATATATGTTTTAAATGATTATAATCAAATTAAATATTTTTATAAACATTTTTAATCTCAAATTATTTGAATAGTATAAAAAATTATGTTAATGATATTTTATAATAAATAATATTTTATTAAATAGTTGAAATTTTATAAAAATTTTATATTCATCCAAGTTAAATATATATGGTTTAGAAAACAAAACATTGTCCGTTTATGGGTCTTTTTTCTTCTTAAGGTAAAATTCATGGCCCTTAAATGGTATAAAACATTAATATTATTGTAATTGTCAATACGGTTAACGGAGAGTTAGAACTAAAAGATAAGGTGGAAAAACACCAAAACTTGTCCAAATTTTATTTTATTTGATTATTTCAACTCATCCTCATTTTATATTCAATCTATATCAATTTTGGTATATTTTCCTATAAAAAATTTTTAAATTAAATTTAATACATTAGGAAATTTCAGGCATACCCCTCCATTCAATTATAAAAGAACACCATTATCTATTTTCCATACACCATATTGAACATTATAGAAAAAATACAAAATAAGAATTTATCATTTCAACATACATATTCAATTATTAGAGGTTTTTTCTTCCCAAAAAACAAACCATAATTCAAATAAGAGAATTTTTAAATGAAGAATACCAAAGGGGAGGTACTCGTCTTTGGAAGATATTTGAATTTCGTTTTTCCTATACCTCTTAAAAATATGTGGTATTTATAATAAAACAATAACCTCAGTATAGTAAACTTACTAACAATTTATTATGGTTATTAAACCACCATTCATCACCCTACATTCCATTATGTCGGAAGTAAATGTATCGCTTGGTCGTACGTAACGATACAATTCATTTTTCATCACCATATTTTTAGGCATTCATATTATTTTGGGTTTAATGATTATATATCATATTTATAAAATAATAATTATTCTATAATTTTCATATAATATCTAACTTGATTCCTTATAATCTTTTGGAAGACTATAAAATGCCTCAGTCGTATGTGTGGACTTGCACCTCCATAAAGTGATGTGAAATTTTTTAATTTAATCATTACATGGATGGTTTAAAGGGTATATTTAATAAATATATATGATATATATCATATAATAATGATTCTAAAAATTTGAATTATTATTTACCTTTCTATTGATTCATCCATTGAAAAGTGAAAAATGCATTCATGCATATGTATGGTCATCGTTTATTTAAACAATGTATTCTAGTTTTCTATTTCTATATTTTATATATGACTCTATATATATATATATATACTAAATATATATGATATTTATATCTGTAATAAAATTTAGTATATGATGGAACCATGGGATTGATTTAAGGATCGAGACTATCTAATCAAAACATACATAAAAAACAATGTAGTTAACACCCGACACTACTAAAAATATGTCACTTAACAGTAATAAAAAAGCACTTTAAATGGAATCATAGATAAAGGAACCCCTTTATTAGTGCTTTTATAGTGCAGATAAAAACCACCTTTTATTAGTGCTTTTCTATTAATATTAAAGGATACCTTTTTCTATTATTTTTTAGCACTACTAAAGGGATACCTTCCTGAAATGTGATATTTATATAACAACACACCAAACCTAAAATTTAAACACATGTAAAATCACACCCAACATGCAATTTAAACACAACACACCCAGAAAAAAACTGAAATTTAAATATAACACCCAAAGTAAACTGACTATATATATTTAATTGACATTAGGAATAAAAAACTTCACCCCCATGTTATATAAGTAAATAAACACAATTATTTATATTTCAAATAATTTTTTTTATATAATTACATTTATCTGAAAAGTTTATTTTTTTTATTTTCAAATGACCGCATTATAGCTAAGCGGTAACCAAATCCTATGCGGGATACAGATTCAAGAATCCAAACAAAGTTCAAATTTAAAACACACTCAAATTCCATGGAGTCCTTCAGCCAGAGTCACACCACCGTGCCTTCCATCATCATGAGACCCACCGTTTCCAGATTCATCCAATCACTGCCATCATCATTGTCAACCTATCACGCCACCAATCATCGGTAGACTACTGGAGTTCATCCTCACCACCGTAAAACACTAACGCACTAGACCACCAGTCATCTTCTACTAGAGCATAAAACTAACCGTACAACAAGATTTCCGTATAAAAAAACTCCATCGGAACATACCATCGTGAACAACATCGACAACCTCTATAATTGAGAGGGGAACACCGACCAAAAACATTGTCCATGTCGGTGCCAGCTTTGAACGTCACTAATGATGAAGATGAGGGAAATTAGATCTTCATCATAGGAGAACCGACTCCTGTCACACAAGGAACACCATCGACCACCAAATCCCACATCCCAAAATCTCTTAGGTACTTTGGCTCCAAATCTGACTGGGAGAGGAGGAGAAGAACTTGGGACCAGAGTAGGGACTTGAATGGCAGACGTCTCTAGAAGATGACTAGACTAGAATCCTAATCCAAACAAGAGAAATCTGACGCAAGTGCACCTGAAAAAACTACCGACCGATGAACCGCATATCCCAAAACCACATTGTCACACCTGCTTCTGATCCAGCCTGGAGAGGCGCGGAGGAATGTGAGGTCAGAGAAAGTTTGACCGGCCAGGGTATCCAAGAGAAAACACTCACAATGAGACAATCGAAACAACCCTATAGAAAATCAGTCGAGGAGAATATCACCGCCTTAAAAAAACCAAAGGTTCCATCCATGGAGAACCGGCGAGACAGAAAAACCATAGATATCCCTTACTCAGGGAGAGTAGAAATGGGGGAAAGGGAAAGGAGGAGGTAATGTTAAAATAGGTATGAGGAAGGCATTGAGGAAAGCATCAAGAATAATTAATAGGAGTTATACTGGTCACACCATGTGAAATATTGAGGTGTGGTTGATTTCTATTTGTTACAAATGGGTTATGGATCATGTTCATAATATATCAAAACAATCTCAGTGCATTTTCTTAGTTTTCAATATGTTAGTTCTGTTTTTAAAAAAATCATTTCAAACTTAAAAGTTGCATTTTGGGTCATATTGGTCACATCATGCATCAGTTTTATGTGATACTACGTCATACATATCAAAAATGACTTATCAAACGTTGTACTAAATTATCAACACAATCAGAGTGTATTTATATGGTTTTCATTGAGTGACGTGTTTTAAACAAAAATGTAATTTTTAAAATGATAACGGAAAATTTTAGTAATACCGGACACACCATGCATCAGATTGATATGAAGGTGACTTCTACACATCACTAATGACTCATGGATCATTTTCCTAAATTATCAAAACAATATTAATTTGTTTTCTCTGTTTTAATTATTTTACTTATTGTTTTCACTTAATTTAATGTAAATTTTAAATAAAAAGATACACTTTGAGTTATACCCACCACATTGTGCATCATATTAAGATTAGGAAGATCCCTATATATAGTAAATGAATAATAAATCGTTTTCCTAGAATTTAAAAACAATACCAATGTTATTTCTCAGTTATCAGTATGTAACTTATGGTATATACATAAATTAATTTCAATTTTAAATAAAAAGAAACTTTGAGATCTACCAGCCACCAAGTGCATTGTATTATGGTGAGGTTGAACCCTACACATCAAAAAATGACTAATATATCATTTTTCTAAAATAAAAAAACAATCCAAATGTGTTTGATTGGTTTTCCGTATGTCACATATTGTTTTTAGTTAAATAAATGTAATTTTTAAATAAAAAAAGATACTTTGAGTTGTAACAGCCACACTGTGTGTCATATTGAGGATTTAAAGACTCCTACATGTCCAAAATGACTCATGGATTATTTTCCTAAAGTATTAAAATAATAAAAATTCATTTTATAAATTTTAAGTATGTCACCTTTTGTTTTTACTTATATTAATGTAAATTTTAAATATAAAGAGACACTTTGAGTCATAATGGTCTCACCATGCATCAAATTATAGTTTTGGTTACTTCTACATATCAAAATGACTAATATATCATTTTCCTAAAATATCAATACAATATGATTTTTTTTCTTAGTTTTTATTATGTCACTTGTTGTTTTTTCTTAAATTAATGTCATTTTTTAATGAAAAGAGACACTTTTAGTTATACCGGCCACACCACGTGTAGAATTGAGGATTGGTTGACTCCTACATGTCCCAAATGACTCATGTATAATTTTATTAAGGTATAAAAACAATCAGAATGATGTTTCTCAGTTTTTAGTATGTCAAATGTTGTTTTTACATAAATTAATGTAATTTTTAAATAAAAATACACATTGAGTTCTACCAGGAAAAAATGCATTCAATTGATGTAAGGATGATCCCTACAATAAAATAATTAATAATATATCTTTTTCCCAAAATTTCAAAAAATCATAAAGTGTTTTCTCAGTTTTCAATATGCCACATGTTGTTTTTACTTAAATTAATGTCAATTTTAAATAAGAAACATTGATTTTTAATGGCCACAACGTGAATAATATTGAGTTGATGTTGACTTTAAAATGATTAAAATGAGTCCTAGATTGTTTTTTCAACTACCGAAACAATCATAACGTGTTTCCTCAATTTTATGTACGTCACTGGTTGTTTTTACTTAAATTAATTATAATTTTAAACAAAAAAAGACACTTTGAGTTGAATCGACCACACCATGCATTGTATTAAGGTCTAGATAATCTTTAAACATTAATAATGAGTAATAGATCATTTTCATAAAATATAAAAACAATACGAATGTGTTTTCTCGGTTCTCAGTATGTCACTTACTGTTTTTCATTAAATTAATGTCAATTTTAAATAAAAAGAGACACTTTGATTATATCAGCCAAACCGTGTGTTAGATTGAGGAGTAATTTACCAATACACATAAACAATGACTAATGGTTCATTTTTAGTATGTATCAAAACAATCAATATGTCTTTTCTATGATTCTATTATGTCACTTGTTGTTTCTAATTAAATTAATGTGAATTTTAAATAAAAAGAGAAACATTGAGTTCTGATGGCCATACTGTTTGTCTTATTAAGGTGAAAATGATCCCCATATGGCACAAATGTCTAATATGTCATTTTATTATAATATAAAAACAATAAAAATGTGTTTTCTTGGTTTTATTTATGTCACATGTTATTTTTACTTAAATTGATGTAAATGTTAAATAAAAATAGGTAGTTTAGCTGTAATAGCCACACCATTAAACTTATTAAGGTTAGGTTGACCCCTACATATCAAAAATGATTCATCAATGATTTACCAATAGTATCAAAACAATACAAATGTTTATTCTCAGTTTTTACTATGTTAATTGTGGTTTTTACCTAAATTTATTTCAATTTTAAATCAAAAGTGACACTTTGGGTTGTACTAGACACACTATGCATCGTATTGATGTGATTTTAATACCAACACATCAAAAATGACTAATATATCATTATCTTAAAATATAAAAACAATCTGAATATGTTTTCTCTGTTTTTAGTACGTCACTTGTTGTTTTTACTTAAATTAATGTCAATTTTAAATAAAAAAAGGAAACTTTGAGTAGTAGTGGTCACACCATGCATTTTATTGAGGTGTGGTTGACACTTACACATAAAAAATTACTCATAGATCATTTTACTAAATTATCAAAACAATCAAAATATATTTTATCGATTTTTATTATGTCACGTGTCATTTTTTCTTAAATAATTATCGATTTTAAATAAAAATAGTCACTTTAAGTTCTACTAGACACATTGTGTGTTTTATTGAGGAGTGGATGATCCATAAAAGTTAAAAATGACTTATAAATCATTTTACTAAAATATCAAAACAATCAAAATGTGTTTTCTCATTTTTCATTATGTCACTTGTTGTTTTTACTTAAATTAATGTAAATTTTAAATAAAGAGAGACACTTTGAGTTGTAAAACCCTTCTAATAAATCATTTCTATAACCATTCCCAATAACCTAATGATTTTAAAAATAAAAAAGGGTGATCTTAGACGAATAAGTAGTTTAAAAAATGAATATATCAATGATCATATAAGGATAACATGGTCATAAATATATTATAAGATGATATTAACATTAGAAATTCATACTCTGCATATAGAAGTCACATCTTCGTTCTATTTGTGAACATTATTTCATAAGTTATGCTACCATTTAGTTTCTGATCACACCCATATCATTTTGTGAATATAATTATTATCTATAGTCATTGTAGTATTGGAACAATATAAATACACAAAGGATTAATAATCATTTTAAATAGAATAGTAATTATCTTTGAAAATATCTATTTAGGGATACTATTTTGTTCATGGAATATGATATCTCTAATAAATTTACAAACATAATAACTGTAATCTCTTCCATTGGTTTGTTACGTACACTACTAAATTGCTGAGAAGAATAAGAAATTTTTTTATATGTGTTTGGATAGTGAAATCTTATTTTATATACCCTTATACTTATCTGTCATAGTACTTGTGTTCTTATTTATCCTTATACCCTGGCCTCATTCTATTTTTTAGATGATAGTGATGCACCACCCTATTATAATATATTCATCATTAAAAGATAATATTAATTATATAACTTGATGTTTAGTTTTAAAATTATGTATATAGTGTATTATAAATTGAAATACATCATCATGTGTGGATGGTTTTTTCGATATCCATGGAATGAATTTAGTAACTAAATCTTTGGAGTATCCAAATTTACTATAATGAGCATCCAATAATATTTAAAAACACCAAAAGGAATAAGTAATGAATGAAATAAAAATAATTTGGATACAATTAAATTGTAGAGTCTTTCCCTTGAATCATTTGGATTAAATAGAGTATTCCATCCAAATGTTTTCTATCAAATGATTTGATCAGATCTGCTGCTATTTCATCCTTTTTTTGGGTTCTATTTTAGCTTCTTTTGTTGATCTGATGAGATAAATAACGTGTATGGTATTTTTCTCATGGGAAAATCCCTTAAATTGTTTTTATATATATGCTTATAAAAAATATTAAATTTATTTATTCATAATTGGCATTGTATATTAGCTTTTGGAAAATTAAATCACGAAAACATACCATAGTTATACATTTACAACAGAGCCGCTTAGCCAGTCCTGGTTGAGGATTTCAGTTTCACTCTTAAGACCAATGGCGTCTTGATCTTTCTCTCCAGACATATTTTCTCTAAATTCAACTATGTGGTTGCAACCATGTTTTAACATTATATCAACATGATCCTTTAATGATAGTTAATATATATATATAATGGGTGGGGTAAATTTGATTTTGGTTGATCTTTTTTATTATTAGGTTGATCCTTTAAATGGTTTTGACATAGTAATTAATTTAATCCCTTTCTATTTGTTAGTATGTAATAAAATTCATTAGTTCACAACATTTTCATTAACTGTTAATGGTTTAGCTTGAAAAGTAAATTTGAAAATAATACTTCAATGTCGATATGATTTGTTAAAATATGAGATGTCCATGTGATGAATGTTTCAATAGATTTTTTGACCATATTAATATCATCCTCTTGAATTGGAATAGGTAGTTATGCACTCATCTCATGATCTAGGATGATCGAAACTTGCACATAACCTACTCGAATTGGTCTATTGTGTAGAATGTCCTTTTGAATATTGAACACTGTAGCCCTCAATACAGGGTGATGGGTGGGAGTTTCAAGATATAAATCAGAGTCATTTTAATCCTATTGAGTAATTGTACAAGAAACATTTCAGTTTTGTGTGTTGTTCACATTTGTCAAAATCATTTATCAGAACATTTATTACCTCTGCTAAGACATCTCTTGGATCTGAATGGCTAGCCCCAAAGTGTGTGGGGGTGCAGGGGATCTTCATGCGATGGTTATTTTTAAGTTTTTTCTTTTCATTACCAGTGACTGTTTAATTTATCCATCATCTCCCTCAAACATTGGAATTTTCCTTCATGTCTATTTACCTTTTCTCCCTTCTATTTGATTAATTCACATTTTTTGTCCTCTTGTTTTTTTCTTAAAATATGTTCGAGGTGGTACCCCAAAATCTGCACCTCTAACGCGGTCATAATGTTCTAGCCATTTTAAGGCAACTGATAGTTTGTGTTCATCTAGAAGAGGTTTTTTGGATTCCTGTGACTATATCAGATAGAAAATTTTGAAAATAAGTAATTATTGTTACGTAATATCGATTTAAAGAAAAAAAAATTTATTATGTAATACTTACAAATGATTTCTACACTTTTTTTGTGTTCTCATCTATTATTATCTCTTATTTATTTGAACATGCCTCTTTATATAGAAAATTGTGTGGGATTGAATTGGCTTTAGATTTCAAGTCATCAATCTGCATATAAATAGAGGAATATAATTATGGTGTTGTTTCAGGTCACATAAATTAATTATGGTATATATAAATATATACCAAATTTTTTTCAAGTGGTGTGTACCCCATCTAACTCTATAGTAGAGGTACACTAGTTTTTCATCTCATTTCTTATTTTCTAAACTCAGTTTCTATTTCATTAAATAAGAAATTTTCAATCAAAGTGATGAATACACGTATTGTTAGACAATATATTACTAGCCATAATGTTCATGAAAATATGCATCTGCAAGGCTGGCAGTAAACGCATCCCACACATCTTAGGCTCTTAGCGGTGCATAAATAAGTGGTGGTCATGGGTTTATTTTCCATTCAACATCTTTAAGATGATTTCTTTATTATGATTATGTAAGATCCTCTATGAATCCTACCAGTAGGAATTAATACATGCTTCTTGTGGGAGTCATGTACTATAATTGAACTCTGTAATGGGTAATTCAGAATAAGTTGATGTTTCAATAAATTATTATTTTTTAAAATAAAGAAATTATATAAAAATTTACCATAATCTCTTCTCACATTATTATCTTTAGCCTAGTCACTATATGGTTCCACAAATCTATGTCAATTGGCATGCGTTTCTGAGTGGCGATTTCAATATAACTATTGAACGAGGACTTCTTGGGGTTAACATGCTGACCCCATGCATTAAATTTGAGCTCATATTTGATTCTTTTGGCTTTATCCTTAGGATTTTGTCTAACACTATCAAACAATGACTCACATTTTTTATCTATGATGCCAGTCCTTCTTCACCTACCATTTCCCCAAAATCAACATGGTCAATATGTTCCTTTAGAGTGGTGGAATCCGCACATGTAGATGGTTGTTATACCTCTGCACTCGGAGTAGCAGTATGTTGAGAATAATATTTTCCCTCTTGAACAGGAGCACAAGAACATGCATTAGGCGGTTCCTATACATTGAAAGTAGAGGCTGGTTAAGAAACCTGTTGTTCCCTAGAAATGGGAGTACCAAAATGTGTAGACGGTCACTCCTATACACTGCGAGTAGTAATTGGTTGATAGGAACTTTTTTCCTATGGATTGGGAGAACCGCACCTATTAATGTCATTATCTGCATAATTGGTTTAAAAATTACATTAGAATATATAAATATAGCAATAAATTGATAATAACATCATATAACACCTTGTATATAACGATAAAATGTAACTTGATTATTCCACTCTCCTTTTCTTTTTTTATCGGAAAAAGGGATTTCACCCCTCTATTTGTGATCCAAAACCCTTAATTGTGGTCTCCACTACCATAAAAAACTATGTCTACATTGGGAGGGCTATGAAATGATCCTGACATCCCAATGAAACGGTCATCCTCGATTGAATTTTTTTCTGACCCTACAGTGGTTTTGGTTGATAACAGAACAATTAGTCACTTTTTTTTTGAGATCTATAACATAAAAAACTTTTACTACCTATGATTCCATTATAAACAGTTTTCCTTTGTACCATTCCTTAATGAAAAATACCTTCATGAAAATCAATTCATCTATTTTAACATAACTTATGTTATCAACCCACATTTAGTGAAAAATATGCTCTTGGAATGTTATATAATCAAACTACAATATTTGTTTGATGATACCAAAGTATGAAATATTCATATAAATAGGATTTCTGTCTTTAGTACTAGAAACATGCATCACTTTACCCACAAGTGTAACTCCACTATTTTTCATTGTATTATCTTCATCATGCCCATTTGTATAGAACATATAACCATTAATTGCATAACCTTTGTAAGATAATATATACAGACTTGGTCCTCTGACTATCCATCAATGTTGTTCTGATATTGAATCTAGATTTTCATCAGAGTACATTAAAATATGGTCCCAAAACCATCCTATAAGATATTTATTATGTGTATTTTATATCCATAATTCATCCCTTAATGAATTCCAATTCATAAGAATTTCATTTTGGGTTTTCAAATATGGGGAAACATCCAAACTAATATGAAAAACATAAAGTTGGGACTGCTCCCAATCTATAATATTTATTGTGACAATATCTCTTCCAGATATTACTTCACCTGCATTCTGTCACTAATGAAAATATGACCTTTATCAGTGCTAGAAAAGTGCATTAACAGCACTAGAAATGCACTGTTAACTGCGGTGATGAAAAGGGGGGGGATTTTATTAGTTCTTAGAAAAGCTTTTATTACAGTACCTTTTATCAGTGATAAAAAAGCAATGATAAAGGGTTTCTTTTATCAGCAATTAGAAAGCACTGATAAATGTAAAAAAATTAAAAAAAAATTAAAATAATATATAATGTGTGTGGGGGTGGGGGGGATTTTTACAGCGCTTGACTCCCCCCCTTTATCAACCCTAGGAAAAGTCCCCTCCCCCCCACCCCACACACTTCCCTGCCCGCGCAACCCTCTCCCACTTGTCTGCATGCCCTTGCTTCCACAAGAACTAAAACCCCCAACCTCCCCCTTGCACGCATGCACCTTAACCACTAATCCATTTTGTTTTTTTCTCCATTTAATGATACATCTTTATATATAGTTATATTTATTTTTAAATTAATATAGAATCATATTAAAAAAATATATTTAGTTATATTAATACATATATATTTATTCATATATTCATATATATTAATACATATATTTATTTATTTATTCGTATATTAATATATATTTATTTTTTTATTTATAAATATAGTTATATTTATTTGTATATTAATATAGATTTATATTAATACATATTTATTTAGTGTTATTAACATATATTAATAAATATTTATACATATATTTTTATTTTTAATTTTTATTTGTATACTTATTTGAATATTAATATATATTTATAAGATTAGTTTTAAATATATATATATATATATATAATATAATTTTTTTTCTGTGTTTATAAATAAATACATACATGCTTACATAAATATATACAACATAAACACACATATATATAAAAATTGGAATAAATACATATATATGTGTTTCTGAAAAGCCATAGAATGTTAAAACTACCATATCATCTAATCCAGAAGTCTGTTTCAACTCCACAACTAGTAAAATCGTCGAAAATGGGACAATCTTTGACATGATATGTGGTACATACCTATAAGGGGTCCGAATAAAAAGTTATAGCTATTTGAATGTTAAAAAACGGGGTATCCTTTCTATAAACTATGTTTTGTGGGCCTTATGGGACATTTTTGGTCTTGAAAAATATGAATGAAGGGACCCTTTTGTCACAACCGTGTAGAGCTCATCCCAGGCTTCGATTCAGTATATTGTAGTTCTCAAACAAAAACGTGGATCAAAATTTATTGTTGTTTTAATTTTGAGTTACATTTTCAACTTATTTTAGATCTTTTTTTATTTAGTGTGTAATAAAAGTTTAATTAAATGATTATTAATCGATGATAATTAGAAAATTATTAATAAATAATATTTTCTAATTTATTTTAATTATATTTCACTAAATTTTATATATAATAAATGTAATAGTATATTTATACTTATCTAAAACATATTTAAAAAATATATATTTTATTTAAATCAATATAAATATACTATTACAAAAATATATTATTTTTTATGATTTTTTTTTGAAATGTGTCTGCTCTATGAAAAATTGCTGATAAAGCTGCCCATTTATCATCACTACTAAAAAAATAAATAACAAAGGGGTCCCCTTTAACAACACTGAAAAAAGCGCTGATAAAGGGGGGCCTTTATCAGTGCTAAAAATCTCAAATTAAGGCTCCCTTTTAATAGAGCTTTTTTAGCACTATTAAAAGGTCCCTTTATCAGCACTTTTTTTAGCACTGACAAATCCCCCCCCTTATTAGCGCTTTTTTTATTATTGTTAAAGGGTTGCACTGTGGAAACCCAGTTTTGTGGTAGTGTGCTCAATGTGGTGAGATTTTAGTTGATCAATGTTTTACATATTATATAGGTATTCAGTAAAGAATTCACTGGCTTCATCAACAATATATCACTCTACAATAAAACACAAAGGCTGACTTCGATTTTTGACAATCCCATTAAAAATATTCATATATCATTTAATTGGGTGCATCCAACTATAGTGTGCAAGACCACATGGTAGAATCTCTCTCACTAATTGAACAATCAAATAAACCATTACATCAAAGAATGTTGGTGAGAAGAACATTTCCAATTCCCATAATATGATGGAAATTTCACTTTCCATACTCGGCATTTTCACTGGGTCTATATCATTGCTGCATATAGCATTGAACAAAAAATAGATTATGGTTTTTTTATGATGAAAAATCATGGGTAAAATGCAATGTAAAGCTATAGACATTAGATATTACCTCAAAACATGGAGGTCATGTGATATCAGATCCTTTAACATTAAATCGTTCATTGAAACAATGTTATTAATATTTGACGAATAACCGTCTGGATCCTTTATGACATTCACGAACTTTCAAAACTGATATTTCTTTTACCTAGAAACTGTTTAAGTAAGTAGGGGAAGAAAAGTTCGTTTTTCACCCTTCACTAGCCCCTACACTTCTCAAATTCCCATGTCAGCCATGTCCATCCTAGCCTAAATTACAACCATTGGTTTTCCAGGTGCATTTAGAAACATACCAATAACATTATCACATATAGTTTTTTCTACATTGATAATATATAGAAAGTGATTGACGTATAGATAATTATAGTATGGTAATTAAGAAAATGATATATTCTTCCAACTGGTTTTTGTAAGGTTTTTCGAAAAAAGGTTACCAAAAGCAGTTACCAAATATTTTACTTTTTCAAATAGTTGATCACCTGTTAGTGGTGATGGTGTTGTATGTTTTTCTGAAAATCCATCTATGGATGTTGTCTAATATAGGTAATTATTTCATTGGTGTAGAAATCATCGATGTCCTATAAACACTATGTTTTGGTGAATGTTTCAACCTAATTGTCTTTCTACCATGTTCACAGATGAGACACCCATTAGTTCCTTTAATTATATATCCTGAAAAATTTACCTAATTAGGGAATACATTTATTATCCCATAAAACATGGCTCTCAATGTGAAATATTAATTTCTATAAGAATAATACAGTGTAACACCTTAATCCCACAATAATTTCTAATCCATTATCTATGGAGCCAAATAAACATCTATATAATTACCCAGGATTTTTGGTCATGATATAAGAATAGGTAACATGAGGTTTTTTCATTTCAAGCATAACTATGATTGGAAGTTATAATTTACCAACATTACTATCCATGTACTATGAGTTATTCTTTGAAAACCAAAAGGATTCACACCATGTGTAGATAATGCAAGACAAAGGTTTCTCATCTCATTTCCAAATTCAGAATACTCATGATAAGTTTTATTCCACATAGGATATTCTATCGGGTGACATTGTTTCTTATCTTAATTTATTCTATCTGTATGTTGTGTCAATTTTCCTACAGTCTCTTCACTTCCATATAGGTGCCTAATCTTTGGATTGATGGTAAAGTACCTTAAAAAATTCTTAGGACCAGATTCTTTTTTCTTGTATCGACAATAACCACAATTCGTTCATTCTTTATATGAATTGTGGTCCTTAAAAAATAGTATATAGTCATTCAGGAAGACATGTATTCTTTCAGAGATCCTAACCATCAAGCGTAGCCTTCGTTTCGTGTTCTATATTTGGCTCGGAAGCTCATTATCTTCTGGGAATATGTCTTTCAAGAGAGAATGTAATTATGTAAAATTGGTATCACTCAATCCATTTCCTTCTTTCAAATTATAAATCTTCGGTATAGTTGACAATGTTGTATTTTTAGTGCAACCACATTACAATTGAATCTTTGCTCAAATTTTTAACTGCTTAATAAATTTTGGGTAATCCCAAAGTTGATCTTAAATTATCCCTTTTATTTCCTCTATATGATTTTATCATTATCAATATTTTTAATCACGTCCTCAATTTGATCTTCATCATTTTCCTCTCTTTTAATATTATCAAATGATCAATAAAACATAGTTTTATCCCACCCACTAGATACTTTTTTTAATCCCTGTATTTTTCTAACATTTATAACATCGATCTAGTCCGTGACAGATCAAGTTTTTTCACAACTCCTCTACACTAACTTGTCTTAAATGACAACAGCGTAAACATGAGAAAATTATTTATGAAGAGTTATATGTAAGATATTTTGAAAACTCGATGAACTCTTTCACTTCATCTTCATACTCTTTTTTCAATTAATTTGCATCTATCTATTCTTTTTTCATTTCCATCCTATTTTATTTAGTTATATGATTATTTGACATAAAAAATAAACAAAACATTGATATAATAAATAACAAAGGATAAAAAAGATATATACTTTATGTTTCCTATTTATATAATCATAATTGAAATCCCATTAAAAACCCAACCATTTACAAAAATTCTTCTTTAATTTAACATTCAATTTTTACCATAAAACATTCTGTTTCCAACACTCTATCTCAAAACCCAAATTCCTTTTTCTAAATCATTCAGGGAAATGTTATGACACAATAATCATAATGATTTAAAATTAAAAATTACCCTATATATTTTACAAATTTTTATTTAAAATGTGACACACCCCTTGTTAAATTGAATCCATAATTTCATATCCTTTCAAAATATTAAAATCCCTTTTTGAAAGATAATAAGATGAGTTGAAAAACACATTCCATGCTACCTAAGTCCATGAAAAGTGTTTAAATCATTTTAAAGTTATTTAAAAAAGGTTATGTCGAACACATATAATTTTTTTAGAATCATTTCAAAACACTTGAAAATTTGTAATAGAGTCTTAGATCCATTTTCACAAAGATATAAATCCTAGTAGTAGAACATTACAAATGATACATGAATAAAAAATAACAAATATTTTATAAAATATAATTCTATAAAATTTTTATCATGTATTTCATCAATAAATAGTATTAATCCTATAGTTCACTACCATAATACTACTTAAGTGTGAATAAGTTATAGATAAAAACCTCAGCGTCACATGAAAATGGTACTTTTTAACATAAAGTAATATCCCATCAAAGTGGGAAACCATATTACACTTGATTCTTGAATCACATACAACCTAAGAATAATCCTTACAATATGGTACATTTGAAGAAATGAAATTTAACCTTCTTGAAGATATACATTATGTTAATGTTAAAGGACTATAGGCATGCATACCTTCTTTGATATTAATGTCTCATTTCACTTTGGGATTAAATATATTTCAAACAGTTATTTGAGTGTATTCTAATAACAACTCATGGAAAGAACTACTATTTTCAAATGTAAGAAAGGATTTGGGATTTTTTTCTCTTATGTGTTTTTAACTGTCTAGTACGATAAGAACCCACATGACCATCATGGACTAGAACTATTCAAATTCTTACTCCTGATACATCAAAATATAATCCATATCATTACCAATATCTTTTTTGGGTTATGATTGTGGTTTTAGTCAATCTTAAATTATGATTTTAGAAGGATCTATCATTACCATCTAAGAAAATGAAACTTACCACATTATAGGTTAAGACATTATTAGCGCTTCTAATCATTATGTTGTCCCTCTAGTAATAAAAGTGAACCCCTATCAAAATCACCATTATAAAATTCTCATTTCATGTTCAAAATATTCTTGTTCAATAATTTATATTCTCAATGTCTATTCCAAAAACACCTTTATAACATGTTTTTGGTCCATGTTTTCCCACTTGATTATACTAAGTTTCAGTTGTTCATCTAGTTTCACTAACTTCAAAAATTTCATGGTAGTATCCTCATTTAAAATGTGTACTTTCTAGCACATGTTTCATGTCTAGCTAAAACCTTTCACTTTTTATGAATTTTTAATGTCTCTATTACTATTCATTGGAATATTCTTAAATTCCAAAAATATGTTCTTGATATAGTGAGGAGAAGACAATAACATATCAAAATTAATAACCCATATTTAAAAAACCACAAATCCTATTTATAGCTCTTGGACTACTTACCATTACACTGTCAAAATAAAAAAATCACATTTTCAATATAACCACATCTATATGATATTTTAATAACTAATTACAATATAAAAAACATGAGGCTATGATATAGAGCCTCTACTTTTAATTTAATTAATGAAAAAATGATGAAGGATTCACATTCCAAATGTTTTTCATGCTTAAAGACTACATCATGGAGACTAAAGTATCATATAAATCTTTAATAGAAGAAAATAACTATGGTACTGAACAAATATATTGTATGATTTTCTGTAGTCTATTTTCAAAAATCTTCAAAAGGAATTTATAAATGACATTACAAAGACTAGTAATTCAAAAATCCTTGACTAAAATCATATCAGAAACCTCTAGAATCAAAGTGATGATAGTATCATTATATGTCTAATAAGAATATGTACCTCTCCAAAATTCATTCATAAAGTTAACAACATCAAGTCCAAAAATAGTATAGAATCTTTTAAAGAAAATTTCATAATGAAAATTTAGGTTATGTACCTTTGATGGATGCATCAACCTAAATTCCATGAACACTTCATAATATTGAATATTCTTACTTATGAATTCATTGATATAATTTGTTAAAGTAGTAATAAAATAATAATTTATATAATTAGATATAACAGTATGCTGAGAAGAAAATGTGATTTGATAAAAATATGTTATTAAATTCATAATTCCTTCATTTGTATCAACCTAGAAACCAATCCTAGACATTAACCTTGAAATATGGTTATTCTTCCATCTAACAATGTAATTTTTATAAAATAATGAAGTGTTTTTATATAATTCATTAACATATATGTCTAATTTTAAAAAGATGGAATCATTATTAGAATTGGAAAACCACTTTAAACAATAAAAACACAAAAAATCTAAGTTATGCGTTGGTTTCTGGTGAAGTGTGCAGTCCTTATCACAAGTCATTTAAAACGCAGGATGCCTCACTGTAAATTACCAATTTTTATATTAAAATGTTCAATAGGAACCAAAAAACATATAATTCATGTAGTGAGCAAACAAGGACCACCAACGACCATGATTTTTAGTGGGGTGTTTATCCCGTACAATTCACAACATCACCATCACCATCAAACTATAATAATATGTGGACAAACCCTATTTCCCCTTTTTATTTAATATTCCAGTTTTAATCTTTGATTTGTGTTGTGAAACTATAAACCATAAGAAAAAAAGAGTATATCCCTCCCACAAGAAACATAAACAAACAGAAACTAAGGAGAATCTCCTCATCAAATAAATCTTTCAACTCAACTGTGTACCACTGGGAAATGTAGGACGCCTACACGTGACAAGAGCAGCACTAGAAACATGGATAAACATATTCTACACTAAAAGATTATCAAAACAATTCCTAATCATGTAACTCATTCGAAACCACAATGTTTCAATGAATTCTAATGAAAACAATAAGATGAAATAAATGAAAAATATGATAAAACTCACCGTGGAGTTGTCATTCCACGCGTGGAGGATGTGTATTCGCGGTGGAGGTGACACGCAGAAGAGAGAAGAGGTGCGGTGGTGGAGGAGTGGGTGGGAGAGGAGAAGGATGTATTGGCAACAAGGATAAGCATCTGCAAGAGCTTAAGGGGATTGAGGAAGGAGGATAATGTTACAGTTTCTTTATAAAACATGATGAAACTTTTATAAGTGCTAGATAAAAAACACTGATAAAGTTATGATTTATCAATACTAAAAAAAATTGCTGAAAAAACATGCCTTTATCAACTCTTTTTTAGCCTTCATAAAGGCATGTCCTTATCTGTGCAAAAAATCACTGATAAAGGATGTCTTTCTCAGCACTAAAAATATAGTGCAGATAAACACAACTTTTTCAGTGATTTTTTAGGGCAAATAAAGATAAGCCTTCATCAGCACTAAAAAGTGTTGGTAAAGATATAATGTAAATAATATATATATTATTATTATATATATTTATAAAATTATATGTATGATAAATCTGTGTTTATTTATTTATAATTATAATGATGAATAAATATAAATATATTTATATTTATAAAATTATAATTTATATAATTATAAAATAATAAGAAATATACTAATTATATTTATTATCATAGAAATATACATAAAAAATATATTAATAATATATATTTATAAGATTATTGATATATATAATTATATTTATTTTAATTTTATAATTCTTAATAAGAATATATATTTAATTATAATTATAAATATAAATTAATATTTATTTAGTTATTTAAATATTTATAAAATAATAAAAAATTTATATTTATACTATTTATAATTTTATTAATATATATAATTAAAATATTTAATATAATTTTTGAATTATTAAATATGTCTATATTTATATATAACTATAAATATAAATATTTGAATTTATTTATCAATATTTATATATTTTTAAAAATATTTTTAAAAATATATTTATTTTATTATTTATAAAGCTATATATAAAAATAATTAATATATATTTAATAAAATGATAATTATTTTAGATAAATATGTATTTTTTTATATTTTTAACTAATAAGTAAAAATATAGTTATTTGTAACTAAAAATTATGATAATTAAATATTTATTTATAGTTGTAATTATAAATATTTCAATATATATATTTAAATAAATATAAGATTATAACAAATATATTTATAATTTTATTAATATATGTAATTAATATATTAATTATATTTTTTTATTATTTAAATATATCTACATTTATTTAGATTTATATTTAAAACTATTCATATTTATTTATAAATATTTGAATATAAATATATATAATTAATATATTTATTATAATTGTTTAATTGTGTAAATATATCTATATTTATTTAGGAATTATAATTATATATATTTCTGTTTAAATCTAAATATTTGTATATATTTATAAATATATTAATTTAATTATATATTTATAACTTCATAAGTAGTATAATAAATATATTTATTATAATTTAATCAATATTAACATATATATTTATTTTTATAATTATAATTATAACTATAAATAAATATATTTATAAATATTTGTATTTAATTATGTATATATATATAATTATAATATATGTATTTGTTATAATTTTAATATTACATAAATATAAATTTATTTATAATTATATTTACCAATAAATATATTGAAAAAGTTTTTATATATACTTAAAATTTAATAATTATAAATATAATAAATATATTTATTATTTAAATATATTTAAAGTATTTTTATAAGTATTTTTTAGAAAAAAATAGTATATATGGGTAATATGAATAAATCATATGCCTAGTAAAATATACATAATAAATACGAGCCATAAATGGACAACATGAATAAAAAGAAGTGTGTAATATATAAATGAACATTCATGGTGAATCATAACATATATGCATGCATGATCAATATATTTGTTGACCAAATTCATTGGATACACAAATATATATATAATAGTTATAATAATAATATATATATATTTAAAAAGAATTTATATATATTAATTATAAATAAAATAATAATAATAATGATAATAATAAAAAAAATATATATAATATATATAATATAATGAATTTAATAATTCTAATAAATCTAAGAAGTATAATAAATCTAATAAATCTAATAAATATAAATCATATGAATCTAATAAATATAAATCTTATAAATCTATATTAAATTTAATAAATCAAATAAATCTAATAAATATATTTATTATGTGATGAAATTTATTATAATCATATAATTATTTATGTATATATAATAATAATCTTATAAATAATTTTCTTTAAAACATTATATATATATATATATATATTTAAATGATTAAAAATATATATTAACTACAAACATGCATTTTTATTTAATTTTTTCAAATAAACATTATTTTTTAAAATAAATATAATAATTTAATATACACTATTATTAAAAACATTTTACAGGTTTAAAAATAACAATGATAAATGTTATGTTTATCGTTTCTATGAAAAGCACTCATAAATGGTAAATCTACTAGCACTTTTATCTAGCACTAAAAATGCCGCCCCCCATCGGTGTTTTCTGATTATCATTGATAAAATGAGGTGCTTCACATGCCATGTTGTCTGGTTGTGTGAAATATTGATAATAATAAAATATTGTTAGAAAAGTGGTGATAAAATGTAATAACTTGATCATATATGATATTATAGATATGAATATAGTTCTATTATGTAATTATAGTAAATTAAAATTTATTAAACATAAATTTAGAGAACTTACAAGGCAATTCGAACATGAGGTAAGGGATTTCATCACAATTTCAACTCCATTAAAACATATTTAATATTATAAACTTATTTACTTATATGTGGAATACATATTACCCCTTTGAGGTTTTTAACATGAATATATTTTTTTCATTATCAATATCGATTCAATTCATGTTACACTTTTGATGTTTCCCTATTTTGGTATTATTTTTCCACATAATATATTTAATTTAATTGTATTTTATTTTCTAAAATTAAGTTATATTTTATTATTTTAATATTGTGGATAATTTTTGAAAAAAAATTATACTCTTAATTATATTTATTTGTTAAGGTGAGTTATTTTATATTTAATTAATGGCTTATCTGTTTTAAATTTTTTTAAAATTTTAATCTTTATTTAATTATATAGTTTCTTTTAAATCAATTATATTAATGTCATTGTATAGTTTTATATTTAGTTATTTTAAATATTCTCTTCGATTTTTTTGTAATTAATTAATTTAATGAAATGTAACTTTTTTGTTTCTTTGGATTAAATAATTTTACATTTAATGGCACTAAATATTAATGAAAATCATTATTATATTTATCTTTTCATAATTTTGTAAATTATTTTTTGAGTTGATTTATATAAATTTTTTGATTTTTTTATAATTTTAATGCAGTGTTATTTTAATAAAATTTAGCGTTTGAATTTATTTTAAATTTTAGTTATGTTTTTAACAAATGAATTTTTCATTAGTGATTTATTTAAATTTTTTATTCCAAATTTTTATGTATATGTACATATGGAATGATTAAAATTGAATCATGTAGCCATATTTCAAATGGATCCCCTCACATAGTCATTTATGAATGAGAAACCTTTTACATAGACAAATTCAAAGGGATCCACATAGAAATTTTTCAATGGCCTTATAGAGCCAATTGTTTTTGAGCTTCTCAGACTTATTTAGGGTATGTGAAAATTCACTAACCTGATTACCCTTTAAAAAAATAAATTGATCCTCTAATTTTCATGAATGTGATTCAACTCATCATCAAAGTTGAAGAAGACAATGGGAGTCTATGATTTTTCAACCGAAGGTGACACCACTCCGCCAACGCTATGGATGATGACTGACACCCCCCACTAGATCTAGTTTTTCTAGATTTTTAATCCTCCTCACTATAATCATTTGAAGAAGTTGATATATCACCTTCATCCAGATCTAGTGCCACCATTGTAACTGAGGTCACCAATTTTGTTGATCTTGACATTTCCTTCAACGGAGAAGAAGAATCCTACTTGTAGAAAGTATTGGAGCAGTACTGTAGCGGGAACTTTAGAAGGTACTATTTGGAACTGTAGCAGTCAGGACTATTCCACCGTTTGGGCCTCCAGGCCACCAATTTGGTCCCCGAGTCCTTTAAGGCCTTCGGGCCATCCAGGCCTTCATATCAGTAAGGTCATTGGGCCACCTCATGCCCTTCAGGCCACCATAAGTGAAAATTCAAACCAGACAACCAATAGGGAACAAGTTTTAGAAGAAGTATTAGTAAGGAGCATTCACCATAGAAGAATCTAAATGGATTGTTATAATGAAAGGCTATGACATCTTCTATTTGGATAAGCATGTCCATGCACATGAAATCCTAGCAGAATAGCCATGCAAAGGTTGAGAGCTGATTTAATGATGAATATGTTGGCGAGGAGTAGTTTTGAGTAGTTAGTTTGGGTTGTATGTAATGTTTGAAGCCTACGAGCACTGAATTATTCGAAGGCATGTGGGTCATGTAATACTTACATCTACCGGCCAATAACGGTTCCACCGCACCCTATGAAAGTTGGATTATCAAAATCAATAATTAAAATAAAGTCTACGGGCCATTAGAGGATGACCAAAATCAAATGAGGTTCCTAAATTAAAGCGAACCAACTAAAGAAGTCTCAAATGAGACCGATCAAAGACTGTAAAGGGATTGAGATTCGGTACTGATTCATTCTGAATTCCACCCTTGATCTGGGATTGATGAAAGTTTTATCTGATGGTAAATATTTTTGTATCCATCAGCATCACTCTATTAAAAGGATCAAATTGGTGAAGGTGAAGGGTCTCCTTTATTCCATTTTCATTATTTATGATAATTAATAGGGGTGTCTTCCAATTACATTGTGAAATTTATCACTTACTTCTATGTGAGATGTTTTAGAATAGGAATCTCTATGAAATAATTGTAGTTATTTTTTATTTTTTTTAAATCATATTAATACAACATCAAAGGTTAAGTAGATATAGATGTTATTTTTGAACATGGCTAGAATGAAATTGCATATCATTATTGGTTGACATGTAGAGTTTATTATTGGGAATTTAGGATTTAAAATAACGATAAAAACAAGAGGAATCATATAATATTATATATGTAAATTTTGATCTTATGGTTCATTTTAGTGATAGTGTGGTGACAAAAAGGTATAAACATTACACTCAGATTTGAAAATCACTTATTTAAGTCGTTAAATTTGCATGATTTTTTGGGTGAAAAATTAAAATAGTTATTATGAGTTCTTAAATGGCACCACATAAAAGAAATTTCTAATGAAATTTCAGTGAGAGAAAAAAACAGAGAAAGATGAACACTTATTTTATGAAGATGAGAGAGAAGTCCATAGGATCATATAGAGAGATTCTAAAACTTATAATGTTGGGGAATTTTGAAGATTTTTGTTCTCCTAAAACAAAAGAAGCTACTTTTCTAGTGTACATATGTTAAAGATACAAATTTTGATTTAATTTGGCGCTATTATTTATTGATCATCCATTGGTTTCTCTCTCCAAAATTTTATAAGTTGAATTTTTTATTGACATTAACTGGTCAATTTTTGTCAATTTGATTTCTTCTTTGTTCTCATATTCAGAGATCAATACATTTCTAATAGAAGTGTATCATTAATGGAGATTAGATTGAATCATAGTTCTCAATGATTTTTGAGTGATTGGACTGGAACATAACGATAGGAGAATAACAACTATGATCTTAATTCTTGTTCTCAACACTTCAAATAGAATGAAATGAATGCATCAACATCTTAATGCATTCATCAAATGAGTTTTAAATAAATTATTTCAAGTGATAATCAAATGTTTCATCAAAGAGATCGACTATATTTAACCATCTCCCTCTCTATTAAACACTGTTGTTCATTTCCCAATATGATCACACATTCTCCCATTATTTCTTGTTTTTCTATTACTTTTGTTTTCTAGTTGCAATCTCTTATGTGCTTGTTTATTATAAATATTTATTTGTTTTATATAAAAAATTATTTAGATAATTTATAAAAAATATAAAATCAAATTAAACATTACATATTAACATTTAGAGTGCAGTCTCACTATGATACTAATTTAATTGTAGTGGTATTCAAGTGTTTAGGTTATTAATTTTAAAAGAGGAATAAAGTGAATCTTTTAAAGAAATATTTCAATTAGAGTATTTTTTTGGAGGATTCCAATGATATTAAAAAAAATATTAATAAGTATTTTTTAGAAATTTTCAAAAAATATTAATAATAAATAGAATTTGACTAAACCATAGAAAAAACTGTTATATATTTATCCTTCAGTACTATGATTTTTTTAAAGTAATTAAAATAAAAGGAATTCATAATAATGTAGGAGGAATATAAAAAAGTTTTAAATAAATGAATCTTGGAAGCCTTATTCAAGGAATTGCAAGAAGTTATTCACTTTTTCCATGAGTACTATATAGGAGAGAATAAGATTCCAACATGCGGTGAATAAATCCAAAAAGATTGAGGGAAAACTCATTGAAACATACATTGTTGATTTGATTGATTCTTTCATGAACATGAAAAAAGAACAATTGATGCCAAATAATTTTTTTCTAGGAGATTTTTACCATTTAAAATATACATTTTTTTTATCACATTGGATCTATGATTTTAACTAATTCCCATTATTTTTACATTATAGTAATGAAACCCACTTCATAGGCTAAATAAGAGATGGATGTCTTTGTGGAAGATGATTTTTATTATGGAGAAAGCAATGATAGGATATATCCGGAACTCGAAACATAATCTTTGGAAGATTTTTTTTAATTATAAAAGGAAGAATAGAATGACTAATTTTCACCTAAGAAACAAATTCTATCTTCTTGGGATGTCCCTTAAAATTTTAGTGGGGTTATAGGAAAACTCTCTTGGAGAAATATACAAATGGAATCTATATTTTATTTTCCCACACCCTACTAAAAGTATTCACCAAAATATTAGTAGGTGGATGCACTGTTTTATTTTCATTGGGGAATCAACATAATCCTTAAGTTGAACAATATTAGAAAGGGGAATATGTGGTGGTTTATACCACATTATCCCCACACGTTTATGGATTGGGGATGAAAAATAGGCTATAAAGCCACAAACTCTATAAAACACAATACTTACTTGGTGTTTCACTCAAAATTTCAATTACATTAACATTATTTTCATTTAACTATCAGTTATGGAATTTAAATTTCAATAATCATTTAATTTTTCCTATTTTTTTGTAGGAATAAATGTGGACAACACGTTTTTCTACAAGATATTTATTTATCTTATTTATCCGGGGAAATACACTTGGGGAACTCTCTACTTTTTTTAGATACCTCATAATTTCCATGACCAAAACAAGATAAAAGATGAAGAATTTTGGATCAACACCTTAAAACTGTAAACACTAGTTTTATTGTACATAAGATGAATTTTAATGAGATATAATATCGATATAATTTCATTTTTAGATTCATTAAAATTTAATAGAGGAGCATCATTGAAGTAAGGAAGGGTTGTATATGAGTCTATATAAAGAAGAATATTGCTTCCAATTCAAGTTGTTTTTCAGATGACATTATTTCTCCTTTACATGCTTATAATTTCTTTATGCTGCTACAATTTTAGAATTGAACTACTTTAAAAAAGTACTGAAAGGAAATAACATTTTCATTATGAAAATTAGTCCTGAAATATACATATTAATATAATTAAATGTATCTATTTTGACTATATTTTAGTGTCATGTCATGATTAATATAATTTTATTTGCATGAAATTTTCCAGAACTCTATTTTGAGCAGAACTAGTATACAATTTTCTTCTTGAACTGAATTTATAATTTTTTAACTTTTTAGTAAACTTTTATCATGATGGGAGGTGTTGTTTATTTATTTATTGAAAAACTTATTTATATTTCTTTTAATCCTTAGTATGAATCTTATTTAGTAAATTTTCCCAATCTTTTTTAACATTAAAATTGAATTTATATGTTTTCTCCACCTTGGATTTAACATTGAGGGAAATTTTGAGCTTTATTGTAGAGGATATTATATTTCAATATGCTAAATTGTACCAAAATCGAAACCATAAAAAAATTCAAATTAGATTTTCATCATATTTTCTATAAATCATTCTAAATGGTTTTAAAATTTTCTTATGTTTTAAAGTGTGTATCCATTTTAAGGTGGTTAATTCTATAATATTCCTTTGATTTATTTATTTATGATACTTTTTTCACTTTCCACTTGAAAATAAATTGATTTTTGTAAAACAATTATGAAAATTTTATATAATTATCATTTGCCTTAACTTTTTAAATTTGGATTTAAACTTCTAAAGTATTCATTAAAATTAATAATAAAATGAAAATCTTAATACATATTGAAATTATTATTTTATTCATTAAAATGTTGGATGCGTTATTTATATTATATTTTAATTTATTATTTCCACACATCCAAATTGTGTATAATTTATTTTATTATCAATTATGTGATTATTTTCTCTTTGAGGAAAGTAGTATTTTTGAATATTTGTTGAATAAAAATTAATATGGGTTTAATATTTTTTCATGTTTTTAAGATCACATATTTTTTATAAAATAAGTATCCATTCTTCATTAAAAGTACTAAAATTCTTGAGGGTGAAGTATTTTTACTGGTTAATACAATCTATGGGGGGAAATCATTTTGAAAACCATTTTTTCATGGATATCCAGTATTTAAAATTTACGATTCATTTCATTCCACAAATTTTGACTTATTGTTTCCTTGGGGACAAGGAAACGTTTTCTATGGGGGAACTCACATGTCTACATTTCTATATTATTTTTAGACATAATATATTTTATTTAATTGTATTATATTTTATAAAATACTTTTTTTTTGAAATTTTTACTTTTGTTAATGAATTCTTGTAAAAATAATTAAAACATTAATTATTGTTTTTAAAATAATTATTTTAATATTGAAAAATAAATTTTCTATTTTAAATTATTTTAGAATTAGAATTTTTATTTAAAATAAATTTTTATTTTAAATATTGATTTTCACATCAATGTGTAATTTTTATTTTTTCAATTTTCCTTTCCCATTGGTTATTGTTCTTAATTAATTAATTATATTTTATAATTTGATTTATTTTTATTAAATAATTTAATAATTATAATCATTGAATTATAACTTCATTATTATTTTGAATAATTATCAATAATTTTTTTTAATAAAATCGTTTTAATTTTTAATGTTTTATTATTTTAAAAAATAATGTTAATTATTTTAAATGTTTTATTATGTTTTTAGTTTATTTTTAAATAAAAATATATTTATTTTTTTCAATTTTATTTAATAATTATTTTGGGGGTTTTAATGTTGCAATATAGATTTTCTGAAATTTCTTAAAGCAGTCACATAATTGATTTATTTAAACAACAATGTAGCTGGTTTGAGGGGAGTACCACGTATCTAATTATCAAATCATTCACATAGTAGAATTTTTACTACCTAAAATAGCCAATGTTGGGGATTTTGTTCTATAAATTCATGCTAGTGTTCATCTAGGTACATTAAAACTACATACCCGATTTCTCTTCAACATAAGTGAAAATAACAACCAAACTCAAAAACTCATTGTTGCTTCCAACATTGATACCCGTTGTTGTAAATAGAATCTCACCGCACTCAAAAAGCTTCCTGATGAAGATTTGAAAATGAATAACCCACAATGGTTGAAAAAATATGGGTCTTTGCCACTTTTTGGGACCTGAGGTTCACCAATGTTGACATGGAAGGAGTGATATCGAGCCTGTTTAAGGCTTATATTGCCTGAGACACATGAAATCCAAAATGTAATGGTTTAATATAAACGTAGATGATAATGAAAAAAGTCAATTCGTAGACACGAATCAGATATGGGATATTCTACGTGGGGGAGATGATGGAATAAAATCTAAAAAATAGATCTTCCTAAATCCATAATGCTTGAAGATGAACCGAGTCACCATTTTTTATGAGGCCTTGTTGAAGATGGACCACAACCAACATCAACCCTTTCTCTATCAATGAATATTTGTGAAAATCCAACTGTTGATCAAGCATCAATGTTTATAGGAAATGACGGAGGTCAAACTAGGGCCAAGCATCATTAATTAAAATAAATTGTAAACTTCAACCATGATCCTATCAGTCCTAAGAAACTATATGAATCAACCATTCTATTAGTTGTGACTGAAGACTCTCTGACCTGTGTTTTGTATGTTTATGTTTTGATTGAGGAATGTTTATTAGGTGATCGAAACTAAATTTTGGACTAGTCTACATAAATTTGAATATAATTTTACATGATGAAGTTGATGAGGTGTCAAATGAAATTATTTAAAATAATGGTTCCATTTTTTCCAACATGAGTTGATGATTTCTACTGTTTATTTTGGATTTTTTTTAATATTTATATGAGTGACTATGCTACTTTTGAGTTAATTATCTAGATTTTGATTTGACATCGAGGGAACATTTTTCCTAGTTTTTTTGGCATCAAGAATGTGAGTTTTTTCACTCATGTTTCTCTCCCATTGGTTTGTGTGAAACTAAATGTAGAAGAATTTATTTCTTAATGTTCTGGAATAGATGAAATTATGTGATTTATAGGACTAAGGGATGATGTATCCATGTTAATATCTATGTCATAGGGTGTATTTATTGAGTAAGTTAATGATTTTGTTTTTGAATTTATCAACTAACAAAATGACTTTGAATCAATGAAAATAATAATAATTACCTTAGTTTTCATTAAATAAAGAAAAAATGGTGTTTTAAATGCAGTTACACTAGCTAAATATAAATATTCCAAAAATTCATGAAATTGGAGGATTTAACTTTCTTGATTAATTCCAAACTGCCTAGCCAAAAAAATTGGGCAGACATCATCAAACTATAACAAATTTACTATGATGTTGAAAGTTTATAATGTATTGTGGAAATAGGATATAATTGGGTGATATCAAAGTGGATCTGTGACTGATCATGAAATTGAAGAACGAGACCATAGTGTGCTCCAGTACATTGATCATGTTCAGCTAAAATTCTTGTCTATGAAACTAGTTGATTTAAATTGAGAAGCCTTTATGGGTATTTAAATTTTATACCTTTTTCAATTGTAATTCTCTCTAGTTATTTTAATTTTTAGAAAACAATCATTAATTGATATTTGAGTTTTCAATCATTCTTTATCACTTTTTCTCCCATTCTGAGAACATCACACATCCAATAGAAATGTGATGGAATGGTGTTGTAGTTTCTTATTCTATCCTAAGTAAGAGTTTTAATTTTATTCATTCCTTTTTAATTAATCATTCCTTGATCAATGAATATGAATATATAATTAGATCGAAATTTCATTATTCATGGTGATTGTTGAGTGCTTTGATTGACTCCTACACAAAGGAGTTCTTATAGTGAGGTCTTGGAGGATGCACAAAATTTATTAAACTAATTTATATAAATGATTAGAGAACACAATCATCTCATTGAGATATTTTTAGTTATATAATCATTTTTAAATAACAGATATAGACTGAACAATAAGGATCACTAAGAAATGACACCATTTTGGCATTTTACTAAATTTTCAAAATGTTCATGTCAGTTTCCATAGTTTTCATGTCTCCTTAGTTTAGAAAATTATGATATTTTAAATTAATATATTAGATACACAACTTATAAATATAATAGTTATTAAATAATCATAATAATTATGATAAAGAATCTCCATAAATATAGTCTCATTGGGAGACAACCACGGTTTCTACTATATTTTTGTAGTTGTGAGGTTAAAAATATCTTAATTAAGAGGTAAAAAATGAAAAAACATAAAATTTTAATTCATCATTATGATTATGGATTCAATAAAAATAATTTTTTCTTATGGAAAAGTTAAAATAAAATCTAGTCTTATTTTTGTTTTTTATCAAGTACATTTCTATTCGTTGTCCATATTTTTTAAAATTTTATTTACAAAAGTCCTATTTTATTTAATCAAAGGTAATTTTAAGCTATCCATATCTTTTTCAAAGGTTCAAAATGAACCATTTTAATGTTTTTAATGGTTTTTATTCAAATTTCGTTATTGAAAGTCAAAGGGAGTGTTTTTTGTAATGACCTAATGTTTTTCAATGGAAATTACCTTCTCATAAGTATGTCATAAAATCCAATAAAAACAAAACATAATAAACTAATAATTTCTAAGTGACCTTTATGCATTGGTTTTTCACTTCTGTGTTTGGAATTTCGAAAATATTACATAAACGGTTGTGACCAGTAAGTTATTTTGAGTTCGATAAGAAAAACATAATTTTTGTAGAATAGTAACCTGCCCTTTTGAATAGTAACATACCCTTAAGAATAGTGATATAAACTAATGAATTGTAAACTAACCTTTGATAGTATTAAATTAATATTAATGTGAAATTGTGATGTACCTGTATTTTGGAATAGATACATAAATGTTTTAAAACTAGGTTTTTATAACAAATTATGATTTCAATTAAATATTAAATTATTCATATTTAGAAAATTATTTTGAAAAATGGACTTCATTTTTGGGTACTACATGTCGAAAAAATGTTAAGACGAATTTTTTATATTTTTCTTGAAATACTAGAATTTTTTATGAATAGTAAAATCTGATAATTCACAATAAATGCTAAATAGTGGATTAATTGAGTCATTGATGATGATCTGCTGATGTAACCCTAATTGTTTCAAAGTCACATGCATTTATTTCTATTACTAGTCATGTAATACTTACTATTTTGTGTCATGTGATGAAATTATAAACAAATGATTAAAAAATTATGAAAACTCTACTCCCCTACACTATAAATACCACTCTTTCTTACCTCTTCTCTTCACTCCGCTCAACCCTTGTGCCTTGCCAATATTTGACCAAAGTCACACCCCAAGATCCTCCCCGCAGTCCAAAATTCTATATCCTCTTCAAAATACCAAAACCTCTCCCATTAATAGGTTCTCAAAGGTGGAAGTGTCAAGAGGTATATTCCTCTTTCAAATTCCTTCTTTCCTTTTATGTTCTTTTATTTTTGTTTCTTTCCTCACCTACCTTCACCCAAATATAATGACAACTCCAGTAACATATATATAAAATAATTCATTATGAAAATGGGATATTTAATTATCTTCTCTCCTTTCCACACCTTTTATTTGAAAGGAATGAAGCACCACTTGAGGTGTGCTAATTTAGCACATTCAAGGACAACATTTTATCAATTTATATTTTCATCATTAAATCTTGTCATGAAAACATTTTCTTATGCATTAAACAGATTATATATATGTAATATATTCTATTTTAATTCTATAATATTATTGTACATATGGAATAAGTTATAAATCAAAAAAAATTCATTGTAATCAAACCCCCAATTAACAAAAACGTTTGTCACTTTGGTTTTATATAATAGTTTGACTTCAATATAAGTAACCAAATTAAATTTAAAACCATTTATTCTTCGGGATGTTCACTAATATAATATAAATTCAATTCTAAACAACCACTTTCTTCATATATGTGTATCCAAATATAAATATAAGTGAACCGGTCATTAAAATAATGTAAACAAATAATCTCAAACAGTGAAATTGAACCTCATAAGCAATCAAAATGATTATTAATGAACATAAAATGATTATACTAAACCAGTTAAATATATAAGGGGTTCTGGATTTATTAATTAATTAAGCCAATTTTTTTATTCTTTCCTTTAATAACAAGTGCAGAACACAAACAAATTTAAGGTAAGGGATCCTCCCCATTTCACATTTATTTCAAGATTGTCCTCTATGTTATTCTATTTAATGTGTAATCACTAATGATGGGGTAATATTTCTCACTTTACCCATACTTCCCTCATTATTTATAATTTATTATAAACCCCATATCAACAAATCCCTTTGAGGTACACACGATACCATGCCAATAATCCATAATGAATCCTACCTAAACTTCCATTACTCTTTCGGGTTTCTCTATCTTTATTTTTACCCAAATGAATTTGTCTTTTATTTTTATGTACAAATTTTAGATACAGTTTCAATGCTCTAAACTCATTTTCCAAGATCCATCCCTCATTGTCTTTAGGGGATATACATGTTTTTAGTGATTCCCCCAAGATACCCCTCGATAGGCAATCATGTTTTAAGGGAACATCTCGAATTATTACTTGATTTCATGTGAACTCAATATTTTGTTTTAACCCAACATTTTGTTTATAAAATCAGTTTTTTATTATGAAAACCTTCTTGGTTCACTTCGGGTTTTATATAAAATATTGTTCCTTTTTCGATTTGAAAATCTCTATAGTATTTTCCTTAAAACCACAAAAAATGTTTTAATGCTAAAATTTCCCAAATACATGTCTTAAAAATTGTCACTTTTTTTTACATCATGTACCCGGATATATGCCTATTGAATTTCCATGTATAATTTCTTTTTTTCATGTACACTTTCATGATATGCCCATTGGTTATGATTTCTGTCATGTTTGTGGTACCGAATTTTTTCCATGGGTACCCGTATGATTATATATGGTTGATTATGTATGATTATTGGTGTGGAATGATTATTTATGTGGAAATATTATTTACATGGAAAGAATATTCATGAAAATGTTGAGATGTCTGCACCCATATATCACTCCAATGCATTTTTTAAAGTTAAGTCTCATGTGATGTGAAGCGAAATGAGATTGGCGGTTAGCCTTGACCAGTTCTAAAATGGTAAACGAGATTGGAGGTTATCCATGACTCGTACTAAATAAATTTCTTATGATTATTCCACATTTATATGATTCCATGTTAATATGATCACATTATTATATGATATGATTTCATATGTTCCATGCTTTGTTATCAATATTTCATACATCCTTACTCTTGTGCTTAAGATGAATCCTTATGTTCATTCCCTTACTGGGTGTTTTAGCTCATCCATTTGTTCATGGGTTCCCTAGGGTACACTATGCGGGTGTAAGGTCTCAATGGAAGTTAGGAGGTCTTAAATTTTTTTAAAGGATGGGACAGAGTCCTCATTTTATTATTTAAAGCAACCAACTCTTTAGAGTGGGTAGATGGAGACCCATTGCATAGCCCGAAGGGCCAAGGCCATGTGGCCTGAATACTAGGCTTGAAAGCCCATTTTATTTCCCAAAGGGCCCCCGGTGAATAGTACTACAACAGTACCTGGGCTACTATAGTACCAACGCTGATACAGTTCATGCTACAGTGCCTCCACTACTACAGTGTCATAACCACTCCTGTTCTATCGTTGTTACCATACTTCTACAGTTCCCTTCTATAGTGCTACAATAGTCCCAGAAACTAGTCCCAACCCAGATTTGATCCTGGGACTTTTGGATGCCAAGAAGAAGCCTATACCACTAGGTTACAGGCTCTTTGGAAATTAGGAGCTCTTTATGGAGATTAAATAAAGTAATTATTCTTCTTGAACCTTGTTTTATGTTCTATGTACCTAGTCTTCCAAGACACTGGAATTAACTATCCTTGTCTTGTAATATGTTGTATACTTTTTCTTAAAATCATGTAATGTTATATATAAAAGGCTTGGGTCGGTATAGTTGTTATCAGAGGATGGTCTAGTTATTTTTGTGGATTAGAAATAGATAACCTTAGTGAGAACCATAGGAATGAGATGAAGTATAATAAAACATCCCTAAATTTGGTATGTATAGTGTTAGTAGTTTATCAAGAAAATAAATCCCTTACTACATATTGGCAGGTAGAGTCGGCTCTGGCACATATGTACCTAGGAGTGAAAACTCTGACAAGTAGTTTCGAGCTTGACGTAGGGTATCCTAATACATAACAACAGGCCTTACTGCACTTTTGGTTACGACACTCCAACGGGATATGCTTTGGTAGATTCATGAGCTGAGTAAAAACCATTTTTAAGGGGGGAAAACCACATAAGAATATAAGTCAAGAAATAGATCGAGGATAACCTAGATTTAAACCAAAGGAATAATAATTTAGGATGTACTTCTTATTTTTAACATCATAATTTTATGTTCAATGTTTTCTTTTTTATGCTCAAAATATAAGTATTCAAGACCTCTAATTATACGTTCATTATTTTTTAATGGTAGGAAATTGAAGAACACACTCCAAAAATCAATGTGATAGGCAATGTAAAGATTTCCCAAATGATATGCCTGATATGACGGGATTGGGTGATAAAAACATCATGACAATACTTGATTAGCTGGCTCGAGTTATGAATAATAACATGAATTGTGCAGAATACCTTCCTCTTCCAAGGAAAGAGCATGTAGCCGTAGAATACTTCATGTGGCTATGGCCTCCCATGTTTAGCGGATCTTTTGATCCCCTCCTCACGGAACAATGAATTAACTTCATTGAAAATATATTATCCATCCTCCAGTGTAGGGAAGAAGAGAAGGTTTTACTGGAAGTCTATAATTTTGATGGGGAAGCAGATCAGTGCTGGACAGTGATCAAGAATACAAAGTCCCAAGTGGAAATCGATTCCATGGATTCGAAGGAATCCAAGAGGATATTTTTCAACAAATATTTTCCTCGAACCCTTTTTGGAAAGATGGAAAGATAGTTCCTTAGACTCAAGCAGAAGGAAGAAGAGTCCATCGGGTCGTATAAAGAAAACATTACCAGGATTTCTAGGTATGCCTCTAGCTTTGTCATGAACACCAAAATCAAGGTGGATCTCTTCTTTAGTGGAATAAAGTTGAGTCTACGAAAAGTGTTGGAAATTAGAGAATTTTAAATTTATGAGGATATTTTACATTGTGCCCTCAAGGTTGAAATGAAGATTGGAGAGTCTCAATGGTCTCTTGGGCCCAGTGACAAGATGAGAAAAACGGAGAAAAACATGGGTGGTTCATCAAAAAAATCCCATTATGGAAAGAAGCATGACTTTTCTCCTTCAAAAAAGTGTGGGAAGAAACATCTTGGTAACTGTCTGGAGGGGGCCAATAATTTCTTTAAAAGTGAAATGTTTAGTCATCTAGCCTAGAACTACTGAATAGATATGAAAAATACCGCTAATGTTGAATAATAAAGGAAGGTTTAGATCAACACTCAACCAGCAGTACAATGTTACAACTGTAAGGAGCATGGGCATTATGTGAACAATTACCCTAAGTTGATGGTTGTCAGAGGCAATCAACAACAACATCCAAAGTAATAAGGAAAGATTTATGCTATCACAACTACTGAGTTGGATCCAGACAATGACATTTTGATAGGTATGATAGTAATTCATTCAAGAATATATAATTTACTATTTGAATCGGGTTCTACGCATTCATTCATATCTTGAATGTTTAGTAGAACTATTCAAACACCATCACATAATTTAGAGGAATTTTTTTTATGAGAAAACAAAATGGGTAAATTGTTGTGTCCATAGTTTATAACACCTCCTCAATTAACGTTTGGGCACTCCAACCTCCCAGAAAATATTGTCATACTTCCTTTAGTGGAGTTCAACGCTATCTTGGGCATGGATTGGCTATATTTGTAAAAGGCTGACATCAACTGTCGGGAAAGTGAGATTTCTCTTTCCATCTCGAAGCATCCTCCGATTCATTACAATTGTATTGAGGAAAATGGTTCTCCTTTATAATTTGAATCTCATGTGTGGATATTGTTTCCGTATGATAAATCATTTCTAGCTCCAATGATTGCGAAAAATGAGAAAATCTTGCTTGAAGACATGCCCATCTGAAGGGATGACACTAAGGTCTTCCATGAAGAGTTTCTTGTCATTCCTCCTCACCGAGTGGTTGATTTCTCTATTGAACCTATTCTTGGATATTTTCCTATATTAAAGGAACCTTACAGAATGGCCACCATAGATCTGGAAGAACTGAAAAAGCAATTACAGTTGAATAAAGAGAAGGATTTTATGCATCATAGTGCCTCACCTAGGGGTGTGGTAGTCCTCTTCGTCAAGAAGAATGATAGATCAATGTTCCTCTCCATTGATTATCTTCAGATCAATAAAATCACGATAAAGAGAAAATATCTCATACCATAGATAGATGACTTGTTCAATTAGCTTCCTGGGGCCAGTTATTTCTCTTAGGTGGACTTACATGAGGATATCATCAATTAAAGGTGAGTAAGGAAAACATTCCCAATCCTTCCTTTTGAATGAGGTATGGACACTATGAGTTCGTAGTGATTCCCTTTGGACTCACTGATGCTACAAAAATTTTCATTGATTTAATGAATAGTGTCATTAGATATTACCTTGTCAAATTTTAGGTAGTCTTTATTGAGGATATTTTCATATAGTCTAAGAGCAAGGAGGAAGATAGGGATCATTTCAATACTATGTTAAATACATTGTGAAGGGATAATTCATATGCAAAGTACAATAAATGTGAGTTCTGGATGGGGGGAGTATTATTCTTGGTGAATGTTATCACTAGAAAAGAGATATATGTGGAACCTTCTAAGATGAAGGCAATTGAAGAGTGTCCCAGGCCAACTTCCTTAATAGAGATCTGTAGCTTTTTGGGTCTAGCTGGGTATTATCGATGATTTGTGGATAGAATTTCGTGATTTTCAAACCCAGTATCCAAGGTGACACTGAAGGAGGTAATGTTTCTCTCGATAGAAGAATGTGAGGTAATCTTCAAGGAGCTAAAGAGAAGGCTAATCACTGCCCCTGTACTCACATTACCGAAAAGTGGAGAATGTTTTGTGATATACAAAGATGCTTTAAAGAATGTCTTGGGTTGTGTACTAATGCAAAAAATATAATTTGATATCCTATGACTCTCATAAGTTTAAGATCCATGAGTAGAACTACTCGATTAATGATCTAGAGCTGGAAGCAATGATTTTTCCTTGACGAACTGGTGGTACTACATTTATGGTGAGAAGTGAGACATATACACCAACCACAAGAGCCTAATGTATATATTCAAACAAAATAACACAAACATGCATCAAAGGATATGGGAAGATCTAATCAAGGATTACTATTTCCGTATTCACTATCATCCTGGAAAGGCGAACAAGGAATCTAATGCTTTAAGCAGAAAAGAACCTACTACTCTATCCATGTTATGAAATGAGAAAGAGCATATCTTCTTAGATATGAAAAGTATAGATTTATAAATAATAAGGGTATGGGATACATCCTACCTTACCCAAATGATTGTTCAACCATCCATTCAAGATAAGATTAAAGAATCACAAAGGGATTATGTGGAGTTAAAAAATTTGGTGAATGTAGTAAAGGAAGAGAAGATGGAAGAGTTCCATATCAACAACGATGGTGTTATTTAGTTTGTAACGTAGCTTTTTGTGCCTTCATCACCTGAGATAGAAAAGGAGCTATTAGAAAATTCACATATCTCAACATTCTCTATCCATCCTGCAGTACCCCGATGTATCGTGATATCCGAGAACACTTCTGGTGGGATAACATGAAGAAGGAGATTGAGGAATATATATCAAGGTTCATGGTATGACATCATGTTAATGCAGAGCGACAAAATTCCAAATGGATGATTACACCATTGCCTATACCCATGTGGAAATGGGAAAATTTAACTATGGACATTGTCATGGGTCTCTCAAAGATGTCAAGGGGAAATAATGAGATATGGGTTGTGGTTGACCGACTCACCAATACATCCAATTTTATCACTAATTGGGAAGACCTCTCTCTTTAACAACTTGAAAAATAATATATTTGAAGGATGTGGTGAGACTACAGGGTGTTCCACTATCAATTGTATATGATCAGGATCCAAAGTTCACATCTAAATTTTGGAGGAGTCTTCAACATGCATTGAGTACTGAATTAAATTTTAGAACAACCTATCATCCCCAAACTGATGGCCAATATGAAATAACTATTCAGACACTTGAAGATATGATAAGATCCTCCTCTATAAAATTCAACGGAGGATGGCATCAACATCTCCCATTGGTTGAGTTCTCATACAATAATAGGTTCCACTGGAGTATTTTGATGGCTCATTATGATGCTCTGTATGGAAAGAGAGGTAGAACTCCAACGTGTTGGAATGATGTTGTAGACCAAAAGTTACTTGGACCCGATCTTACTCAGGAGATGTTGGAGAAGGTTCATGTAATCTAGAAACACAAGAAAGCTACTAAGAGTCGGAAAAAGAGCTACAATGAAAATTGTTAAAGGGACTTACAGTTTGAAGTTGTAGATGAATTATTCTTTCAAATATCACCATGGAAGAGAGTCATGTGGTTTCAAAGAAAGGGAATCTATGAACATGGTACATTGCCCCCTTTGAGATCCTAGTTTTCAGAGGATTCATTGCCTATCGGATTGCACTTCCACCAAATGTGGCTCGAGTTCATGATGTGTTTCATGTATCACTCTTGATGATGTACATACCTGATCCCTCACTTGTACTAAACTCAAATGTGGTGCAGCTAGAAGATGATCTCTCTTATGAGGAGAAACCAGTGAAGATTCTGAACCAATGAGATGAGGTTATATGCAACAAGAAAACCCTCCTTGTCAATGTGTTGTGGAGGAACCAAATGTTTGAAGAAGCTACTGGGGAACCAGAGGAGGTAATGAAGTACAAGTACACTCTCATGTTTACGGCATATAATGTGAAATGAAATTTCAAGGGAAAAATATCATAAGGGGGGAATAATGTATCAAAGTAATGTTTTTAAATGGAAATTCCCTACTCATAAGTATTCCATAAAATCCAATGAAAACACAACATAATGAACTAATAAGTTCTAATTGACCTTTAAATATATGTTTGTCACTTCGGTGTTGGGAATTTCGAAAATCTGACATACACGGTAGTGACCAGTAAGTTATTTGGAGCCTGATAAGAAAAACAAATTTTTTTTGTGAATAGTAATCTACCCTTATGAATAGTAACATACCCATATGAATAGTAACGTACCCATATGAATAGTTATATACCCTAATAAATAATAACCTTACCTATAATAGTAAAAAAATAATATTCAAGTAAAATTATGATGTACCTGTATTTTAGAATAAGTAAATGAATGTTTTAAAACTAGGTTTTAATAATAATTTGTGATTTTAATTAAAAAATAATTTAATCATATTTAAGAAATATATTTTTGAAAAATGGAATTCATTTTTCGATTCTACATGTTGGAAAATGGTTAGGGTGAATTTTTGGGATTTTTCTGTAATATTAGAATTTTATGAATAGTAGAATCTGATAAATCACAATAAATGCTAAATAAAGGATTAATTGATTCATTGATGATAATATACTGATTTAATCCCAGTTGGTTCTAATTAAGATTCATTTATTATTTTTCTTCTTCATGGAAGACTTACAATTCCCTATCTTGTGATGAAATAATAAACTAATGATTAAAAAATTATGAAGACGCTCCTCCCCTCCAATATAAATACCACCCATTCTTACCTCTTTTCTTCACTTCTCTCAAGCCTTGTTCCTTGACAATATTCTTCCCAAATCTATCCCCAATATCTTCCCCCACGTCCAAAATCCCCATCCTTTTCAAAATACCAATACATCTCTCTTTAAGAGGCTCCCAAAGGAGGATGTTTCGAAAGGTAAATTCCTCTTTCCAATTCCTTCTTTTCTTTTATGTTCTTTTCTTTTATGTTATTTTCTTTCTATTTTGTTCCTCACCTCCCATCACACAAATAGTATGATAAATCCTATAACATACATTTACCGGAATGTTTTTATGCTAGTGGTATATTTCATTATCTTCTCTCCTTTCCCCACCTTTTATTTGAAAGGAATGAAAGTATCATTTGAGATGTGTTAATTTATCACATTCAAGGACAACAGTTTATCAATTTCAATTATAATCTTTAAATATTGTCATGAAACCATTTTTTTTGTTGAAAATATTATATATATTTAATATATCCTACTTTTACTCTGTAATTATTTTTAACAAATTTTATTAAGTTATAAATCAAAATAATTTCTTTGAAATGAAACCCCTCCAATTAACAAAAATAGTTGTCACTTTGGTTTTTTATAATTGTTTGAATTCACTCTATGTAACCAAATTAACTTTAAAAACATTTAATCTCCAAGATGTTCAATAATATATTATAACTTCAATTCTTTACAACCTCTATCATCCTACATGTTTATCCAAACATAAATATAAGTGAACCGGTCATTAAAATCAAGTAAACAAACGAGCCTGAACAATGAAATTGAACTTCATAACCAATAAAAACGTTTATGAATGAACATTAAATGATTATAATAAACCAATTAAATATATAATTGGTTTTGGAAATATTAATTATTAAACCTAATTTTTTTATTAGGGTCTTTAATAACAAGTGGATAACACCAACAGATTTAAGGTAAGGGATCCTCTCCATTTCACTTTTATTTCAATATTTCCCTCTATATTATTTCATTTTTATGTGTCATCCCAAATGATGGGGTATTATTTATCAACATACCCAAAAATCCCTCGTGATTTATATATTATTATAAACCCCATTTTATATCAAAAAATCCCTTTTAGGTACACCTGATACAATGCCAATAACCTGTAATGAATTGTACTTTAACCTCCTTTACTCCTTCGAGTTTACCTATCATTATTTTTACCCAAATGAAGTTGAAATTTATTTTTATGTAAAACTTATACATACTATTTATATGCTCCAAACTCATGTTCCAAGATCCGTCCCTCTTTCACTTTTGGGGATATAGATGTTTTTTAGTGATTCCCACCTCAATAACCCCAATAAGCTATCATGTTTTAAGGGAACTTCCCAAAAACATACCAGATTTCAAGTACACTATATCTTATATTTTAAGCCACCAATATCTTTATAAAATAATTTTTTTATTATTAAAACATTCTTTGTTCACTTATGGTTTTAAATAAACTATTCTTTCCTTTTATATTTTAAAATCCCTATAGTATTTTCCATAAAACCGCACAAAATGTTTTAATGCTAAAATTTCCCAAATAAATTTCATACAAATTGTCACTCCTTTTTTACACAAGGTATCATTATATATTCTTATTTAATTTAAATGTATAATTCATTTAATTAGTGGACACATTATTGATATTTCTGTTGGTTATGATTTTTTTCATGGTTCTCGTACCTAATTCTTTCCATGGGTACTCTTATGTTTATGTACGGTTGATTCTATATGATTATTGGTGTGGAAAGATTATTTATGTGAAATATTATTTATTTGGAAAGAATATTAAATTAAATTATGAGATGGGTGTTCCCAGATAGCGCTCCAATGCATTGGGTAAAGTTATGTCTCATGAGATGCGATGTGAAATGGTACTGGCGGTTAGCCTTGACCGGTACTAAAATGGAAAACGAGATTGGATGTTAGGATTGAACCATAAAAAAAGATATGTCTTATTATTCTTACACATTTATATGATTACATGTTTCTATGATCCCATGCTTATATGATCTGATTTCATACAATCCATTCTTTCTTATCAGTATGTCATGCCTCCTAACTCATGTGCTTAAGAGGTATCCTTATGTTCATTCCCTTATTCGGATTTTTGGATCATCCCTTTGTTCATGTGTTTTTCAGGGTACCCTATGCAGATGTATATTCACAAATTATGTTAGGATCTCATTATTTATATTATGTAAAGAAATGTTTTTTTAGCCCCATGTTTTATGTTCTATGTACCGAGTCTTCTAAGACACTGGACTTAATGATCCTTAGCATGTACTATAATGTATAATTATGCTTAAAATCATGTAATGTTATTCATAAAAGGTTTGGTTCCATATATTTTTAATGTATATGGTCTTAACATATATTCTCTCCACTATAACCATTTTATGCTCTTAGGTTCATAAATGATTTCTAAAAGGTTTTATAAAGAAATCTCTTTAAAGAAATATTATTTTAATGTTTCTTATCCAATTTGTTTTAATCGTGAAAAGGAAAGAATTTATTTCAAAAAATTTATTTCCAATTAATGGAAGTCAATATTTTATCTCTTATTAATATTATGATCATTAACATTATCATGAAACAATAAGTTTATTGTGATCATTTTTCATGGGACATTACATTACTCTTAAATAACCATGAGGGATATAATTATTTCTTAAACCATAAATTATTTCTACATATTTTTTTATATGAAGAAAATTACTTGATTGATGGGGGGAAAACCTTGGATAATATATACTATTTACTCAATACATATATTTTTTGATAAATCATATTATTTATGAATTGTGTGTATCATTAAATACATGAGGAATGTATAGAACATGAAGTGAGGGGTTGTGCTCGATTATAGATTGAACTTCTATTCATCGATTTGTATCATGAGATAAATCAGTTGTTGAAATTAAATATCATTCTGGTGCATAACTACCCATCGATTGAATTTTTTAGAAATAAGGATCTGATGAGAAGGCTATCATAATGTATGAGATCATGGTATCCAATATTAAGTGTTTCATTCACTAATAATATAATTATTATTATATATGAGATTACTGCATTGATACTTTTCATATATGTATTTTTTATCTATTTTTTGAATTAAATGGATTTTTTTAGTTGTTCGCCTTTCTATATTTATTATGCCTTACTGATTCATGATATCATATTATGTAATTAACTTTTACAAAGCATCTGAGCTCACCCTTTATTTGTTTTTCATTCACCTATATCTGAAAAAGGATATTAGGAATAATATTAAGTATGTATGAATGTATTTGTTATTTGTATTTTACATTTCCATTTTAATATGAGAATCATGTATGCATCGGGTTCTACAATACTACTAGACTGACATGTCATTTGGTATGAGATCATTATATCTTATAATAGTGTAATAAGATAGACATTGGATCAAGGGTAATGGATTTTGGGTTTCTATAGTTGGTATCAGAGAAAGTGTAGTAGAAACCATGCAAAATATATTTTAAATATTCATAGACTGTATGAGAATTAGGATAATCCCTTAAAGTATTAGAGATGATTTACCATTATAGGGATTTTTATTTTAAGACACAATATTTTTAATGATTATGAGATAACATAGGGTGTGACATTTTTTTATGATGGCTCCTAATAGGGAAAAAATCAACAACCATAGATAAAGTAGAGATTTCCCTATTACAAAATCCCATAATACTGGTATTGGAATGGAAAATATTATGGCTATATTTTGTAGTTTACTCAAGTAATGGAAAATAACCATTTTAGAATGGATATTATTCCATAGAATTATTATCATATGCTGGATATATGGATGTCAAAAAATCCTCCATCTTTTAATGGAACTAAATATCCATTAATAGCTGATAAATTAATAAGCCTATTGAAAATATATTCCAAGATTTAAAATATAATTAATGTTCAAAGTTCATTCTAGTAGTGAGTTCTTTGAATGGATATGACGATCCATGGTAGTCACTAATCCAAAACACTATAGAGGATGTTGAGATAGAATGAATGGAATAGAAAACCTATAATGTGATTTTATTCCTGAAATAATCCCCCCATGAACAATGATATGAAATGTAGATAAATTTACACACTTTAAAGTAGATGTAATAAGAATGTATGGAAGAGTATGAGGCTAAATTTACAAGATTGTATAAGCATGTTTCGAACTGAATATGTAACCCCGAAATAAGGATTGATCATTTATTTTGTTGTCTTTATTCATGTATCAGAATAGTGCTAGTTTTTCAAATGTTTTCCTCATATGATGAAATTATATCAAGTTCAACTAAATAAGGGAAGTAATTTTCTAAATCTTATATCATCAAAGGAAATCAATTGAAGTGTTCGACTGGTCACTATGAAAAAGGAGAAACATTATAGAAGAAGAATAAGGGTGAAAATAAATTTCTATCAAGTAAAAAATATAGAAGGAAACATCCAAAAAAATACTTAAAGGGAAAGGTTGTTTGTTAAAACTATAGAGATAAGGTTCATTTGGATAATTACTATAAGGGAAAAAATAAACCACAATCATCCATTACATAAATTTTAGAAAGATGGGTAATTATTAAATCTAGTTCCCCAAGTGTCAACGGAACTTAATACATAAGAATCCAAGTGGGGAAGGCCGGGCATATGAAAATACTATCTATGAAGTAGAAGTTCCTTGTGATGTAGAAAAATTTACAATTATCATCCACTATAGAAGTTAAATTATCTTTTATGATTCAATTTATACCCACTATTTTATAAATAATTAATATTATATGAGTATCGCATCACTACCTCAACGATTACATGTTGAGTTGGATGTGCAGAATTCCATTGTTAGAATGATTTCTTGTCAAGTATATTGCTTCTTTATAATAGATGTTTTTGGTACTTTACTTCCGAAAAATATTTTTATTCTAACTATAGTTGAATTTAATATATTCTTTATAATGTATTGGATCTGTCAGTATAGAGTCAGTATCAGAATTCAAGGAATATATGTGAAATTTGATATTCTGAATCAACTAGTGATAGTCTATTGGTGCGAGGATGAACATGAACTCCTAAAGAAAATTACTTCAATAATTTGGGTTTTATACTTACTCGTGATGGATATTTATAAAATATGGCTGGGTAGAAACTAAACATTGAATATGTACCAATTGTATAAGATTTATTTGATTTATTTATAGAAGGGTTACATTTTATTTATCCAAATCATGATGTTTAGATTTCAATAGAACTCATATATATCCCTTAAACAATTTTTAAGTCTCCATATTGAATTTACCCAATTTAGTGGTCATGAAGAACCCCATGTCACCCCTAAACCAATCACCTTAACTGGTCAATGACATGGCCCGAAGGGCATTACCAAACCCCATGAGGTGGAAACTAGTGTCGAGCATCAAAAATAACACGAGGGAATGATTTATCCCCTAGAAAATATATAAAAATATAAATAAAAACTAATTATAAAATAAAACTAACAGCGAAAATAAATTAAAACTACACATACCTCCACGTGACCTTCCAGATCACCACCCAAACAAAGGCCGAACGTTCTTTAACAATAAGCAACCCTTCCAAGAGAACCTATGAAAATGGAACCTTCCATTGAATTGATATAATAGGAATTAGCATAAAAATTCTCAGAAGGGATTCCAAAAGTGAACCATAGAATCTATGAATTTTTCTATTTCAAAATAGACCAATAATACTAGTTTGAACTGCAATTACAATAACAACAGTGCTTTCCTGTATACAATGCATTTTGAAAACTAACAGTCACAATTACATTGTGGTTATAATTCAAAAACTAGGAAAATAAATAAAGAGGGGAACACACAAACTTTTATGAAATAGTTACTTTGAAATCCCTTTTAAAACCAACCATATATACAAAATTTTTCCAAGAAAACACCAAAACCAAGTTCAAGGGTATGTTTCTATGCACAATATCAGAAATAGTACAAATAGTTATCATAATAATGGATCATATAAATCCTAGGAACTCTATGGAAGACCATAAAATACTAATACCTATGAATCCATCCCATATAGCATGCCACACACGATAGAATCAAATTCCCTAACACCCAGCTACACTGTCTCACGTCAAATTGAGGGGCACATTCCCCTAGGAATAATCCCAAATATCATCATACTATGGTCCAATGGACAATACATATACTTCTAATGTAGTAATCGTTCTCTGTAAGCCCCTTTCTATTCTATGTTTCTATGATATTTTCACAAAAAGGTGTGACATACATTCAAATAACAAGCCATATATATATAAACAACATCTCTACACAACCTTGCACCACCCCAACCACCTCATGGTTGGTCTCATGATTTAAAATAAATTTTCTATAAAAGATACCCATACTATGGACACTCTGATCTCATAACCAAACTATGAGGCAAGAGACCAAATTCAAGTGGGGTTTTCCAAACAACCCTTTCGAAGATTCCAACTGGGACTTTTGGCATTTTTACAAAACTATACTTTTATAAACAACCGAACATTCAAATCACATTATTTCCAAAAAAAATTCAATAGCTGATGAGGAATCGTATAGAGCACTCATCTTGAAAACCCAATTTAAAACACCAAGAATCATTTTTATTTCATGTAAATTACACTAATAATAATCAATATATAGTTCTAAATATCATAAACCTTATGCAAGAGCTAATAGAGCAACTCAACCACCATTTGGTATGAAAATACCTAAATAAACGCACAACACATTATGGAAAATTTTTGAAAAAAACACACCCCAAAACATCCTCCAAACATTATTCACACCACTTTTTATAATTTAGTAAACCATTAAGGCATTTCATAAAACCATTTTAGGTAACACATCAAAACATCTATATCAAAAAACACCCAAATCCCACTTGAAATACCATCACATGCCAAAACCATTTCGAAAACAACAAATAACACTTAAACATCAGAATGAAAAAACAAGCCTTTACACCAAGAATTTACCAAAAAGTATCCAAGTAACATTATAAGCCAAGATAAACCACAAAACACATATGAAAGTTCCGAATAGGCCCTTGTGTTTTGAACACACACACACCTGAACATTTCACAACTACCAAAAAGAAACATAAACTTTTAAAACACACACACTAAATCATTTCTATAAAAATCCATCAATGCTTTAAAATGAATATTCCTTTATGAAACAAGAAAAAACATTAGCAACAGTTGTATAAACAAACCAATTAGTTTACAAACAGTTTTTTCAAAAGATAACTAGTTTATGAACAATCTTTATAAGAATTCCAATCAAAGTATAAATAATTTTTATAAGAAGCCCAAATAGTATACTATAAATAATATAAACAAAACAAACAATTTACTAAAAATTTGATAAAAAGATCAAAAAAATTAAACAAACATGAAAACATTATAAAAAACTATTTTTAAAAAAACCAACCAACCTGAACACATTATATCATATTGACCAGTTAATTTAAAATGTCGTGAATCTTATAAAAAAAGTAATTAGAAACACAAAATAATTATAATGACTTATTCGGAAAGGAAAATGCATATTCACCTACCTCAAATCATGCACATACTCAATGAATCTTTACCATAAAGTAGAACCACATCCACAGACCAATTTCACACCCTAGGAAACTATCAAAATTCTCAAAACAATACATGAAATATTAGGATTTGGTTACATAAATAAAAAATGGAAATAGGAAGGAAACTACCACAGGTGAGGTCGGGTTCTATAGAAGTCGGTCTCACTGGCCGGAAGTGCAGAAGGAGGGAGAGGGGGTGAGGATGTTTCCAGAGTGGATGAGAGGTGATGGACGAGGTAGTTTGGTGAGAACCGGGGAGGCTAGTGGTGGTATTGCCAGTGGTACAGAGGGTGGAGACCGGATAATGGAGTGTCATGGTGTGATATCCTTCTGGAGTGCAGAAGGTCAAAGGCTAGGATGCTAGTTAAGGTCAAGGCTATTATGAGGCAGGGGCATAGAGGTTAGGAGAGAAACAAGAGAAATATGGTGTGTCGGGCTACCGGCTTGAGCATAGAGGCGAGGGACGGAGGGCTGGAGGCAGATGGGAGACAGGGGTGAGAGGGTGTCACATCTACTGGAGTGTGGTGGTGCAGCGTGAGGTGGGGTGAGGATGGTGGGGAAGAAGGTAAAGTGGATGGGGTGAGCATTGAGTTGAATTCAAGGGTTAAAGGGGAGCGCACAATAGAATCCTGGTGGAAGATGGAGGCTTCAAATAAGGGACTGGCTAATAAAGGGGCGAATGTGGAGGTGGCGAAGGGGAACTAGGGGGCGCTTCACAAAAATGCAGTAGGTGGGGGAAAAGGGGGCTATGTAGTAGTAGTATTCTGTGGTTTTTTATAATAGTAAAAAAAATAATAAAACCAAAAATAAAGTAAAAATAAAAATAACCATCATAAATATAATGATAATTAAAATTAACAAACACAAAAATAAAAAATAAAAAAATAACAATAACAATGAATATAATGAAATAATAATAATAACATTAATACATTAATGATAATTTTAATAATTATGATAATGTAAAGAATAATAATTATACAATAATAATAATAATAATAATAATGATGATGATGATAATATGATTACTGAGCAATTGCACGACACCTGGGTCGACTGCGTGGCTACCACCAACTGCATGGTGACCGCGCACGGGTCTAAAAACTAGTAAAATTTTTAAACCACAAATATTTGAAACAGGGATTGAGAAATACCTTTGGTGAGAGTACAAAGAGCAAAGAAATAATAAAATAATAACAAATCAAAAGGTTGGTGTGTGATAATTCTCCCCACCACAGACATTTTCATCCCCCAGAGAGTCACCCATTCGAAAAATAGATAAAACTAGAATCCTTTCCCGATTGAAACTGAATGAAACAAACACATAAGAGAATAGAAGAACACAAGAGGGTCCTCCACCTCACAAGAACACAACTAAACCAAAAAATTAACACCCAATCACACCTCCCTGAAAATAGGGGGTGACACACGAACTCCCATCCGATCCAAACCATATTTTATAGCATGATCGAACAACACCTATGCTAAAATGTGGAACTTTGAACTAAGACCAAAATACACCAACAATAGAGAAAAACATTCGAGAAGAATATACACCAAGTAGTGAACCTATGAATGGCCACAAATATCAATTATTCTATAGGAACTTACACCTCCAAACAAAAATAGCTAAACCGAGATTAGCACATACAAGGGACAAACACACCGTTAAGAAAAATTCACGACATAGAAAACCACATCCACACAAACATGACTGGTTGAATTATTATAGAACGAGTACATCATGAATTAAAGAAAAAACAATGAACATACAAAAACATAAAAAATTTAACAGCATAAATACATGAACGGAATGACAATAATGTTCTATATCCAACATGGAACTCAAAACCTAAAATAAGGCTTCTCACCCCCGGAAAATCCTGACTGTGCATGAGCTTCAACCAAAGATCATTTGTTGGGCCTCGGATAGCTAAATCATCTCCTGCCTCAAAGCCAGTCCATGGAATGCCTCTAGTTATAGCCTCTAATTCAGTCAATGCTTCCTGAAAAAACATCTCCAAATTCTCTAGATATTTTCAATGATGACACGTCATCAGAGGGATGCGACATGGCGTCTTCATGTGCCCGAACCAACCACACCGGTGGAACACCACTGAACGGCCGATGAACAAGAAGTCAGAAACACTACAAAGGACTCTTTTAAAACATTCCCCTCTGGTACACAATGCTCGCTAGATGGGGAACATTTACGAACAACTAATATGATTCATTTCCAACCATTTGCACTCTAGATAATAACTAAGATATGAACAAATCATCCACCAGCTTCTCAAAACGATGGTCCATAGAAGGGAGGACTCTCTCCTTGATCTCTTGACAAAGAACCCCAATGAAGAAAGAAGTCTTCATCAAATCCTGTGGTTCTACCTCCGGAGAAATTAATGAATGTTCTTTCAAATGGATAACATATGTTTTCTCCAACTATTAACCTTGATGAATAAAAATAAGATCTTCCCTTTTCTTCAACTTTACCTCTTTAGGTATGAACTATAGGATGAAGAAGGATTTAAATACATTTAATGTAATCCCAACCAACATTGATGGTAGGGTGAACAACTCCCATTCATCCAAAGATGGAACTTTGAGCAGACCCAAAATGGAATGCACTCTAATAGTTTCAGGAGTTCCTAATACCCTAAAGATTCATTCAACCTCTTTAATCCACTCTACTCCCTCTAACGGACCCGGATCACCATGAAGAATAGTAAATTTCCAAGAAGGACCAATAATTAGGTAGGACTTATTAGAATCTAAGGGTACAATTTTTTAGTCATTTTCTGAACAACATACAAATCACTAAACCGAAAACATTATCAAATAAATGTATAACTAAAATTAACATCCAGAACCAAAATAACAAACTTCAAAATCAAAAAAAACATAGACACAACCCAAAATTCTCTTTTCATTTTAGATTTCAAAACCACCTTATTTCAAGGAAACTTTCCGAATTCCAACACCACTTTTCAAACAAAATTTAATTTCCAAAATAATTTATCTGTTTTAGAAATCACTTTAGAAAAACAAGGTCAAGAATTTAATTTCATGTACACACCTAAGTAATTCAATGAAGTGTTGCATATGTCTTCATTCACTTCCATCCATATGCACCAACACGCACTTACAATTCATTCCCTCACATGTGGAAATGTTCATAAAGAGTACCTGAGCTAGCACACAAACCATTCCTCTACCAATTCCAAGAGAAAACATGATTTATAAACCAAGATATTTTAGTTTGAAAAACCCATTTAATGAATTGAAATCAATTTAAAAGAAATCATTCTCATTTGAAAAACCATTTTTTATTTTATGAATTTTACTTACACCAACCCGAACCAAGATGAAACTCAACATGCATTAAACTGCTGATGTAAAAGACTATTAGTCATGTTAAACCTGGCGACATGGTAGTAGGACATGTCCCATGTAAGCATCAACAACTAGGGGGAACCTAAACCCGAAACTCGGACTCCCCACGGGTCACTACTTCATGTGAAATCACGATCTAAAATCAGATTTCCTCTATTATCATCCATAAATCTAAAACAATCCAGAATTAGAAAAGGAATTAATTCCCTGACTACCCCTAGCGACTCAAGGTTCAGAATGAACAAGGGATCATGATGTATTTCTCATACCAACATCGCAATTCCCGATAATCCAAATCTACATCTAATGGACACACTAAATAATAAGAGCCTCCTCTAATATAATTTCATCATGAACCAACCCGGGATGACCCTTAACCAGTCACCTGAACCATTCTGCGACATGGCCCGAAGGGCATTACTTATCCCCACGAGTTGGCAACAAGTGCCGAGAATAAAAAATAACATTAGTGAACGATTTGTCCCATAAACAATAGATAATGATATAAATAAAAACTAATAATAAAATAAAAATAACAGTAGGGAGAATATAAAACTACGCATAATTCCATTGAACATCCATGTCACCACCTAACCAAAGGCTAATAATTATCAAATAATGAGAGACCCATCCAATGGAACCTGAGAAAAGGGAACCTGCAACTGAAATGATAGAATTTTCATGAGCATAAAAATTCCCAATTGGGATTCTGAAAGTGAATCACATAATTCATTCATTTTCCTATTATAAAATAGACCAACAATACTAGTTGAACTACAGTTATAAAAATATATGGTTTATTTATATAAAATGCATTTGGAAAACTAATAGTCACAATTCAATTTCCCTAATAATTAAAACACAAGGAAAACAAATATATATAAGTCCACACAAACTTTTCCAAAAGAGTTACTTTGAAATACCTTTTAAAACCAATTATACATAAAAATGTATTCCATGAAAAAACCAAAACAAAGTTCAGTGGTACGATTCTACACATAGTAAGGGTAGTGGTACAAATAGTTCTCCTATCAATGGATCATGGAAATCCTTGGAACATAGAGTAAGATGAGAACATACTTATACATGTGACTTCATCCCAGATATCATGTTACACACTATAGAATCAAATGCCCTAACACCTGACCACCCATTCTCAGTTCAGACTGAGGGGCCCAATCCCATAGTAATAATATTGAATATCCAACTACAATGGGCTATTAGATAGTACATGAACTCCTAGTTCAAAAATAATTCTCAGTAACCCTCTTGTTATGCTAGGTTTTTGTCCTATGTTCACAAAGAGGTGTGCCGCACATTCAAACAACAAGACATATATATATATATATCCAAGCACTATACATAATTTTTCACCACCCCGAACACCTCATGGTTAGACTCATTCCTTAAAATAAATATTCTAAAAAGGATGCACATACTGAGTACCCTCCTATCTCATGATCAAACAAAGAGTAAAAAGAATGAATCCAATAGTTTTTTTTCAAACAACCCTTTCAAAAATTCCAACCAGCCCACTATGAATTTATACAAAACTATACATTTATAAAAAATAGGACATGTAAATCACTTTAGTTCCAACCATTTTCTTAACAGTTGAAGAGGAATCCCATTGAGCAATCAGTGTACAAAACTACATAGAAAACCCTATCATCATTTTTCTTGAAATGAAATTAAACAAATAATAATAAATATATAGTTCTAAAGATCATAAACTCTATACAAGGTCCAACTAGGAAACTCAACCAGCATTTGGTGTGGAAACACCAATAAATCACACAACACATTAAAACCCATTTTAAAAAAACACAAACCCCAAAACATCCTCAAAACATGTTTCACACCCCTTTTATAATTCAATAAACCATTAATAAATCATAAACCATTTTAAGTAAAACCTCACAGCTTATATATCGATACACACCCAAGACCCACATGAATTACCAAAACATGCCAAAACCATTTCAAAAACAATAAATACCACTTTTACATAAATATGTCCAAACATACATGTACATCATGAATTTACCAAAAATTACCCCAATTACATTTTTAAGAAAAGCTAAAACACTGAATGCATATGAATGTTCCATACATGCCCTTGCGTTTCGAATATACACACCCAAACATTTCACAATTTCCAAAAGGACCTTAACATTTTCAGACACACACTAAATCATTCCTAGAAAAATTTATCAAAGCATTAAAATAAAGACAACTTTATAAAACAAGCGAAAAAATTTCATCAATTATATAGAAAAAAACTAGTTTTCAAAATGTTTTTTGACAAGATAACTTGTTTATAAACAATTTTTATAAGGAGTTAAAACAATTTATGAACAATTTTTATGTACAGCCATTATAGTATACTAGAAATCCTATAAAAAAATCAAATATTTTATTAAAGAAATTATAAACAGATCATCCAAATTACATAAACTATAAAACAATATAAAAACTATATTTAACAAAACCAACCCACTTGAAAATACTAAATCATATCGAACAATTAATTTGAAATGAAGTGAATCAAGTAAAAGAATTAATTGAAAACACACGAGCATTTTATGGAATTATTCGGAAAGGAAAATATAGATTCACCAACTTCAAATCATGTGACGATTCAAAAACCCTTTCCCAGAAAGATGATAAACATCCACGGGCCAATTTAATTCCATATAAAGCTATCAAAATATAGAAAAAAAATACCCACAGTGTTAGTATTTGGCCACTTAAATAAAAACACTAGAAATAGGAAGGAAACAACCATAGTGAGGTTGGGTTTTCTAGTGGTCAGTGACACTGATTAGAAGTGCAGAAGGATGGAAAGGTGGGTGTGGTTGCAGCAGAAGCAGAGTAGAGGCGAGGGTCGAGGTGGCTTTGTGAGAACCAGGGAGTCCATAGGTTTCCTTTTTGGTAGTACAAAGGACGGAGGGAATAATCTAGAGGGTTAGGGAATAATGGCTTGCTGGAGTTCATAAGGCAGGATTTCGGGATGCTGGTCGAGGGCGTGGCTGGTGTGAGGCTAGGGTGCGTAAGGCAGGAGGTGGAAAGAAACTAGGGGTAAGGTGGGTTGTCAGTTGGAGTGCATAAGTGAGGGACGGAGGTCTGGAGGTGGATGAGAGCCAGGTGTGAGAGGGTGGCACTTCCGTTGGAGCTCGGTGATGTGGCGTGAGGTGAATCAAGGTGGTGGGGAAGAAGTGTGAGTTGCATGGCCTAGCGCAGATTCAACTACATGGTTTAAAGGGGAGTATAGTGTGGAGTCCTGGAGGTAGATAGAGGTGGAAATGTAGGGACATGATAGTGGAGGGGTGAGAGAGGAGGCAATGAAGGTGAACCAGGGTGCGCAGCATGGTGCGAAGACGGTGGGGGAAGGTGGGGGTAGGGGGGTAGGGATAAGGTTCCATGGTATTTTATAGAACCTGGGTATTTAGAACGGGTCAAATCACGACCCTGAGTAAATTTTTGACTGGTTTTTGAGGAAATGGGAGAAAATTGGAAGTTTCTTGAAATTTCTTGGCTACATGCCATGTACATTAAGTACACAACATGTATATGTTAAGCGAGTGACTGGCTATGTGATCACCGAGTACATTCCATGTGATGACCGTGTAAAAATTTCTTACTACATGGCGTTTAGTTTTAACCATGCCGTGTAACCCCCGACCGTGTGGTGGCCATACATGGCATGTAGGCCTGTTGGCCGGGTTGAACCAGGTAAATGCCATGTTCCACATGGACACACTGTGTATTCTATCTATGTATAAGGGATATACATGGCGTATGGGTAAGTTAGTGAGGAAGAGAAGAGAAACCAAGTACACGTCGTGTACCCACAGGTACACGCCTTGTACTCATGTCATAAGGTTGGCGAAATCCTAGCCCCCAAATAGACAGTTAAATGAAATATACACGGTGTGTAGTCATGAAGTACATTCCATGTACTTTTTTTTGCACTAAAATGGGTTGTAGCCTCAGTTTCTGAGGCCAAACACACCTCCTTATCCCAGTTACATGAACCATGCTGGCCGGGACTTCAATCCTTCCCCATATTGTCGTACAAACTCCGTTTTGATCACAGATTGATGCGTTAGGACCCCCTTGGTAAGGCATCGATTCCTCTTCATCCATTTGGTTTGATTTTCATTCTATAATGAGTTATAGGAATTTGAACGGTATTGAATATTTTGTAGGTTTACCACATTTTAGACCGAATTGGAAGCTGTTGCCTGAGGAGTAGCATCGTAAGAGTCTCAGGTAGGTGGTGCATACCTTATTTTGTGTTTTCGCAGTTGTTTGGGTGACGCGGCCTTCGGCGCGTTTTTGGTTATTTTGAGTGGGACACATTTTATCTACTTTTACATATTAAATTTCTTGTTGGACCTAAGGGATGCCTTTCGATATGTCCTATTACTAGTTTGCGTGAGGGAGGCCAGGTGAGAGGTTGTTGCTCGTCGGGGCATTTTGGTCGGGAAACACCAAAATGGTTTTAATTGAAATATTAATTTGTTAAACTATTAGGTTGATTTATTAAAGTATAATATGATTGAAAGAGGCATTAAAGACCTCAGTGATGGTATGGGACAACACCTTTCATAGTGCAATTCAACTGTATAGTTGTTTTTCCTGTTTCTGTTTTTTGTTTAGAGATGTTATATATAATTTTTTTGAATTGCATCTGCTGGACCCTTGGGGTTGTGTTGGGCTTGTCTGGTTACGCTTGAGTGATGCTGATCATAGGTTGGGGATTTTCCAAGGTTGCTTTTGGTGGTTTTGACCATAGTATTGGGCATCATGGACGTTGGCTTGAGGCAGTACAGCTGTTAGGTTGGGGCATGGCCCAGGTTACATGGATAGTGAGACCATCGGACTGGAGAAACTTGTTCGTAGGGACACGAGGTGTCAGATGTTTTTGTAGATTAGGTATTATTTTGGTGATCAACGTTCACCTAGAACATTGAGTAGTGTGCACATAGAGATACTCCATGATGAAGTTGTTTTGACCACTCATGTGGGTAGAGGTCCCCATAGTTGTGGTTAGGTATTCTGGTTGGGGGTTCTTATATTAGAAAGCCACGTGGGAGGTGAGGTGCCTTTAGGGGATGGTCGTGCCTTCAGGATGTCGATACTTGAGACATGACCAGTCAGAAGGCACAAGGTATCGGGTTACTATTCTTGGGCATGACTTCGTGACGTCGGTACTTGAGACACGAGGTGTCAGGTGGCATGTGGTACCAGTTTACATGACAGAGTTTCCGGTGTTGGCCGAAGAAGGTGACACTCTTTGGTGGCAGTTGAGCACCAGAGGGGTTTGTGTTTACTTGTTCATAGTATTGTTTACTTATTTTCTTGTAAGCTCATGACTGCTTAAACACATATATTTGGTACGCACCATTGCGTGGTATCCTACTGAGATTTTTCTGACACCCTGCACGAGGCCTTCGGGACGTGTGTAGAATTTATGGATTTACATGCAGGAAATAGGCCAGCATTAAGAGATGGGTTGTGTTAGTTGTTGCATGGAGATGGTATGGACATTGAGGTCATACCTAGCTGGGGTTTACTTTGTTCTATTTTATTTTCTGTATCGGCATGCTTACTTGCTTTATCTACCATTAGTTATCCATTGGAACCTTATATTCAGTTGTGTGTGACTTTCTTTGGATGCATGTGTTACTGTTCAGTTGTAGTTACATGTTATCATCTTGCTGTTGTGTTTATTTCAGGTGCTGTTGTTTATATTTATTGTTTCTTCTGTTTATCTACATTGATTATGCTTCCTCTCTGTGGGTTTGGTTCGAGTCTTCTGATTCTTTCTTTCTACTGCATATTTACGGTTATACATAGACTAGTACCCTTATTATGATCGTCCAAGAGGGTATAGCCTCCCCACTATACCTAACAGACCCTCGCTACTAGTCAGCAGCTTTTGGCATTCAGGGGTGGTGCACCTAAGGTAGTGACACCTGATCCGTTCGGCGCTGTTCGGGTGGTTGGCTGGTTCTAGGTTATTACAAAGTGCTATCAGAGGAGTTCTTTACAAAGATTTAGTAGCAAAGACTTATTGACTACTAATGAGTTTGAGACTTCTATTTTTATTTTTACTAGTTTTACTATTTGGGATATTGTAGACTGGAGATAGGTTGTCACTAGAACTGAGTTTCTAGCTTGTTATTGGGTGCCTGTAGCCACAGGTATGAAGGATGGACTAAGTTACCTGAGGTGGGAACTATTTTTTTTTTCTCAGATTACAGTTTATATGATTTCCACCTTAGTGGCTCACTTGATGTGTGATGTTCATGATTGTAATATGTGACCCTTGACCCGGTATGGTAAAAGAGAATTGGAACTTGTCCTGGTATGGAAAGGCTTGGTTGATTGGGTTTTGATGGGGACTTTTTAGGGTATTTCAATTTCATAATTGCACTTATGCTTTGTGAAGTGATAATTCCATGTGAATGAAATATCAATTTCCTTGCTTTATATGCTCTGAAATGAAATTTGGTGAAATTTTTGATAGAATTTCTAGTTGTGCATTGTTTATTTCAAGCCTTATATTTTGTTACATTGCATGTGGTGGAATATTTGGGGCTGACTCTTATGAGAGTAGGCAGGTACTATGGACGAGGCAGTGTATCTGTCAGGATTAGGCGACTCAGACATTGGTTTGTGGCACCGTGAGATTTCGGGGTGGGCATGACCCGAGGTACTTTTGATACTTGGCTCTTTTGAGGGTGGGTAAGGAGGCTATGAGGTCGAGATGCCATGGGGAATGGGTTGCGGTGAGGGGGAGTAAGGGTAGTTGTTATGCGCTGCCTTTTATTGCTTTGCTTATTTGCGAAGAATATATTGTAATATATGTATGGGTTGTCTGGCCATTTATGGTATTCAGCGGGTTACTCCTTTACAACTCGATGGAGCATCAGGCGGGAGATGATATAGTGCCACAAGATCAGGGTCAGAATTCTGTACAGGCAGAGCACGAGCCGCAGGTACTAGCTCAGGGACAGGATCAGGTTCAGGATCAAGTGCGGGCAGGACAGCAGCCGCATTTGGTATCGTTCGGGCCGTGGCTTGACGAGAAGCTTTGAGCTATCCTGGTACATGTCTTTCCAAGGATTGACAAAGGTGCACAGGGTACAGATCCTTCTATGGCGTATCTGATGTAGGAGTTCCAGTCGCATCACCCGCCGTTTTTTTAGGGAGAGGGTTGTCCGCAGGTGGCTGAGAACTGGATAGAGAGTTTTCATACGGTTTTTGAGAAGATGGAGATGCCCCCAGGGTAGAGGGTGAAGATGGAGACGTACATTCGGAGAGGACCGGTGAAGCATTGGTGGGATGTACAGGTTCATGCTCGTAGGCACGAGGGACTAGCATGGAAGCACTTCTAGGATAGGTTCTTTGAGCACTTCTACCCAGAGTCAATGGGGGAAGAGAGTGCTTGGGAGTTCTTGAGTCTTCAGCAGGGAGATATGTCTTTCATTTATTACGCAGCTACTATCACATAATTGTCTCTCTTTGCACCTAGTATGGTGAGCGACGATGCATCTAGGGTGAGGCGCTTCAAGGATGGATTACGAAATGCCATTCATGTCCATGTGAACATCATTAGGCTGGGTTCCTTCTCCGAGGTGGTGAATTAGGTGCTCAGAGACGAGGCCAACGAGAGAGAAATGTCTCACTTTGGAAGGTCGATAGCTTCTGGAGATGGTTTGGATAGGAGGGAGCAAGAACGGGATGAGTTCCAGTAGGGCTATCGGGCCAGGGATTCAGCTAGACCACCTCATGGTAGTTCTTCTGTGATTTTCTTTCAGTGTGGACAGTCGGTACATGTTCGGGCTCAGTGAAATAGGCCTCTGAAGGAGTTCCAGGCATGTAGACAATACATGCATCTTGAGAGGTTTTGCAGGTAGCCTTCTCAGATAGCCGGCAGCCAGGGACAAGGACAGACTGTGGCGTATGGAGTTGGTTCGGGTTCGGTACCTAGAGAGGGTATTCGGGGTTCAGTTGTGTGCAGAGGTTGTGACAGAGATGTTGGGACCAAGCTGAGGGGTCAGTGGCCGGTGACTGAAGCAGCATCGAAGGGAGGTCAGGCGTCAGGCAGTCATGTTTCAGGCCAGGTGCACGCCGTGGAGCTTCCAGAGGCTGAGCAGGCCAGTGAGATGACGACGGTTAGAGGTACACCGCAGTGTGGTCGTGATCTCCATGTTTCCTTTTTTGCATGACCTGTGGAGGCATGTCTGTTTTTAGTGTACGTGGTGCACATGATCTATGTGAACTGACTAGATGCTAGTCAGTGGAATTGGAACCATAGAGGGTGTGTGATATATTCTATATATATGTATGAGATGCGTAGCATCAGGGAATCGAGGATGCGGGTTACTTGAGGTGATGTGGGCATCGGGGCATCGAGGATGTGGGTTACTTGAGGGTCATGGAACCAGGACCTCGGGGAGACGGACACCGATGCGGTGAGGAATATGTTTGGTGTCGGAAGCGATAGAGGAGAACCAATGAGGTGCGTGGGTGACGATGCGTCACAGTAGGACTACGCGTCTGGGAAACAGTTTAGTAAAACCTTGTTTGTTTTAGATTTTGTTGGTTGAGACCGAGTAGGAAATTCCTAAGGTGGGAATCCCCCTTGAGGAATTTCTCCAGAACCTTTGGACCGGGGTAGTCTAAGTTGTTTAACCAGGATAGTCGTGTTCGGTGCCATCTTTGGTTTTCGTTCGGTAGCTTGAGGATGAGCCATATTAATGTGGGGAGATTATATGAACCCGGGTTTTTAGAAAGGGTCAAATCCCGACCCTATGTAAATTTTTGATTGGTTTCTGAAGAAACTGGAGAAAATTGGAAGTTTCTGAAAATTTCCTGATTACACGCCGTGTACATTAAGTAAATGTTGTGTATATTTTAAGCGAGTGACCGGATGTGTGCTCACCTAGTACATGTCATGTGATGACTTTGTAGAAATTTCTTACCACACGGTGTGTAGTTTTCAACATGTCGTGTAACCCCCGACCGTGTGGTGGCCATACATGGCGTGTAGGGCTATTGGTCGGGTTGAACCAGGTACACGACGTGTTCCACATGGACACACCGTGTAGTCTAGTCATGTATAAGGGATATACATGGCGTGTGGGTAAGGCGAAGAAGAGAAGGGAAACCAAGTACACGCCGTGTACTCATGTCGATAGGACGGAAAAATCCCTACTACCAAATCAATAGTTAACTGAAATATACAGGGCGTGTAGTCATGAAGTACACGCCGTGTACTTTTTTTTGTGCTAAAATGGTCAATAACCTCTTTTTAAGGCATAACACACGTCCTTCGCCTGGTTACGCGAACCAAGCTGGCCATGAATTCAATCCTTCCCCAGATCGTCGTCCTACCTCCGTTTCGATCATGGATTGATGTATTTGAACCCCCTCAGAAAGGCCTTGATTCCTCTTTGGCCATTTTTTTGATTTTCTTTCTAGAATGAGTTATAATAATTTTAAATAGTATTGAATATTTTGTAGATTTACTGCGTTTTAAACCGAATTGGCAGCTATTACTCGAGGAGTAGCATTCTACGAGTCTCAGGTAGGTGGTGCATACCTCATTTTGTGTTTTTGCAGTTGTTTGGGTGATGCGGCCTTCGACGTGTTTTTGGGTATTTTGATAAGGACCCGTTTTATCAACTTTTTAATATTAAATAACTTGTTAGACCTAAGGGATGACTTTGGGTATGCCCTGTTACCAGTTTTCGTGAGCGGGGCCAAGTGAGGGGCTGTTGCTCGTCGGGGGATTTTGGCCGGGAAATGCCAGAATGGTTTTAATTGAAAAAATAATGTGTTAAACTGTTAGTTAAATTTATTATAGCCTGATATGATTGGTAGATTCATTTAAGACCTCAGTGCCGGTATGGGACAACACCTTGCGTAGTGCAATTCATTTGTGTAGTTGTTTTTGCCTGTTTTTGTTTTATGTTTAGAGATTTTATATATGCAATTGTTGAATTGCATCTGCTGGACCCTTGAGGTTGTGTTATGCTTGTAAGGTTATGCTTGAGTGATTCTAATCATAGGTTGGGGCTTTTCCCATGTTTCTTTTGGTGGTTTTGACCATGGGATTGGGAATCATGGACGTCGGCTTGAGGCAGTACGACTATAAGGTTGGGGCATGGCCCGGATTACTTGGATGGAGAGACCATCAGACTTGAGCTACATGGTTGCAGGGACACAAGGTGTTAGATGTTTTGGTGGATTAGGTACTATTTTGGTGATTAATGCTCACCCAGATCTTTATATCTTTATTTACATAAAGATACTCTGTGATGAGGTGGTTTTGACCACTCGTGTGGGTAGAGGCCCCCATAGTTGCGGTTAGGTATTCTGGTTGGGGGTGCTTGTCCTAGAAATCCATGTGGTAGGTGAGGAGCCTTAAAGGGATGGGTGTGCCTTCAGGACATCGGTACTTGAGACACGAGGTTTCAGGAGGCACATAATGTTGGGTTACTATTCTTGGTCCTGCCTTCGAGACGTCGGTACTTGAGACACGAGGTCTCATGTGGCACGTGGTTCCGGGTTACATGATAGTGATTCTGGCATTGGCTGAAGCAGGTGACACTCCTTGGTGGCTGTTGAGCACTAGAGGGGTTTGTGATTACTTGTGCACTATATTGTTTACTTCTTTTCTTATATGTGTATGACTGCATAAACACATATATTTGGTACACACCATTGGGTTGTATCCTACTGAGATTTGTCTCAGACCATGCACGGGCCCTTCGGGACGCGTGCAGACTTTATGGATTTACATGTAGGAAAGAGGCCAGGTTCAAGAGTTGGGATGTGTTAGTTGTTTCATGCAGATGGTATGGACCTTGAGGTCATACCTAGTTGGGGTTTACTTTGATCTGTTTTCTTTTCTATATCGGCATGCTTACATGTTTTAGCTACTGTTGGTTAGCCATTGGCACCCTTTTTATATTCTCTTGTGTATGACCTGCTTTGGATGCATGTGTTACTATTCAGTTGTAGTTACATGTTATCAGCATGTTGTTGTGTTTATTTCTGCTACAGTTGTATATATTTATTACTTCCGCTGTTTATCTATATTGATTATGCTTCCGCTCTATGAGTCTGGTTCGAGTGTGTTGAGTCTTTCTTTCCACTGCATCTTTTTTGTTAAACTTGGACCAGTACCCTTATTACGATCCTCTAAGAGGGTATAGCTTCCCCACTATACCTAACAGACCCTCGCTATTAGTCAGCAGCGTTTGGCGTTCTGGGGAGGTGCGCCTAAGGCAGTGACACCTGATCTATTCGGAACTATTCGGGTGGCTGGCGGGGTCCAGGTCATTACAGTATTTTTATAATAATAATAATAATAATAATAATACTATATATAATAGTAATAATAGAAATAACCATAATAAAAAATAATAAAAATAAAAATTTACTGAAATTAATGAAAATTATAACAATAATAATAAAAATTAAAAAAATGATAATTAAATAATAATATTACCCTTAATACAATACTATGAATTTTAATAATATTATTATTATAATGAATAATAATCATACAATAATAACAATAATAATAAGAATGAAAATAATGAGCAATTGCATGACACCTAGGCCGATTGCACGGCTACCACCAACTATGCTATAATGATGCACGGTTCTAAAACCCAGTAAAATTTTTAAATGAAAATGATTTTAAACAGCGACCCATCCTGAACCATGGCGAGGGAACCCTAGCCAAGAAATAATAAAATTTAATTAAATAAAAACATCAAGGTGTGACATTAGTTGTATGAATTGATGAGCAAAATTCATGATAATATTGGTAAGTGGTTTTTTTATTCCAGAACATCACCATAGGGTGAAAATGTTCTTTTTTTAGAAGAATTATGGTTTAATGCATATTTTAATTGATTATGGGAAACTAAAAAAATCACTATTAATAACTAGTATCATCTACATAAAATTCATGATATGATTGATCAATTATAAGTAGCGTAATATTTTTCTAATATTGATCTTCAATATGGATATTATCAGCTAAGGATCAAGAAGTTGGATATATATAATATTTCCATTCAATGAGGTATATCCATTATGAATTTTTTATAATTCCATTTCGACTGAAAAATGATCATGTTATCTTCATAGATATAATGAATAGATTCAATAGAGATTACCTAGATTAGTTTTCGGTAGTCTTTATAGACTATTATTATATATTCAGTGATAAAAGAATAACATGGAGATCATTTTATAATTCCACTAAAGACACAATAAACAGAAAATTTATATGGTAGATTTAACAAGTATGAAATTAGGATAAAAAATAGCATTGTTGGGTTATATAATTTTATTTGGGTGTACATTAGTAGATCCTTCAAAGATAAAAGTTATTAAGAAATATCCTAGATTAACCACATTAACCAAGATCTATAGTTCTTTGGGGTTTGATGGATACTACTATAAATTTGAGAACATTTTATAACTACTATCTAATACACACTATAGGTTGAATCAGAAGGGGGTGATGTTTTAGTGGATAAATGAAATTGAGGATATTTTCAAATAATTAAAGTGAAGTTTGGTAAATGTTCATGTTCTTGCACTATCCTATAGTGGATTAGGGTTTTTTATATACATTGATGCATCAAAAAAGGTACTAGGATACTTCCCCTGGTATAATTAAATAGTGATAGAATATGTCTCTCACTATTTTAATATCTATGATAAAATTTACGATACTCATTAATTGAATATGGAAGCATCAATTTTTTCATTGAAGATATGGACGCATTATCTATGTGTAGAAAGGTGTGATATATATATATAGATTATAAAACCTTTATGTCTATATTTACACAAATGTAGTTAAATATGAACCATATGAGATGGTTTAAATGATAAAAGATTATAATTTCTCAATAAATTACCACCCTTAGAAGTCTAACAAAGTGGATGATGATCTGAGTAAAGAATATCATTCTTGCTTATCTATGATGAGTAATGAAAGAGATCAAATATTTATAGATTTATAGAATTTAGATATTGAAATATTAACAAAAGTGGACATGTCTTATTTTTCTTAAATAAAATTTCAACCGTCAATCCATTAAAGGATTAATAAGGTGCAGATGGAATGTGTGGAATTATATAAAAATATGAGGAATGATACATAGTTAAAGTATAATAATGTTGGAATTATATGTTTTAATAATTCAATATGTGTGCTATAAATACCAAAGATAAAGATGTATTTCTTTGAATGAGGATTTTAGTTCATCATTATCTAAAAATAATCGAAGTGAAATGATGTATAACGATAGAAAAAATTATTTCTTATCGAATAACATGAATAAGGATACTACTAAGTGTGTATGTTGATGATTGTTTTTTCATCAACATATGGCTGAGATATATAATTCAAAGGGTATGTGAAAACCATTACCCGTACCTGAATGTAAATGGAAAAACATTTCCATCTATTTCATCATGAAATTCCCAAAAACCTAAAAAGGGAATAATTTTATTTTGGGTTATAGTTGATAGACATGTGAAATCACCACATTTTAACACTATTAATGAATATTTCTCCCCTGTTCATCATACATTGTTATACATTATGAAAATATTGAGATTGGGTAGAATACCCATCTCGGTTATAAATAACCAATATATGAGCCTTACCTATAATTTATGTATAACCATTCAATGGACTCCAGATACAGAGTGGTGTTTTGGTACTATTTTTCATCTATATAATGATGTTGAGTCTGAGAGGACCATTCAAACTATAGAGGAAATGTTTAGACCATGAGCTATAGATTTCAAAGGGGTTTTTGATCAACACATTCTATTAGTGGACCATTCAAACAATAATATCATTCAACGAAGAATTAATATGGATAATTATGAATCCCACTATGTAAATAATTGAATAACTCCAATGGGTTGGGATGATGCTGAAGAAACAATGATATTGGTACTTGATCATGGTGAGGAAATATAAGAGATGGTTATATATATTCAATAAAACATAAGGCAACGTCATATATGATCAGCACATTATTTCAAAAATAATAAACGATATAAATATTTAGAATTTTGAGGGAATGAGTTCTTATAAATATCTCTTTTAAATTAGTTTATGAAATTCAGAAATAATGGAAAACCAAACACTAGATATATGGGTCCATTTGAAAATTTTTATTGTATTAAGATGGTAGCTTATCACCTAGTGCTTACACCTAATCTCACCCAAGTTCATGATATATTCAATGTATCTATAATGATAAAGTACATAAATAATCCTCCACATGTAGTGAATTTTGATGGTTTACCACTAGAGTGATATTTTTCCTTTGCGTAATCACTAGTTGAAATGCAGAATCGTTCAATAAAAGTTATATGAAATAAGACAACTCATCTGGTAAAAGTTTTGTAGCATAACCATTTGTTTTAATAAGATATATCATAACCTAAGTATGTGATTAGGTATAATTACACTTAGTTTTATATATTTTAGTGATGAAAGTATGAATAAAGATTCTTTTAAGGGGCATGATATAACAACCTGAGATATTAGGATATATTTCTCTTCAAGTAAATTTTTTTGATTGCATGATTTAAACACAATAGAGATTTTACACTAACCATGTAAAACTATTAAAATATTATTTTTTTCATAATTTTATATCATTTTTGAATTTAATACTTAAATATTATCTTGGTTTAAAAATATGGTATTTTTCTATAAATAATTATTTCAAAATTAACAGTGAAAAATAATTAATTTTGTAAAACTATAATTAATTTTAATTATAAAGGATCTATAAATCTTTTAAAAAAAATCCAAAATTAAAATAATTATACTTTAGTTTTATATAATCTAATTAATTACAATTGAATCATTATTTTAAAATATTTTAGTATAATTTCATTTTTGGACTTAAACACATTTGTTCAAAAAAACTATTTTTGTGTTTGACTTTTTTTCTTAAATTAATTTTAATCAATTGTTTGAATTAAATATCATAAAATGGAATAAATTTGTTTAATAATTAGGTTCAAATTTCATAAATATTCTCCTTTTATTTTTTAATCATTATTAATAGTAAGAGTGGTAAAATTTATCACATCGTTAATGGTAAATTGGGTAATTATGGTTAAAAACTAATATTATAAGGCAATAAAATTTCATTAAAACTTGAATTTATCCGATTATATGGATATAGTCCATATATTTCCATCTAAATATATAATATATATCCACTTATTTCTATTTTTCCTAGATATTTATGTTTATATTACTTTTAGACAGAAATAAGAACCAACTGTCACACTCTTTACTTTAATATATATAATATTTTATCTTAAGAAAAATGCAGTTACTTAAGGTTTTAAAACTTCATTATAAATATAAATTAATTTTATTTATCTTTAAATTTTATTTTTATATTTATTGATTGAATAATTATCTAAAAGTCTTATGAAACATTGTAATAAAATTATTAAATAAATTGAAAAATTAAATAAATGATATGATCAATATTAACAATAATATAAATTGGGTGAATAATAGAGTTATTCTAGTATAAATGATATATATTCTATTTTAGAATTTTATTAAAGAATTATATTCAAATTCCATCATTTTCCATGTATTTATAGTCATATTAACTAAAAAGGTTAAAAAAATGATATTAATGGTATTTTGTAATAAATAGCATTTTATTATGTGATTTAAAAATTTTAAAAACTATATATTCAACTGAGTGTATGTTATATAGTTTAAAAAGTCTTACTTAGTCCATTTATGGGTCTTTTTTACACTTGTGGTAACATTCTTGAAACTTTATGGGTATAAAACTTTAATATTTTGGTAATTTTCAAAAGTGGTAACGGGACGTTAAAACAAAAAGATAAGGGTGAAAACATAACAAAGAATTCTGAAACTTTTATTGTGTAAGTTTATTTTTTATAATAATAATATTATATTTGAATTATATTAATTTTTATACATTTCTACATAAAATATAATTTATATTAATTTAATAGTTTGAGAAATTCTAATAATTTCCCTCTCCTCATTATAAAAAGACACCCCTTTTTTCTTTTCCATTCACGATATTGAGAAACCATGCTCAACCAAACCATCCATATTTCTATTATAAAAATTATTATACATGTTATAGTTATTTTCATCTTCCTTAATAGCTAACCCTATGTCCCCTAAGAGGAGATCTAAAGGAATTCAACAAAAGAAGAGGTAATTGACTTTACTGACTCTTTCAATTTATTTCTTCTTACAGCTCTTCTAAATCTATTTTATTTATTATTAAATAATAATTTCATCACTCTAATTTAATTAAATTTTATGATTACTAGAAATGCACCGTTATCCTTTAACAACCCAAAATTTATTCCCTTCCTAAAAGAATAAATTCCATATCAGGTATTGTAGTTATAAAAAACTAATGCACATACATTGACTATTTCTTACCGCTATAATTTATTTTACATCATATTTAAAATACTATTTAAAATCATAAAAATTGATTATATATCTATTATATAGTTATCTTATGATTATTATAGTTTAATGGTTATGATAAACCAATTGACACAGATAAAGGAATTGATGGCCTCGACCAGAAAGATCGAACCCTATGAAGTCCATTTATCAATGCTTTTGAGGGAGATAGAATCGCTGGGATTCTCAATTGACGAAGACCAATATGTGATTAAATAAATAAATCATGATAAAAATAATTTGTTTGATATGTTCAATCTCATCTAGATCATGCCACAAACCATATTCGGTGAACAACCCCAATAAAATCTCCCATCCCACACCATAACCTTATGGTATTCACCGATGCAATAAAGGGATATGTATCTAGAGACCATTAATATGAATTTTTATATATTTTTAATAATTTTTTTATATTTATCAGTTTTTAATATTAATATTTTAATTATTAAATAATGTTTTTGATAATAATTATATTTTCATACGATAAATTTTTTTTTTTGGGAAATACATAGTTTCAATAATGAAAATATTTTATATGAATTCATTTATAATTTAAGTAACATAATTTAAAAAAATATATTATTATCATTATTTATTTTTTATATATAAATTATAATATGATTTTATGATATAAAATATAATTTTTATGGTGGTTAGAAAACTATTATTGAAAAAAATGATTTTTACTAAATGGGTATTATTGATTTAAAAGATTAAATTATAATATTAAGAGAATTATTTTGATAAAATAAATATTATTTTTTAATTATTGTGTCTAAATTATGTGATTGATAGTTTTTCATAATTTTTTACGTGATTCAAATTTTTAGGTAAAAATTTAACACGATATAATTATACAATCTATATTATGAAATTATAATGACAAAAAAGTGATGTAATATATTCCATAAAAGGTATACATGGGAAAATATATATTTCACTTTAAAATATTGTGTTTTATTTTTTATTCTATTAATATTATAAATCCTTAATGAATCTCTCAAAACATATATTATATTTTACCATTTTAAAATAAATTCATTATAAACATGACTCTCTTCCACATCACCAAGTTTATTATTTTAAAGTGTTATGTTTTCATAGTTATAAAATAATGAAAAAAATAATATTTGGTATAACCAATATAAACAATCATGGGAATATTTTTTTTGTTTTTATTTATTTATCACATAGAGTCCAAAACCAATGTTTGGAAGTTAATAAATATCTTGCCTCCATTTTTCTATATAAACCCACCCTACCTCCTATTCATATTCTCTAAAAACAATTATATAAATAAATTAATACTCCTTTCCATGTCTATATTACTCCAAATGTTAACTAAATATATTAGGAAGCTCCTCCCATGATTTTAGAAGTGTTCTCTAATGGTAAGGGATCATCGCCTTATCTTATTTTTTTCAATGACCATCTTTGCTTTATAACCTTTAATTTCCAATTGCTCATGTTATTTTATGTTATTACATATCCATATTCCATTAATTATGATTTAAAATTTTTCATATTCCACTTTAACTCACATTAATAACTTCTATGATTCTTTATGTACCCACGTTATGCTGTAGAAATTATCTTACGATTTTTCGTTCCAAACAATTATGTAGTGAATAACTATCCCCATTCCTACTAAATGGTATTCACCAAGATGTACCTATCATTCACTTATTTATTACTTCCATTTATTTTTCTCACCGTTTTTAATCATCAGATATAATGTTTTGATATTCATCATTATGTTGTGTGAACTATTGATCACACATTATGCATATAAATGATATAAATGAGGTTGGTGGGATTGAGATTATAGAGCCCTACTGTGAATTAAGAAATGATTTTATATCATGAGATTCCATGTATGGTTCACTAGAGGTTATACTAAGAACACTATGTATTATTTCTTTGTGATTATCATGGACTTATGTTTATGATATCTAGTTTTATATTGTTTCCACATTACTATGTTTCCTTTATATTATCATGATATATCATGAATTATTGTTCATGATTATGATTATAGACCCTCTTATGTTACCTTAATATTAGTATTGTCTCACATTACTATGTTACCATATGTTATAATTTATTTATTACCTCACTATGATTTAAATATCACCCCTTTCATTAGTACATCCCCAGGTTATCACACGCAGTTTTAAAGGAATGATGGAATTTTAGGTGCATGTTATGAACGTTTTCAATAATTTCATTATGCTTATATTACAATTTGTTTTGTTATGAACATAATTTCTTAAAGACAATAGGCTTAAATATTTTTTGGATTCTATAATGTGTATATTTATATAATAAACCATGAATTAATGTGTATTAAAAATATAGGTTTTCATAGTTGGTATCAATCCAAAGTCTAGTTATTTTTTGGGATTATGATTTGAAAACTTTATAGAAATACATAGGTATAAGATTAATCATAAGAATACATCATTAAATTTTGGTATTGTATTGATTAAGTGTATTCCAATAAAATAAATCCTTGTCTGGAAACTATATGTGGATATAGCTCTGGAATATATTTACATAGGAGAAATAACACTAAAAATGGGACATTGAGTTGGAATAGATTGTCACATGGTTATTGATAAAGGGCCATGATGCACCCCTTGTTTGACACTCCTAGAGGATATACATTGGTATAATCATAATCTACTTTTGAACAATTATTAAAGGAACCAAAATTTCCATGATATTTTATGATGGAATATAGACCATGGATAACATATATTGAAACAAAGAAATTCATAGTTCAAGGAAAATATATCATTTTTGAGTTATCCTTTCAATATTCATAGTTCCCCTTTCAATTTTTTAATAGTTTTAAAAACCACATCCAAAATTCTATTTTGGGATGAATTAAATTATTAGAACTAGAATCAAGTATATAACATTTTTCTTAACATCCATTCGTGTACTTCTAATGTTCTATGTGATTATGGTTCTATGCATTCTTTGAATTCATAAAAATTTAATTGAACTATTCAATCACCAACTCAAAACATCGAAGTTGGGTTAACGGTGAAGATGAAAAATGGTTCACTTTTTTCATCCCAAGAACATAATTCACCCCATATCCAAATTTGTGGGATGAATTTCCCATAAAACCTTGTGATGCTCTTTTTAGTGAAATTAAATTTTATTCTAGGAATAGGTTAATTTTCCTTGTATATAGCCAACATAAATTATCAAGATAGAGAAATATCTTTTTGATTCTATAAATGTTTAAGGAGGAGGATAAATCTTATTTAGTATTATCATCATAATAATGGATATTATTTCCTTATGATAATTTCTATCTATCTTAAATAATTGAGACTAAATAAAAAAATCATCCTTGATGAAATGCCTATTTTATGGGAATTTTTTGATGTGTTTCCCAATTAATTTCATGATATTACTCCAAGTATATATGTTTAATTATAAATCTAACAAATTCCTAGATAACTTCTAATATCTAATACTCCATATATAATTCATCTTATTGATCTTTAGAATCTGTAGAAGTAACCACAAGGGAATCTGAATGGTGGTTTTGTACACTCAAGTGCTTCACTATGGGGTACATCAGTCCTCTTCACCTGGAAGAAGAATGGGTCAATACACCTCTACATTGATTATCCCAAACTCAAAATAATACTGATAATGTACATGTATCATCTTCCATAGATTGATTACTTGATCAATTATCCACGTGGAACCCAAAACATATCTAAAGAGTATATTTGGTTCAGATATTATCAAGAAAAGGTGAAGAATTTGGATATCCCCAAGAATAATTTTTATAAATTTTATGAGAACAAAGCATTCATAGTGATGAAATTTGGACTCCCAAATGATTCAATGATCTTCATGGACATATTGAATATTGTTTTTAAAGATTATATCAACAAATAAATGATAGTCTTTATAGATGATATTATTATCTACTTCAAAATCAAGGAGTAACATGGAGAGTATTTAAATACAACACAAAAGACCTTGAGGAAATAATGGTTATATTAAAATTACAATAAATATGAGTTTTAGTTAGATCTATTATCATTCTTAGGGCATATTATCACTAACAAAAGGGTATCTATGGATCTGTTAGATTCAGAGCCAATCAAAGGATGGCCCAGACCAAAATATGTGATAGAAATATATAGTTTCCTTGAAGTATCTTTGTATTATCATATATTTTTATTAGAATTTAATTATTTCCCATGACCACTAACCAATATTACTCAGAAGGGTGTCACATTTTTTCTGTCCTGGTTAATGGAATGAAATATTTAATGTGATAAAACAAGAGGATAATCAGAGCACTTGTGTACACATTACCCAGTACTGGGGATGGATTTATGAACTACAATGATGTTCCGATGAAGGTATTGGGTTTTTTACACATGAAAGATGAAAATTTTATAGCATATTCTTCTGGAAAATTAATTATCGATGAGTAGAACTACCCATTGCATGATCTACAATTGGATGAAATGATGTTTACGTTGAATATTTTGTGACAATATCACTATATAGAGAAGTGTGAAATAAATATAGATTATAAAATCTTCAAGTATATATTTACTCAAAAGGGTGTGAATATGTGGAAAAAAGGTTTTTAAAGTGGGTTAGTACAATACCATCCTGGTAACTCAAACTATTTGGAGAATTCTTTGAGTATAATGTATCTTGAGACCCTATCCATTATGAGGATTTCAAGGGATCCAATCATATTGGAAATGTAGAGGATGTAAATGGGAATAAAAATGGTTATCCATCTTACCATCCTCAAATAAATGGTCAAAAATATAATTATTAAAGGATAAATTTGACCAAGAAAGATGATGAGTTTCTATAAAAGGTGGTGTAAAATATCTGGGAGTTAAACTTTGTTAAATATAGGGTTACAATTTTTGGAACCTAAATGCATATCATTTTAAAACTACAACTAAATTAGGTAATTTTGGTTTATGTTCAGAGATTATCCGCCTCTATTCATCTAAAAATCTCTAATATGTATAGGTATATGAATCAAAACTTGCGGTGGGATAACATGAAGTGGAATGTTATATGAAATTTATCATAATGCTTCATATAGAAATAATTCAAGGATAGAAGTTTTAAGACTAATGGTTAATGCAACCATTTTCTGTATAGTATGGAAATGGAAAAACTGAACCATGTATTTCATCACAGGACTCCCTAAAAAACCTAATGGAAATAACTCCATCTTGGTGGTTGCTCATCACCTTTCAAAATCACCACATTACATTTTTTATAAAGGAAAAATTATCTCTTGAACAACTGACTAATATATACATAATTTAGGTATTAATACTACATGGAAATCCCCTATTAATAGTATCTAATCAAGATTCAATGTTCTTCACAAGGTTTTGGAGAAGCATTCAGTAATAGATGGATATTGAATTGAGATTCATCACTTCATATCACCCTTAGACAGCTGGTCGGTCAAAAATAACAATTTAATAACATGAATATATGATGGGGTCTATTTGATGTATTTATAAGCATATTGGGATCAACACCCTTCCCTAGTGGAGTAATCATTTAACAAATGTTTCCATTCTATCATTCACACAAAACATTATGAGGATTTCTATATGAATAGGATTAAAACTCCCAAATACTCAGATAATGTTGTATGGAGGAATCTAATGTCACAAGATCTTATCCTTGAAAATATAGATAAGTTTCATAAAATTCAACATCATATAAAATCCTCACAAAGAAGATATAAAATCAATGTCGATAAACATTGATAATTTCTGAAGTATGTGGTTAGACATAAATTGTTCATTCATATGTCACCCTAGAATATATTCATTAGGTTTGGGAAGAATAGTAATCTTATTCATAGATTCATCATACCATTTGTGATAATTTATCGCATTGATGTGGTGGTTGATCGGCTACCGTTCCCACCTAAACTATCTCAAGTACATATTGTATTCCATGTATCCCTATTGAGGAAGTACGTACTAGACCCATCGCATGTACTGATTATATATGTATTAAAATTGGATAACCATATATCATATGACGAAAAACTAATGAGGATCCTAGATCATATATAAAATTTTCTTTGATACAAGACAACTTCCTATTTGATGTGTTGTGATGAAACCACGAGTTTTCATAAGAAACATGGGAAACTGATGTGATGATTAAAAAGTATTACCCTCATGTGTTTTAATGTGCTAAATAAAAAATTTAATGGAATATTTTTTGGAGGGAAGAATGTAATGAACAAAACATTTTTTCAATTGTTAAATGAATAAATTACTTTTTTTAAAGAACAGGGCCGAAGTCCCATACATTATTTAATGAAATGACCTCTTTCAAACAGGGTATAGGGAGACCCATTACATTGTTTGATGCCCAAGACCAGGTGGTCCGAATACAAGGCCCAAAAGTGCATTTTTTCACCCAAAGGTCCCCTTAGTGAATAGTACTACTACAATACGTGGGATGCTACAATCATGTCACCTCTAAAGTTTCTACTACAGTCCCTCCCCCACTACAGTGCTTCCAATACTATATTTCTACCACTTCTTTAGTACATACTATAGCATTTCTTCAGTGACCCAAAAATTTGTCCCTTCCCGTATTTGATCTTGGGTCTTTTGGATGCCAAGAAGGATCCATTACCACTTGGGTACATGCTCATTAGCATAAATGAATAAATTACTTATCAAGTATTGTAGTTATAGAAAATAGATTCACACAATTTGGTTAATTATGACCATTATAATTTATATACTATCTTACATAAAATACTTTTTACCATCATAGACCTTGATTGTATAGTCGTTATAGAGTAATCATATAATTTGTATATATTAAGGGTTATGATAAATTGAATTGACATAGAAAAAATAAGTGATGACCTGGACAGGTAGGATAAGACCCTATGAGGCCCATTTGTCATAGTTTATAAGGGAGATATTATCATTGGCATTTATAGTTATTTAATCCCAAGATGATATTCAATAACTAAATCATGAGAGAAACCATTTATGGAATAATTTCAAGCTCATCAAGATCATAACCTAAACCATGACTTTCGAAACACTTAAATATAATCTCACTATCACACACCTTACCCTAATGAAGTTCACTTATGCAATTTATGTCTATGTATCCAGATCCTCATATTATTAATTTTTAAAATTTCCTTTTAATAAAAAATATAATATCTATATCCCATATTAATAATACTTTTTATAAGATTAAATAATTATTTTGATAAAAATTATATTTTGATACAAGGAAACACAAATTGTATTTTTTTTGGAAAGTATTATATTTTCAATCAAGACAATATTTTTGATGAATTCAATTTTTTTTGAAAGAAATGATATATTAATATTTTATTTTATTAAATAATATTTATTAAATATAAGTCATATTATATTTTTTTGAAGTCAAATGTAATTATTATAGGGGTTAGAAAAATGTTTTTATAATAAATTGTATTTCTAAATAAATGTTGATTTTTAATTTAAAAGGATAAATTATCATATATATATAGTTGTTTTCGTAAAAAAATGGATTAATTTCATTGAAATCATACAATTGTGAATTTTTCATAATTTTTGTGAGGGAGTCACATTTTTTAGATAAAAATTAAATACTATATAATTCTGTGGTGTGTGTTATGACAACTTGATAACCCAAATGTGAGGTAATATATAAAATAAAAGGAATCCAAATAAAATGTTTATTTACCCTTGGAAATATTTTTTTATTTAATTAATTTTATTGTTCTTGAATAATCCTCTATAATTTATATTATATTCTAATGTTTTAAAACCAATTCTTAATACACATGGATCACATCCACATCACAAACAGTATTATTTTACAATGCTTAGTTATTAGCCTTATAAAATAATTAATACCACTATATTTGGATTAGATTGTGGGAAACCATGGGAAGGATTGTAGTTTTAATTAATTTATGATATATAGTCTAAAACATAGTATTGGGGATTAATAAATAATTCCCCATTGATTTATATATAAACACAACCAACCTCTAATTCCACTTCACTAAAAACTCTTGGAGTATGAAATTACTCATCTTTCCCCTCTCTATAGTCCTCCCAGGGTTCCCCTAATATACTAATAAGACCATACCATGATTTTAGAAGCATCCTTATAAGGTATTGGATTTTCTATTTCTCCTCATTATTCAAGCACGTTATTTTTATTATTCACATTAATTTCAAATTGATCCTGAAGATTTATGTTATTATATAAACCTATTATTTTCCTTGTGATTTAAAAGTTATGATAGACACATTTCACTCTCATTAATATCTTTTATGAATATTTATGCTCCATAATTATTTTATCAAAATTATCTTTTGGTTTCTAATGCAAGACAATTGAATAGTGAATACCCTTCCCTATTTCCAATCATGGGTATTCAGCTGGATGTACTTATCTTTCATTGATTGGGTATGTCCATGTATGTATCTAACACTATGTAATCATGATATTTAATGTGATGAAATATATCCTTATGTTGAATGATCTATATGGAACAATTATGCATGTAAATGATATGAATGTGACAGGTGGGTCGGGAATTATATATACCTCAAATTCATTGGATAATGACTTTATATAATTGGTTTACTATTTGGTGAATGTTATATTATCAAAAATATATATTATTATGTATTGGCAGGTTGATCATCGTATACGGTGTGGTGCTTCCTCGACTAAAGATCTAGTCATTGGTTGTGGCTGGTTTCGGATGATGACGTTGACGGTGATAATGTTCTTTACGACGGTGGGCGGATGTTCTGTCCTGGTTTTGCAACTCGGATATCCTTTTCTAGCAATCAGCTCTCGTGGTGTTAGGGTGACGATGGATGTTGTAAGGCTATCATTTCTGGTTCGTTTGGTTTTCTCCAGTCATAGGCTCTGGCGATTTAGGCGTTGTTGATGTTGACGACAATGGATACCTTTGAGAAGATGGAGGATGACAATAGCGCGACTCCGACTAATTCAATGATTCTTGGATAGAGGTCTGCTTGGGTTTGATGTGGGTACTGAATTTTTAATTTTGCATAATCATCATGTACCTTTGGATTCCCATGTGTTGTAATGTGGTTTACCTCTTATCCATAAATAAGATTTCATTAAAATAAATAATAATAATTTTTAGGGGTTATGATGTATTGGTAGTTACCGTTGACTTCTTTTTATGATTTCATGTTTTATGTTGTTTCCTTATTCCTATGATGCCTTTATAACATCATGTTATGTCTTGACTCATTTTTCTGTATTGAGATTCTCACCCCACATATCTGACCTTCATCATTGGCCCAACTACGGTCGTCATTGGCAGTCGGTAGGTGGAATGAAAAGAGCATTAGAGACCTCTCCTACTGGACTTGGCAGCTTAAAAAATGTAACTATTAGAGATCGCAATAAGTATATGTTTTAGGTAATAAAACATACCTATTAGCGGCCCCCATATATGCTCTCTAAACTAGACTTTTTTTTAAAATTTCCCATTTGGATTCCCAAGACAACAGATATAGGACCAAGAATCAAAAAAATAGGTCCAAATATCATAACACCAATTATCATCAAAAAAAATAAATGAGAACTAGAATTCCTCATATATCCAGTTATCCAAATAGATCCAATACATTCCAATAATCAATTTTAATAAACCTACAATAATTTACCAAAGAAACAACATAACATTAAATAAAATAAAAATTTGTCCCTTTTTTAGTTAGTGTATATATATATATAATCAAAATAGTTTATATTTTATTACTTTAATAAATGATTCAAAAGATAACATGAAATATATTCTTACAGCCCCACTCACCACTCGGACATCCACCCACTAGATATCCCCCCCCCCCACATAAATTCTTCCAACCCCCTACCCTTGGATATCCCACCCACCTTTGGGAATCCCCAACTCCCACCCCTGCCCCACTAAAAACCCCCTTTAGATAGCCCCCCCCAATCCCATACACATTTGTCCACCTGAATCACCACAACCACCTCCCCCACCTGAATCTTGCCCACTAGATAGCCCACCCCCTACTGGACAGCCCACCCCCACTGGATAGCCCACCCCCACCCTTTGGATATCCCCCACTCCCATCCCTACCCCCACTGGACAACCCACCCCCCACATAGGGCAACCCCACAACCAACCCCCACCCCTTATTGGACACCCCCATAAAATTCTCCACAACCTCATCCCCATACTGAATCCATCCCCACTAGACAGCCCCCCAACCCTTTGGATGACCCCCCTCTCCCCAAGACTACACGCACTCTCACCCCCACCCACTGGATAGCTCGCGCCCCCCTTTTTCTACAGCCCCCACTCCCCCCGCTGGACATCCCCCCAACCAAACACTCCCCAACCTGAATCCCCCCCAAGCCCCTCCCCCACCATAACTTACTGGAACCCCCCCCCCCCATTGGACAACCCCCACTCACCCCCCCCCCCACACATACACACTAGAAATCCCACCCCCTGGATATCCCCCACTTGACACCCCTGCCCTACCACTAGAAAACACCATAGATAGCCCCTACTCCCCCCACCCCCCCCCCCCCACAACCCATAAATACAATAACTATAACTTACATCATGCATGATAACCCATCTGCAAACATTAACCACTAGGAAGATAATAATCCCCTATACAGAAAAGATGAATCAAGATTCATCACCAATATACACCATTTATTATTAATCAAATTCCAATCACTTCATAATATCTCATCATTAATTATGGATTAATATTCATGTTAACAATCTAAATACATTGATATATTATCTATCATCTTGATATTATGTTTGCACAACGCAAACTCATTAATAAAATATTTCTTTCTTCTATTTAATCATTTACTAGTTCATCATCAAAACTTCATAACCCATCACCAATAATTAATTTATAATTTATTTCACCATTTGATAAACTACTCTACTATATAATAAGGGAAAATTCATTGGTCAACAAGGAAAAAATATCAAACAATTAGGAAAACTACATCTAACCACCACATCCAACTATAGTAAACAACCACAACTTCATCCCAAACACATTCACATTCCCACCATACCATCCCACTCTCTACCAAAATAGTTTTAAAAAACATAATAGAAAAACAACTCAACCCATGGCATTCCAACCGACCCATAAATAGGCTTTAATTTTATATATATCAAGGGATATTATATTCTAAAATATATGGAAAAAATATTAATAATAACATTTCTAAAAATGTCAATAAACAATGAACACTACTTCAACCAATTAATAAAATTGTAAAGAAAACAAGGAATTAATATAGTTGGCCCTTGATATTAATTCCAACAACATCCTCTTTTCTTACCATTTTGAATGTCGGTGATTATGAATAGATTTAATTATCATCAAATATATTGATCTTGTAACCACTATAAATGTTTAATATCAAATAAATATACTCAATTATGAACCCAAATATACTAAACACTTCTATGAAATTATTTTTATGGTTACAAATCACATGAAAAATATCACTTTCCTCTTACAATCATTATGTTGTTTAAAAACATTAGATACGATATTAAAAAACATCAAAAAACATATTTCCCTGAAATATATGAAATAACATAAACAAATAACATGAACAAAATTATAGTTAAAAAATAAATAGTACTTCCCTTTCAATTTCATAATTAGTTTGTTTATTATCTACCTTATTTACTTCCCATTCTTCACCCATTGAAAAATTATTCATGTTAATTTTTATGAATGGGGGTGAGGCTATAATATGTGGCTTTGTGGTGTGGGTATTTGTAGAGCCAACTGGTGATACTGGTGAGTATGGGGAATGGGGTTCTCCACATGTGGTACTGGGTATAAAAAAATGACTAGAAGTTTTTATGTGAGTAGAGAGGTAGTTTATTATTTTTGTTATTTATTAGTGGTTAAGGATAATAAAGGAGGCTAGAGGTTTGTTAGTTTTTGGTTGACTAATAAATATGAGATTTCATTATTATATTCCCCCAACCCTCTCCCACTCCAGAATCTCCCCCCACAGGATAACACCCCTGGATATCCCCCACTCCCAATCCCCCCCACTGGATAGCCCACCCCCCTTTGGACAACCCCCACTCCCAATACCCCCCCCAACTAAATCCCACCAATGGACATCCCACCCACCCCCACCCCACTGGAAACACCTGGATATCCCCCACTCTTCCCAATGGACAACGCACCATTCCTTTGGACATCCCCCACTCCTACACCCCCATACACTTCCCCCTGCATAAATCACCCCCACCCCCACACACCTAAATCCCCCACTAGACAATCCCCAATCCCCCCCCCCCCCCCCAAACACTTCCCCCACCCCACTTTAATCCACTGAACCACATCCCCCACATGAATCTCCCACACTTGACAGCCCCCCTAGACAACCCTCAGTCCCAACCCCTGCTCCCCCATGGGAACCCCCCCTTTGGATAGCCCCGACTACCAACCCCCCAACCCCCACTAGACAACCCCTTAGAAAGCCCCTATTCTGCCACCCCCACATCCAAAAAACCATTTGGAATGATTTTATAGCATATGGAAATTATGAAAAATATTTCGTTTTTAAATAATTATCTCATCCAAATTGGTTTTATTATCAAGAAGTGTTCAAAAAAAATTATCATCCCATCTAGATTCCAAATTCCTCTCAATAAACTCAATCTCATCTTTAATACCCTTAAGGTAGATTTTTTTTTGTACATATCAATATACTCTCGATGAAATCAATCTCCTCTTTAATCCCCTGACAGACGCTTCAGTGGTATACTCTACATCCCTTTTTCTCTAACTAATCAAGGATGACATTGAAATCACCCCAAACATCCTTGACAAATTCCTTGGATCAATCATATCAATATCCTATCAAAAATATTCCATTTCTCTAGCCTCGTATTGGGAATACATAAAGTAAAAGGTACAAATAAAATTATAATCACTGATCTTAACATCAACATACTGGTTAAAATAATCCACTAGTTCTACCCAAGACATGAGAAGCACGTGATGACTAGCTAATTATTATCCCATGTTTTCTAATAAGTCTAATTGTCTTTATAGTTGTTTTTTAAAACAAAATTATATTGTAATTTTTAAGGAGAAACTATAAAAATAAAAGTAACACACCTCTTGAATATGATATGTCATGCGAGGTCATGGATATTACCTCTATCTGGTGTAGTAGGGGCCTATAACAATTACAAATTGTGACAATTTTAAAAATGAAACTAATAGAAAATAAATAAATAAATTCAATATAAAACTAAATCTTATGATCCTCTTCCCCATCACATGGAGACACATATTCCCGTAGTGTTCTAAGCTCAGCAATCAGTTGGGCATTTACCTCTTCGGAAGAATGAAACCATGCCTCACAATATGTGAGTTAGTTTTTCACTCTAGAAATAATAGGACCCAAAACCCCAGTGTTTGAAACAACATAATGAGGAATCCTCATTCCATAGGTCAAACAATATCCATGTCCATTAAAACCAATAATTCGATGGAATATATCATCCCTTTTCATGGAATGTTGTCGATGGTCCTCTTGTAGTGGTGATAACTCTACTACAAATTGAGAATCTGTAATATTTAAATATATATGTGTGTTTTTATATACAAATGCATGTATGTATTGGTAATGAGTATAGGAAATTATTATAATATTTGTAGCCTATCGATCATTTTGATCATGATTTCTCATCCACGCCGACATTTTATCAGTCGTTGTACCTTTCTCCCCAAACTACATAGCAGTAAAATATAAAAATATAACACAAAAACATATTAAATATTAAATTAAAAAATGAATAATAAATATATAATTATATATTTGAGACAAGTGATGAGTCTCAAGCCTTGGAGGTGGTCCTTGCATTGCTCGATTCATGGAATTATGTGTTGACACCTCCTACATTCAATTAATTCAAATTTCAATAAAATAGAATGTCACACATTCATTAAAATGTATATACCAAAATTAAGGGACTAAGATAAACTACCTCAGTTGACCAATATGCAATTAAGTCATGCCACTGAGACAGGAGAACACCTCTTGAGACTTTTTCCAAAATATCTGGTGAACCCACATTAGGTACCCAATTCTCCATCAGGACGTTTCCTTTTTGATCATACCTCATATTTTGACATTTTTCCATACACATTGGCTAATACACTTTGGGGAAACACTTTTGGAATATTCTACATAAGAAAAAAAAACACACATGTTACAATTTTATAAACATAGGGAATAAACTAAAATGGTTCTCTTACCTAAACTTCCCTCCCTATTAAATCTAATGTATCCTGAATAAAATAAGTATAGTCGCATGTGGTCAATGAAAATCAGTGTTAGCCATATATGATATGACCCAGCTAATGAATAAATGTACGGGATGTCACTCCCACATGATGAAATCTCTCATTAAATGATTCGTTTACGATCTTCATGGAATTCCAAGATGAAATGCCATGACCAGTGCCTCTCCTACGAGAGAAAGAAGCAGTCAGGCCTGGTCCTATTGAAAACAAGATTATACATAATTAGACAGATGTGCACATATATAATTTTAACAATTATTTAAAAAATAAACACAATTAAATTCAAACATACCTTGACCATGAGACGTAGATGGTTCTACTGAATAGTGTGGATATGGTGTCTTTTCCCCAAACATTCATGTAGTAATAGAAAATATTAGTAAGGAAAGGATTCATTTCCTATTAAAGTGTCTATCTGTATAGACTATAATAAATGACACATATAAAATATAACCAAACAAATATATCAAAATTATATCAAAGAATACCATTTCATAATCAAATATGGGTAATATCTTGCCTGAGGAAATAGTAAGAAGATGATTAGTGTAACATAATCAATTTTTTGTTTTATTTATATAATTAAATATATTTTAAAATATTATAATGAAAATTATCCAACCATATTTATTTATTTTTAAATATTTATTGAAGACATTGAGGTTAAAAAATTAAAAAATGGTTAAACAATTCATAATAGGTTAAAAAATTTTAAAAAAGGCTTCAAACTGAAGAGAGGGAAAATATTTATACCATTCATTGAACTGGAAAATAAATCATTTCTTTTTAGAAGGATTTCCCTATCCCAACAAATATCATCTTCACGTTGAACTAAATTATGTTCATCACGCTGCTGTGCAACAAATGGAACAATCTTTGGTTTATCTCGTTCAAATAAAAACACTCCTCACTAGGAAATTTTCATTGAAACATTCTGACTAGGATTTGATGGAAAGGTAATGAAGAAAAATTGATCTGTGTGTGATGTCAAAATTAAAGGTTCATTACCAAATCATTAATTTTTGTATAACATATTGTTAAAATTCACCAATGTAAACTGATATTGATCGACTTTACTTCCACACATAGGATCAACCCAATTAAAATTTAACAATCTGTATTTCAACCCGTGTTCATGTACAACTTCAATTATGTCTTTCAATTGACCATGGTAATAACCAACGTTTATGGCTGGAAAACTGATTCCACTATTTTGGGTTTCTAGTTTGTCATTGACATTTTTAATTCTAAATAAAAAACAATTAGTATCTATAGAATTATTATGACGATCCATTATAGATGGACCCTCGGCAAGTTGGTTAAATTATTTAGTTAGTGTGGGGTCACCTAACAACATTAGGTTATGAACCTACATTATTCAAAGAATTCAATAATTATTTCTGCAAAAAGAAATTAGTATTATACTTCACTCATAATGAAAATCAATGTATATATAAAAAATCCTTGAACCAATCATGAAATGATGCATAATGAGATTGTTTAATTTGATACAAAGTCGCACGAGACATATCTTCGTTTAGCTCTTTAATGTGTTTATTTTAAATGATAATGTGGTGTTTAAAAAAACAACTTTATATATGCACAAAAATCGTGTTAATATTAAAAAATAAAAATGATAAGACACTTATTGCATTAATGGTGAAACAGATGGATTATTGAACAAGATATATTTATGAGTTTGTATCCACTAAATGTTGTTTATATCAAATATGGTTCCCTATCAAACTAGACTATCATGAATCTGAGATGACCTATCTAATTTTGATTCAACATCCATAAGATATTATACACAACAATTAGTACAGTCATCCATAATTTAACTATTGGCTATTTTTTCCTTCTGATGAGCTCTGTTGTGTACAAATCGTTTCAATGTATTCGAATACCACTTAATAAAATACATCCACCTTAATTTCACTAGACCGGTAAACATTATATCATTAGTTAGGTGCACTGTCATGTGAACCATAACATTATTTTAATGATGGGGGAAATAGTTTCTCAAAGTGAATAAGTGTATGTACAATTCAGTTCTACAAAATTTTTAAATCAATGATTTGTTGATTTCTTAAAAAAATATGTTTAAAAAAGTTACCTATAAGGCCCCAGCCTTAAACCTTACTTAATCTTGAGTTATTACAAGATTACTCATTGAGGATCTTTTCGGGTTTAGAGTTTTAGAGAATTAGATCATAAAACTTGCATTACATTCCACAAATAAACAAAGTGGTTACATAAAGATAGTATTCTACATTCCCATCAATTGAAACACATTTAAAACAAAACATGGATTATTTATTGACACTTCCTTGACTCTATCATCTTATCAAGTACCTTTCCCTTGACCTGGGAAAAACATTTCAAAAACTTGGGATGAGCATAAAAACTCAGTATGGGTTATAAAAAAAACATGGAAAGGAAACATGAGTTCATATATACATAAGAATGAAATCATACTTTACCCATAAAACATAGGCACTTTAACATACCTCATAAAATCATGAATAAATCATAGAAATCATAAGACATAAAGGTAACTTGAGTCATTCATAACATTCTTACGTAGGGAGTAACCCTCTTGGTTACGTTTGGAATACCCATCAAAGTATATTCCCTAAAATATCTTCGGAGAAACCTAAACGTTTCACTCCTTCGCGTTACCCAATGCATTGGAGAGCTATATCGGGCTCACCCGCCCTTAGTTTATCACGGAACCACCCGTCTTCATAATAATGCCCAAGAACCATAACATAATCTTATCACATATAACATGCATAAAGGAAACATAACATTTCCACATTTCAATCACAAGATATCAATATAACACAAAAAAACATTGTGAAAACCATTTTCAATACCAAAATAAATGAAAATTAAAACATGGTATTTATTTTTCTTTTAAAAATAAGGTATGGGTTGTAGAGGAAGCCGAAACTCAAATAACGGTCACGACGGCGGAGAAGTCATTGTCACCGCATACGTACGACAAAAACATTCCCCTTTGCCGTTTAGTAAACGCTTCGTATAAAAAAGATTCCTTTTGAATAAACGTAAAAGTCAAAGGGGTTTATACACCATATAAAAGAAAGTTGTGTATAAAATAAAATATGCCTCAATGAAAGGAGATTGAGACGAAGTCCCATACCTCGTATCCGAATTGACCCGATCGTTCTTTAATCTCCTGAATAATAAACTTGAGTTAATCTCTACTTTCTTATGAATATTTTTCAAGTTCATTATTCCTTTTATACCATGTTATGAACATCATGTAATCAGTTAAGTTAATAATGTTCATTTTGTCGGTATTTGGTTCTTAAGTCAAAAATAGACTTCTTACACTTTCATGTTGTTAATTTGGTCAAAGGTTCATTATATCCAGAATGGTATTCATGATGTAGATATCATATATGTCATATATATCCAGTACATACTTTCATTTATAATATTACATAATCATTTAGAGGTAAGAAATGAAATGCACCGTTCATGGAGACGGTAAGCCGTACGTACGCATGAACGCTACTTTCATTTCTATTTCGTATATTATAGAATGGAATCATAATGATATAAAGGTATATTATAATTCCAGTATAATATCATATATAATATCATAGTTCCATCCTTTATATGTCCCACATATGGTATTTAACGAATCAAATCACTTTGAGGGGGCGGTAGTCCGCACTTCCTAAAATGAAGATATCGTGTTTACCCATAATCGAAACCATAAAGGTATGCCCAAAATGAAAAAAACAGAAGCTTAAAGAAAACATAAACATATTATATATCATATATAAAAATAGTTACATCATAATGTCCACCTTTGAAGGTGTTAAATGAGTGTTGAACAATCATCGTTTCGGGAGGCAGAATTTCGCCATCCACGGAAACCATATGTTCATTAACCATTTGATGTAGTTGTGTGAGAGTGTAGCTCAAATAAATATTATAACAACATCCTTGTATATTTAAGATACTGTTTTTGTTACAAAATAAGTAAATAAAAAGAGTTTAGGGGGTTGGAGAAGCAAAATAAAACAAATGAACATGAGAGAATGAATTACCTTTAAAAGTGTAACTCCTTTTGATTTGAGCCTAAAGGCTTTCTTTGAGAGGATTCTTACAAAAGGGAATCCTCTAGGATGAGGAGAGGGATGTGGAGGGAGTAAATGGGAAGGGGTTGGACGAGCCAAAGTCTTGAGGAGTGTTTGAAATGAGGTAGAGGTGGGGGCCTTTTATAAGAGGAGAGGAGGGGCACTTTTGGAAAGTAAAGAAATATTACTTTATTTGAAAATGTTTTTCGGTTCCAAAAGGACCCACATTGATATAATTCGTGGATAAGGTGATAAGGCTTCTAAATACACTCATACAATAAGTTTTGGACATGTGTAGTTCATAGATTTTACATTATCTTTCCATTTTATTTAAATCGTCAAATAATGATGTCATCGCTGCATCATTATTATGTCATAAATAATTTAATTTATTTAATTTCTAAAAATCATAAACAAAATACTATTATGTAGGAAATCTTTTTAGCTTTCCAATGACTATTTATAATCAAATATCTGATCTTTATAACCCCATGTAAAAATTGTTTTCGTAAAACATATTATGTTTGTGTCATTTTTACTTTTACATTTAATAAAAAGTTATGTTTGTCATTTCCCAACTAAAGTGGATCCATGGGGTCCCCAAGTTTACCCATGGCTTGTCTTGGTCGGCCATGACACAACCAATAAGGTTGGGACATGTGTCTAGGTTATTTCATATTATTAAAGCATTATTTATACCTTAAACTACCCTAATTACGACTAATCGCGATTAAAAACTTAATAAGTTACTATTCACCAAAAAATTATTTTAATCTCATTGAACCACATTTTACTTCTTAATGACAATCATGTATGTCGGATTTTCAAAATTCAATACACATTAGTGGTAAACTTTCATTTAACTGAAAAATCAGTTTGCTTGATTACCACTAACTTGTTTCACTATTCATCAAAAATTGTTGTTTTTCAGAAAATTACCAAAAATTCACCCTAAGATATATTTGATATTCAGAATTCAAAAATGAAGTCTATTTTACAAAATACAAATCATATAAGTCACATTAATTAATTTAATAATTAATTCCCGCTGCCAGAGCAAATAGCGTGTTTTTACAAAACAATAAGTATCAAAAGATTGACACCAGTTTAAGCCTAATTTCAAAGTAAAATTGATTCCAATGACCACCATTGGATAAAATGGTAAAAATATATTCTAATTTCACTTCAAAACCAATTCAAAACATAATATAATCATATAAATAAATTAGATTAAAAAGCAGTTTTGATGTAAAATGCAGTATTTTTCACTATTCATTAAAAAATGAACATTGTCAGAAAAATACCAAAAATTCACACAAGGTAAATTTTGATGTCCCAATCATAAAGGATAAGTTTATTTTGACAAACATAGTTTATAAAATTGTCAAAATATAGATTCAAAAATGGTTTTCCATCAAAAGGCTGTAAAACAATCTTTTAAAAATATTAGTGTATTCCATGCATAAGATTGTATTTATTTTCATTTTAAGCCTCTATAACAATATCTTAATCATTAATAGACATAGATAAAAATATCTATTATTCATTACTTACTTGGGATGTTACATCCTTCCCCCCTTTAGAAAATTGCGTCCCCGCAATTTATTTACTTATCAAATAAATGGGGGTACTTATCCCTCATTGCATTTTCAGATTCCCATGTTGCCTCTTCAATCATGTGGTTTTTCCACAAAACCTTTACCTGGTGAATCACCTTATTCCGTAACACTTGCTCGCTGTGGTCAAGAATCTGGACCGGTTGTTCCTCATAAGATAGGTTCTCTTCCAGCTGAACTACGTCTGGACTCAAAACATGGGATGGATCTGGCATATACTTTCTCAACATCGAAACGTGAAAAACATTTTGTACCTGAGATAAACTTGGAGGTAAAGACACTCGGTATGCAACTGATCCAACTCTCTCCAGAATTTCGTATGGTCCAATGAACCTTGGACTCAACTTTCCTTTCTTACCAAATCTCATCATACTTTTCCAAGGAGAAACTTTGAGAAAAACATGATCACCTACCTCGAAAGATAGATCCTTCCTCCGGTTATCCGCATAACTCTTCTGCCTGCTCTAAGCTGTTCTCATTTGTTTCTGAATCAGCTGAACTTTTTCTGCCATCTCTTCTACCAATTCTGGTCCCATCAACTTCCTTTCACCCACTTCATCCCAGAAAGCTGGAGTTCGACACCGCTTCCCATATAATGCTTGAAATGGTGCCATCTGTATACTGGAATGAAAAATTTTATTATATGAAAACTCAACCAAAGAAAGATGTTGGTCCCAACTTCCCTGATAATCCATAGAACAAGCTCGTAGCATATCCTCCAATGTCTGAATTGTTCGTTCTGACTGCCCATCTGATTGAGGATGAAAAGCTGTACTAAAATTTAATTCAGTACCCAACGTCTTCTGAAGGCCTTTCCAAAAGTTAGAAGTAAACCTGTGATCACGATCCGATACAATGGAGAGAGGAACTCCATGTAACCTGACTATCTCTTTAAGATACAAACGGGAAAGTTGATCAAGAGAGAAAGTATCTCGTATAGCAAGGAAATGAGCAGATTTGGTCAAGCGATCAACAATAACCCAGATTGCATTATTACCTCGAGATGTCTTCGGTAATCCAACAACAAAGTCCATGGATATATTCTCCCATTTCCACTATGGCACTGGTAAAGGCTGAAGCATCCCTTTTGGTAACTTCCGCTCTGCTTTAACCTGCTGACAATTCAAACACTTCATCGTAAAATCAGCAATATCTCTTTTCATTCTATCCCACCAGTAATACTCCCGCAGATCTCTATACATCTTAGTACTGCCCGGATGAACTGAAAACGGAGAACTATGAGCTTCACATAACAACTCTCTCTTCAACTGTGAATCACAAGGCACACACAATCTCTTCCCAAATCTCAAAACACAATCACTATCAATGTTGAATTTAGGCAACTTACCTTTCTGAACCAGCTCTACCTTTTTCTGCAACTCACTGTCTTGCTTCTGTGCTTGCTTGATTCTATCTGATAGAGAAGATCTCACTGATACCTAAAACAAAACAGAAGGACTTCCTGCACCAACAAATTCTATGCCAAAGTTCATCAAATCCTTAACCAAAGGATCACGTTCCAAACACAACATTGTTAATGAAGCATTACTTTTTCGAGTCAAAGCATCATCCACTTTATTTTCTTTTCCCGGATGGTAATGAATTGTACAATCATAATCCTTGATTAATTCCAGCCATCTCCTTTGTCTCATGTTTAACTCTTTTTGAGTGAATATATACTTTAAACTTTTGTGATCGGTATATATTTCACACTTTACTCCATACAAATGATGCCTCCAAATTTTTAAAGCAAAAACAACAGCAGCTAATTCCAAATCATGTGTAGGATAATTTACCTCATGAGTTTTCAACTGTCGTGAAACATAAGCAATTACCTGATCATTCTGCATTAGGATGCAACCAAGTCCTTTCAATGAAGCATCACTGTATATAACAAACTCACCATTCCTGGAAGGTAGTTCCAAAACTGGAGCATTCAACAATCTTCTTTTCAATTCCTGAAAACAATCATCACATTCTTTTGTCCAGATAAACTTAACACCCTTCCGAGTTAGCTTAGTCATTGGACTAGATAACCGTGAAAAATTTCTAACAAACCTTCGGTAGTAGCCCGCCAAACCAAGGAAGCTACGAATCTCGGTTACATTTGTGGGTCTTGGCCATTCTTCCACAACTTTTGTTTTTGCAGGATCAACAGTTATTCCATTTCTAGAAACAATGTGACCAAGGAAAGAAATTTGTTGCAACCAAAACTCACACTTGCTGAATTTCCCATACAATTTCTTTTCTTTTAAGGTTTGCAAGATAACCCTTAAATGTTTTTCATGCCCCTCTTTACTTTTAGAAAACACCAAAATATCAGCAATGAAAACCACCACAAACTTATCCAAGAAATCATGGAAAATTCTATTCATTAAGTCCATGAATACAGCAGGTGCATTGGTTAGCCCAAAAGGCATTACTACAAATTCATAGTGGCCATATCTCGTACGGAACGCAGTCTTCGGAATATCTTCCTCCTTAACCTTCAGCTGATGGTACCCCGATCTCAAGTCAATCTTTGAAAAAAACTGAGCTCCCTGGAGCTGATCAAACAAATCATCGATATGAGGCAAAGGATATTTGTTCTTAACAGTGATATTATTCAAGGCTCTATAATAAATGCAAAGTCTCATAGAACCATCTTTCTTTTTAACAAATAAAACAGGAGCACCCCATGGTGATGTGCTAGGTCTAATGAAACCTTTCTCTAATAAATCTTGCAATTGCTCCTTCAACTCCAAAAGTTCAATTTGTGCCATTCGATAAGGGGGTTTTGAAATTGGCTTAGCATCAGGAACTAAGTCAACAGTAAACTCAACTTCCCGATCTGGTATTATTCCAGGAAACTCATCAGGAAAAACATCAGGATACTCATTTACCACTGGCACATCATTAATCTGAACAGTTCCTTTATTTTCAACGATGTGTGCAAGGTAACATTCATTTCCATCTTTTATAAGTTTCTCGGCCTCTTGATATGTTATCAAAAGTAAGGGTTCATTCTTGTAAACAAACTGAAAGTCTTTCTGAAAAGAAACTTCTTTAGCTCTACAGTCAATCTTAGCATGGTAAATAGAGAGCCAATCCATACCCAGGATAACATCAAACTCTACTAGAGGTAGAACAATAAGGTTTGCAAGTAGGTTCTTTCCACAGATAAGGATAGGAAGATTCTTATAAATTCTTTTTGCCTCGACACTTCCCCCAGGTGCTTTTACAAAAAGTTCAGGAGTCATTTCTTGAGATGGTATTCCCATTTTACTAGAAAAGGCATTAGAGATGAAAGAATGTGTAGACCCCGAATCAAACAACACACTGACATAATCTGAAAAAACAAACAAAGTACCTGATACAACTTCATTTGATGGCCCGACATCTACTGAAGTAGTTGAAAAGGATTTCACCACCCCTTTCTGCTTTAGTCTAACTGCTTCCCATCACTCAAGCTCCTTGTCGGACACTCGTTTGCATAGTGACCCATCTCATTGCACTTATAACATTTCACTAACTGCAAATCAAATTTGTTCTTACCTTCACCTTGATCCTTTTCAGTGCAATCACGAGCCTTATGTCCCATCTTACCACATCGGTAGCACTTCCCAGAATTCAGAAGACATTCCCCATCATGCCTTTTGCCACATTTATCACAAACTGGAAACTTAGTTCTCTTACCATCAGACTTTTTTGAAGAATTCTTACCTTTCTCCTGCCACCTCGGTCTCTTCTTCTGCTGGTTGTTATAGAAAACTTGGTCATCGACAAACTCCATTTCCACCTTCTCAGCACATAGAACAAGCTTTTCATAACTTTTAAACTCACGAGAAGCTAATGCCCTTCGATATTTTGGCTTTAATTCTGAGTAAAAATGATTGATTTTACTATCAAGGTCCCGGATAAAATTTGGAGCATACCTTGCCAATCGAGTGAACCTTTCTTCATAGGCAGCCACTGAGCCTTCCTCTTGCCTCAATTCCAAGAATTTCTATCCATCCTAAGTCGAACAGCCTTAGGAAAATACTTCTCAAGAAACATACCTTTGAATTCATCCCAGTCAAGAGCATCAATCTCATCGGCGTCCCTGATATTTTTAACCATAGACCACCACTGATCTACTTCAACCTCCAAACGGTAAATAGCAAGACTAACCTTTTGATTGTCTGAACACCCCATGACATCAAAAATCTTCTCCAGTGCTTTAATCCACCCTTCAGCTAGCACAGGGTCAGATGATCCTCTGAATGATGGTGGATGTTGCCTCATGAAATGTTCCACCACTGACATGTTCCTCTGCGGTTGGTCTGGCTGATCTCGTGTATGGATACCACCGCCATTTATCGCTTGAGTCAACTGCGCCATTACTACAACAAACTGTTCAGTTCCAATTCCGACCATTTCTGGATGCTGTTTCGGAAGGTTATTTCCTTCTGTATGCCTTCCTAGCACTGCTTCCCTGTTTCCTCTGCGGAAAACCATTCTGAACAAACATGTCTTAGATGAAGCGACACGGTAATCTTTAAATGCTATATCATTTCGAAAAAAAAATATTTTTGGATAATCATTTAATATAATTCTAACTCCTAAAGTTATCTAAACTGACCTTTGATACCAACTATAAGGCCCCAGCCTTAAACCTTACTTAATATTGAGTTATTATAAGATTACACATTGAGGATCTTTTCGGGTTTAGAGTTATAGAGAATTAGATCATAAAACTTGCATTACATTCCACATATAAACAAAGTGGTTACATAAAGATAGTATTCTTCATTCCCATCAATAGAAACACATTTAAAACAAAACATGGATTATTTCTTGACACTTCCTTGACTCTATCATCTTATCAAGTACCTTTCCCTTGACCTGTGAAAAACATTTCAAAAACATGGGATGAGCATAAAAACTCAGTATGGGTTATAAAAAAACATGGAAAGGAAACATGAGTTCATATATACATAAGAATGAAATCATACTTTACCCATAAAACATAGGCACTTTAACATACCTCATAAAATCATGATTAAATCATAGAAATAATAAGACATAAAGGTAACTTGAGGCATTCATAACATTCTTACGTAGGGAGTAACCCTCTTGGTTACGTTTGGAATACCCATCACAGTATATTCCCTAAAATCTCTTCGGAGAAACCTTAACGTTTCACTCCTTCGCGTTACCCAATGCATTGGAGAGCTATATCAGACTCACCCACCCTTAGTTTATCACGGAACCACCCGTCTTCATAATAATTCCCAAGAACCATAACATAATCTTATCACATAAACATGCATAAAGGAAACATAACATTTCCACATTTCAATCACAAGATATCAATACAACACAAAAAAACATTGTGAAAACCATTTTCATACCAAAATAAAAGAAAAGTAAAACATGGTATTTATTTTTCTTTTAAAAAGAAGGTATGGCTTGTAGAAGAAGCCGAAACTCAAATAACGGTCACGACGGCGGAGAAGTCGTTGTCGCCGCATACGTACGACAAAAACATTCCCTTTTGTCTTTTAGTAAACGCTTTGTATAAAAAAGATTCCTTTTGAATAAACATAAAAGTCAAAGGGGTTTATACACCGTATAAAAGAAAGTTGTGTATAAAATAAAATATGCCTCAATGAAAGGAGATTGAGACGAAGTCCCATACCTCGTATCCGAATTGACCCGACCGTTCTTTAATCTACGGAATAATAAACTTGAGTTAATCTATACTTTCTTATGAATCTTTTTCAAGTTCATTATTCCTTTTATACTATGTTATGAACATCATGTAATCAGTTAAGTTAATAATGTTCATTTTGTCGGTATTTGGTTCTTAAGTCAAAAATAGACTTCTTACACTTTCATGTTGTTAATTTGGTCAAAGGTTCATTATATCCAGAATGGTATTCATGATGTAGATATCATATATGTCATATATATCCAGTACATACTTGCATTTATAATATTACATAATCATTTAGAGGTAAGAAATGAAATGTACCGTTCATGGAGACGGTAAGCCGTACGTACGCATGAACGCTACTTTCATTTCTATTTCGTATATTATAGAATGGAATCATAATGATATAAAGGTATATTATAATTCCAGTATAATATCATATATAATATCATAGTTCCATCCTTTATATGTCCCATATATGGTATTTAACGAATCAAATCACTTTGAGGGGGCGGTAGTCCGCACTTCCTAAAATGAAGATATCGTGTTTACCCATAATGGAAACCATAAAGGTATGCCCAAAATAAAAAAAACAGAAGCTTAAAGAAAAAATAAACATATTATATATCATATATAAAAATAGTGACATCATAATGGTCACCTTTGAAGGTGTTAAATGAGTGTTGAACAATCATCGTTTCGGGAGGCAGAATTTCGCCATCCACGGAAACCGTATGTTCTTTAACCATTTGATGTAGTTGTGTGAGAGTGTAGCTCAAATAAATATTATAACAAAATCCTTGTATATTTAAGATACTTGTGTTGTTACAAAATAAGTAAATAAAAAGATTTTAGGGGGTTGGAGAAGCAAAATAAAACAAATGAACATGAGAGAATGAATTACCTTTAAAAGTGTAACTCCTTTTGATTTGAGCCTAAAGGCTTTCTTTGAAAGGATTCTGCCCAAAGGGAATCCTCTAGGATGAGGAGAGGGATGTGGAGGGAGTAAATGGGCAGGGGTTGGACGAGCCAAAGGCTTGAGGAGTGTGTGAAATGAGGTAGAGGTGGGGGCCTTTTATAAGAGGAGAGGAGGGGCACTTTTGGAAAGTAAAGAAATATTACTTTATTTGAAAATGTTTTTCGGTTCCAAAAGGTCCCACCTTGATATATTCGTGGATAATGTGATAAGTCTTCTAAATCCACTCATACAATAAGTTTTGGACATGTGTAGTTCATAGATTTTACATTATCTTTCCATTTTATTTAAATCGTCAAATAATGATGTCATCGCTGCATCATTATTATGTCATAAATAATTTAATTTATTTAATGTCTAAAAATCATAAAAAAATACTATGATGTAGGAAATCTTTTTAGCTTTCCAATGACTATTTATAATCAAATATCTGATCTTTATAACCCCATGTAAAAATTGTGTTCGTAAAACATATTATGTTTGTGTCATTTTTACTTTTACATTTAATAAAAAGTTATGTTTGTCATTTCCCAACAAAAGTGGATCCATGGGGTCCCCAAGTTGACCCATGGATTTTCTTGGTCGGCCATGACACAATCAATAAGGTTGGGACATGTGTCTAGGTCATTTCATATTATTAAAGCATTATTTATACCTTAAACTACCCTAATTACCACTAATCGCGATTAAAAACTTAATGAGTTACTATTCACCAAAAAATTATTTTAATCTCATTGAACCACATTTTACTTCTTAATGACAACCATTTATGTCAGATTTTCAAAATTCAATACACATTAGTGGTAAACTTTCATTTAACTGAAAAATCAGTTTTCTTGATTACCACTTATGGTTTCACTATTCATCAAAAATTGATGTTTTTCAGAAAATTACAAAAAATTCACCCTAAGCTATATTTGAAATTCAGAATTCAAAAATGAAGTCTATTTTACAAAATTCAAATCATATAAATCACATTAATTAATTTAATGATTAATTCCCGCTGCCAGAGCAAATAGCGTGTTTTTACAAAACAATAAGTATTAAAAGATTGACACCAGTTTAAGCCTAATTTCAAAGTGAAATTGATTCCAATGACCACCATTGGATAAAATGGTAAAAATATATTCTAATTTCACTTAAAAAACAATTCAAAACATAATCTAATCATATAAATAAATTAGTTTAAAAAGCAGTTTTGATGTAAAATGCAGCATTTTTTTTTACTATTCATTAAAAAATGAACATTGTCAGAAAAATACCAAAAATTCACACAAGGTAAATTTTGATGTCCCAATCATAAAGGATAAGTTTATTTTGAAAAACATATTTTATAAAATTGTCAAAATATAGATTCAAAAATGGTTTTCCATCAAAAGGCAGTAAAACAATCTTTTAAGAATATTAGTGTATTCCATGCATAAGATTGTATTTATTTTCATTTTAAGCCTCTATAACAATATATTAATCATTAATAGACATAGATAAAAATATCTATTATTCATTACTTACTTGGGATGTTACATTACCGATCTCAATCAATGGTTGAACAAAATTGGGGGGAAAAAATCACAAATTCTGATTGGAATAAACTGTTAAAGTAGAATGTTATTGTCATGACTTTTCAACCCTTCCAATTTCATGCTCGTCAGATTCACACACTTTGAAATATTATGAGATTATCAGTCAGTAACCTTTATCATCTTTAAAATGGAAATAAATGTCTCTTTATCCTTTTAAGTCATCGTAAACTATGATGTATACTCAAATTCCTTGTTTCCCTCAACTAATTGTAAATGAAATTGTTTCCTTAAACCCATTTCTTCCAAATAATGACGAGCATTAACATGATCCATTGATTTTCCACTAACACCTAGAATGGTCTATAATATATTATGACAAATATTTTTTTCATTGTGAATGACAACCAAATTATTCCTTTGTGTGTTCATTTTACAATAGGATAGATTCTAAAAAATAATTTTTCTTTTCCAATTATAACTGTAATGTCTTCCAGCACCATTAATATTAGGTTTTGGATAATCCACCAAATCATGAAATTCATATATAATGTGGTTTTTTTCTCACTCAATCAGTGATAATATTTCTACTCTTATCACCATATTTGGTGTTGGGTTGAACTCTCTAAAACCATGAAATGTCTCTCAATCCTTTTTGAACCTGGGTTGAGGGGGGAGAAAACATCTATGACACATGAATGCCTGTTTTTTGGAATTTTTACTTTATACATAATTTTTACTTTTATTGAAAAAAGGGAAACAAAATTCCCCTCCCGTACTCTAGAATAATAAATTAGCATAATCCAGGTATTAGTTGATTGTCGAAAATAAATAATACTACAGTTTAAAATTTTCATTCATTTCACAATCATAGTTCATCACTCCATCACCCCAAAATTCACTAAAATCGTAAATTAATAGATGAAAATAAACATAAATCATATCCCCTAGACTTTTAGGTTCATAAATAAGATTGAAAATAAATATAAATTGTTGCTTCATACAAAGCCACTGAGAAAGATTATATAGGACCAACACCACGGTCCATTTGCTATGGGTTTTACCAACTATAGACTTGAATAGATTGAAAGCATATATTGACAACCCAAATCAAACATTATTCCCATCGTTATCAAAGTTAGGGTGTCTCTGATAGAAATCCTTCCATGCACGAGAGTCTTTAAAGTGGGTTAGCATATCACTTTCTTGATTTATTTCCACATTCTATCCCATTAATTTAGAAACATTAGATTACATAAAAAATCTTTTCAACCTCAGTATTAGGGTAATGTAATGAATTTTCATTATGGTGATCTATTTTCCCGGTTTCACGGTATGTCTTTGATGAGTCTGATTTCCCCAGTTATCTTTTCACCTGGATATTCCACAGACCATACCAATATCAAAATGGGAAGTTTCATTTCTAAAAATCATACAGTTTTTTGCACATGCATCTATGGTATCATATGTAAAACCAGAGATCTCTTCCTACATACAATAATTGTAATATGAATTAGTAATTTTAGCATTGATAGGATGTACCTTTTTCAATAACACCAATTGCATGTTGAATGATTTTTCTAACCACTCATTCAAAGTCTTCAAATGGAACAACTCCAAAATAAATTACAATTTACTATAAAAAATACATCCAGAATGTAATTCAGACTTTTCATCATCATGTACTTTATAAAACCTCCTCAAATTACAATCTTCACCAAAGCACATATTTATCTCACCAGTATCAACATTCTAGATGTCAATTCATTCAAGATCCAACCCACATACCATTTCAATAATAATTTCATACATTGGATCATTCATCCTCACATAAACATCTATCTGAACAACATCTTTATTTTCACAATGAATATATTCTTCCCCAAAACCAATACAACTCAAATAATTTCTCAGAAATACATTCAATAAAAGGTACTCCCTAATGATATCTCATGTGAATTGATATCTATTTTTCACATTTTCTACATGTTAAACTAATATAGTTACTTTGAAATACTCTAGTGAAGTCAATAAACTACATAATTCCATAAAAATATTCTCTAGACATTTTATTGGGAAGATCAATCCAACTCTTATCTATATTAATATCTTTATAACAAAAATTTACACAAGGCATAATATTACATGAATTTTTCATATCATAAAATATATTTAAAATAAATACTAACCAATTTCATATGGACCATTGATAAAATAAAAAAAAATTATCTCTATGTAACAAACAATATGAAAAGATAATGGAATTGAAGTTAAATCCCATGTAATCAATGCCATGTTGGTATGGTAAATATAATGATGATTCTATATTTTGAAGTTCCTATTCATATTTTGATTAAAAATTTTAAAAAAATGGAAATGAAATATTTCATAACTCCAGAAGGATTATATAAAAATATTATTAATTAAAAACTATATTGAGAATTAATTTGGTCTATAATTCCATATTGTAAACATTTTTCAAGAAGGTAATATTAAATCTATGGCTTCTGATTATTCAAACATTTAGTATAATAATTTCTCTTAAAAATGATTAATTTTGAACAATCATTGTATAATTTTTATTATAAGATAACCGATTGGTCATCCACAACATTATTTTCAGCATTGATTTGTGAATTTCATGTTTGGTTCTCAAATTTGTTTCCATAAAGTGACTCACACTTATAATATTATCCTCCTATAAACATGATCATCAGTTCCATGAAATATAATGTTCTTTATAATATGTATTTTCATAGATCATGGTCCATATATAATGAGATCACATAACGAATATTATTAGATGGATGTGGGAGTCAATTAGTTAAGAAACAAAATATATTTTATTGTGTATACTAGAAAATAGCAAACCAATATGGATAATAAGGAATTTGTGGTCCACTAATATCATAATACATAAATCTTCATATAATATAATAAAAACATATTAAGAAACTATAACTATTGAGATTCGAATGATAAATCACAAAAAAATTAAACAAAACATAATAAACTACATGCAGATGTGGTATATGAAATAAATCATCAAATTTGATGATTGAACTATCATCCTTAGAGACTATGCTAATGCCTACAAATAAATAAACAAAAATAATTTGTGATGAAAGTTCTGAAAATCAATTTATGATGAAATTTTAAATTTTAAATTTCTACATACATGTACATTTTTTTTCATTCGTATAAGTATGATGGAAATTATATTATCTTGTATGCATTTCCCCATATGTATGTCTATTCAATGTATATACAATAAAGATATTTAATTTTCATGGGGTGTGTGTAAGTCACTTTCCACATCTGATTCTTTTCAAACACAAACCTTTTATGCACACATTGTCCACTTATATTTTTCAATTCACGTGTACATTTATGTGTTTATAGCCTCTAACTTATTAATTAACCAAAATAATTATCCATGATTCCTTTTCAAACCATGTTCCTTTTTAAATAATGATTAAATAGGGAATACTTCAGGAAATAAAATGTATAATCTTCTAAAACATAGAGAAACTGTATCTCTGTATAAATAATGTCTCACTACCAATGGTATTTACATTGCCATTGTGAATGTTTGATGTCTGCCTATACACACATTGTCTACACATATTGTTTCATAAATATTCATGAACACAAGACCATGAAAAAAAAAATCCATTTGAACACTTATTATTCACGCATAATATTTATATAATCTTCATGAACTCATATTTCATTCATCATTCTTCACTACATTTGTTACTCACTTTCAAATGTTTTACAGGAATGATATTATACACTCACTACATCATGCATCATTTTTTGTACATTAGTCTTTTGTGAAAGACATTGTCTCAAAGATTGGTGCCAATTTGTGATGGAAGTGTCCAAAATAAAAACTCTAAAATGGAAATTAGGGAATACCTTATAGCATGGAAAATCTAGAAGTGAGGGGATCTAGAGGCGGTGCGGGGAGGAAGAATAGGGGCAGTGAAGGGGAGTCAGAGGCGGAGGCAATGTGGCGTGGGAGGGTATGGGTGACGGAGGAGGCGTGGAGCTAGAGGTGGAGGCAATACGGTAGTTACACTGAGGCGAGGGAGGGGATGGGTGGTGCAGTGAAATTGATGGAGGGGACAAGATGTTGTGATGGTGGGGAGAAAGAGGTAGAGGCAGTGCAGCAAAGGTTGTGCAGTGAGGGAGTGGACCTGCGATGTTGTAGGGGTCTATGTGATCAAGCGGTGATGGTGGTGTAGGGGGTTGGGAGATTGAGAGAGCATGAGGGAGGGGGACCATGAAGGGTTTTTTTGGTAATCATTGAGAAAAACTATGGAAGTCTCTATTGGCTGTCATTAGAGACTACCAATGGTGGTCTCTCGTGTCGGGGGGCTCCAAAGCACCATTTTCCGATAAGGCTTGATATGCCTATAGGATCATATGTATTGATTCAACTTATGTGAAATTTTTTTAAATCCATTAATATGTTTTATATAACACCCCTTTCAATAGTACATCCCAAGGTTATATCATGCATCTTTAGAATAATGATATAATTTTAAGAGAATGGTAAGATAGTTTTCAATAAGGTCATAGTATTTCTATTGCAAGTTGTTACGATTTGTTCCTAATTTTCAAAAGACACTAGGCTTATTTTTCTTTTGGGAATATATAATTTGTACCTTCATGTAATAAAAAAGGAATTAATGTGTACTAAATTATGTGTTTTCATATAACAAAAATGTTTTTTATTAAATGGGAAGTGAATGTATCACTCGTGTGTACGTATGGATTTTCATATTCACATATCGATTCAATTAATTTTTCACCACAATATTTTATGGATATATATTATTATTTGTAAAATTATTATATATTATTTTTATGGAATAATTATGATTTTATAATTATAATATCACATCTACCTTTTTACCTTTCAATACATTATAAAACGATAACATCACTCATATATATGTGTGAAAACCACATCCATGAAGCAATGGAATTCATTTTTCATTTGATATTTACATGAATAGTAATAATGATAGATTTAGTGAATATATATGTTAAATATAATATTAATATTATTCTATAAATGTGAATTATTTTTTCTTTTCTTTTTTTCCATCAATTGAAAAGTGAATATATTGTTCATGTGTACCTGCATCGAACCATCTACATGAACAATGTAATTCATTTTACTATTTCATTATTTTATGGATGAATATAACTATATATATTTTGAATATATATTATATTTATATCATTAATAAAATTATATATATGATGGAGATATGAGAATGCTTCTAGGACTGAGACTACTGAATCAATAACATACATGAAAAAAATGTAGTTAACACTTGAAAGAATAATGATAACAAAATATTATTATCAAATTGGTAATAAAATGATATAAATGGTTAATATATGATATTATATATTTTAATATAGTTCATTTATATAAATATTATAAGTTCGACATTATTATACATGAGGTTATATCACCTATTAGAGAAGTCTAACATGAGGAAAAGAATTTTGTCTCAATTTCCACTCCATTGAGAAATATTTGGTATTACACACCTTATTACAATTATGTTCTGAATATAATACCCATTTTTGGTATTTAACATTAATATATATATATTAATTATGATTAATGACTCAATTAGATTTAACATATTAATAATAATGTTTATTATAAAAGATAATCTTATTTCTCTTGTCGATCCGGAAAATTTCGATTTTGTGTATATTTTTTAAAAAAATTGTATTAAAAAAAGTATTTTTTATATAATAAAAATAAATTTTATTTTATCCTTGAATTTATAAATTTTATAAAAGGAATATTTATAATTTTTTCTGAATGTGTTGTTTTTTACAATCTTTTTAGAAAGTCAAGAGGAATTAATTATTAACATATACAACTTCAACAGATAATTTCTCCGCCAGAACCAATTTATACTATAATATTTCACTATTATTATTCAACGGGTTTACAAAGATAACTCTTTCATTATGTATTATTTTAATTTTTATAATGCATTTTCTTTTATTCTAAAAAATATAATAATTTATATCAAAACCCGTATATTTGATGAAATTATGGACATTATTTATCTTTTATTAATTTTTTCGTCCTTGAAATTCGCTTCAAACAATTACTTTTTAATAATAACTTTTAATTGGACATTACTTTACTCTTATATATTTATCTCAGATATACTTATTTTTTAAAATAATATCATTTCTACATATGGTGTTTTACTATGAAAGTTATTTGGTGGAATGGGGGAAAACTTACTAAATGTGTATTATTTACTCAATCGGTATATATTTTTTATAATAATTTTTTTTTAAATTTAATTGTTAGTAAATATGTGATGAATTTATTGTATATGTAGTTAGGGGTAGGGGACGGTTATAGATAGACCCTCGATCTATCGAAAGGTCTAATTAAACAAATAATACATCCAAATTAAATGGGTTTCTGGTGTAAAATTACCCATCAATTAAACTATATAGGTAAAAGGATTTAATGCTACATATATCATGATGTATGGGATCTTGAATTATAATATAAATAATTTCCATCATTGATTATTTTTTTATTATTATACAAAACATTAATGCATTGATATTATCTATGGATGTATTTTTTCTTAATATATTGATTATATTATATTTTTTCAATTATTTAGATATCCATATTGATTATGCTATATTGATTCATGATAGATTCAGTTGTATGTAACTCTTAGTGACAACATGATCCCACCCTATATTGTTTCCCTTTCCCCAAGATATGAATAAGGATATTGTGATAATATTTAGGTTTAAATATAGTTTTTATGTTATGAGATTCATATTTTTAATGTAATATGGTAATCACATATGTATAGGGTTCTTCAACACTACTAAACCAATTATTCATTTGGGGTGATATAATTTGTATCTTACAATAATATAATAAAATATAAATCGACTTGGGGTAAATAGAGTTGGGGTTTTTATATGTCCCACTAGAAAAAGTTGGTGTGTGACTACTTATTAATGATCATACATGTTACTGTTATTGATCTAATATGTATTGATCTTATAGATTGTGATTATAATATTTTTACCGTTATCCATATTATAAGAAAGTTCTAGTGTTCTTCTAAATGAGTAGGACTAAATTCTGAACCACATAAATCTCACTTCTCCATTCCTTATTTTCATCATCATATAGGATTTATATTTTTTTGTGTTTTTGAGGGTAGTTTTCAAGTGAATTTATAGTGTTTGGTTTTCTTTATCAATCCCGATACATTGAGTTCATAGGTTTTCATGATTACTAGAGGTTATGGAACTTTTTTCGATATTAACTGTTTTTGTTGGTTTCTTTTGGAATAAAACTTCTGACCCCCAAAAATTGGTATCAGATCATGTGGTTCCACAAGTCTCTAAAAACATTGTAGTAAACTATTCATGTAAATTTATTGTCTCAGGGAATTTATATATTAATGGGAATTCATAATTTTGAAAGGAATGACATAAAAAGAAAGAAAGGTATGGGTTGATAAATTAGGTAAGAATGTTTACAATTTTTTTAGGATGGAAATTGAGGAATTTTTATTTTAAAAGGACTGTAATGTTTTGATAAAATGATACAAACAAGAAACAATGGAAAAGAAAAATTGAACAATATTTATTAGAAAGAAGATATTGAAATATATATGTATTTGGTGTAGAAGGGTGTCTATAAAAACTAGTTCTTAAAGTCCATGTTGTGGTATATTAAATATCTTTCCAATATATATGAGATGATAATAATAGTGAATAATGTTTCAATATGTGAATGTTATTATGAATGAAAAATCATGATGTATGGCCAGTGATTAATCATGTTCATGACCTCAAAATGATCCATATTTAGTTGGAATTAGTAATAATAAATTTTATAGATCATGTGTTGGGTTTTTTATCTTTTCCTGAATTATATAATTATGGGATGTAATGGTGAAAATTTTAATATATTATTATATGATGATCAACCTATTGTTTAATTATATTCATGATATTACTCTAAATGAATAGATCTAGGGGAGGGATGTTCAAGAACCTTCAGAACATCTATTAAATGTAGAAGGAAGAGGATGTTCTATTATATATTAATTTTAGAATAAATATAAGGAAAGATAAATATAGTATTAATTATGTCCTCTGGGACTATAGTAACCCAACCAACTTATACATATTATTACTATCCTTTTAATATAAATATCTAATGAACACAACCTAAAAATTAAGAGGCATAATGTCTTCTGAAGACATGGTTCATAATACATAAAAAGAAACTAAAATAAACCACCTTTATTTTAATCTCTATAATGAGATCTAAAAACCTGTTGATCTCGTAAAACTATATAGGATAACATGTGGAATTCATAAAAAACGTTGTTGTAAAAATCATAATAACGTAATAAACACGATGAAGAAGCATAATATATTAGTCAAAAAGAATAACATGATATCAGAAAGATAATTAGAGTGAATAATAATATACTATCATGAAATAAAGAATATATAATCATAATATCATTGTAACATAGTAATGTGGAAAAAAATACATGACATTTTAATATTTCAAGGCTGACAGCTAAGATTACATCATAGTGTGGACAGAGTCCCAACATGGATTATGTTTACTCCTTAATGCCAAACATATTATCTCCATAAAAATAAATATTATCCAATGAATTGCATAAAAATTTGGGTGAACCCATCATAACATGAAAATTCATATATGTTCCACATAATGAAATAAATCATTAGGCATAAAAATAGAAAAACTCCATGGAAAGAGATGGGTTATATAATAGGTCTCACATCATATTAAAATGATATTTCATAACGATTCCAAATAAAATAAGGAATAAAAAATTTGTAAATTTTATATGTGAATAATAAATCATAAGCCTAAATAATTATGTTCAAAAAATAATTTTTAAGAGAAAGGTAAAGGAATAATGTAAATAAATTAATTTCAAAAATTGTATTTTAAATAATTATGTAGTGTATTTTGAAAAAAGAATTAATTTGTAATTTTATTTATAAACAAGTGGTAAAAAATAATATTTATCCCTAAAATATTATATTATTTAATTAAATTATTAATATGAATAAAAAATTTAAAATATTGTTACATTAAATGATTAAGGGATAGAATGGTTCCCCTTAATCAAGTTTTATTTTAAAAAAGGAATTGAGAAATTGACTTGTGGAAGGTATAACCCCAAAATATAAAGTGATAATATTCTAGGTATAAGTATAATAGACAAATATAATGGAACTAGAAACATTACATAACATTAAATATATATAAAAAGTGTGTTATATAGAGAAATTACATAACCTAAAGAAAAAGGTGGTTTAGTGAGATCCATTACCTTATCTTCCAAAATCATATTTAACGTGCAATTAAAATCTTGAATAATCAATTAAGATTCATTAACTAGTTAATTTATAGAATTGTAAACCTATATAAGATTTAATTTAATTATATTATGTTAATAAACAACAATTATAGCGAGATTTATGATTAATTTCACTGTCTTAAGGGTGTTTATTTCATAATTCAATGGTCAGATCACTTGTGTATAATTATTGAAGATCCTATTAAATGTAATTAAAACTATATGAGTGAAATGAAATTTTATTAATTTCCTTATATAAATTTATTTGGTTCTAAATACCAATTTCTGTTTTTGATATAGGGATGTAACATTTTGTAAAAATGTTAACGTTATTTGGTAAGTTCATTTAAGAGGTCTTAATGACCATAAAAAACAAGATACATTTTATTTAATTAAATTATTATTAAAAAATTACATAAAAACTAATAATTTATATTTTAGTTATTGTCACCATATTTTACGATGGTACTATTTTTATAATTGTCCTTGAATTCGGTGGAGAAAAATGAAGCATGTTGTTCATGGAGGCGGTGATCCTACCATATTGTGAAAAATGATTTCATTTTAGAAACAAATTAAGAGAGGATATAATATGGATATTACATTAAATAAATATAATACCAATATATTTATAATAATTATTATTTATTTCATATTGTAAGAGGGATTCATGGAGAAGACAAAAGAATAAAGTAAATTAAAAGAGAACGTTTGAGAATATTACCTCTTGAATGTACTCCCTTAAACCACTCCATATAGAACTATGTAATTGGTATTTTTAAAATAAATTCACTACTAGAATATGGTTAGGGAGGTAATAAGGGACATTCTTATAGTTTTAGTAATATTAAAGTATTTTAAGTTTTGAGGAGAAGAGGTGGTGATGGACTTTATTTACATGGTGATGAGAGATGTGTTTTTGAATTTTATATTCATTAGAATATTAATTTGGATCAATAATTACAATAGTGATGAATCTTGTGACTATATACTTCAAAATATTAATGTGAGTTCGAACATATAAGTTATTATGTCACCCCTTATTCAATTAAAGATGTATTTAACTTACAATGTTAAATATCATATCTTACCATATTTTTCTGTTTACCATAATATAAAAATATTTTATAAAATTAAAAAACAGCCATAACTATTATTAAAAATTTATATTCCAATAATTAAATCAATTTTATGTAAAATTATTTTCTAAATAAAATAAATATATATATATATATTTAATAACAAAATTATTTATTTGAAAAATACCAATTTTCATATTATGATCAATTTTTCATCATTTGTAAATTTTATTTACCATTTCATAAAATTATATATTAATTATAATAATACATATTATTAATTTATGAACCCATTTTATCAATGTAAAATTTATTTGAAATAATTGTATTTTTATAAAAATTAACGTAAAAAATTTATGTATTATAAAAATACAAACACTTATTTTATCATTTTTGAAAGTTTTATTTACATGTATAATGATATAAATATGTCATATTTTAATTTTGTGAGATAACATAATATTATTTTACACTTAAATATAGGACGATACTATTCTAATGGTTAGGTTAGTATTACTAATAGTCAGATTAATATTCTAATGGTCAAGTTGAGATTCCAACAGTCATATTACTATTCTAATAGTCAAACTAGTAATAGTCATATGGGTTACGTACTGCTTATAATTACCATATTTCATTAATTATTCATTCAATTGTTTTTTTTCAGGGATATATATTTTGGAATTTTCAAAATGAATATTTCATTGGTAATATTTTATTTCATTTCTATAGTGTTGTTCTTGAGTGAAAATATTCTAATGGATTTAGATTATCTAAAATATTCTTATTATTTTTATCTTATTTTCTTTTTTGTCATTGTATTAAATTCAATTATTATGAAACTTTTTATTTTATAAATTTAATACCCAAATTAATATAGCAATTTTATTTTGGTTCTATCATGCGATGCATGTTCTTTATATAGAACTAACATTCTATGTATGCCACAATTATATAATCAAAAGGAAAATACCAATGATAAAATTTATGTGAATTAAAATATTCTCCCATTAAGAAAGTTCATGCTCCAAATTTTGTTTGAGATACTAAGGTGAAAATAGGAAATGGTACATCCGTTCATTTCATTATCATGTTCACATTCAACTCTTCATACTTATGGTTATGCCACAGTACATTGACTATGTGAGTTTTCTTGTTCAATAGAAAATTATCTCTACAGTCCAATACCTCCATTGAAACTCTTCATAAGAGATATCATTTCATATATGTAATAAATTTGAATTTAGATATGTGAGGGATCTATTATGTACTTACTCAAGAGAGATACATGGAACACGCCATCTGCATGAGAAGGGATGGTGTATATGCTAGTATATAGGCATGAACTTTGATGTGGTGAATAATCTAAAAGGGGGGGATGTACATGGAACTTATCATTCTATTCATCCAAAATCTCCTAACTCACATCCATGGAGAGATATGGAGGAATGATTTAATTCTAAAATCAAACTCTAAGCCCCATCGGTGATTGTTAGCATAGATCTTTTATCAAGTTTTAAATTACTTGATTTTTATTTAATGGTTTTGACCTATTAAACCATTTATTTAACCATTTCAAAACCGGTTAACTTTTTTTCACCAAAAGCATCCCAATACATAGGTTTTTTAAAAATCTTCTCAAAAGGTATTCATATAGATGCATTTTGATCATTGATCGGAAGATATTATTATATGATAACCTGACTGGCAGAAGATGTTTATTCCGTACTCCTTTTTAGTCTATCAAGAAAGATCTCAATATTCCTTCAAGTTTCTTTATAATCAAATCATGTTTTACAACAGTTAAAAGGTCATAGTCCATTTTAAAGTTAAAATCAGAGTTTAGAGCTTATTGGATACTTTTCTAGAACATAGAGGTTAATCTTGTTCCTCAATTTGATATAGTTGATAGTGGTGTTCTATACATCCTCACCACTTCTCAAATGTATATCATTAAAATTTAATCAATTACGAAGTCCACATGAATTTTTATGAAATGAGAAAAATTTGTAAGATGATAGACTATAACACATGTATCATTATTTCTTATGGATTCCATTAGAAGACTTATGAAAAAATGTTTAGCAATTTTTTCCATTTACATGTAGGTATGGGTAATGGTTGCATCATCCCTTTGGACTTTAACCTTTCTATATTTAATTTCTAACATACCAAGAAGATTAATTTATATTAAGTGATCTCTTTATTCATATTTTTTCACCAATAATGATCTAGATTATCTTGAACCATCATTGTGATCCCCAAGTGGATGGAGAAGTTTGGGCTATGTTAATTGTTTAATAACTCTTTTATATCAAAATTTGATGGCACATATAGTCATGACCCAAATATTACAACTCATTCTTCCTCAATTTTCAACTTTGTGATTTCCCATTTTCATATATATTACACCTTCTTCTATATTTATAAATTATCTATTTGAGTATTTTTTTAAATATCATTATTTACATGTTTATAGGATCCTTTAAACATAAAGAAGCTTCCATGTTATATTTTTCCCTAAGATGGTAGTATATTGATCTTTCTTAATCTTTAATTTTATCTAACAATCTTGTTTGGTTCATATTAAGCTTATTATTTGTGAATATATATTCGATGCTCTTAAAATTCTTATATATTTCACACTTCTTCCTATAGAGATAATGAATAGGTATATTTAATGTAAAGTTTAATATATCCGACTTCATATCATGAAATGGGTTGTTCCGTTCATTAAATTTTAACTACCTTGAGGCATAGACTATAACATTTTCATTTTTTCATTTTTACATACCCTAAACCATTATTCAAGGAATCACTTTATACCCAAAAATTTTACCTGTAGTAAGATTTTATGAGTATTGGTTTAGTGATAAGAGTCTATTTCAATTCCTTGAATCTATCATCCCAGTCATGAGTCTAAAGAAAATTTCCCTTTCAAGTCATCTTGGTTAACACGTTAAAAATCATGGAATGTCTCTCAAACATCATTGCTAATACCTAGATAGTCCAAGAAAATTATATATCTATGTTAATGATGATGGTATTTTCAACTAATTAGTATTTTTTCTCTTCAAAATATCCATACATATCCCTTTCATGGTGATAACATGCCCAAATAATGATACTCTCTCCATCCCAACATTACATTTACTATTATTTTCATATAGATTCTCCTTTAAAAAAAGTATTTTGAATTGTATTAAAAGACACCTCATGATCCTAATTTATACTATAATATATCTAAATATCATTTATAAATATTACCACAAATCTTTCAAAAAAATATCTAAAATATATTAATTATGTCCCTAAATATTGTTGGAGAATTAGTAAGTATTAAGGGAATCAATATGAACTGAGAGTGTACATACCTTGTTTGAAAGGTGGTCTTGGGTATATATTCCTTCTTCACCAATAATTGGTGGTATTCCACCCAAAGGTATACCATAGGGAAATACTAAACCCTGCATAGTTGATCAAATAATTCATTTATCCATGGCATAAGATACTTATTATTTATCATTATTTTTTTGATTTCATGATAATAAATGCAGAGTCACACCAACCCTCCTTCCTAAAAATGTGGATTAGTTCACCCCATAGTGAAGCACTCAGGTGTATAATACCTTTTTCTAGATTCTGATGTTATTGATTTTTTATTAATTCTAACTTAATGGTGTCAATTATATTGGGATTCCTGGATATGCAAAGAGATCTGGGTATATTTTAAATTGATAACTCAACCTCTTGTTCAGGAGGATGATCATGAATTTTTATAAAGAATACATTAGTATAGTCCCTCAAAATGTTCATGTCTTCTAGCATGATTCTATCAATTTTATTAATCATTAGAGCTATATAAAATTGATTATAAGCTAATAATATCCACACATTAGAATAAAATTCAAATGGAGATTTATCCTCCTTCTAAAACATGTATAGAGTTGGAGGACGAACTATTATGTGAAGGGAAATCTCTCTCTCACACAATAGTAAATGTTGTCTTTAAATAAAGACTTAAAAAACAAGCCCAATATAGAATCAGTAAGTAATAGTGGAATTCATAATAGATTCCATGGAATATGTAGTCTACAAACATTGAATTGGTAGTAATTATATACTTTGGATATAGTAATTTATTTATTTTATAATCTTGGATTTATTGTAACCCTTATGTTTTGAGTTTTTTTAAATAGTTATACTAAACATGTCAGATATGAAATAATGTTTAGAACCAAAAAAAAATAATATGTTCACTATTATTGAAGGAATAACCAATTTACAAATCACCACATAATTTTAGGGACCACATCAATAATAATTATATCTTATGACCTTCCATTATCTATATTCCTTTTAATTTGTTTTCTTCGGTTGTATCTGACAAAAACTGAATTCGGGAATTATATCACATAATATTTATGTTCCTAATAGTTAAAAAACTAAAATAAAACCTAAGTGATGATCTAAACCTTCTTTTATTTTACTAAATTATTGGATCTATTCTTATCCTTTCAACATTGATTAGCCTGATGCCCCTCTTTTCAAAATTTAAATCATCTCCTAGTTCTTTTCAGATAATATCCTAAATTATTCTTATATGTAGGTAGTTTTATTATCTTTCAACAATGGGATTTATACATTTATCCTTTTAAATGAAACTAAATCATATATTTTTTATCTACATTCCCATGAAACAATTGACATCCCCCAATCTCAATCTCATACATAAGGGAACAATTGAAAATATCTATATAGTTGTGAATTTCTATAGTCCCAAAATATATTCATATAATTATCTTAATCAAATAATTATGTGGACCATCTTAATTTTAATGTTGATAGTGAAGTCAAAGGTGCAATTTGAACACCTTATGAAGTTTACCTTATACACACTAATTGACTAATATTCCTTTTTCTTTATTCTAAAGAAATGTCTCTCTATTTTAACGTGGTAAGTCTGGGAAATTTTTTCTAAAAAATAATTTCTCAAATATGTCGCAATTCGTGGAATTTGTTTACCTCTTTAGCTTAGTGTTTTTTATCATTTTCTACCACTGATAAGCTTCTCCAGCTATTCGATAAATGGCTAATATACTTTAATCTTATTCCAAGAATTAGAGGATAGAGAATATCTTTTTGATATAGATAATCCATTGTTCCATGATTATGGGATCAAGAGATCCACTGAGTGTAAGTTATCCTTCTCACATAAAGGACTCATCCAAAATTTTTTATTTCATAGGATAATGTCAGAGTTCCAAATTATTAAATTTATTATTTGTAACTTCATTAAGTAGGTTCATTTCCACCATAAAGTTCTTTTTTCCCACTCTCATTTTTTTAAGAATTTCATTTGAGATATCACCAAATAGCTTATCATTTTGGTTGTTGGAATAGTTATCCCTACTTCACTATATTAACTAAAATGAATAAAAGTAATTTTTGGGATGATAATACAAAAACTAAAGATAAAAAAATAGAATATGGATATATAATTAATAATTAATTAATTCCATGTAAATCCTAACTTATGAGTCTTTATGTTTCAATCTATGTTATCCATGGTAGTCTTCCCATTTATTATTCTATCCAAACAATATATTCAAGTCCTTCATAATGGTCTGTAATATGATTTTTAATTTTTCAAAGAAAATAACTTAGGAGTATGAAACCAAGTATAAAAAATACCCATTTATTGTGCACCATTTTATGATGAAGTAAATAACCATTCAACCCTTTAGGTTATTATTACCCCTAGGTAAATATATACTCGAGCCACACCCACATATAGTACCCACAGAGGGATGTAGTTTCTTGTAAACTAGTCACTCAATAATTCACCAAAATTTTAGGACATTTTATGATAATTAGACTTATTCGATGATTTTTTATTAATATATTATTTTTTAGATACCAAAAAATAACTAAACCTTTCTCTACTATAAACTATAGAAACCCAATACATTTTTATATATTATTACCTTATTTTTATCATTAATATTGAATAAAAACAATATAAAGATTGAGAGGACTAGTGTCATTAGAATAATAGGTTCATAAGAAATCATAAGTAAACTAAACTAAAAAAAATTATTATTTTAATATCTGCCGTGATCTCAAAAATATATTTGAGATCATAAAATTTCATATGATAACCTTGGAAAAACATAAACAAAATGAGTGATCTAAAATGATTTGTAAGGGAATAAACATGATGAAGAATAATAACATATGAGTCAAAAGACATAATATGATATCTTAAAGATAAGAATAATAAATTATTATATGGGAGAATAAAATAAATAATATGGAATCATATGTTCATGGTAACATAGGAATGTGGAAACAACAAGGAACATGCAAAAATAATATTTTAAGGAAAACTACCCAGAAAACATCACATGGTAGACATATTCCCATAATAAATTTGGTTTACTCCATAATCTTGTAAATATCATCATATAACATAGAAATAGTAACCAATATTTTAAAACTCTATATGGTAACACCCATTATAACATTTTCATGCATATATATTATATATAAGTAAATAAAACATGGGGTATAAATATATGAAAACACTATAGAGAGATATGGGCTACAAAATATAGCCTTCAAAATAAAAGGATATTTCATAATCATTCCAACTATTTAAATTAATTAAATATTATGGACATTAAAATTGGAATTAATTAGAATAATTCCAAAATATGTTGTTCATTTAAAAATATTTCATGATAAAGGGAATATAATTTCCTAAAAATGAACTTTTAAAATTAATTTTTAATGAGCTAGGTAAATATTTGTGAAGAAATAATTAATTTGGAACTCTATTTAATGAATATAGGTAAATCAGAATATTTATCCCTAACATATTTCTTTATTTAATCAAATAATTATTGATAATAAATACTTTAAAAGATGGTTATGTGAATAAAATAAGGAATAGAATGGTTCCCCTTAATTGGGATTGATTATAAATAATGCATTGATAAATAGAATTACTGAGTGTATGACCCCATAAAATAGAGGGAGAATAATATAGGAAAAAATTTTAGAGTCATATGTGTAGATATTAGAATAATTCCATAAATTCAAATAGATATATAAAATGAGTTAGAGATATAATGTTCATAACCCCAAGAAAATGAGTGGTTCAGAGAAATCACTCACCTTATATTCAAGAATAATTATGAACTTACATTAAAAATATTGAATAATAAAATTAAATAAAATAATTACTTAATTCAAAATCTTTTATATATTTATTTTATTTATTATAATTTTATTACATTTATTTACCACTGTTATAGTAATTTATAATGTTTAATTTCATTGTTCTGAGGTGGTTTATTTCATGTTTCCAATACCAGATCAATTGTTTATGATTATTAGAATTAATTTAAAATGGTAACACAACTCCAAAAGAGAAAAACATTGATAAATATGTAATTAAAAAATATTAATAATCTTTAATACCAATATGTGTTCTGATATAGGTATTATACATTAATAATAAAATTTACATTGTAGGCTTACTTTATTTAGGCTGGTCTATCGACCATCACCAACTAGATTCATTTTATTTAATTTAATGATTATTAAAACATTAAATACCATTAAATAAATAATATAATACTTATTATCATCATATTTTTCCATCATAATATTTTTATAACCATAAATGAATGTGGTGTAGAAAAATAAAGTAACTTATTCATGGATGTGGTGAACCAACTGTATAGTGAAAAAAGTTTTCATTTTATAAACAAGTAAAGGGACAATATAATATGGATATTTCATTGAAAAAAATATTTTATATTTATAATTTTTGGATCATTATTTCATATTGTATAAGTTTTTTTAGGATACCTTAAAAGATTAAAATAAATTAAAAGAATACGTTTAAGAATTTTACCTCTAGAATGTCATATCTTAAAATACTCCTTAGAGAACTATGTGATTGGAATTTTTATAATAACATGGATTTTATATACATGGTAAGAGAGGTGAGGATAGATCTTGGTGGAGTTTGGTTATCATATAATTAGTATAATTTTTTATGAAAAGGTTGGGGAGGGATGGTAATTATAAGGGGAGGAGAGGGATGTTTCTGAATATGATATTCATTAGTTTATTATTTTGGATCAATAAAACCAAAAGTGATGAATATTGTAAATATATATAGTTAATGGTGCATGATATTGAAAAATTAAGGGTGGATACATCAACTCTTATGCAATGAATCATTTATTTAACTTATAATGTTAAATACAATATTTTATAGTAATTCACTATTCACCAAGAAACAAAAGTATTTTAGAAAAATAAAGAAAATAACCAATACCATTTTTCAATGTGTACATTATAATATTTAAAACTATTATATAAAAGTAATTTCCAAATAAGATAAATTTCAATTATTAATAATATCATTATTTATTTAAAAAATCACAATTTTAGTATATTGATATATTTTCCGACCCTTTGAAAAATTATTTATGGTCTCATAATATTATATTGTCATTGTAATAAAATTTTACATTATATTATAAACCCATTTTATAAAAAAAAATTAATTTAAATAAATATATTTTTTATAAAAACAAAAAATGAGGCAATTATGTTTTAGAAAAATACAAACACTTATTTTATCATTGATAAAACAATTATTTTATTGTATAATGACATAAATGAGTCATATTTTAATTTTATATGATACTATAATATTGTTTTACACTTCAATAGGTTAATATATTATACTAATGGTCAGGTTACTATTATTAAGGGTTAGATTACTATTTTGACAATCATATTACTATTCTAATGGTCATATTATTATTCCAAAGATCGTATTTTTAAAAATCATATTTAAGATTTCATTTTTTCTAAGTACAACTCTCTGAGATTTTTTTGAGCCTCTTTCACTAGTTTTTGCTTCATCATTAAATCTTGGTGATCAATTCCATTTTTGGTAATGAATTTATTTTTCTCAGGAAAATGACCAAATGTTCAAAGATATATATTTTTTTTAAATTATAGGAATCTAAGTTTAATTGTGTCAAAGGTATTATGAGGGTTTCCATGTATTAGAATTCATTGATGTTGGTTCATTCTTTTCTAAAAAAATCTAGGATGAGATTTGTATATTGCACATTAAATGTCATAAACACATTACACAATGTTTAAATATTTCCAGGTAGATTTTGTGGGTAGGTTTAGGACATGAAATAGTTACACATCATGAAACTGGTTTATGATGTTAAATTTTCAATTAGGTTTATTTAAAACCCAGTGTGATGTGTTTTTTGGTGTAACTCATGAATTAAGAAATATACATGTGAAATGATAACATGCTAAGAATTTCTTGAGCATAGTAGTTTTGAATAATGATATGGAAATTATCTTTATTTCATTAATGGTGAATATCTATCTCTCAAACACTAGGGTATCTCAAGGTTATATTGGATCCATTCCTTCTATTCGTCAAATCGCGATAAACCATTTATCCCATGCTAATTTGTTTTACTTTGATTATCCCCTCACTTCTGCATGTTCTTCATTTTCACCATGAAACATATTAACCACTACTAAATATAATTATTATCTAGATGTTGTGTGATCTTGGTTTTCCTTGTGAACACCACTGTCTTTGTTCTTATGGGTGTTATATATTTGAATCATTTCATGGATTACTGGATAAATGTCAGTGATATGGAACCAGACCCTATGGTCTATTTCTAATTTTTTAAGTATGTGAAATACTTTTTGTTTTAGATGATTTAAAATTTGTGTTAATTAACTGAATAATGTGTAATTAAAAATCATTTGTTGGATTTCTCTTTAGATCCCTTTGGATTCAATTGTTTTTCAACTTTTCTTATGGCTACATGTAGGGTAATCATACCCTTGAATAATAAATAATTGGATAATAGATTAAATTGTGTTTTATCCTGAAATGAGACCTCATGTGATTTCCTCTTATAGATAATGTCTTACTTGATTATTATAATGACTAGATAATTTTGATATGATATGGTTGGGTTCAATCACATGATAATGGTTTAAGAAAAACATAATAAATATAATCGTTAATTGAAAGATAAAGGGTAATTGGTTGAATTGACCACTGTGGATTATAATGTTATATTTGTTATTCTTATTTTTATACCTTGTCAAATAATTCATGCAAAAAAAATTATACAAATGTATTGGAACAATTAGGTTGTAATTATTATTGAGATTTTCTCAATTATAATCGAATGATTATATAAAGGGCTTAACCCAAGTATAATGAAATTCTTTTTTAAAGACATTTACTCAGTTTTGCTAAAATTATTACATAAAGGGTATTACTCTGTTATGATGAAATGATTATATTGAGGGTTTTTCATGGTTATGTGATTATTCCATTAATTTTTTGTTATGGTTTTCATGGTTGTTATACATGATTAGAGATATTTTGGAATGGTTCTGAAGTAGGTATATTGATGTATTATATAAAATGATTAATTGATACAACTTTTTATCAATTTATTTAATGCACTTATTTATTAGATTTGTTTGTTTATACACGTAGGTATATACTTACTGAGTTTTTCTCACAAACTATTCTGGTCACATTTTGGTGCCTGATAAAATTACATAGATGTGTGTTTAGAAAAGGGAAATGGACATTTTAGTTTATTGTTTCCTAATAGATTGGTTGGATCTTGGAGATAGAATTAGATATAAATTAATGACTACATTCTTTTGAGTTTATATGAGTCATATTATTATTTTATTTTTATGACTTTCATCATGTTATTTAGTTACTTTTCTTCTTGGCATTACATTTTTAATTATTATTTGGTTATCTTGGTTCACCGTTAATTTTTTCCCACAATTATGATGAATTGTTTCTATTAATTTTTCTACAATGATATTTTCTCTTTTATACTATTTTGTAACATTGTTCTAGAGGGTATAGATTCTCCACTATTATCTTTAAATCACATCTTCTTGTTAGCAGTCTCTAGCATACAGGGTATTATTCATGAGGTCTAGTAACCAACCTAATTTGGAAACATGAGAGAGTGTCAGATCACGGGATGTTACAAGTGGTATCAGATGTGTAGGCTGTTATTTTATATTATTTTATGATTTGAAGAATGTATAATGGTTAAGAGTATGTGTTAGTACATGGTGGAATGATTTTTCATGGGAGTATCAAAGCCATGTTTGGGTAAAAATATGAGTGCCCAAGTATGGGATTATTTTTCATGTTGTTCATTGTTATATTTGATATTATTTCACCTTGGGTGATTCACATGTTCTGTGATGTTATTGTTTCTTGAGATTTATATCCATGGCCCAATTTTGCATTACATGAGTATTCATGCATCATTATATAAATATAAATATATATTTTGACATGCATTTTTCATGATAGGAATATAATTATTACATGTGACATATTTTCATATATGAATAGTGAAATGAGATAACTATTATTTCCAATAAAATAAATTGAAGAACTATTATGTAATTATTAATCACTTGTAAGAAATGTTTAGTGAGATCATATCTACTGGTTCTATTCTTTTTTCACCTTTTAGAGAAAGACCTAATTACTAGTAATTGTTCTAATGAGTGTGTTTTCTTTATAGTTAAAATATTTCCTTATCATCTTCTAATTGAGAGTCAGGAGAGAGGAAATTAGCATGTTCCAAATACAGCTCAATCGGAGCTTACTATAGCTCTTTAGGTTCAGATAGATGTTCATCATTGTGAAAATTTCATGAGTATCATGTGATCCATAGAATGGGAGATTTTTCACATTGTTCCTTTAATGTTTGAGAATATAATAGAGTTTCATGTACAACATCCACCTATGATTACATGGGAAGGAGGTCCTTAGGAAGCCATTTTCTAGATTGATTCAATCAAAAATATCTTCAAATACCTCAAGACAGCCAAATAGATGAGGTTGAATTCTGTTTCATACATGCTTTAGGGACCATCCAAGCATTAGTAGGACACTTTAGATATATTTGGGTAGTAAGAGGAGTAATCTTTTAATGATTTTGAGGAAAAATTAATGGGAGAAATCTTTCCAGATATGTTGAGGGATGGTGAGGATCGTGATTTCAAGAACCTAATGCATGATGGAATTTTAGTGAAGGACTATACTAGATATTTCACTGATTATCAGAGTTTTTTCCTATATTTATCTTCTTATGAGATCTCGAGATAAATACATTTTTAGTATGGTATTCCCTATAAGATCATGTCATATGTGAACATTTTTAGCATAAGTAGTTTTTCATATGTGATTAATCAATATCTCCTCACAGAATAAAATCTAAATGTGGCCTCGAGTAGTGGTCAGATGATTTTAGTAGGGTCAACTGGGATCACTTCTTCTGGTGGTAAGAAGAACCTCTTTGATTGATATCCCCAAGATAATATTAGTATGGGAATTCAGTTTAGTGGTTAGATATATCAGAGATTTGTTTCATTATAGTTCTCTCATTGTGGAAAATTTGGCCTCAAGTGGCTTCATTGTCCATACCCTTCTTTAGTGTGCCATGATTTCAATAAGTTGGGCCACTTGTAAATGGTTTTTAGGGGAATGAAGTAGAAAAAGTAGTCTTATGGGATCATGAATGTTTCCAACGTCTAGAAAGGACTTAGATACCCCTCACCAGATAGTTGGGTAGAGTGCCATGAGGTGTTCATGTTAAGGATGGGGACATGGTACCCCAGTATTGGAGTAGTAGTACAAGAATGAGGGAACAATACAGTGGAGTTAGACTTGAGCCTATGGAAGAGGGAAAAGACTTCTAAACACTATACAGTCTACTCCAGGTAGCATGGATGAAGGACCTTCTACCATAAAAGGAATGATTCTTGTATCATCTACTCTAGCATAAATTTTTTATAATAGAGCATTGTATTCATTTAGAGATTATCGTTTTAAAAATTATTTGGGCTTCTTTATGTAAAATTTGGATGGCCTATTAACCCTTGATACACCATTGGGATTTTTTTCAGAGAATATAATATGATGGAATGGAAATTCTCCAGAAATTGGTGGGTTTTTGGGATATTCTTATACTAGAAATGATATGTATTGATTTGCTTCATTGTATGGATTGGTTAGTTCTAGACTAGTCTCATATCAATTATTATCAATGTTGAGTTGTATTTTTATCTCTAGAAGGAGGCAGGTATTTTCACTAGGGTGAGTAGGATATTCAAGATGGTTATTTAGGACTAATTCCATGCAGATTGGATTATCTTATGGGTCATATAGTTGGTATTTATCTAGATGATGGAAGAATGTGGCAGAATACATTTTTCCAAAGGTAGACAAGTTTTGGGATTTCATTCTTATAAATTTCAATAGATTTCTACCTGAGTAGGAGATCGAGTTCACGATTGAGTTGGTGTCGGGTGAAGAGTTAGTTTCTACCCCACATTACAAGATGAAACTAGAAGTGATTTGGGAAATGAATGTTTTTTTGGTTGATCTAAAAACTAGGAGTTTCATATTTCAATTTACGACACCTTGGGGTTATTTAGTTCTTTTCTCGAAGAACGATAGTGGGACTTTTCACATGGGTATGGACTATCAGATATTGAATCAGATGATAGTCAAGATTTGGTATACTCATCCACATGTTGATGATCTCTTCATTTATTTGAGAGGTTCCTAAATTTTATATAACATTTAATTGATATCAAGGAATATTTAGTTGAGGTTGAGACCATTAGACATCCTTATACTACTTTTAATATTATGTAAGGCATGTATGAGTTTATGGTTATGTCATCCATTCTGAAGAAAACACTGATAGTATTCATGGAATTATTGAATCAGATCATTCATCATTTTCTGGATCAGTTTGTGGTGGGATTTTTATAAAATAACTTTATAATCTTGATCTGTAGATGATCATGCCCAAAATTATGACATCATCTTGAGTGCATTGAAGGATAATCGTCTTTATGCTGTGAAATCCAAATGAATTTTATATATTGATAAATTTCACTTCTGTATTCATTTCATATCATAGTATGGAGTGTTAGTAGACCCAGAGAAGGTTATAGCCACAATAACCTGGGAAAAACCTAAAAATGTCTTCTAGATTCAATGTTTTTTTGGGTTATCAGGTAATTAGCAGTTTTTCATATAGGAATTATCCAATCTGACAACACCAATGATCATATTGACCAAGAAAGGGGTGATGTTTTTTTTGGTGGGATGCTTATGAGATAGATTTTCACGATTTTAAAGGTAGGTTTACATTAGTACTGATCAACACTTTACTTAAGTTGGGTATGGCATTTATCGTGTACTATGATTCATATGAAGTTGGAATTGTATCTATTTAAATGTCGGAGGACATAGTGATTCTTTATGGATCTAGATCATTGAGATAACATTATAAGAATTACCCAACTAATTTTCTATAGTAATCTGTACTGGTAAATCCTCTGAGATAGTAGAGATGCTATCTTTAGGATGTGTTATACCTAAACCAAATGAGACTAAGGTTCATATTTTCTTAGTATGACCTAAACTTTTAGTCGAGGATGTGGATTTATTATCTATAATAAATTGATATATGAGTTTTCTTATAAACCATGTATGGGTAATGATGTTTCTGATTCCCAAATATAGAATAATTAGACAGAGGTATTGCTGGAGTATTGTGATGAGTCGTAGTTTTCAAAACCTTTTCCATACATACATATAGATGTTTAAGAGCCTCATGGGATGAATAGCTCTGACATCAACATCTATTATACCCATGATTCTTGATCAGATCAAGATAGATCTGTTATATGATCCACATATATTATCTCAATAGATAGATTATATAGTAGGGATCTACTATATGTATGTCTCTTAGCAGTGGTAATGTTCTTATTTTTTGTTGTTGAGTGTGGGTTCATATGGTATTTCTTAAGGATTTTATGAGAGAGTTTCATGATTCTCTATGGTTGGTACATCCTGGTTTGGAAAATATGTATCATGATCTCCATAGATAGTACTAGTGTTAATGAATAATGAAGGATGTAGTGGGATTTATGGTCAGATGTTTCACCTATACATAGGTGAAAGATAAGCATCGTAGGACTTCTGTTATATTTCATCTTTATCCAATTACAATGTGGAAATGGTCTTACCCATGACACCTCACAAGAATGAAGTTATGTTGGTGGTCATAGTTCAATGGATGAAGGTATCACACTCAATACCTATTACGTAGACCTTCACTATTCATGATCTACTTCGTTTTTACATGTGTGAGATAGTTTGGTTGCAGTGTGTTTTGAGGAGTATCATCAATGATAGATATCCTCATTTAATGTATAAATTCATGAAGGGTAATCAAAACTATATATTATCATACATTCTTCTGATCACATCCTATCATGCACATACTTATGACTAATAAGAATGGACTATTCATATTCTAGAGGATATGTTACGAGTCAATGTATTGGAATTTGATGGTTCATAGGAGCATCATTTAACACACATGGATTCCACTTATAACAAGAGATTTCAGTCATTGATCCAGATGTAACTTTTGAGGATTTTTATGGAAGGTCATTCCATTAACAACTTTATCGGTAGGAGGAATGTGATTAAACACTTGTTAGGACAAGCCTCGTATAAGACATGTTTGAGTAGGATAATTTGATAAAGTGGAAGTCGGTGACCACGTAGAGTAGGAAAAAATCATGCATTGATGATCAGAGACAACCTATAGAGTTTTATGTGGTTTATTGTGTTTTCCATCGATTTTCGCCTAGTTTGGGGAAATACCATATTAAAAAATAGGGACAGTTGGTTCTCATGTTAGTAGATCAATTTGAAATAGTAGAAAGGGTTTTTTCATTGGCCCACTGATTAGCCCTTACATAGTGATATAATTCAATTCATAAAATGTATAATCGATCACATCTCCATCGATACATCCCAACCCTTCACATGTGTTATATATTGGTGATTTTGAGATTTTTGTAGATGCATCTTTTTACTTTCATCCAATACATATTGTGTACCATAGTGATAAATATCTCTAGTGGAACATCATACCTATAGTTCAAGTGTAGTAGAATCCTGCGCATGTTCAAGACCTGGGAGATGGTGTCTGATATGAAAGCATAGTGGCCAAACTTATTCACTGAGACCCCAGAGTGATGCTTGGAGAAGTCTGAGGATGGTCTATTATATAGTGGGAATTTTATAAGATCCTGTCTTTTTTCTGGTATGTTCAGCTTTATGTTTTTTTTGAACCACTTTTTTGGGTTTTCCTTTATCTTATAAATTTGGAGGTCATGTCCATTTTTCAAAATAGAGATGATTTTCTAGGGAAAATGACCTAAAGTTCATAATGAATCATACTTTTAATTAAATTAATTAGGTATCAAGTGTTTAAGTGGTATTTTGAGGTATTTTTGTGGTTTATAAGGATTTATAGGTGGTTTATATTATTCTTATAGAAGATGGGATGAGAGTTTTATATTGGAAAGTTACACATTGTAAACATGTTACACAATGTGTAAATGTTTCATGGTTGAAATACTAAATTGTTTCATGAAATGAAATGGTTACATGTCATGAAGCTGCTTCCCGATTTCAAATGGTTGATCATGTTTATTTTAAAACCAATGTTTCATGTTATTTCGTGTAACACCTAAATTTAAAAATTCATAATGTGAAAGTATTTCACCACATGAATTCCCCAGGCACAATAGTTTTAAACTATGATGTATGTGTGTTTTTTATTTAATTCATAGTGATTCTCCAACTCTCAGACCCTAGGGAAACTCCAAATGACTTTGGATCTATTTCATCCCTTCCAAACATAATGGTCAAGCATATTTTTCCCAGTGAGTTGTTTTTATTTTGTTTTCCCCTCTCTTACACATGTTCTCTATTATCATATTGCAATATCTTAAATATTGATCAATATAGTATTCATTTGTTTGTTATAATCTAGTTTTTACATGTGATCACCACTACCTTATTTATTATTAGCATTACCAAATGGATTCATTTCATTGATTTCCAGATAATGGTAAGTGGTCTACAACCATACCCTATGGTCTATTTCTAATTGTTTAAGCATGTACAATATTGTTCAATTGATTTGAAATAAAGTTAAAATTAATTAATTGAATAATTTTTAATGAAAAATTATGTATTGGATTAATCCTTGTATTCCTTTATATCAAATGGTGTTTCAACCTATCTTATATCAACCAATAGGTTGAGGCTACCCTTAAATAATAAATAACTGGATAATGGATTAAATCTGTTTTAGAATGACATGAATCCTCATGTGATTTCATGTGATGTTATCCCTTGGAAATGGATTACTTGTATATTGGAATTACTAGAAATGTTTGATATGATATGGTTGTGTATACTAGCATGATAATGGTTTAAGAAAAACTTGTTAAATGAATGAGGTAATTGATATAAAAAGGGAAATTAGTTGTATTGTCCCTTGTAACTTATGATGTAATATGTGATATACTTACTGTAATATCTTGTGACATGATTCATATTGAAATTATTGTATATAGGGATTGTCCCAATAATATTATAATGATTATTGGGCTTTTCCCAATTATGCTGAAATGCTTATATAAAGGTATTTTACTGGTTATTATAAAATTCTTATATAACGGGATTTACCTGATTATGATGAAATGATTATATGAAGGTTGTTTCATTGTTCTGTTATTATTCCATAGTTTTTTATGGTTGGAGTGTTATTTCTACATGATCAGAGATATTTTTTCATGGTGTCGACGCATGTTTTTTTATGCATTAAATTGATTGATTAATTAATAAACCATGTTATCACTTTATTCCAAACACATAATTATTAGATAGTTTTTTTAGACATGGTGGATTCTATCTATTGATTTATACTCAGAATCTATTCATTCATCCCTTTGGTAATGAATTATACTACATTGAATCTGTTTTGGACATGGGAAAGGGACCTTATAGTTAATTGTTTCTTACTGGATGGGTTGGATATTGGATGTGGGAAAAACTAGGGATTTAGGACAGGGATCAATTGAGTTTACTTTACCAGTAATATTATTTAAATATTATGAATTGTAGTCTTTAATTTAGTTACATTTGATCCTAAAATGACATTTTTCATTATTATTATTCTTACTTCGTTCACCCTATATTTTTTCCCTATTGTATGGTGTAGAGAATCCACTATTTTTAATACTTTGATATTTTATTATTTATACTATATTATAATAATGTACTCAAGTTATAGTGTCCCCACTATCCGCATTACACCCCCACTACTGGTCAGCTACCTTTGGCGTAGGAGGAGGCTTGATTGTGGTCTAGTAACCAACCGGATTTAGCCATATGAGTGTGTGCAATATTGGGGGATGTTACATCATATGGGTTCCCTAATTCTTATTAATACCTCACATTTCACTCATTATTTATTCACTTCTATTCCTTATCAAAAATATATATTTTTTAGTTTTCAAAATTCATAAAGTATTAAAAATATTTTGATTCATTTCTATAGTATTGTTCATGAATGCGATTATTCGGGGGTAAAAATAAAATCCTAATTTTCTTATTATTTTTATTTTATTTTCCATTTTTTGCTCGTTATTATACTACCAATTATTATAGAAATTTTTATTCTCTAAATGATATTATCAAATTAATATAAAAAAATTGTTTTTGTTCTATCATGTGTTTCATGTGGTTTATATATTACTACAATTCTATGCATGACACTATTATTTAATCAGAGGAGAAATTCCTTTGATAAGTTTTTCTGTCATTATCAGACTAAGACTATATTTTAGAGTTATGGGAAAAATGGAATATGAAGAAGGGTTTTTAGGATCATAGAGTTAATTTTGGAAGGGATGTATATAGATTTTCTATAAACACTATTGCTGATGATAAGGGTATCTTACTACTAAGTGTTAATATTTCATTAGAATCATGGATTATTGATTATGAGGATTCATTAAATTATATTTATGGGAGGGTTTTCCTGGTAAATTATGAGTCTATATTTTGTAGGATTCATATAACTAATAATTCATCTATAGAGATCATAGGGAAAGTGATGATATATTATTATTGTTAAATGGATAGTTTATGGCATTTAAAGGCCTTATGTACATACCTAATTTATAGAAAGAATTAACTTTCATTGGTCAGATGGATGAACAATTCTTCAAATGACCATCATGGATGAAGTGAGGAAGATCACTTGTGGAAATAGATTTTAACTATGGTATGGTGTATCTAATAGAAATATTAAATATAGCTAAAATTACTATAATGTAAGTTTTTAGAAGTTTTAGGTTGTGAAATTATTATCATGGGCACATTAGTGAGAAGATCATTTGATTATTAGTGGCTAAGGGTATACTAAATCTTAGTCATATAGATATTGGAACTTTCGAGATCATTCTACCTATAAAGAAGATAATTCTATTTTCCCCAAATATAAGGACACCAAAATATTAGAATTTAGTACTCATTAATATGGAATTTTTGGGTCCTATTACAATCCATTATCATGGTGGATCAATTTTATTTGTTATATTCATAGTTTATTCAATAAGGAAATTTTGGGTTTACTTATTTTAGAGAATATAACATGTGTTTGAATTATTTTTTTAATGGAGAACTATGGTAGAGAAAGTGGTTACAAATAAGATTAATATCATAAGGTCTTGTAATGGTAGAGAATATAGTTATGGGGAATTAATGATGTATTTTTGGAAATAATGAATTGGGATTGAGAAGACTATTCTAAAAATATAATTACATAATTGTGTAGAAAAGTTGATAAATCGGATGTTGATTAATAAGGATCAGAGTGTCTAACTATACTGTCAAGGATTCTGTAGTGGAATAATTGTTTTTTTATGTAGTATATTTTGAATAAACATCCTTATACACAATTCGAGTAGGGTATTATGGAATTGATTAGTTTTGGAAAACCAATAAATGTTTTCCACCTAATTTTTTTTGAGAATATCACATACATTCTTGTTGATGCCAAGGATAGGAATAAAAATGAATCAAAATCGATAACATGTTTGTTTTTGAGTATGGTGTTGATTCAATTGGGTTTAGGCTCTGTGATAATAAAAATAAAAAGATTAATTAAATTCATAATTTTTTCTTCAATGATAAATTATTTTAGAAGGACTACAACATTATTAAATATGATGGTAATAATAAAGAATCAACTAATCATATAAAATTTATTCTGAATAGGGGTTCCAAAAGATCATATGTTATAAAAATCTTATGAATAATGAAAAGTAAAGATGATCTTGTAAGGATAATTTATGTACTAGTGTTTTTAATGAATTTATAATCCTACGTTAATTTTCTAGAGGTTGAATTTAAAGAAGATTAATTTCCCAAAAGCGGTGGACCTTATAAAACATTATAGATGTATACTATGATTATATGAATAGTTAAAAGGTTTAGAATGGATTTTTAATACTTTCTTTTTATGGATGTAAGAGATCCATAAAGTCCAAAAGAATTTACTGAATTATAGTGATTAAAAAAAATTAATATAATCAATTAAATATGAAATGGATTTTTTACATGAAAATAGAACCGAGTAGCTAATGGATATACCAAAAATAAAGCAATAATATGAAAATAAATGGAATTTTTAGTTGAAAGAGGAATAAGATAGTATAAAAAAGTATACGGATATTTTACCTTGATATTTGTTCAATATATGTGATAGATTTCTTTGAAACCATTTCTATTGTTATGAAATATTCAACCATTTTTATGTTTTTGGGACTAGTTTCATTAAAAAGTATTTATCAATAATATATATATGTGAATATGGTTTAATTTCATGGAAAAATTGAAAATGAAATCTATATGATGAATCTATTTGGTTTCATAGATAATTGGAATGATTTATTGGTGTCCAAGCTAAAGTATAACCTTTATGGGTTGAAATGAGACCTAGAGAAATGGAACCAAATGTTTAATTACTTTATAGGTAAGAAGGTGTTTTTCTATTACAAATCGAAACATTGTTTATACGAAAAGATGTTCAATATTGACTGTTTAATAGTTTTTTCATGTATGTGGATGAGATGCTCTTGATAGGTCTAAATATAAAACTAGTTAATAAGAAGAATGTTTTTTTGAAGGTTCAAGAAGAAGTATATTGAAGAAGATAACAAAATTTTGGGGATGTAGATCAAAATAGACAATAATACCACTAGATCAGTTTTTTATAAAAACAATTATATTTAGAAGATAATTAAAGTATTTAAAATGACTAGATGTAAACACATGTTTTCCCCCATTGATTAGAAACTATAATTAATCTGCATATAAATAACTAAAAATTCAAAAATAGGATAATTATTGTGTGTAATTTTTATTTTCATCCATTGTTAGATGCTTGATATAATATATGGTTTTTAAAATGAAGGGCGATACACATGAATTTGGTGTTGCCATTTATTTTGTGGTAAATCATGAAAAAAATACTAGAAATTTGTGGAGATGATTCTATGATACCTCAATGGTCTGAAATATTTATCATCATTTTTTCAGAGTGGATTATTCATTATAAGGAAATGTTTACATGGACTATTTAGGATATATAGATTAATGGAAAAGTACCAGAGGCTTTATGTTTACCTTCAAAGGTATAATAATAAGAACAAGGTCAAGGTTGTTGCTATTAGTTACACTGTACCCTACAAAACTAGAGAATTTTTTCATCATAGGTGTAGGTAATTAATTGATCTAGTTGATGATTTTTAGTGTAATATAGATAGAAAGAATAAAATAATTTTTTACTCTATGATAGTCCAAGTGAAATCAACATGGATAAAAATCTAGTCTTTAAATCAATGAAAAATTACATTTAATTGATATATAATTTCATATAAACTATACTTGAGGATGATGTGTTATATCATTGAAATAATCTAGAAGTCAAACTTTGGTTAACATATTCACCAAACTCTTAATCCAAGAAATCATGAGGAAAATTTATTCCTTAGTTGGAATGGGATGATTGGAAGGGGGATAAATACACTATCTTTTTTCAGAAAATATAAAGCATATCATATAAAATCCAACATGTTGGCGGATACCTTGAATCCTTGAAATTATTATTCAAGTGGGAGATTTTTAATATGGGTGAAGACTAATTCATATATATTATTCCATGATTCTGGAATGAGTGACACTATAATTTGGGTTTTAGATCATGTAGAGGGATTGCGGTAGTGGAATTATAGAAGATGTTGTATAAGGCACCAGCGTTAAACCTTACTTCATCTTGATTTATTACAATATTACACATTGAGGATCTTTTCAGGTTTAGAGTTTTAGAGAATTAGATCATGAAACTTGAATTACAATCCACATTTAAACAAAGTGGTTACATAAAAGATAGTATTCATTCTTCCCATCAATGGAAAAATATTGAAAATAAAACATGGATTCTTTCTTGACACATCCTTGACACTATTAACACACCATGTACCTTTCCTTTGACCAGTGAAAAACATTTCAAAAACATGGGATGAGAATAAAAATCTCAGTAAGGCTTATAAAAATATGGAAAGGAAACATGAGTTCATATATACATAAGAATGAAATCATACTTTACCCATAAAACATAGGCACTTTAACATACCTCATCAAACCATGAATAAATCATAGAAAACATAAGACATAAAAGGTAACTTGAGGCATTCATAACATTCTTACGTAGGGAGTAACCCTCTTGGTTACGTTTGGAATACCCATCACAGTATATTCCCTAAATCTCTTCGTAGAAACCTTAACGTTTCACTCCTTCACGTTACCCAATGCATTGGAAATCTATATCGGGCTCACCCGCCCTTAGTTTATCACAGAACCACCCGTCTTCATAATAATGCCCAAGAACCTCAACATAATCGTATCACATAAAATATGCATAAAGGAAACATAAAATTTCCACCTTTCAATCACAAGATATCAATATAACACATTGATATAAAAACATTATGAAAACCATTTTCAATACCAAAATAAAAGAACATTAAAACATGGTATTTATTTTTCTTTTAAAAAGAAGGTATGGCTTGTAAAGGAAGCCAGAACTAAAATAACGGTCACGGTGGCAGAGAAGTCATTGTCGCTGCATACGTACGACAAAAACATTCCATTTTTTCGTTTAGTAAAATGCTTCATAAAAAATATTCCTTTTGGATAAATGTAAAAGTCAAAGGGTTTTATACACCGTATAAAAGAAGGTTGTGTATAAAACAAAATATCCCTGAATGAAAGGAGATTGAGACGAAGTCCCATACAAAGACAATATCCTTGGTTTAAGGAAAAATCAATTACATAATTATCTGTGAAAAACAAATACACCAAATATAAGTGGATATTAAGTGTAAAATAATCAAAGGTCATTCACACATATTCAAATTATGACATATTCAATAACTACATGTTGAACCCAACGAAATCGAGATTGGGTTAAGAAGTTCCCTTGATAGCCTAACGACGTCACATAAAAATGAGTTGATTAGAGATAAAAAGTGTATCTCATCACTTGGACATAACATTTACATCAATAAGGATATATGAGAACATATCCCAACATAATAGTATGTAAATTAAAATACCCAACAAAAGAAGTCTTTTTAAAAAGAGGGTGAAAGGTTCCCTTACCGACTTGGGTATCTTTCAAAACATACACCCCATGAAAGCAGGACAATAAATCACTGATGTAAATACTCATAAAAGAAATTATATTACAGAAAGATTAAAATAATGGGCAGTACATACACCACTCAAAGGAAACTGTGGCAAATTTAGCATAAATCTCACGGGAATAAAAGTGAGATGAAAAATCCCTTACGAAAACTCGGCAGCCTAACTGCGCCACATAAAACATACAAAAATGGATTGATGAGATAAAATAGGGTATCTCATAATATTAACATAAAGTTTATAGAAATAGAAATATAAAATAACATCCCCCAACATAAAAAATAGGAGCTTAAAAGAAGTGACATAAAGGAGAGTACTTAAAAAGAAAGAGAGAGGTTAGATCTCTTACAAAAATTCGGCAGCCTAATGGCGCCACTCAAAACTTCCATAATGGATTGATGAGAGAGAATAGGGTCTCTAATCACATTAACATAAAAATTACAGTAAAATAAAATCCCAATAAAAAGAAATATGATCTTATAAGGAATGACATAATAGAGTGTACTTAAAAAGAAAGAGAGGAGTAGGATCCCTTACCTCAAGTCCAACTTGTCTTGTTCGTTTCTTTATATTCCTGAATAATAAACTTTGGTCAATTAATAATTTCCTAAGTACCTCCTTTAGAGATTATTATTCAGTTCATATCACATATTATAATGTTATAATAATTTTATAATAATGATAGTTCATATCAGATGTTTTTGTCGATGTTTGGTACATGAGTCAAAAATGAACTTGTTTGAAAAACGATTTCCCATATAGTTATAAGTAAATAATTTCCAGAATATTATTAATGATTAAAATATCATATATATCCAGTAAATATTCATTTAGTACTATTCCATATCATTTGGAGATAAAAAATGAAAAGCACTGTTCATGGAGACGGTTGGTCGTACGTACGCATGAACGCTACTTTCATTTTTTGTCATATTAATGGAATTAAAACAAAATGAGGGAGATATATATATGTTATAATTCCAGAATTATATCCATAATTTTGATGTAATATATTAAATATATATCCATTATATATATGTACTTATAGTATTACATAAAATTTGGAGATAAGAAATGAAATGTACCGTTCATGGAGACGGTAAGCCGTACGTACGCATGAACGCTACTTCCATTTCTATTTCATATTTAATGGAATAAAAACATAATGGTACATAATAGTATTTTAATTAAAGTATGGTATCATATATAATATCATTAAATATATCCTTTATACGTACCACATATGGTATTAACGAATCAAATCACTTTGAGGGGGCGGTAGTCCGCACTTCCTTAAATGAAGATATCGCGTTTACCCATAATGGAAACCATAAAGGTATGCCCAAAATTAAAAATACAGAAGCTTAAGGAAATCATAAACATATTATATATCATATATAAATATAGTGTCATCTTAATGGCCACCTTTGAAGGTGTTAAAAGAATGTTGAACAATCATCGTTTCGGGAGGCCGAAATTCACCATCCACGGAAACAATATGTTCCTTAACCATTAGATGTAGGTGTGTGACAGTGTAGCTCGAATCCTTCTTATAAAAACATCCTAGTATATTGATGATACTGGATTTGTTACAAAAGAAATGAATAAAAAGAGTTTAGGGGGTTGGAGAAGCAAAATAAAACAAAAGGACTCAAGTGAAGACATTACCTTAAAATCGGGCAACTCCGTTTGGATTGAGCTCAAAGGATTCCTTGGGAAGACTTCTGCCCAATGTGAGGCTTCAAGGAGTAAGAGTGGGTAGTGGAGAGACAAAATGGGTAGAGTCTGGCCAAGCCAAAGGCTTTGGGAGTTTGGTTAAGGAGGTAGGGGTGGGGGCCTTTTATAAGAGGAGAGGAGGGGCACTCTTGTAATGTTACAAAATGTTACATTATTTTCAAAAGAGTTTCGGATTTTAAAGGTCCCACATTGAGGTATTTCGAGGCCAAGGTGATACGGGTTCTAAATCCACTCATCCAATATGTTTATTTCATGTTTAGGTCTTAGATATTACATTATCTTTCCATTTTATTTAAATCGTTAAATAATGAGGTCATCGCTGTATCATCATGATGTCATAAATAATTTAATTTATTTACTGTCTAAAAATTATAAAAAAATACTATGATGTAGGAAATATTTTTATATTTCCAATGAATATTTATAGTCAAAAATCTGATTTGGAGAGCTATATCGGGCTTACCTGCCCTTAGTTTATCACGGAACCACCCGTCTTCATTATAATGCCCAAGAACCTCAACATAATCGTATCACATAAAACATGCATAAAAGAAACATAACATTTCCACCTTTAAATCACAAGATATCAATACAAAACATTGATATAAAAACATTATGAAAACCATTTTCAATACCAAAATAAAAGAAAAATAAAACATCGTATTTATTTTTCTTTTAAAAAGATTGTATGGCTTGTAGAGGAAGCCAAAACTCAAATAACGGTCACGGCGGCAGAGAAGTCGTTGTCGCCGCATACATATGACAAAAACATTCCCTTTTGTCGTTTAGTAAAATGATTCATAAAAAAGATTCTTTTTGGATAAACGTAAAAGTCAAAGGGTTTTATACACCGTATAAAATAAGGTTGTGTATAAAACAAAATATGCCTCAATGAAAGGAGATTGAGACGAAGTCCCATACAAAGACGGTATCCTTGGTTGAAGGAAAAATCAATTACATAATTATGTGTGACAAACTAATACAACAAGTATAAGTGGATATTAAGTGTAAAATAATCAAAGGTCATTCACACATATTCAAATGATGATGTATTCAATAACTACATGTTGAACCCAATGAAATCGAGATTGGGTTAAGAAGTTCCCTTGACAGCCTAACGGCGTCACATCAAAATGAGTTGATGAGAGATAAAAAGTGTATCTCATCACTTGGACATAAAATTTACATCAATAAGGATATATGATAATATATCCCAACATAACAGTATGTAAATTAAGAGAACAAACAAAAGAAGTCTTTAAAAAAGAGGGTGAAAGGTTCCCTTACCGACTTGGGTATCTTTCAAAACATACACCCCAAGAAAGAAGGACAATAAATCATTGATGTAAATACTCATAAAATAAAGTATATTACACAAAGAGTAGAATAATGGGAAGTACATACACCACTCATAGGAAATTGTGGTAAATGTAGCATAAATCTCAAGGGAATAAAAGTGAGATGAAAAATCCCTTACGAAAACTCGGCAGCCTAACAGCGCCACATAAAACTTACAAAAATGGATTGATGAGATCAAAGAGGGTATATCATCATATTAACTTAAAGTTTATAGAAATAGTAATATAAAAGAACATCCCCCAACATAACAAATAGAAGATTAGACGAAGTGACATAAAGATAGTACTTAAAAAGAAGGAGAGAGGTTAGATCTCTTACGAAAATTCGGCACCCTAACGGCGCCACTCAAAACTTCCAAAATGGATTGATGAGGGAGAATAGGGTCTCTCATCACATGAAAATAAAAATAACAGTAAAATAACATCCCAATTACAATAAATATGAGCTTAGAAGGAATGACATAAAAGAGTGTACTTAAAAAGAAAGAGAGGAGTAGGATCCCTTACCTCAAGTCCAACTTGTCCTATTCGTTTTCTTTATATTCCTGAATAATAAACTTTGTTCAATTAATAATTGCCTAATTAACTCCTTTAGATATTATTATTCAGTTCATATCACATATTATAATGTTATAATAATTTTAGTTCATATCAGACGTTTTTGCCGATGTTTGGTATACGAGTGAAAAAAGAACTTGTTTGAAAAACGATTGCCCATGTAGTTATAAGTAAATAATTTCCAGAATATTATTAATGATTAAAATATAATATATATCTAGTAAATATTCATTTCATACTATTCCATATCATTTGGAGATAAAAAACGAAAAGCGCCGTTCATGGAGACGGTAGGCCGTACGTACGAATGAACGCTACTTTCATTTTTTGTCATATTAATGGAATTAAAACAATATGAGAGAGATATATATATGTTATAATTCCAGAATGATATTCATAATTTTTATTTAATATATTACATATATATCCATTATATATATGTACTTATAGTATTACATAACATTTTGAGATAAGAAATGAAATGTACCGTTCATGGAGACGGTAAGCTGTACGTACACATGAACGCTACTTCCTTTTCTATTTCATATTTAATGGAATTAAAACATAATGGTAAATAATAGTATTTTAATTCCATTATGTTATCATATGTAATATCATTAAATATATCCTTTATACGTACCACATATGGTATTAACGAATCAAATCACTTTGAGGGGGCGGTAGTCCGCACTTCCTTAAATGAAGATATCGCATTTACCCATAATGGAAACCATAAAGGTATGCCCAAAATGAAAAATACAGAAGCTTAAGGAAATAATTAACATATTATATATCATATATAAATATATTGTCATATTAATGGCCACCTATGAAGGTGTTAAAAGAATGTTGAACAATCATCGTTTCGGGAGGCCGAAATTCGCCATCCACGGAAACAGTATGTTCTTTAACCATTAGATGTAGGTGTGTGAAAGTGTAGCTTTAATAATTATTATAAAAACATACTAGTATATTTATGATATTGGATATGTTACAAAAGAAATGAATAAAAAGTGTTTAGGGGGTTGGAGAAGCAAAATAAAACAAAAGGACTCAAGTGAAGACATTACCTTAAAATCGGGAAACTCCCTTTGGTTTGAGCTCAAAGGCATGCTTGAGAATACTTCTGACCAAAGTGAGGCTTCAAGGAGTAAGAGAGGTAAGTGTAGATACAAAATGGGCATAGGTTGTCCGAGCCAAAGGCTTTGGGAGTGTGGGTAAAGAGGTAGGGGTGGGGGCCTTTTAAAAGAGGAGAGGAGGGGCACTCTTGTAATGTTACAAAATGTTACTTTATTTTCAAAAGAGTTTCGGATTTTAAAGGTACCAAATCTATTTATTTATAGTATATGGTGATAAGGGTTCGAATTCCACTCATCCAATAGGTTTTGGGCATGTGTAGGTCTTAGATATTACATTATCTTTCCATTTTATTTAAATCGTTAAATAATGAGGTCATCGCTGCATCATCATGATGTCATAAATAATTTAATTTATTTATTGCCCAAAAATTAAAAAAAATACTATGATGTTGGAAATTATTTTATCTTTCCAATGAATATTTATAGTCAAAAATCCTATTTGTATAACCCCATGTAAAAAATGTTTTAGTAAAACATTTCATGTTTGTCTCATTTTTACTTTAACTTTAAATAAAAAGATATTAATGTCATTTTCCAAAAAAAGTGGCTTCATGGGGTCCCCAAGTTGACCCATGGGTTGTCTTGGTCGGCCATGACACATCCAATGAGGTTAGGACATGTTTCTAGGTCATTTCATATTATTAAAGCATTATTTTTACCTTAAACTACACTAATTACCACTAATCACGATTAAAAACGTAATAAGTTACTATTCACCAAAAAAATATTTTTATCCCATTGAACAACATTTTACTTCTTAATGACAACCATGTACATTGTATTTTTGAAATTGAAAACACAAAGATGGCAAAATTTCATTTAAACGGAAAAATCAGTTTTTATAAGTACAACTTAGTGGTTTCACTATTCATCAAAAATTGATGTTTTTCAGAAAAATCACAAAAATTCCCCCTAAGCTATATTTGATATTCCAAATTCAAAAATGAAGTCTATTTTACAAAATTCAAAACATATATGTCACATTAATTAATTTAATAATTAATTCCCGCTGTCAGACCAAATAGCGTGTTTTTATGAAACAATAAGTATCAAAAGATTGAGACTGGTTTAAGTCTGATTTCAAAGTGAAATTAATTCCAACGACCACTATTGGATTTAATGGTAAAAATATATTCTAATTTCACTTTATAACCAATTCAAAAGATAATATAATCATATAAATAAATTAGATTAAAAAGAGGTTTTGAATTAAAATACAACATTTTACACTATTCATTAAAAAATGAACTTTATCAGAAAGATACCAAAAATTTACACAAAGTAAATTTTGATGTCCCAACTCATAAGAAGAGTTTTATTTGGTCTAAAAGTATGTTTAAGAGTGAACAAAACTATATTTAATGACGATTCTCCTTCAAAAGGCGATTAGTGAACCTTTAGTGGAAACTAGGGCATATACGCCTAAAATTGAATTCTTTCCGTATTTTATGACTTTATCTTTTATTGGATAAATGTAAAAACATTACAAAAACATATATAATCATATTTTAGTTATTTCTATCCATTCCCACCAATACAACGGCTACATGTTAACTACCATTTAAAATAATATTATTTTATTATTAGAGTGCAACGTAAGATTCCCAAAAACTCATCGTTGCGTGTTGGGTACGCCATCGAGCATAGCGTCCCCTTTAAAGTCATATTAATATTTTATTCACAAATATGGATAAATATGAAAATTTCATATTCTTTATTTACCTGGGGTGTTACATGTAGACTAGATAGAAAGGTGAATTTCTAGAACCAGGTGTGCACTTGGAAAGTTAAAAATATTTTTATGTAGAAGAAGTATAAAAATACAAAGAAATTTATGCAACATTATATTATCTAGACGTTCCTAATTATATGTATGAATGATTTGTGAAACATTCATTACATACTGTATAACACCATTATATATGGTATGTTTTATATGAAACTAGGGGTCTCCATGACCAATAATGGTCTATTCATATATTTTGATGTTTATTAGAACTGGTTGACTGGAAGGGCCCCACTATAAATAGTTAAGGTGGGACCATTTTTGAATGATCATAAACGTAAATGTGATTTATCTTATATTATATAATATTTTTTATTATAATTGTATTATTTAGACCATTATTCATAGTAGAAGGAAGCAACCAGTAATCACATGAATATAGAAGTATAAAAAACATAAAAAACATGTTATCATTTCTATTTTGTTTTTGATTCTACTTATGTTTTTTCCAGACATTTTTTAATACTAGAGTATTTTATTTCAGCATTCCATTTTGTGTATGGGTTAATTCTTTTCTTCACAATCTAAATAAATCAGTTTAAAAGGATCATCTAATTCTTAAAAGTTCTATAGATTTGTTCCATATTTAAGGTTTTGGTGGTTTCTTATGGATTGGTAGTTTCATATCCCATTAAAGAATATTATATCTTGTATATGAGTAAGGATTTACAGAAACGAAATAAGATTATTCTAGTAATGTTCTTGTCTCTCCATATTTTTGTTTACGTGGGAGTTCTCAGTTTCAATATTATTGTCATCAATAGAAGGCATGGTTTAGGTTGATAAATTTGACAGGAAAGATTTATATTTTTGGATGATACAAATGGATGATTATCTATTTTATAATGATCTTGAGGTTACATTTAAAAGGTTGAAATTGTAATCCATGAATAAAGAGGAATTGGAAATTCTTTAAAAGAAAAAACATGAAGAAACATGGATGTAATTTTCATGGAATATTTCTTATAACATATAGGAGGTGAGAACTACGTTGGAGTTGAGGTAATATCATGTTGATATGTTTAAGAATAAAAAATAATGAATAAATTTTTCATGATGTGCATTTAATTAGATATGGGAATATTAGAAGGAAGACTAAATGATGATCAATCCCTCAACACCAACATGGTTCACCATTAATCAAAATTTATAGGTGTAAATTTATGATATCCTGTTTAGGGTTTTTCATTGTTTTTATCACTTCTAAAATAATGTAATGTAATGGTAACTACCAAAATTAATTCTTATGGAATGACTAACCTATTATTTTAAGATGATTGTGATCTTATTCTGAATGAAGAGATCGATAAGAAGGTGGTCTAAGAGTATTCTAAAAACATAATGAATGAAAAATTAATACGATGGTCCCTATCATTAAATGGTTTAATGAAGTCTAAGGATAAGAGCTAAATAAGTCAAGGTTAATCAGCTAGGAATGGACCTATATGTTGATATTTCAAGAAGAAAGTGAATATCATGATGTTTTTTAAGTATTGAATTGTTAATTATTGAAGGGAACCTTTTGTATGTATCATAAAAATCATAGATGTGGGAGATAAAATTTAACTATGTAGTGTTAATATATCAATAGAGTCATGGATTATTGATTTTAGGGATTTTTTACATTCTATGGCCAAAAGGGGGTGCATGGTTAATTATGTTACTAGAAGGCTCTTCATGTTATATCTATATGATAATGAATCTGTTAAGATCATGGGAAAAGGTAACCATATATAAAAAATGTAAAACAAAATATTCCTAGATTTGAAAGGAGATTAGAACTTACCTAGTTTATGGGAAAACATAATTTTATAGTTTAGTTGGATGAATGGTGATTTATAAAAAGCTATGTGGATAGAGTGTGTAAGATCACACATGAATCCTTGGATATTTTCAGGTGTTAAAAATTATATATTGAATCTCACAATAAAATTAGATGGATTAATAGTTTCTAGAATGTATGCTTTTAGGAGTTTAGATTTGTTGCATTGTTGTATTCGGTGCATGGATGAAACTAATGTGTGGGTATTAGTAGATAAGAGTATATTGGAGTACAATCACATTGAATTTTGAACATTTAGAATTTTTTTACTTGTAAGGAAACAAAAGGTGTCATTTACCAAAAATATATAGACACTTAACTCTCATAAGTTAGAACTCATTCATACATATATTTTGAGGCACGTGCTAGTTCGTTGTAAGGGTAGGTCGAGGTATATTTTTACCTTCATTGATGATTAAATATGAAATGTATGGGTTTACTTTCCTAAGTACAAATTCGATGCGTTTAGAATATTTTTTTCAATTGAGATATAAGGTGGAGAAAGATAACATAAATAAACATAACTGATTAAGGACATATAATGGTGGAGAATATGATAGTAAGTAATAATTGTTGGTGTTTTAGAAAAACATAATTATATATAAGAATGAAATTCTAGGAACACAATAACATAATAATTTAGGGGAGAATATGAACAAAATATTTAATTAAAAGGATCGAATCATGAGAGAACATCCTAGAATCCCAAATGTGTTTTGAGAAAAAGAAACCAATTTAGCATCATATCTTGTGAAAATAATTCCTATCACACTATAGGAGTGATAAATTCTAGAAAATATATTGTCTAGAAAACCAATGGGATTTTCCCACCTAGAATATTTCAATAGTTGTTCCTATATCAATTTTTATGCTAAGGGTAGGTACAAACATAGAGTAAAATCCAAAGAATGATTATTTTTTACATATTGAGATGAACCCTTTGGGTTTTGGATTTCATACAATGATAATATAAAGATCATTTATATCAAAAAGATCTCTTCAATGATAAGGTTTTGTGGAAAGAACATAACTTGGTAGAAAACTGAACATAAAGTTATGATCAACTGACCATGTTCAAGTTAATAAGAATAGATGTTAAAAAAGAACAAATGTTTTCGAAAAATTACGAGGTACATAAAATATATAATATCTAATAAGGATATAAGAATAAATACTATTATCATTTATTCTGTACTCCCATGGTAGAGTTTCAGAAGGTGAACTTATGGATGATATAGTTTTAAAATTAAAATATAAAAGTTGGTTTATTGAGGTCTACCAAGATCGTATAACTAGTTTAAATGTCAATAACTAATATGAAATATGTGGATCTTATGGATATAGAAGGGAAAAATATATATTAATAAGTGGTAAATATTATCAATTTTGTAAAGTTGTAATTATCTAGGTGAAAAGAATTTTTTTCATGAAAATTATTCTCAAGATCTAACAAAAAATTATAAATACAATATAATTTTTGTATTTTACCCATAAAGATTATATATAATGGAAAATATTAATGAATAATATTTATAATTTGATTTATTATCTTTGATTTATATGAAAATACATTTTTTTATTATTAGTGGGTTTAATGTAAATAAATTTTGATTTAAGGTTTAGTGGTAGTTATTTAAAATCCTCTATAATAAATTCCTAAATTCCCACATAGTATCCCCCTCCTCCCTCACCCTATTGAGCTCTTCGCACTACATGCCCTATTCCCCTTTACCCCACTTCCCACCATAACCCTATCCCTTTGATCTATTGTACCCTAGTCCCCTCAATCCAACAACCTAATGACTCCCCACACATCCAGGACTCCCTCTCATCCCCTTTATCTGAGTCCTACTGTCACCCTTACCTTCCCTCAATATCATCTCTAGATCATGACTACATCCTCCCCTCACCTCAATCCAAGTCCAAGAGCCACCTTCCCATACCATTAATCTCATCCCTTTCTCACATGGATATTTCCCCTCCCATTGATCTCATTCCTGGTGTATAAATTTGTTTCTTGGTTTCATAGCTGATATTTTCATATTTTTGTATTTATTTTTATAACTAATTCATAAATATTTTATAGTATGATCTTTATGTCCTATTTATGTATTCATAAATCTTGGAAAAACTTATCACAATATTTATTTTATTTATGTGAATCACTATATCCTATTTTATTTTATTTTTGTATGAAAATATCATTAAATCTTGTATTGCTGTGTTATTCCATTTTCAACTACTATTATACTTTTTTCAATCCTTATTTGTTTACTAATAAATTATTTAAATCATTTTTATTCCCATATATATGATATTTTATTTGGATACTTTCATCATTTTTAACTTTTTTTAAAATTTTCTGAAAGAAATGATAACCCAATATGATCCCTATATTATTTATTTAGGTTTTTATGTTTTTCTATAAAAGATATAATTGATATTAAAAATTACCGTTTTATTTTTGTTAACTAATATTTGATGTTATACATTTTAATTTTTAAAGATAACATGTATTATAAATTCTGTTTTTTATTTTTTATAATATATTTTGGTTTTATATACTCTTAAAATTATTCAATTGTTAGAGTCATTTTTGGATTTTTTTAAATTTAAAATGGATATATCAATGGAAGATTTTCATTTCCATGTATTACTTGAAATTTCAGAAAATGGTTGAAAATATAGGAAATTTATGAACACTTTATATAGAAACAATTTAATATTGGATTTGTGTGATGGATTTGGAACTGTGAATTGAATATTACATAATTCTATCTCTTTATCAAACATCATAATCATCATGCTACTATTAATGTAGTATATAATAAAATTAAGAACATAATTATTTATTCTTTGAGAGAAAAAACATAAAAACATGAAGATCATAACATGTCAATAGATTCTCATGTTAATTTTTTGGATATTAATAGATGGAAAACCTAAATAAGCAACAAAATTATTTTAATGAACTTCAAAAATTTAGAAATAATGATTTGAATGATGGGTGTGTAAAATAATCAAAGTTACATATCTATAAAAGGTGTACCATATCAAGTGTTTACATGGAATTTTAAATAAATAAATTTCCTGATAATAGAGTGGTTTCATGATTATTTTCGGTATTCTAGCATCCCAAAATAATTTTTATGAAATTAATTTAATTATTAAAATCTTTGTTCTAAATTATATGAATGTACATACATTTCTTAATGACTATATTTTATATTAAAGAGAATATTTAGAAAAAGAGGAATGTAAAATATGTCAAAATTGTAGATAAAAATAAATAAATAATAATGAAATGATGAATGAGTGTTCTAAATTGAATAATTATAGAAATAAAATTCCTACAAATTTTTTATGTTACATTACTCTAAAATGTTGATTGAAAACATTATTCACATCATCTTGAACTATAGATCAGAAAATGTACAAATATATGAAAAACAACGAGGATGGGTTTTTGTGGAACCTAAGAGATTTAGCCTTATGGAAATCATATAAATTTTCATTTGGGAATAAATACAGATAGATTTAATCTATTAAGTACATTGAGTACTAGTTATTTAATATGGTTGGTTATTTTGATCCCTTAAAATTTTCCTCCATGTATATTTATGCATCAAACATAATTTAATATTTCAACTATTATTAAAATAAAAAAATTCTTGAAATTGATATTGACATATCAATTCATAGTTTTATATAATAATTTAAATATTTATGGGAAAATATTGTGGATACATAAGATGAATCAACAAAAAATTAAAATTCATTCTACTCTCATGTAGACCATTACTGAATTTCTAGGACTTGATAAATTTTCTAGTTGGAATACTGACACTAAAAGAGAATTTTCATTTTATAAAATTGATTTTGACTCTAAAATGATTCAGTATATTATATAATTATGTTTTATCTTTCATCATCTCTTCTTATGAAGCAATAATATTTCGATTTAATAATTCATGATTTAATGGGAAAATTGATCTAGGGACCCCTCTAACATTATTAACTACATCGGATATTTTGAAAAAAGTATCAACTATTGTTAAAAAATTTGAGAAATAATATCAGTTTATAGATGGTTAAAAATTATTTAGCAATGCATCATATATATTTGTAACACAATAATAGGATAAAAAAGTATACAGTTAAAACATATTTATTGGTGGCTATAGATTTTATGTCACACTCCTCACGTTATGCACATTGAGAAGAATTTATGTGGTAGTTTTATTTTTAAAATAATTAATCTATAAGGAAAAATGAAGGAACATATTAATATATGTAATGAATTAGAAAAAAATTAATATAAAGAGATATCTATCAGAAAATGATAATGGGAAGTTTCTTATAAATTTTTTTTGTCTTGATAAACCATTAAAAAATAATTCCTTTGAACATTTACAAATGTGAAATTACCAAATGGATATTCTTGTAATATTTCATGATGTGTTGAATTAAAACATTACATGTCACATGGGCTGAAAATTCATTTCTTAAATATTTTCATATAGGAGGTTCTATGGTTTTCACTATTTAACAGTTACCCAATACATTATCAATTATCATAATTAAGATTTTTATATTATTAAGGAAACTCTTTTATAATTCATTAAACCATAAATATATTGGAAAATTATAAGAAAAAAATTAATGAAACTTTTTCACATGGATATGATATTTCTCCCACCATCTTTCACTTAGATAATTCATTTGATAGTGTATTTGGTTGAGGAAGCTAAATTTGGATGACTCATGTGCTATTAAGGTATGTTTCCCATAGAGAGGTATTTTATTTTTAAATTATCCTCACTATGTAATTATGATTTTCAAAATAACACTATATTGGGTTATTATGTGGGTATAAATTTGATGCACTAGTAATTTTATGTCTCATGTGAAGAACCAAGATCAGATAGATGGATCTATTTCTAAAGTTTAATAGGCTGAAGAGTGTCTCACATTCTATTTTAATAACATGGATGCTATTGAAATAAGATTAAATCATGTTATATGTGATTATGAAAAATCAAATTTTATTAAATATTTTAATAAATCAATAGTCATTGAAATTATAGGTAATCTAGTTAGAATGATATCATCATTTTTACTAACTCATATGGAGTTACTGAAAGTATAAAAACATTTACTACTAAATAGTGATATTTAAGAACCTTTTATTGAAGAGTTAATGAGACAAAAAAAGAGAAAGCTTCATATTGTAACTTGTAATGAGAAAGTGATAATAAAATCAATAAAAATTGATATTGTTGATTTTTTTAACATCATGTATGTTCATAATGAATTTCATATATGTAATATGTTGACAATTATCTTTTATAAATACTAATTTTTTTTATCATTTTGTATATATCATGAATGTTAATAATCAATATTAACTATTAGATGATTTGAAATATTTAGCTCGTGGGTCTTTGAGGAGGTCTAAGAGATTTTATTTCCACAATATTAATAGTTTTATGGTTCATACATCTTATCATGAAGATTTTTTGAAAATAAATAATTGTGGAATATTTAAAAAATTTATAAATTTGGTATTTTATGGAAATTTTATTGACATTATCTAATTATATTATAATGGAAACTTACTTGTTTTGTAATTCAAATTCAAGTTGGTCGATATTCACAGTGGTATAAATAGATATCCATTACAGTTTACTTATGTAAAATTATATAATTTCATTGATACAGGTGGGTATTAAGAACTAGATCTATATATTTTTTTCTTCATTATATATAATGGTCTACTATGTTGATCATAAAATTGATGATAGTTGGATTGTATTAGTCCATGTGAAACTGGGATACATGTATGATATGGGTGATAAATTTGAGGAATTTTTTACTAGTAGTGAACAATATCAATAAAAAATGTTTTATTTATTTTTCAATGACATAACTGAAACTATAAGTCTTACAAGAGAGGGAGAATATTTGTTCATCATATTAATAGAAGATTATGATGATGAATTATGAATGAAAAAATTTTATGTTCAATCCTTATTTAACATAACAAATCCTATTTTGTTTATTGTTAAAAAAAGGAATCATTATTTAAAAGAATCTCAATCATAGATTATTTTTTCTATTTAATTTAAAATAAATATATATTAAATACATTGGAAAATAGTAATGAATGAAAAATAATTAATTCAAAATTGACTATTAATCGAATGGGGGTAAAGTAATTTATATTATTCCTTTAGAAAGTAAAAAATGTTATTAAGGTAAAATAAGAAACAATATATTTTTTATTATATATAATAATATTCAAATTTTGATTAATAAATATATAATTTTAAATTTGAAACAAACTATTAAAATAAATTCAATAATTAAAATAATTTTTTTTAAAATTAATATTTATTATTGTCTGGTATCATTTTTAGATATTACAATTGCTTTTATTACTTGTTTTTTATGAAATAATATAAGTTATAAAATGTATTCAGGTTATAATTGGTCAGTACACTTAGATGATAGTGCAATGGAAGTGATTTTATCTAATCCACCAGGTATGATTCCCATTACTACAGGTACACTTCCAAATAATATAGTGATGTTGGAAGTGATTGTTGAGACATATCATTAACTAGTAGATGAGCATGACTCGACTATACAATTTTCATCCCCCATGTCATCATGAGGGTATTAAAAGGTTATCATTATTGATATGTTTCTTATTGGTGAACAAATTATTTCTTTGATTGTTATAATAACTATTTAATTTGTTTGTTTAAAATATATTAAAAATCAAAGAACAAAAAATGTGGAATTTTTTTTTGTTTGGTGGCTGAAAAATTTAAAGTTTTATGTGGCTTGTGGCTATTTTGGAATGAATACAATGGGTGGGGAAGCTTGTGTACACATTTTTTTGTCATCCATAGTCATATAAAAAACACTCTCCATTACATTTCATGATTGGAGTCATGTTCGTATCAACTAGAAGAACAATATATTCAAAAATAAAATAATGGTAAAAAAATATATTAATTTTTTTTATTAATTTGATATTACTATGAATATTAATTTTCTAATATTTTATAGATTTATTATTTATAAGATTTTTCTTATTTGAAAATGGTTGATTCCATTTTTCATAAGTAGAATTTAAAAACATTAAGAAAAAATGGAAATATTTGATGTATAGATTATTGTGTGAGTTCAGTAATTTCTCTATAAGCCTTCAAAATATATATGATAATGTAAAAAAAGATATACCTAGAGAGAATTTGTAATACCCCAGGTAAATAAAGAATATGACATTTTCATATTTATCCATATTTGTGAATAAAATATTAATATGACTTTAAAGGGGACGCTATGCTCGATGGCGTACCCAACACGCAACAACGAGTTTCTTGGGAATCTTACGTTGCACTCTAATAATAAAATAATATTATTTTAAATGGTAGTTAACATGTAGCCATTTTATTGGCGGTAATGGAAAGAAATAACTAAAATATGATTATATATGTTTTTAAATGTTTCTACATTTATCCAATAAAAGATAAAGGCTTACAATACAGAAAGAATTCAATTTTAGGCGTATATGCCCTAGTTTTCACTAAAGGTTCACTTATCGCCTTTTGATGGCGAACCGTCATTAAATATAGTTTTTTTCACTCTTATAAATTATATTGGACCAAATAAAACTCTTCTTATGAATTGGGACATCAAAATTTACTTTGTGTAAATATTTGGTATCTTTCAGATAAAGTTCATTTTTTTAATGAATAGTGTAAAATGTTGTATTTTAATTCGAAACCTCTTTTTAATATAATTTATTTATATAATTAGATTATCCTTTGAATTTGTTTTAAAGGTAAATTAGAATATATTTTTACCATTAAATACAATAGTGGTCGTTGGAATTAATTTCACTTTGAAATCAAACTTAAACTAGTGTCAATCTTTTGATACTTGTTGTTTCATAAAAACACGCTATTTTCTCTGACAGCGGAGATTAATTATTAAATTAATTAATGTGACATATATGTTTTTAATTTTCTAAAATAGAATTCATTTTTGAATTCGGAATATCAAATATAGCTTAGGGTGAATTTTTTGGATTTTTCTGAAAAACTTCAATTTTTGATGAATAATGAAACCACTAAGTGGTACTTATAAAAACTGATTTTTCCGTTTAAATGAAAATTTTCCATCTTTGTGTTTTGAATTTCAAATCCAGAATATATGGTTGTCATTAAGAATTAAAATGTGATTCAATGGGGTAAAAATAATTTTTTGGTGAATAGTAACTTATTATGTTTTTAATCGCGGTTAGAGGTAATTAGTGTAGTTTATGGTAATAATAATGTTTTAATAAAATTAAATGACCATGACACATGTCCTAGCCTCATTGGATGTGTCATGGACGACCAATAAAATCCATTGGTCAACTTGGGGACCCCATGGAGCCACTTTGGTTGGAAAATGACATAAATATCTTTTTATTTAATGTTAAAGTAAAAATGACACAAACATGAGATGTTTTACTAAAACAATTTTTACATGGGGTTATTCAAGTCATATTTTTTACTATAAATAGTAATTGGAAAGATAAAAATATTTCCTACATCATAGTATTTTTTTATAGTTTTTAGACATTAAATAAATTAAATTATTTATGACATCATGATGATGCAGAGATGACCTCATTATTTAACGATTTAAATAAAATGGAATGATAATGTAATATCTACGACCTAAACATGTCCAAAACCTATTGGATGAGTGGATTTAGAACCATTATCACCTTATCCTCGAAATACATCAATGTGGGACCTTTAAAATCCGAAACTCTTTTGAAAATAAAGTAACATTTTGTAACTTTACATGAGTGCCCCTCCTCTCCTCTTAAAAAGGCCCCCAACTCTACCTCCTTACCCACACTCTAAAAGCCTTTGGCTCGGCCAACCCCTGCCCATTTTTTCTCTCCACTTCCCTCTATTTCTCCTTGAATCCTCACTTTGGGCAGAAGTCTTCCCAAGTAAGCCTTTGAGCTCAAACCAAATGGAGTTACCCGATTTTAAGGTAATGTCTTCACTTGTGTCCTTTTTGTTTTATTTTGCTTCTCCAACCCCATAAACTCTTTTTATTCATTTATTTTGTAACAAATACAATATTTTCAATATACTAGGATGTTTTTATAAAATTTATTCTAGCTACACTTACACACACCTACATCTAATGGTTAAAGAACATACTGTTTCCGTAGATGGCGAATTTCTGCCTCCCGAAATGATGATTGTTCAACATTATTCTAACACCTTCAACGGTGGCCATTAAGATGACACTATATTTATATATGATATCTAATATGTTTATGTTTTACTGAAGCTTCTTTATTTTTCATTTTGGGCATAACTTTATGGTTTCCATTATGGGTAAACGTGATATCTTCATTTAAGGAAGTGCGGACTACCGCCCCCTCAAAGTGATTTGATTCGTTAAATACCATATGTGGGACGTATAAATGATGGAACTATGATATTATATATGATATTATACTGGAATTATAATATACCTTTATATCATTATGATTCCATTCTATAAAATACGAAATATAAATGAAAGTAGCATTCATGCGTACGTACGGCTTACCGTCTCCATGAACGGTACTTTTCATTTCTTATCTCAAAATGTTATGTGATATTTTAAGTACATATATATAATGGATATATATGTAATATATTAAATCTAAAGTATGGATATCATTCTGCAATTATAACATATATATATCTCTCTCATTTTGTTTTAATTCCATTAATATGACAAAAAATGTAAGTAGCGTTCATGCGTACGTACGGCCTACCGTCTCCATGAACGGTGCTTTTCGTTTTTTATCTCCAAATGATATGGAATAGTATAAAATGAATATTTACTGGATATATATGATATTTTAATCATAAATACTATTCTGGAAATTATTTACTTATAACTACATGGGAAATCGTTTTTCAAACAAGTTCATTTTTGACTCATGTACCAACATCGGCAAAAACGTCTGATATGAACTAAAATTATTAAACAATTATTATAACATTATAATATGTGATATGAACTGAATAATAATATCTAAAGGAGGTACTTAGGCATTTATTAATTGACCAAAGTTTATTATTCAGGAATATAAAGAAATGAACAATACAAGTTGGACTTGAGGTAAGGGATCCTACTCCACTCTTTCTTTTTAAGTACACTCTTTTATGTCATTCCTTTTAAAGCTCATATTTCTTGTTATTGGGATGTTATTTTATATGAATATTACTATAATTTTTATTTTCATGTGATAAGAGACCCTATTCTCTCTCATCAATCCATTTCGGAAGTTTTGAGTGTTGCCGTTAGGCTGCCGAATTATCGTAAGAGATATAACCTCTCTCTTTCTCTTTAAGTACTCTCCTTTATGTCACTTATTTTAAGCTCCTCTTTGTTATGATGGGGTATGTTCTTTTATATTTCTCTTTCTGTAAATTTTATTTTACTGTGGTGAGATACCCTATTTGATCTCATCAATCCATTTTTGGAAGTTTTAAGTGGCGCCGTTGGGCTGCTGAGTTTTCGTAAGGGATTTTTCATCTCACTTTTATTCCCGTGAGATGTATGCTACATTTGCCACAATTTCCTTGGAGTGGTGTATGTACTGACCATTATTTTACTAATTGTGTAATATTCTTTCATTTATGAGTATTTATATCAATGTTGTATTGTCCTTCTTTCACGGGGCGTATGTTTCGAAATATACCCATGTCGGTAAGGGGACCTTTCACCCTCCTCTTTTTAAAAGACTTATTTTGTTATGTCTTTTAATTCACATAATATTATTTTGGGATATGTTCTTCTATATCCCTATTGATGTAAATTTTATGTCCAAGTGATGAGATACCCTTTTTATCTCACATCACCTCTTTTTCTGAATTTTGAAGTGACACCGTTAGGCTGTCTAATTTTTGCAAGGGAACTTCTTAACCCAATTTCGATTCGTTGGGATAAACTTGTACACCTTGAATATTTCGTTCTATGATTATGTGTGAATTTCATATGATTTTTTTTACACTTAATACCCACTTATATTTCATGTATTCATTTGTCACACATAGTAATGTAACTGATTTATCCTTAATCCAAGGATACCGTCTTTGTAGGAGACTTCATCTCAATCTCCTTTCATTGAGGCATATTTTTTTTATACACAACCTTCTTTTATATGGTGTATAAACTCCTTTGACTTTTACGTTTATTCAAAAGGAATCTTTTTTATACGAAGAGTTTACTGAAAGACAAAGGGGAATGTTTTTGTCGTATGTATGCTGTGACAACGACTTCTCTGCCGCCGTGACCATTATTTGAGTTTCGGCTTCCTCTACATGCCATACCTTGTTTTTAGAAGAAAAATAAATACCATGTTTTACTTTTATTTTATTTTGGTATTGAAAATGGTTTTCGTAATGTTTTTATATCAATGTGTTGTATTGATATCTTGTGTTTGAAAGGTGGGAATGTTATGTTTCATTTATGCATGTTTTATGTGATACCATTATATTGAGGTTCATGGGCATTATTATGAAGATAGGTGGTTCTGTGATAAACTAAGGGTGGGTGAGCCCGAAATAGATCTCCAATGCATTGGGTAACGCGAAGGTGTGAAACGTTAAGGTTTCTCTGAAGATATTTAAGGAATATACTGTGGTGGGTATTTCAAACGTAACCAGGAGGGTTACTCCCTACGTAAAAATGTTATGAATGCCTCAAGTTACCTTTTATGTCTAATGATTTCTATGATTAATTCATGATTTGATGAGGTATGTTAAAGTGCCTATGTTTTATGGGTAAAGTATGATTTCATTTTTATGTATATATGAACTCATGTTTCCTTTACATATTTTTATAACCCTTACTGTGCTTTTTATGCTCATCCCAAGTTTATGAAATGTTTTTCACAGGTCAAGGGAAAGGTACATGATGTGATGATAGTGTCAAGGATGTTTCAAGAAAGAATCCATGTTTTATTTTAAATATGTTTCCGTTGATGGGAAGAATTAATACTATCTTTTATGTAACCACTTTGTTTAAATGTGGAATGTAATGCAAGTTTTATGGTCTAATTCTCAAAAACTCTAAACCCGAAAAGATCCTCAATGTGTAATCTTGTTATAACTCAAGATTAAGTAAGGTGTAAGGATGGGGCCTTATAGTTGGTATCAAAGGTCGGTATAGATAACTTTAGAGTTTAGGGTATTCTTTAAGCATAAGTGGCATTACCATAATGGTTATGATTTCAGAAAGAGCCCTAGTTTTAGATAAAGTAAATAAGTAAGTATATCTTAGTGTTTATCTTCCTCATTAGTACATGATGTTTTTTTTGATATACTCACACTGAACTTTTTAGTTGTATTAAATGGCTGGATCTACCAGGTACCAAAGTAACAGTGGATGTGAAGGAAACTGTGACAGTTTTTTGAGCAAGCAACTGAATGATATGGGAGCTGCAATGAGAACTATTGTGATTATCCTCAACCAACTAGCTGGAGTAATGATTGACCACCTAAAACTTGGTGATTTCTCTAAGGCATCATATATGCAAGAAACAAATCCCTATGGATGTACAAGTAATAATCATAAAGGTAAGTGTGTTCAAAAACCTATGTGTCAAAGATGTGGAAAGAAACACCTAGAAAAATGTTTCAAAGGGACAGAAATATGCTATAAATGTGGAAATGAAGGTCATAATGCAAGAACCCGCCATGGAAAAAGGAAGCATCCAGTTGAATCGAGGAAAGGGAAAGAAGTTATTCTTGAGGGATCAATTGAATGTTTTAAATGTGGTGTGCATGGTCATTATGCAAAAACATGTCCTGTGAAGAAGTTCCATGAATGGGATCACCAAGAGCATAAAAATATTTGTTTACCAATACCTAATTCCATTCCGATTGAGGATGAAGAAACTGACAATTAACAATCAAAGGTATGTATTATTTTATGACTATTGTTTTCATATTTTGGAATCTTAGGATATGATTCATGATTTTGTTTGTAGGAAAGAAGTATTTCAGAATAAGTTGGAAAGGAATGGTTAATGGATCATGAAGAATATTGAATGAGTAAGATGTCAATATATAAGGGCTTCAAGAGTTATGGTGAAATTCTTAAGAGTATTAAGTCTCTTTTGATGATAGGGTTACATTAGAAGACTTTTTATATTATGTGTAATCCTGATGATTAATATATGCAAATTTTATTCAAGGAATAGTTATCTTTTCTTTTGTGGACATAGTTATAAAGAACCATTTGGGTTTATATGATCCTTACTTTTGATGTAATTATGGGTTACTATATGTTATGATTGAAGTGAAAGGCATGAGATAAAATTGAGGTTAAATTATGTTATGGTTATTTTTGATGATTTTATCCCTTTTTGGGGAATGATTTGAGAATTATATAGTTTTGAAAAAAGGACAACATGCAGACCGTGTGACTACCCGTCGCGTCGGACAAAGCTACGGGAATCGAACCCACAACCATAGTGCAACTGGTATTTATCGCCTAACACTAGACTACGTGAAGTCCCTGGTTAGTTTGACTGATTCTTTTTAGTTATATGATTTTATTAATTAAGAGTAAGTTGATTTTGGGTTATTTATGAAAATGTTTAACCTATCATGGTGGATATGTGATTAGGTTAATTAATTTTCAATACGAGACTTTAGGAGAAACTGATGTTGTTTGGAGATAAATGTTACGATTTAACTTGGAAGACTATGTGACTAAATCCTTCAAATATTTGGGTTTCAATATTAGATTGGTTTACTTTGAAGAATTTTATGGAAAAATTGTTTATCGGATGGTCCTTGTTGAACTTTGGGTTATGTTGGACAAATTTTGGAGATTAAGTATAGATTTTTTTTAAAGGGTTATCCTTTTTTGGATTATCTGACCTTGTACTAACCTTTTTGGTTGTGGATTTGGTTAAAGACTAAAGACATGGGAAGTATATAGTTCTCTTTAATGGATTAGGTGATTCTCTAGAAGTTGATTATAGTACTCTTAATGCGAACAAGTCTCCCTAAATACTCGTCTTTTAGGGAAAAAAATTATTTTGATTAAGGAATCTAGTAAAAGTTCAAAAGTCAACATGATAAGTGATTATGTTTCCTTATGAATAAATCCCTCAATAAAAAGTAACTTAAAACAAAAATGTTGTCTATTAACTTTTCCTACTGGGAAATCAAATACCATTTAACCCATCACAGGTTTGTGATTTTCTTATGGTTAACTTTCTCCTAGACATTTTTACTATCACTCTCCCTCAAGAACATGACCCTTTGCTTTTTCTTCCATGTCAATGTTTTTCTACATGGAATCCTAGTATGGTTTAACTCGGGTGACCTCTGTACTTATCATACATTATTTTAAAGTGATTGTTTTACCGACTCTTGTTCCGATGTGGGACTTTCAAGGATGTTTCCAAGCTCAATTTTAAAAATTGCGAGGACGCAATTCCCAAAAGGGGGGAAGGATTTAACACCCCAGGTAAATAAAGAATATGACATTTTCATATTTATCCATATTTGTGAATAAAATATTAATATGACTTTAAAGGGGACGCTATGCTCGATGGCGTACCCAACACCCAACAACGAGTTTCTTGGGAATCTTACGTTGCACTCTAATAATAAAATAATATTATTTGAAATGGTAGTTAACATGTAGCCGTTGTATTGGCGGGAATGGATAGAAATAACTAAAATATGATTATATATGTTTTTAAATGTTTTTACATTTATCCAATAAAAGATAATGGCTTAAAATACAGAAAGAATTCAATTTTAGGCGTATATGCCATGGTTTTCACTAAAGGTTCAATTATCGCCTCTTGCTAGCGAACCGTCATTAAATATAGTTTTTTTCAATCTTATACATTCTATTGGATCAAATAAAACTCTTATTATGAATTGGGACATCAAAATTTACTTTGTGTAAATTTTTTATATCTTTCCGATATAGTTTGATTTTTTTAATGAATAGTGTAAAATGTTGTATTTTAATTCAAAACCACTTTTTAGTATAATTTATTTATATGATTAGATTATATTTTGAATTTATTTTAAAGTGAAATTAGAATATATTTTTAACATTAAATCCAATATTGGTCATTGGAATTAATTTCACTTTGAAATCAGACTTAAACTACTGTCAATCTTTTGATACTTATTGTTTCATAAAAACAGGCTATTTTCTCTGACAGCGGGAATTAATTATTAAATTAATTAATGTGACTTATATGTTTTGAATTTTTTAAAATAGACTTCTTTTTTGAATTTGGAATATCAAATATAGCTTAGGGTGAATTTTTGGGATTTTTCTGAAAAACTTCAATTTTTGATGAATAGTGAAACCACTTAGTGGTACTTATAAAAATTGATTTTTCCATTTAAATGATATTTTTCCATCTTTGTGTTTTAAATTTTAAAAATCCGACATATATGGTTGTCATTAAGAAGTAAAATGTGGTTCAAAGGGATAAAAATAATTTTTTGGTGAATAATAACTTATTAAGTTTTTAATCGCGATTAGAGGTAATTAGTGTAGTTTATGGTAAGAATAATGTATTAATAAAATGAAATGACCTAGACACATGTCCTACCCTCATTGGATGTGTCATGTCCGACCAAACAAATCCATGGGTAAACTTGGGGACCCCATGGAGCCACTTTGGTTGGAAAATGACATAAATATCTTTTTATTTAATGTTAAAGTAAAAATGACACAAACATGAGTTATTTTACTAAAACAATTTTTACATGGGGTTATACAAGTCAGATTTTTTATTATAAATAGTAATTGGAAATATAAAACGATTTCCTACATCATAGTATTTGTTTTATAATTTTTAGACTTAAAATAAATTAAATTATTTATGGCATCATGATGATCCAGCGATTACATCATTAATAAAGGATTTAAATAAAATGAAATGATAATGTACAATCTATGACCTACACATGTCCAAAACCTATTGGATCGGTGGATTTCGAAACCTTATCACCTTACCCTATAATTATATAAATTTGGGGCTTTTTGAATCCGAAACTCATTTTAATAAAAAAGTAACATTTCTTTACTTTCCATGAGTGCCCCTCATCTCCTCTTATAAAAGGCCCCAACCTCTACCTCCATACCCACACTTCCAAAGACATTGGCTTGGCCAAACCCTTCCCATTTTGTCTCTACACGTCCCTCTATTACTCCTTGAAGCCTCACTTTGGGCATAAGTCTTCCCAAGTAAGCCCATAAGCTCAAACCAAAGGGAGTTACCCGAGTTTAAGGTAATGTCTTCACTTGAGTCCTTTTGTTTTATTTTTCTTCTCCAACCCCCGAAACTCTTTTTATTTATTTATTTTGTAACAACTCTAGTATCTTCAATATACTAGGATGTTGTTATAAAAATTATTCGAGATACATTTACACACACCTAATTATTTAAATAAAATGATTCGAGATACATTTACACACACCTAACAACTCCAGTATCTTCAATATACTAGGATTTTAAGGTAATGTCTTCATTATTTAATGATTTAAATAAAATGGAAAGATAATGTAATATCTAAGACCTACACATGTCCAAAAACCTATTGGATGAGTGTATTTCGAACCCTTATCACCTTATCCTCGAAATACATGAATGTGGGACCTTTAAAACCCAAACTCTTTTGAAAATAAAGTAACATTTTGTAACTTTACAAGAGTGCCCCTCCTCTCCTCTTATAAAAGGCCCTCAACTCTACCTCCTTACCCACAATCTCAAAGCCTTTGGCTCGGCCAACCCCTGCCCATTTTGTCTCTCCACTTCCCTCTCTTACTCCTTGAAGCCTCACTTTGGGCAGAAGTCTTCCCAAGGAAGCCTTTGAGCTCAAACCAAAGAGAGTTACCCGATTTTAAGGTAATGTCTTCACTTTTGTCCTTTTTGTATTATTTTGCTTCTCCAACCACCTAAACTCTTTTTATTGATTTATTTTGTAACAAATACAGTATATTAAATATAATAGGATTTTTTTATAAAAATTATTCGATCTACACTTACACACACCTACATCTAATGGTTAAAGAACATACTGTTTTCGTGGATGGTGAATTTCTGCCTCCCGAAATGATGATTGTTCAACATTCTTCTAACACCTTAAAAGGTGGACATTAAGATGAAACTATATTTATATATGATATATAATATGTTTATGTTTTACTAAAGCTTCTGTATTTTTCATTTTAGGCATACCTTTATGGTTTCCATTATGGGTAAACGCGATATCTTCATTTAAGGAAGTGCAGACTACCGCCCCCTCAAAGTGATTTGATTCGTTAAATACCATATGTGGGACGTATAAAGGATAGAACTATGATATTATATATTATATTATACTTTAATTATAATATATCTTTATATAATTATGATTCCATTCTATAAAATATGAAATAGAAATGAAAGTAGCATTCATGCGTATGTACGGCTTACCGTCTCCATGAACGGTACATTTCATTTCTTATCTCAAAATGTTATGTAATATTATAAGTACATATATATAATGGATATATATGTAATATATTGCATCTAAATTATGGATATCATTCTGGAATTATAACATATATATATATATCTCTCTCATTTTGTTTTAATTCCATTAATATGACAAAAAATGAAAGTAGCATTTATGCGTACGTACGGCCTACCGTCTCCATGAATGGTGCCTTTCGTTTTTTATCTCCAAATGAGATGGAATAGTATAAAATGAATAATTACTGGATATATATGATATTTTAATCATTAATAATATTCTGGAAATTATTTACTTATAACTACATGAGCAATCATTTTTCAAACAAGTTCATTTTTGACTCATGTACCAAACATCGACAAAAACGTATGATATGAACTAACATTATTAAACAATTATTATAACATTATAATATGTGATACGAACTGAATAATAATATATAAAGGAGGTAGTTAGGCAATTATTAATTGAACAAATTTTATTATTCAGGAATATAAAGAAATGAACAAGACAAGTTGGACTTGAGGTAAGGGATCCTACTCCACTCTTTCTTTTTAAGTACACTCTTTTATGTCATTCCTTTTAAATATCATCTTTATTGTTATTGGGATGTTATTTTATATTAATATTACTGTAATTTTTATATTCATGTGATGAGAAACCCTATTCTCTCTCATCAATCCATTTTGGAAGTTTTGAGTGGCGCTGTTAGGCTGCCAAATTATCGTAAGAGATCTAACCTCTCTCTTTCTCTTTAAGTACTCTCCTTTATGTCACTTCTTTTAAGCTCCTCTTTGTTATGATGGGGGATGTTCTTTTATATTCCTCTTGATTTAAATTTTATTTTAATGTGGTGAGATACCCTATTTGATCTCATCAATCCATTTTTGGAAGTTTTAAGTGGCGTCGTTAGGCTGCCGAGTTTTTGTAAGGGATTTTTCATCTCACTTTTATTCCCGTGAGATTTATGCTACATTTGCCACAATTTCCTTTGAGTGGTGTATGTACTGACCATTATTTTACTCATTGTGTAATATTATTTCATTTATGAGTATTTACATCAATGTTGTATTGTCCTTCTTTCACGGGGCGTATGTTTCGAAAGATACCCATGTCGGTAAGGGGACCTTTCACCCTCCTCTTTTTAATAGAATTAGTTTTTTATGTCTTTTAATTCACATAATATTATTTTGGGATATGTTCTTCTATATCCTTATTGATGTAAATTTTATGTCCAAGTGATGAGATACCCTTTTTATCTCACATCAACTCTTTTTCTGAATTTTGAAGTGACGCCGTTAGGCTGTCTAATTTTTGCAAGGGAACTTCTTAACCAAATTTCGATTATTTGAGATAAACTTGTACACCTTGAATATGTCGTTCTATGATTATGTGTGAATGTCCTCTAATTGTTTTACACTTAATACCCACTTATATTTCGTGTATTTTTTAGTCACACATAGTTATATAACCGATTTATCCTTAATCCAAGGATACTATCTTTGTATGGGACTTCGTCTCAATCTCCTTTCATTGAGACATATTTTGTTTTATACACAACCTTATTTTATATGGTTTATAAACCCCTTTGACTTTTACATTTATTCAAAAGGAATCTTTTTTATATGAAGCGTTTACTAAATGACAAAAGGGAATGTTTTTGTCATACCTATGCGGCGACAATGACTTCTCCGCCGCTGTGACCATTATTTGAGTTTCGACATCCTTTACAAGCCATTCCTTCTTTTTAAAAGAAAAATAATTACAATGTTTTACTTTTTTTTATTTTGGTATTGAAAATGGTTTTCATAATGTTTTTACATCAACATGTTGTATTGATATCTTGTGTTTGAAAGGTGGGAATGTTATGTTTCCTTTATGCATGTTTTATGTGATACGATTATGTTGAGGTTCTTGGGCATTATTATGAAGATGGGTGGTTCCGTGATAAACTAAGGGCGGGTGAGCCCGATATAGCTCTCCAATGCATTGGGTAACGCGAAGGAGTGAAACTTTATGGTTTCTCCGAAGAGATTTAGGGAATATACTGTGGTGGGTATTCCAAACGTAACCAAGAGGGTTACTCCCTACGTAAGAATGTTATGAATGCCTCAAGGTACCTTTTATGTCTTATGATTTCTATGATTTATTCATGATTTGAAGAGGTATGTTAAAGTGCCTATGTTTTATGGGTAAAGTATGAATTCATTCTTATGTATATATGAACTCATGTTTCCTTTCCATATTTTTATAACCCTTACTGAGCTTTTTATGCTCATCCCAAGTTTTTGAAATGTTTTTCACAGGTCAAGGGAAAGGTACATGATGTGATGATAGTGTCAAGGATGTGTCAAAAAATAATCCATGTTTTATTTTAAATATGTTTTCGTTGATGGGATGAATGAATACTGTCTTTTATGTAACCACTTGGTTTAAATGTGGAATGTAATGCAAGTTTTATGATCTAATTCTCTAATACTCTAAACCCGAAAAGATCCTCAATGTGTAATCTTGTAATAACACAAGATTAAGAAAGGTTTAAGGCTGGGGCCTTATAGAATTGGAAGACATTTTCTTGAGTGACTACTTACATATTCACAAAAGGTATTTTATAATATAATATTATCTTTATATTATATTCTTAATAATATTAAAGTTTTTAATCATATTACATATACTACTAATATATGTAATTTTTTTTGAAAATTTCAAATAAAAATCAGCAAGTAGAGAGAATTATATAACACCACAAACAACAAGGTAAAATATTTTTTCAATATAAAAATCAATCAAGGTAATATTTTAATTATTTTAATATATATGTGTGTGTTAAATTTTAGGTCATTGAAATTTTATAATTTTGTATTTTATACTTTAATGATATCAAATTGGGAGGGTTTTCATCAGGTTGGGTGGATAGATATGTGGTTCTACATGCATAAAATATTGAATGGAAATTTCATGAATAAATCAAATCAGTGAAAGGGATAAACTACATTAATTAATAGTTGATTTTTCCCAATCACATTATCATTTTATATCCTTAAATAAATGGGAAAATGGAAAGATATAGGGGACGAAAATACTATGTATTCAACATATATCTCATTGAGTGATGTTATTTCTTGTGTTCTAGGTAATGAGAATCTATTTCAGGTAAAGATGATGGGTTCTAGACCATTCCCATCATGACACTTTGAGTGGTCCCTTATATCATTCATTATGATTCCTTCTCCTATTCTATATTCTTGTATTGTTCATTTTCCAACATCACGACCAATTTTTTTTATAGGATAATAATTTAAATGAGTAAGATTCATTAATAAGAGCATGGTATGATAAATTTTCTATATTGGGGGATGCTTTGGATACATAATTCCAGAACCTGATAGGAGTATTCTTATATTGATTGCATTCATGATACAATAATATTATCTGGTACACACATTTATTTTTTATATTTTGTTCATATGTTTGGATAATATAATATAATAAATGTTTTTTAATTTTTTTAATTATAAGTACCGGAGGTTGAAAGTCGTTAGGATGAGGATCAAATATCATCTAAAGGTATCCATAATGATGTAGAACCAATCTCTGTTGTTTTTTTAATTATAAGTCTTTCTTTTCTCTATAAATCCTTTCATTATATGAAATTTGATTCTAATTATGGGTTTTTCAATTCCCATACGACTGGTCTAAAATTTCATATTTTTATTCCATTTTCATGTACCTTTTTTTGTTTTTATGAATAAAATTTATTTTATTAATTCATATTTTTTTAGTATTTTTTTGATTTTTTTGTTCGATTTTTGAATATATAGTTCAAGATTAAATATTTTTCTCATTATTAGTAGTGTTTTATATTACCTGTAACTATTTATTCAATTACATAATAAACTATGTTAGTTAAAACTAACATTAAAAATGATAAAACCCCACTAAATAGTCTCAAATCTGTTTAACTACTCAAAAAATATTTATTATTAGTTGGGACCACCATTAAATATAAAAAATATTATTTATATTTGTAACTGCCATAAAAATAATTTGTGGTGGATAAAACCACCACTAATTATGTAACTATTATGTTTATTTCCTTTTAATTGATAGTAGTTATAGACAATAATAAATATTTTTTATTATGTGGTGGTTATAAATCGTAGCCAAATACTATTTCTATAGTAGTTATATAAATCTATTCTTGATAAAAAAAATTCATTTTTCAATTATTGAAAATAATAAATGTGTATTTTTTTGTAACAATTGAAAATATTTTAATGATGTTCTAACCACCACATATACCTAAAAACTACTGTTATATATTATTTTTCTTGTTGTGTAACTTCTATATAGGGATAAAAATGATAAAAAAAATAGTTATCTAGATAAATGAGAAATTAAATTGTATAAATTGGTGTAAGTATAGGTTAATTGTAAAAGGTTTCAATCATAATGAAGGGATATATTTATCTTAAATATTTTTTCTTGTTTTCAAACATTCAACCATTTAGATAGTTTTGTGTATAGTTTCTTATGAAATTATGTATATAGAATAAATAGAGGTGTAGAAGTTATTCTAGTATTTATGATTGGATGATAAAAACTATATGAAGTATCCAAATGTTTTTGTGTGAAAATAGAATGAGGGAATAGTGTGAAAGATTAAGCGGAGGATTTATAGTTTGGTGAAATATCAAAGGCAATAAAACTAAAATTTTGATGTCATTATAGCTGGTAAGGTGTTTTTCTAGAGAATCATAGACCATTGTTTATATTATAAGGTGTTTATGGATGGGTATTAAATATTTATTATCTTATTTATGGATTATATACTTATAGTGGGTCTATATATTAAATTAATTCAAAAGATAGAAGTATATTTTTATGGATGTGTGGAGATGAAGAATCTCGGTTAAGAAGAAAAAATTGGGGATATGGATTAAAATAGAGAGGAAGACAGTAAAAATTACATTTTATAAAATAGGGTAGATATTTAAGTTCATAAATATATTTATAATGACCATTTTAAACCCATTTCTACCCCATTGGACTGACTTGTAAAATTATCCAAAGAGAAAACAGTAAAATTTGAATATGAGGCTATGTACAAGGATAAATTATCATTTTCATAAGTGGTAAGAAGATAGAAATAATTCTTGGTTTGTATAAGTTCATACATTTGAAACATTGTTGGATTTATTAACCAGTTTAATGTGAATTTTAGAAACTTCCATCAGGAAGCTGTGAAGTGGATTCACTAAAATCAAAAAGGATCAAAAGATGTTTCCATGTGTTTAATAATGGATGGTCTATTTCATGTATATATTGATGTGAACATTATATGAGATATGGATTCATGAAATATTACTATAATATCTATGTTTAACTTTAGAGGAATAACCATAAGCTATATTTCATGTCTATAAACAATATTTTTATATCCTACTACTGAAGTATATTGTGTGGTCATCATAGAAGTAGTTAAGGAATTGATCAAGATGATGTGTTTATTTGGGGAACATGATAGGAGGAATGAAAAATAATATTTCATTTTATAAATGAAAAATTTGAATCCACTTGAATTTAAATCTATGGTTTTACTCATAAAAAACAACATTGAGCTGAATTATCTTTTCATTTTGAAGATGTTTTTAGATGGGGTGTTTATAAATATAAGACCAATAGATTCCAAAAATTAGATGGCAAGTTTACAATGGTATTATTCCATTACATTACAAGGAAAACATGTCCAATTGTGGGATGTGGGTGACCATAAGGGTGATAGAGACCCTGATTTTTATATTGGGAGATGAATCATATAAAAAATTCTTTTCCAAGTGTTGGTGGCTGCATTTAATCCTTGAAATAAGTATTCAAGTGAAAAATTGGTAGGATGTATTCAATTTTATGTTTCCTTGAGTCTAGAAGTAGTTAGTATATAATTTTGGTTTTTTATCATAAGGTAGACTCGTATTAGTGAATTTCTTATAAAGAAAATTTCAGTTAGAAGGTAAAATTCAAAAACCTAGTGTGCAGGTGACCGTGTATGAATATCTATGAGGGTATGTAATTTTAGTATATGGAGAACTGTATTTCATTTAATAAATTCTATATGATTCAAAATTATATGTATGAATGATTTTTAGGACATAAAAAATTCATGTAATGATGTTGGTTTTGGTAGTATGTTCTAGAGGAAACTGGATGTGACAAAGATAAATAGAGGTTCTCTATATATTTCATAAAGTGTTATAACCGGTTAATTGTCTGGAGCCCACAATAAATATTTGGGATGAGACCACTTTTGAATGATGGTAGTTATATATTTTTTAAATATAACATCGATCAATCTTATCAATTATGGTTGTATTAATTCTACCTTAAACCATAGTAAAAGGAAGTAACATTTTTCTCCCATAGATATTGGAAAAAATTCAAATCCATATAAATCTCTTGTTATTATTAATTATTTATTTTTGTTTCCACTTATATACATTTTTAGGAGTTTTTTTATTGAGTATGTAATGGTGGTGTTGAAATGCATGGATGTGTGAGGTATGTCTTCTCAGTCCTAATAAATAATGTTCTAGGGATTATTTTATTATTGGATGTTCTAGAGTGTTATTCCACATTTGAAGCTTCTAGTATTTTCTTATGTATTTTTGGTTCTGAATCCGAACATTATATCCATCCCTATATATGATAGATGTGATTTTTTATCTATTTCAATAAGTGGTATGTGATGTTCCAAAGTATCATGGAGAGTTACAAGTCATGTGTTTATCTATTTGGTTAGTTTATAATTATAGAATAAAGAATATATGAGTTCTCTATATGGGATTGGAATACTCTATGTTCTACAACCAAGGGTTTTATGTTGTATTTTTTATCAATTAATTATGGATTTTTTTGGAAACAATGTCATCATGTCAATAAGTAAGATGTTTAAAATCACAGTTAAATGAGAATTTCTGTGTTGGAATGTGAAGATAGAACATGGTGATGAATTCAAAAAAATCTATATCAGAATACAAAAAGAAACCCAAAGGTGATATAGTAAAAGAAAATGGAAAAGGGATAATGATGAATCATATAGTATTTGGTATGTGGGAATAATTTGGAGATATTAGTTTTTATAAATAAAGATGAAGATAGTTACCTATACAATAAAAACATAGTTGGTGATGGACATATGGAATTGAAATATATGGCACAATAGCATGTGGATGGAAATGGAAGAGTAGAATAAAATGAATTTATGAATTTAAATCACTATATTATTTGTATAGATCTTTGGAAAAGACAAAGTAGAGAAGTATTACCATAGAAATATATAGGAAGACATAAATATTTAGATATTTCTTATAGATAATTTGATTAATCTACTATGGAATGATTCTATGGTGAGGTAAAATATTTCAATTCAAGATTAGTTTTATACTGATGGAATATGAGGATGAGTAGAGGAATTTGGGAATAATTTGTATAACTAAAGGAATATTTTTTTGATATGTAAGCCACATCACGCAATAATAGATGTTCTAACATCATAATGGATGTTGTGTAAGAGTAAATTTTAGAGAATCATTTCATAAAATTGTGGATCATGCCATAAAGGATTTCCCTTATTGTGAAGTGGATATGGTTGTAATAATGAACCATAAAGTATGGTTTTGCATTTTGATACAGTATTTGAGATTAAACTACTATTTAAGTGATGCTAATAGTGAGAAGATCATGTCCTAATATGGGATGATTACATCATGGGGTGTGATATCATTCCATAGTGAAGACCCTAAGAAAATATTGTTGTTTTATTTTTTCTAGAGAAAAAGTGGTCATTCCAAAATTGGTTACGTCACACTGATTCACTATATTATTCTAGAGAATTAAATTAGATATCATACCTAAACTAAGAGGATTTTTTTATGAGGAGGATGGTATGAAATGATATTTTAGTGATACTCTGGTTGGATAATGTCTGATTAATCACACCATAAATGATTGTGTTATGTTGTAACATGTTACAATTATGAAATATATCTGGATAACCACCCCATGTTTTTAGGAGATGAAGAAGGATAAAAATTCATGATTTTCGAAGGATTTTATAATTGAATAGTATTATATCACAATCATTTTTTTCACATTTCAATACAATGAAGGTAGAAATAGTCCATGATGCAAGGTGGAGTATCAAATATTGATAAAAGTAAAAATTGAATATCTTAAATATTATATTTTAATTCACATTAAGGATTATGTGGATCAATAATGGGGATAGATATGTGAATTTAATGGATAATTGGATCATAATAAAATGTGTGGTATTTATGGAATGATCTCAGCGCATTCTAGTGAATGAGAATAGACCCACATTATTGAATAAGGTATTAAAGGAAAATATGTCTTAGAAAATTTTTATTGATGTTCTAGAGAGTGTGAAATGGAACCAATATATATAAATTTATAAGAAGGAAGAGGAAAAAAATTGTAAAATTATTCATTTATACATATGTTATTGATGTAAGATTCATTTCTATTGATATTTATAACTATTAAGCTAGAAAAAAGAGTATGATAGAGGTAATTCCAATATAGAACTATTATCATATGGAGTAATATATTTATAATATTGTGATTGTGTAGAGTTAATATATTAAATTATCTATAAGGAATTGATCTAATCTATAATTGGAAAAAGAGACTGCAATAATATGAGATTCAACATATTATCATACATAGTGATTCTTGATTCATAATGAATATGTACTCAATATTGATCTATAAGAGACATATAAGTATATAAAATGATTATTTTTTTGATTAAATAAAAGTATAATGATAAAAATGGAGTTTTCAAGGTTTATATGAAATTAAATTCATTATATATCATTGGTCTAAAAAAGTGGGATTAATGATAATGTTTTTTATTTAGAGTTCAATATACTACATCAATTTTTGGATATGTTGCACATGTAGAATCATTGATGTGGCACCATATATTTAAGGGAAAAATTATAAATAAAAATTGGATATGTTCTATTATTTAAAGTCTTTTTGTGATGTGTTCATGAAGAATATATAGTATGATTCTAATTTTACATTACACGATGAACGATTTTCTTATGCATGCATGTAAAAGATTTTGGTTAGTTCTATAATTAATGTGGTACTTATGAAAACGCATCATTGTGATGGCGCATATGAGATTTGGAAGAATATAGAATTAATATATGTGAAAACAAAGGAATATAATTAGTTTTTAGTGGCTACTTTATTGATTATTTGAAAATTTTTATAATGGTGATATTTCAATGAATAAAATTAAAATAATTTCAAATAGAAATAAGAAAATGAGAAATCATATGAAATCATATGACAATAAGTACATCCCTTCTGATTTAATTTTGATTTATTTTGGTGATTTTTTTTAATAATGTGGTTATATAAGATACTAAAAAATCTATAATTCTATATATAAATAAAATGTTTGTCATGGATGATGATTCTATGCAATATTTCGTGATCACATCAACTCCTACATCTAGTGAAAGTGTGTGTTGTTATCATGGAGAGATAAAAGACTTATGTGGGAAGTTAGATCAACTATATATCATCCATGGAGTTGAATTTTCATTCATAGATTAATTATTAGCATGAAATAAGATATTTAAGAATGATAAGGTGACAAGGGTTCGAAATCACCAAAATCAATGGAGTTGAATTTTCATTCAAAAGAGTTTCAAATTTTAAAGGTCCCACATTGATGTATTTCGAGGATAAGGTGATAAGGGTTCTAAATCCACTCATCCAATTGGTTTTGGACATTTCTATGTCTTAGATATCACATTATCTTTCCATTTTATTTAAATCTTTAAATAATGAGGTCATCGCTACATCATCATGATGTCATAAATAATTTAATTTATTTAATGTCTAAAAATTATAAAAAAAATACTATGATGTAGGAAATATTTTTAGCTTTCCAATGACTATTTATAGTCAAAACTATTACTTGTAGAACCCCATGTAAAAATTGTTTTAGTAAAACATCTCATGTTTGTGTTATTTTTACTTTAACATTAAATAAAAAGATATTTATGTCATTTTCCAACCAAAGTGGATCCATGGGGTCCCCAAGATGACCCATGGATTGTATTGGTAGGCCATGACACATAAAATGAGGGTAAAACATGTGTCTAGGTCATTTCATTTTATCAAAACATTATTCTTACCATAACCTACGCTAATTACCTCTAATCGCGATTAAAAACATAATAAGTTACTATTCACCAAAAAATTATTTGTGTCCCATTGAACCACATTTTACTTCTTAATGACAATAATATATGTTGGATTTTTGAAATTCAAAACACAAAGATGGCAAAATTTCATTTAAAAGGAAAAATCAGTTTTTATAAGTACCACTTAGTGGTTTCACTATTCATCAAAAATTGACGTTTTTCAGAAAAATCCCAAAAATTCACCCTAAGCTATATTTGATATTCCGAATTCAAAAATGAAGTATATTTTACAAAATTCAAAACATATATGTCACATTAATTAATTTAATAATTAATTCCCGCTGTCAGAGCAAATAGCGTGTTTTTATGAAACAATAAGTATCAAAAGATTGACACTAGTTTAAGTTTGATTTCAAAGTGAAATTAATTACAATGACCACTATTGGATTTAATGGTAAAAATATATTCTAATTTCACTTTAAAACCAATTCAAAAGATAATCTAATCATATAAATAAATTATATTAACAAGAGGTTTTGAATTAAAATACAACATTTTACACAATTCATTAAAAAATGAACTTTATCGGAAAGATACCAAAAATATACACAAAGTAAATTTTGATGTCCCAATTCATACAAAGAGTTTTATTCGGTCCAATAGAATTTATAAGAGTGAACCAAACTATATTTAATGACGGTTCGCCATCAAAAGGCGATAAGTGAACCTTTAGTGAAAACTAGGCCATATACGCCTAAAATTGAATTATTTCCGTATTTTAAGCCTTTATCTTTTATTGGATAAACGTAAAAACATTTAAAAACATATATAATCATATTTTATTTATTTCTATCCATTCCCGCTAATACAAAGGCTACATGTTAACTACCATTTAAAATAATATTATTTTATTATTATAGTGCAACGTAAGATTCCCAAGAAACTCGTTATTGTGTGTTGGGTATGCCATCGAGCATAGAGTCCCCTTTAAAGTCATATTAATATTTTATTCACAAATATAGATAAATATGAAAATTTCATATTGTTTATTTACCTGGGTTGTTACACCTCTTATAGAAAATGAATATTGAATAAGGATACAACCAAAAATCATCAATAGTTTAAGAAATGATGAGTGATAATAGTATCACAATGAAGATGAATTATAAGATAAAAATATAAAGGAATATAAATCAAGTATAAGGGAAAAAATTGCATGAGTAGTATTTGTAATACGAGAACAATAAGGATGACTTGGAATGAAGTTGGAAGAAATGTCTTGATTCATCTTGCCCAACCACATTCCTCTACTTAAGAATGTTTAAGAATTACCACTCTCCCAATCAATTTAATTTTTAGAACTATTTTTGTAGTGATATGGGTTTGATGTGGAGATATAATCCATGGGTAGAGTGCATTGCAATAATGTAAATACATTTAAAGTATATGAAGGAAAAAAGTGGGGTTGGAGTAACCAATAACAATATAAAAGAATATTATATGTTCAAAAAACATTCCTAGGGAAATAAAAATTGGTATCCAATACCGATTTAGAAAAAAATAAGATATATATTAAAAATTCTATAAAATCAAAAATAGTTATGAGTTTTCAAGTTTGATTTAGACTGATCCATAGATATCATGGTGTTAATTCCTAATATGATGTATCCAGTGGCTTCAATCCAAATATGTATTACAAAAAAGTATCAAAAATAAAAAAATTTATCAGGCAGATAAAAGGTATTTGTAATTGGATTAAAGTGGGGGGAAAATAAATTCATAAAATATTTCATTTTTAATTTTTTTGTGATATAAAAATGTGATATAATCTAATTATTTTTCAGGATACAGAAATTTGTCTAAGATGTGAATAATGTTTTCAAAATTTGTACTAGATCTAAATAATAGTATAAACTGTATTTATTAATGATTTAAAGGTTTATTTTCTATATATGGAAATTACATAAGTACTATAAATAAATGGAATTTTTTTTTAATAAGTGGTATCATAAGTTTATTATAACTAGAGGTGTAAATTCATTCCACATGTGGTGTTACTCAGAAATGTTGTACATTATTTTTTATTCATGTATGGAATTAGGTAAGTGTGGTTGATATCATAAGAATAATATTTAAAATAAATAAATCTCCAGTTTCATATATTTATAGAAGTCTGTGATTTAAATGGTTAGTATTGAGATTGTTCACATATAATATTTTTTACTACACTGATTTTTTACTTACTTGTTTTAGAGGATTTTATTCTGACACTTTTTGAAGTGGTATGTTAACTAAATAAAAATATTTTAGATTATATATATATAGTTTAATGAGTTTTTTATCTTGATATATATATATATATGAATTCTTTTTTAAGGTGGGTTGAAGCCCTTGGTAACACAACATGTGGTATCAAGAAGTTGAAGAAATAATTTGAAAATATAGGGGGAATATACTTTATAATTTATTATCAAATATATAATATTAATAAAACGATAAATTTATATAAGGTGTTTTGTATTTAGATATATTGAGGGAGATTTATCTTTTATAACTTGCATATAAAGGGAGTTATCCCCTACAACTGGAAATTATGAAGTATTGAACTAATAAAAAATGATAAGAAAATACATAGGGGATTAATTTTGTAATGAAATATTGTATTTTGTATTTTTTTCAATTAATAGTGAATTATTTTCAATGATAGATGGATAATATCAAAGTAGAAATATAAAATCATACTTATATGAGAAGTTTTGTATTGTAATGTGAAAAAATAATATTGTTATGAGTGGAAAAAAATATAAAGGGGAGATAAAGACACATAATTTTGATATGATGAATGATAATATATATAGTATAATATGGAACCATGGAGTAGTTATAATTTAAGAATACAATGAATATATAGTGATTTATAAATGAAGAAAAATACAGTCATTATACTTTTTGAAGGGTGCATAGAAATTATATATATAACATTGATATATGTGGATAGATATAAGAAATCATGATAGATATTATTAAATCATTTAGTTATCCAATGTGAATACATTGGGTTATGGAAAAAGAAAAGTAAATATGGACTACTATGAAAAATTACAAGAATAATTGATGAGTTAATAATTTTCATAAAATGGATGGATATTTCTAGCATAAAAGGATGTTATGATGTGGTAAAAATATTATTCTAGAATACTATGATTAGGGAGGGTCATTATGCATGAGTGACTAAAATTGAAAATAATTTGTATAAGTAAAAGAAGTGGTTTAGGTAAAAGAAGAAACATCACACAATAATACATGTGTTTATTCTATAATCAATGCTGGGTTAGAGTAAATGTTGGATTATAAAGGTGAAAGATGTTGGATCATGTCCTGACAGATGTCACATATGAATAAATTAGATATATTTATGCTTGTGGGTGATCACAATAATCTGATTTTTATCCATTTTTTAAGATAAAACCATTTTTAACTCAGTGGTTAGAACCATTTTGTGTCTCACATAGACTAGGGTACACAAAAACACACACCCATATAACCAATAATATGTTATGACTAGCCCCAAATTCTACCCCCCCCACCTCTACCTACATTAATGAACTATCACCACTCTTCATGCATTCCCATGTGCCATTCTTCCACCCAAGGTCGCTACAACATGTCAGTAATGAGTTTCTATGACCACCATCTAACCACAATGACTTGTTACATCCCTACATATCAAAATGGTGCTTATTCCCCACATGTCTTAAATGTGTAATCTTTTTTAAATACAATTTTCACACCCTATCAAATACACCAAATTTGGGTAGAAAATACCCCCCGATAAAGAAACAAATTAATGGTTTTAGGGTTTGAACACCCACCATGTCGGTGCAATAACCTTCATTTGAGACCACTTTGTTGTGGTGTGGTCCAACTAATTAGTGTTTTGTAAAGGATGATAATAAACCATGATATTTTCATGACATTGAATATATAGATATGTGAGGATAATTGGTAGACAGATCACACCATAATGAGATAATATTTTACTCTGAAGTGGGTGGTGATGTCGTAGGGAAGGCCCTGTGAAAATATTAAATTAGGTTATTAGTAAGAAAAAATGTGTCACTCTCTAACTGGTTAGACCATGACACAACACAATATCAGTCTAGATAAGTGAATTTTGGGTCATTTAAAAAATAATAGGATTTTATTATGAAGATATTAATTACACTTTAAGGATGTTATGCCATGAAATTTTAGTGTGTCTCAATTTGGGTGATGTTGAATAGATCATGACATCATGAAATATTCCATACAGCAACATGTGTAGTGTTTTAAATATATATGTATAAGAACCTAATTGTTTTAAGATAAGAATAATGAGAAATATCCATTTTTTGGAGTATTTTGTGATTGAATATTATCACACCACAACAGGACCTGTCATGTCACAATAATGTGAATATTTATATAAGTCATGCCATAAAGAAGAGAATCACACTGTGATATAGGTAAACATATTATATTTTGAATATTTCATTATAATTAATGTATACCATGATTGGATCTGATATTTTGGATAGATTAACCAATTTAATAGATGAATTTGACCACATTAAAATATTTGGTACACCTGGCATGATCTTGTAGGGTTTTGTGACTGATAATAAACCCAAATTTTTGGATTAATGTTTAGAGTTTGAGGGGTATTATAAAACTTGAAATGGTTGTTATAGACTGTGTGAAATGATAATTATACATCTAGAGTTATAATAAGTAAAATTATAACCAATTGAAAAATGATTCATTTCAATATATTTTTTATTAAGTAAGGATTATGAAGACATATTTCCATTGATATATTCTTTTATAGTAGAAGAAAAAGGATCACAATAAATTTGATTTAGGCATAGATGTATTTTCATTAGAATTATTCTGTTACTACTACAATGATTATTAGGAGTTAATATGCAGTGAACCATGTATCTCCTTAGTTGGGACTTTTCTAGTTTTTTAGTTTTGAATTAATGGGTCCACTAGAGGGTTAAAATACCAAATTTGTCTTAAAAATGACCTTGGAAAACAATTCAATCATTTTATTGGTATCAATATAATTTATTACCATTGAGATGACTTTTGGGGATCCATTGATATATTTTAATTTTATGGTGATGAAAATTTTTATTTATTAAATAAACAATCAGTATATTTGTGTTAATATTTATATCTTCCTAAATATACCCTCAGTTAAAAATTATTATATCAATGTTTTTTCTATGGAAGGGTGTTTTTCAACGTTTAGTCTAATTTATTGATTGTGTATAAGACCATAAACTAATATACTATTGACACTTTAATTAAATAAATATATTTTGTGGCTTGGCATTATAAATCAGAGAATAATATTTTTTGTCTAGAATTATCCACTAATGATTATAGAAACCCTAGAGATATAGATTAAATATATGGGAGTATAACATTAGGGCCATAATAATGGACTATTTTGAATTTTATATAGATTTTGGATTGGGGATAATGTCAGAGCCATTGGTGGTTTCTACCATGGGATAAGATATTTGTTTTACTACTTTTACACATTCATCATTCAAAAAAATTTGAATTTACCTTTATCTATACTATTTAATAATTACTAAATTATTGATAACTCATTCCTTAATTTTTTATACCAATTTTTTTGTTGGAGGGATAATAATTTTGAATTTATAAAATTATATGTGGTGGAATGTATGGGTAAATCTTTGAGGATTATATTTGACTTGTAAATTTGGAAACATTCAATATCCTCTATATTCATTATTTTAAATCGTCAACTATAATGACCCAGGTTTTTCCTCCTTAAATAAATACAATGATTTATTTCATTTTGAACACACAAAGCACATTGCAATAAAGCCACAATATATTAACGTTACATAATTAATAAATCTATAATAATCACTATGTTATTAAACCATTAAAATATAATACCTTTAGATAGTAAATATTTACTATGAGTTATTATTGAAAATGTTTATTTTCAATAAAATCCATTTTCATTATACTATAAATTATTTCCATAAATTATATTAAAATTTTAAAATATAAATTTCAAAATATAAAATTCATTTTTAACTCCACTGATGAAAATTTCATTACTATTAATTTTATAATTTTTTCTAAAAAGATTGTAATTCCTTGGAATAATTTGGTTTTTAAAAAAAATATATAATCATTATGATTTTATAACGATGTTAGGTTATCCTTGATGTTTAAAAATCTATGTAAAAAATATGAATTTATGGAATAAAATTATGAATTTAAATATATATTTGGGCTTATAAATACTATGTATTATATTTAAATAACTAAAAAATCTAGTTCAATAAAAAAAATAGTATCATTTTTTGATGAGGTATTTTCAATGTGATATGTGGTTGTAAATTCCTTTAAAATACCCATACCTTTAATTTTATTTATAATAAATCAATTTATTTTCTAAAAAATTGTAATAATGATAATTTTATCTCATATATAAATTTAAATATATGAAAATCATTTTTTTAAAATGATTTCATGCAATAAAGTGTACTTATTTTAAAATTACATTTTCACACAATTATAAATTATATATGATATAATGATTTAAAATTTAAAATATTAGGTTCAAATTAGTTAATGTAGTCAATTTTAATTTTAGTTATCAAAATTTATATCTAAGGTTAAAAAATATCTATCCAGGTAAAAAGTAAATGTGGTAAATAGTTCTTTACCATGGGAAAACATCAAAAATCATGATAAAAACATTTTCCAAATACTTTTCTGAGATGTGTTTCAACTTTTTATTCTCCCAAAATCCATTATTTTAACTTTTTAACCATTGACCATTGAATAATGTCATGGGATTTTTTAAAACAAAATGTGTTTCTAAAATCCCTATTTTCTTTTCTTATAAAAGTATATCACATCCACCCTCTCAATAATTCGTTCTTATTTATAAAATTCCATGAAAAATACCCAAATAACCTCTTCATTAAGTCCATTATATACGCTTATTCCCTTGGTCAGCACAAATTATCCTAGGTCACTCGAATATAAGGCCTACAGTTAGATAATGTTCAAAGTATCAACATTGGTATCACATATTATTTATTGTTTACTTATTGTTATTTAAATTATAAAAAACCTGAACCATATTATAATAATAATATCAATATAATTATGTTGTATATATGTTATAATAATAATTGTACAACTTTTATTTATTATCTTCTAAATACTAAAGAAAACAAGAATAGTCGTCATTGTGTATGTGTGAATTACCCCTTCACATATTGATTATTTCATTTTTTTCATCACCACCCCTCATGTATGGTATTAATTATGGTGTTGATGAATAAATATGAATTATGTATTTTATTTTTTATTTTTAAAGGATAACTAATTATCCACCTTTACCCCTCTCATTCCTTGAGTAACAAAAACACTAATCATGTGTTGTACAGACTACCACCTCTATGAATAAATGTGTTTCGTTTTTCTTCACATGAAAACATGGATAGTTTTATATAATATTGAATGAGATTATATGATATATATAATTAACATATATAATTTTGTTGGTTTTTATATAAAAATTAATGATCTTTATAAGGTTATATTTCAATATAGTTAAGTAACTGAAAACTAGTTAATTACCATTTTCTCTTTCATGAAACTTGACTAAAACTCGCATGTAGCTGTATTATATCATTATAATTATTAATACAAACCTAAATTTCATTTCTTATAATTATTTCATAGTGATTATTTTTTTGAAAAAATGAACATCAACACCACATTTATGAACCATGTTCACAATGGTCAGGATTATAAAGACCAGATGTTGAAAATAGGTTACCAAAATCTAGAACATAAAGAGAATTATTGTTAACAAAGAGAATAAATGGATATTTACATGAATAAGTCTCTTAAATAGTTAATCAATAATTTAATATTTATGATACAGGAGGTGAAATGTCTTTAATGGAAATCATGTGTAATAGTTTGGGACTCAGCAACTCAAACTCCTTTCTCTAAGTTATGTAATTTAATATTTGAACATAATTTTTCAAACATTTTTCCTTTTAAAAGACATTATAATTTTAAATTATTTATGAAAATATTTTTTTAATCAATTTTATTTCCATGAATGTTTTTCATTTTATTTTCCTTAAAAATAAATAGTACTTTTGAAAAGATAATCGTAATTATGAATTTTACAATTATGAACACAAAATTTTCTAAAAAATATTTTTTGGGGTTTTTTATTCATTAGCATAATATATAATCTAACTATAGTTGAGTTATATTTCTTGTTTCACCCTTTGTTATTCATTTATTATGTTGTTTTTTTATCAAACTCTTTGTATCATTCAATTTAATTTACGACATTACATAGATGTTTTATTAATATCATATTACATTGTGGTATCCTTATAAAATTTGAATTATTTATATTTCAATGTTATGTAGAACAAATTTTATTTTCATGGGTTCATTATATGAGGATTTGAAATTTTCATGAAACCCTTTTTTATTTCTGTGGGTTATTTTATGATGTGGTGATTTTTTTCAATGAGGTGCATAAATTTATAGATTATTATAGTAGAGGGACTTATATCTCCCTCTAATGCATTGGGAAAAGAATTATATCACATGGAATTGAAATTTTATGTTAACAGGTTACCAAGTAGTTTGGTTCATAGAGGGTGAGTGTGGTGGTGTTTAGATGTACCCATAATATTATTATTGAACAGGTTGGTTAGTATCTATATTTAAAAAGATATGAAATCATAGGTTTATATGTGGTCCATATTATTTCTATAATTAGTAGATCCTATTATATGTTTCATGATTTTTCATTCATTCATAAAATATTTCTCATTTGATATGTTTTACTAAATTTCATGTTTGTAGTTAAAACAAAATGACTTTTACAATTTTAAATCCGTTATTTTTCATTGGATATTATTTCCATATGTTTCATATCTAAACATTATGACCATTTTATATCATTCCTAGATGACATTTTCAGCCCACCCCTTCTAACGTTTTCCCTTACCCATGATTTAAATATGATTATTTCTCCTAAAATGTCTAAGAGTGGATTTTGATTAGGGAGGAATGTTTGTAACATGTGAAATAAGTTTTTGTATGTTTCTAGTTTTCATGACAATAGAACTTTAGATCCTTTAGATGTGCAGCTATTTTTTGATGTTATAATTAAATCATGCAATCAAAGTATTATTTATTTTTGATTAGCTTGGTCTCTTTAATAAGTATCAGAAGAAGGTTTAGTTATTTTAGAGGCAAGGATGAGATGACATTAGTGATAAAACATAGGATAATAAAAGTATATGAGAAAATTATATGTTATGAAAAAGAATAGAGTGTGGTTTTCCTAAAAAGAAATCCAGGTTTGGGCACTATAAGTATCCATGGATTTTTCATAGATTTCCCTAGCGGTAATAACTTCAAAATGAGTTGTTCGAGAATATCTCAACCATTATTCTAATTCTAATTGAATGGGAAATTACCATACACATAGTTTGAAACTTACAAGTGATATTATTAGGTTAATTCATATTTTCTTTAGGAACCTTTATAAAGGATTTGGTTACCATGTTAACTAGAGTTGTTATGGAAAATATAGTAAGGAAATAATCATGGATAACAAAGATTGAAACTTATGGAGTTGTTAAAGATGAATATTCTAATTATTTTTTAGTTATTTATTCTATGATTATTGGATTCTTCTTATTTGTTTATTAATTTAATTATCCTCACCATGAACATTTCTCTATCAAGGGTTTGGATAGAACAAAAAGTAACAAAGATAATGATTAATGTAAAGGTCACTATGGTGATTGTACAAATGAGATTGAAGTTGGTTTTCAAAAAAATCATGTAAATACTCAATCAAATATCACATATTATGAATAAAAAAAATTTCAAAATACTTTTTTGAGATGTGTTTCAACTTTATATTCTCCCAAAATCTATTATTTTCACTTTTGATCCATTGACCCTTGAATGGTGTCATGGTATTTTTTTAAAACAAAATGTGTTTCTAAAATCCCTCTTTTCTTTTCTTATAAAAGTATATCGCATCCACCCTCTCAATAATTAGTTCATATTTATAAACATCCATGAAAAATACCCAAATTACCTCTTCATTAGGTCCATTATATGTGATTATTCCCTTTGTCACCACAAATTATACTAGGTCACTCGAATATAAGGCCTTCAGTTAGAGAATGTTCAAAGTATCAACATTGGTATCACATATTATTTATTGTTTATTTCTTATTATTTATATTATAAAAAACCATAACCATATTATAATAATAATATCAATATAATTATTGTGTATATATGTTATAATAATAATGGTACAACTTGTATTTATTATCTTCTAACTACTAAAGAAAACAAGAATAGTCGTCAGTGTATATGTGTGAATTGCCCCTTCACAAAGTGATTATTTCAGTTTTTCATCACCACCCCTCATGTATGTTATTAATTATGGTGTTGATGAATAAATACAATTTATGTATTTTATTTGTTATTTTTAAATGATAACTAATTATGCACATTTACCCCTCTCATTCCTTGAGTAAAAAAAACTCTAATCATGTGTTGTACAGACTACCACCACTACGAATAAATGTGTTTTGTTTTACTTCAGATGAAAACACAGATAGTTTTATATAATAGTGGAGGAGTTTATATGATATATATAATTAACATATATAATTAATATGGTTTTTTATATAAAAATTAATGATCTTCATAAGGTTTTATTTCAATATAGTTAAGTAACTAAAAACTAGTTCATTACCATTTTCTCTTTCATGAAACATGACTAAAACTCACATGTAGCTGTATTATAACATTATAATTATTAATAAAAAACTAAATTTCATTTCCTCTATTTATTTTTTAGTGATTATGTTTAGGAAAAAAGGAATATCAACACCACATTTATGAACCATTTTCAAAACGGTCAGGATTATGAACACCGGATGTTGAAAAGAGGTTACCAAAATCTAGAACATAAAGAGAATTATTGTTAATGAAGAGTATAAATTGAAATTTATATGAATATGTCTCTTAAAAAGTTAATCAATAATTTAATATTTATGATACAGGAGGGGAAATGACTTTAATTGAAATCATGTGTAATAGTTTGGGACTCTAAAACTGAAAATCATTTCTCTAAGTTATGTAATTTAATATTTGAACATAATTTTTCAAACATTTTTCCTTTTAAAAGATATTATAATTTTAAATTATTTATAAAAATACATTTTTAATCAATTACATTTCCATGAAATTTTTTCTTTTCATTTTCCTTAAAAATAAATAGTAGTTTTGAAAATATAATCGTAATTATGAATTTTACAATTACGAACACAAAATATTCTAAAAAAGATTTTTTGGGGATTTGTATTCATTATCATAAGATATAATCTTAATATAGTTGAGTTATATTTCTTGTTTCATCCTTTGTTATTCATTTATTATGTTATTTTTTATCAAACTCTTAGTATGATTCAATTTAATTTATGACATTACATAGATGTTTTATTATACTCATATTACATTGTGGTATCGTTATAAAATTTTAATTATTTATATTTAAATGTTATATATAACAAATTTTTATTTCATGGGTTCCTTATATGAGGATTTGGATATTTCATGAAACCCATTTTTATTTCTGTGGGTTATTTTATGATGTGGTGAATTTATTTCAATGAGGTGATTAATGTATGGATTATTATAGTAGGGGCACTTATATCTCCCTCTAATGCATTGGAAACAGAATTATATCACATGGAATTGAAATTTTATGTTAACAGGTTACCATGTAGTTTGGTTCATATAGGGTGAGTGTGGTGGTGTTTAGATGTACCCATTAATTTCATAGTAATGGATTGTTTTTATAGAAAACATTTTCTTTCTATAATTCATTGATTGAATCATTTGAATGTTGTTTTAGTTTTAACTTATTTGGAAGGTGAAGTTGGACAATTGTGTAATCTCATTAAGAATACAATGACAATGGAGTAATTTTATTCCATAAAGTGAGAGGATTTAAACAGTTTATTCTTTACTAAATATTTTACTTGGACACTTCACACCAAGAAAAAATAAAAATTCACTGAATTGAATTAAATTTAAGATGATACTATTGGATCTATTGAGGAAAACAAAATGATACTCACAAGGTACCCCTCAGAGTCAACCTATAAAATTGAAAAGAATATTTATTGATTATTTGCTGTTGTAAAACCTGGTATTCAACAGAAATTATCAATAAGGTAATTAAAATATATTATGAGGTTTCTTAGTGTTTGATTAATGATTAAATAGAATATGTAGAACAACAAGATTCTATATAATGGAATAGAAATATAGAGTATCACAAAAGAACTAATGAATAGTCTCAGGGGGATAAGAAAGTCCAACTACCCACATGTAATATGTGATTTAAGAAACACCTAGGTAATTATATTCAAGGTTATAGAAAGTGTTACAGGTGTGCAAGGCAATCCACCTAGCTCATTACAACTGAATAAATTGAAAAATGTTTAACAAAACCATTTAGATGATTAATCCCTAGATGATTCTACACCCACTCTTGAATGCTTTATATTCTATGGGATTGAGTATTATGTGACTCAATTAACTAACCATAGAGTTAATAAATTGAATAGGCTATAGCAGCCTCCAAACCCAAGGGTTCAAGGTATGGTATATGAAATCACTACTATAGAGGTGTACCACAAAAAAAAATTTAATGGTGCATACATTATCTACTCCAAAACCATGAATTCATTATTTTATTTTTCTAGTTAAAATATTGTATACAATATAATTTTTCATAAAATATAGATTCACTACATGAAACCTTGAATATTTTCAATCCATGAAAACATTTTATAGCATCTAAAACAAAACTAAGGTGTGTAAATATTATATATTAAATATTTCGGATAGATACTTCCATAAAATCTAATACCTCTTATATTATTGTTTAACATAATTTTGGGTGTGGACAATATTTCATTATATAAATAATATATCAAATACTGAGAAATGGAAATCTCATTTCATATCCCTAATCAAATGGTTATCAGGTATCAATGCATGTATGATATTTTACCTTCTTTGGAAAAAAATATAATATTAGTCTTCATTATAATCAATAAGGGGTTTAAAACTCAAATTTCCAAGGAGGATGTCAAATTTGAAAATATATCTATTTACAGGAATATACTGATTTATTTTACAATTAAATTTATAGTCTTCCACGATAATATAAGGCTGATTTCTCAATAAAAATAATATTTGTTTCATTTCATATCTAAAAGACTCCCTATATAATGGATTACATTGATTTAGAGGAATTGAAGAAGAAATCACAATAAAATCTTCACAAGGGTTTTCTATTCTCTTGTGCTTCACCATGAAGTTAACCAGACCCCTTTTCCAAGGAAGATGGATCAATGTGTCTTTAAATAAATTATCCTAGGCTCATAAAAATCACAATAAAAAATCTATCTTATACCCTATAATTATTACATGTTAAATCAAATTATAGGATCTTAATTATTCAAAAATATTTATATTCGACATAGATATGATAAACAGAAGGTAAATGGGAGGATATTACAAAGAAAGAATTTTATAATATGAATTTATATATACATTTTGGATTCATTTATTTAAGGTTTAATTATATTGATATCCCAACTCGGTTAAATACCAAGAGAGGGGGTGAATCAGGGAATGGTAGATAAAAACAACTGACCCTTTAGATCTCGTTTCATTGGTAATCTAGACACTCTTTCTTCCCTTAAACTATAAATGTTTGAACATAAATGAAATAATAGAAGATACATAGTGATTTTAAATAGTTTACCCTAATTTGGATATGTCACAGGATCATACAGTGTCCCTGTGATGATGTACAAAATTTACTATGGATCACTTATAAGTCAGGTATCAGACTAAATCAATTTTATTCTAAGGATCACTGCCTTAATAAGGTTTAGGGGTATCTCCCTACCTTCCCAAGGGTCACTCACTGACTATTTTGTTATGAAACATTGGTGGTGGAAAAGATGTACATCTTATTCTTCCTTTTATCACTGACCTACAGAACATCCAAACATAGTTTATGGACATCTGTCTACCATCATTATCAATAATCAATACATCCTCAGTTTCATATAGATTTATTGTTTAGGTCCCACTTTTATCTTCTTGATGAAATCACATTACCACATTTTACTAGGAAGTCCCTTTTTAATACATTCATGATGATCAATACCTTAAAAATTCTATCCTCTTTTACGAAGCTCAAACAAACTTCAAATTCTCAACAAATTTCTTGAATCTCTCCAATTTAATTAAGCTCAACCACTTTCATGAAACTCACTTAGACTTCAGAAATATCAATTCTTTTGGTCGGATTTCATAGCCTTCATTACCATCATTTCTTCATGAAATATTTCTCAATAACAGCCATGACGAATCAAATTTATGCACATGGATCCTTAGTTTATTCGTTAATTCTTTCTCTAATTTTATGAGAGGGTAGATTTCTATTTATATGTATACCCTCCCATTCTAAAATATTCTATCGACATCATCGCCTTTTCATGAAGCTCCCCAACATTGTTCATTATGCTCCCTATTTTTATGAAGAACCTGGGAAATTTATTATTCATGAATCATATCATATTTTTGGAGAGTACCATCAAACCTTCATATATTTGTGAAGCTCTACTTTTCATAGTCTTGGAGATGTTCTATTATTCTTTATGTGTTCACGAAGAACCACTTTAATGAACCGAACATTATTTTAATAAAATTCACATAATTTTAATTAAATGTAACATGGTAATAGAAGATATGTGAACTTATTTTACTATATCTAGTGGTATTTAAATGACTGATAATTATTATTTACATTGATAATATTGAGGTTGAACATTAATATCATGACTAGTATAAATATAGTGTTTTAACGAATCCTTTTGACATAGATAAAGGAAGTGATGGCCTCAACCAATAAAATCATTCCCTATGAATCCCATTTTTCAGAGCTTATGAGGGAGATATAATTTCTAGGTTTTTCCTAGACTAATTATATACAGTGATTCAACAACTTAAGCGTGAGATAAAACACTTACAGTAGAAATTCAAGCTCATATAGATCACGACCCAAACCATGTTCACCGAATAGACCCATGAAAGTACCATTATCAAACACCTTAATCTTAGGGAATATGATGGTGTAATAAAGGTATATGTATCATGATGCAAGAAATTAGTATAATTACATTATTTTCTTGTATATGATAATGAATATATTTTATTCCTATTATTATTATTTTTAATGCACAAATATATTTTTTTGATTAATTAAAGAAATTTTTTTGAGACATAAGGAATTTTTTGAAATAAATAATATTATAATAATAAATTATAATTAAATTAATTTCACTAAATATAAATGACCATTTAATTTTTATGAAGTCAAATGTAATTTTAATTAGTGATTAAGAATAGTTTTTTCTCAAAACCCATCGATTTTCAATAATTATCGATTTTTATTTTAAAAGTGTAAATTCACATATTTATAAAATTATTAAGATAAAATTAAAATTATTTTTGGGATCAAAATTTATAAATTATCCAATTGTGATTTTTTTAATTTTTTGAGATAGTCAAATTTTTTGGAAAAAAATTAAATACTGTATAAATATACATTGTGGTTTATGACATCATAATAGACCAATAATGATGTAATAAATATAATAAAAGGTATATTAATCTATATATAATTTTTTATTTTAAATAATATAATTTTAGTTTTATTTTATTTATTTTATTTATTTTATTTATTTTATTAATCCTCAGTGAATCTTCCAAAATATGTAATATATTTTAAGATTATAAAATCATTTCCTTGAATGTATAAATCACCCCCATAAGAAAGGAAAATATTTTAATATCTTCGGTCCTTAGAATTATAAATAAAATTATTTACCACTACCCTTTACCATAATTCATTGGAAAAAACCATGGGATGGTTTGTGGTTTTGAATATTTTATAATGTGTCTCCCAATACAAAAATAATTAAGAAATCCCCCTCCTTTCCTATATAAACACACACAAGATCCCTTTTCTCTTCCCCAAAACTCATTAAATCTCAAGAAAAATCTATTTATTTCACCCTAGAGTCCACCTAAGTATCCACAAACCTCTTAATAATCTTATCCCATGCTTTTTGAGTCACACATCCATGTAAGGGATCACTCACTCTTTTCTTTTATCTAGAACTCCTTTTGTGATTTGCCTTTTAATTTCAATTTGAAAATGATAGTATATGTTCATACATACTCCCCTTACTACCCATTAGATTTATAAATAATTATATCATCCTTACACTCTCATTAATCTATCCATGATCCTTTATATACACCTATTACCATGCTAAAATTCCGTACGGGGATTCTCTATCCTCATTATGATTCAAGAACTTATTTTATATTATGCATCTTAAATTTCATTTCATGTGTTCGGGAATAATGATACAAGATTACATTAAAATAAATTTCATTTATAATTTATAATATACCCATTTCTCTATCATCAACAAATTTTAAAAAGTTATATTTGACGCAGTTATCTTGCCAAAATTGCACTACGATTTTTCATGCCCATGTTATCTTGTAGTGAATACCAAACCCATTTCTCTATCATGGGTATTCACCTTTATGCTCTTATAAGTATTTATTTGGAATTTAAATGTATTTATTCCAAATTACTTGATCATTTAATAACCTATTATATTGAATGTATTCATGTTATATGATCTATGTGGCACACATATTCATGAAAATGAAATGATTATGAAGAGTGTTCCCTAATAGCACTTCAATGCATTGGGTAATGTTTAGTATCATAATACTTAAAGTTCAATGAGGATTTAATCATGATAAATCTTGTTCAATGAGGGTTTAATCCTTATAATTCATGTGTTTTGAGGGTTTACTCATTGTAATCCATGTACAATGAGTCGCGACTCATGATAATATCAGGTTGTATGTTGTTGCCTCATTCTAATGATAATATTATAACACCAGGTCATGCCTTTATGTTTATGATTAGTTTTTATTCCATTTATATTAATATTTACTAACATGTATTGTATTACTCATGTTATTGCATATTTATTCCCTTACTGGAATTCATATCTCATCCTTTTCTTAGGTATACCCTCAGTTTATCTCATGCAGTGTTAAGTACCAAGGAATGTTATGGTCATGTAAAATATGTTTTCAATAAAGATGTAGTATTTTATTTTTTATGTTGTTATGTAATTATCTTAATCCCCAAAGTCACCAGACCTATCGATCTTATAAAAGACCATAGACCACCCTGAGAGGGGTGAATCAAGGTGTCAACTTTTCCCTTGGTTACTGGATCTCGTTACTACGTTGGTAGGAACTTGTTTGAAACTATATTATGGATATGTAAAGTAATTAAAACATTAACATAAAAAATTACAGTGCAAACTTTTACGTGGTCCACCATTAAGGGATAAATTCAAGAAGCATACGTCGATAGGTTTTCAATCGTACCTAATTCCATTAATCTTTACCAGCTATGGATTACGAAGATCTGTTCATAGTCAGTCTATCACAAGAACACTTCCTAAAGGTTTAGGAATATCTCACTTCTTCTCTTAGATAACTTCAATGAACCCCCCCATACTCACTACCTTGGAGAGGTCTTCACTCAGTTTATCTACTTTAAATTTGCGTCAATAAATTGCCATGAAAGTCTTTGTCTCTCTACTGCATGCATCAAAGACCTAAATTGATGCAATTTTATATTCAGTATATCCTTTAGTGAAATTACTAAATGGACTAAAACATCTTCTTCTTTTCTCTATAATTACAAACTCTATTTATGGTGTTTCTTATTTTGAGAATTTTCCCTGATTTTGAAAACTGTCTCTAATCTGTGTACTGCTCCTGCTCGGTGAATCGTGTCTGCTCCACGTATGGTTCTTGCTCCATATAATGTGCCAAAAACATATATCGCTCCTTCTCCACGTACCACACCTAATCAGTGAACCTTACCTACTCCATGAACTCCACCTGATTTGTATAATTCACCTATGTTCCACCTCCATGTACTACCATGGTGTATTTTTTATTCCTTCCATGGACTTATTTATCATATTTTGTGAATTATTTCATCTTTTCATAATACTTTTTCCTACTTAGAATATCTTCCATAGATTGTTCCTTACAATATCATGAACCATTTATTCTTTCACATACTACTTTTTCTTACACAGAATCTCTTCTATGGACCGATCCTTCTAATTTCGTAAATTGTTTCTTCTTTCTTGTACGACTTCATCCTACATGGAATCTCTCTCGTGTAACGCTTTTGGAATTAGAAAAGTTCATTAGAAGTGATGATGTTTTCTTATAGAATTTAGTCACTCTAGATGATAGGATGAGAACAAATTATATATGAAAATAACTACATAAATTTCCCTAATCCATTTTACCCAAATTTTCAACGTGGGAAAAAAATCATCTCATACAGAAATCTATCCACATACTATAATACTCCACCACAAACTGCTCGTGTTTCACAAACCACAACAATCCTACAAACCTAAGTCCATTTACTATTAACCTTTAGCATACTGTATGTCTTTTGGTCCATGTATTACATCTCTTTTTCCAATGATGATCCATCCTGTGTACTACAACTCCTTCTGTCATGAACCATTGTCGATACCACGACCCATTTCACAAATTGTTTTGCATACCTTTCCCGCTACATGGTACGTGACCACAAACCATTCTCGAACATGGGACGTGATCAATGTTCCAAGATATTCATTTTTCTTCTTTTGTAGATTTAATTTTCCATTCCAAATCTCATTCGCTCCTATACCAAATTCCATCCATTTCCAAAACCAAAAAACCTGATTTGGAGGTCCAAACATTTTGGAAATTCTAGGAAACAACACCACCATAAATATCTTCTTCGGCTAGAACACCCATGATTCTTCATTGTTGTTTGTCTTCTTTAATAGTCATCGACTTTATCATGAACTCATTCTTCCATGATATATACACTTTCAATGATTAGTTCCATCATCATTAGATTATCCCTAGAAAGTACTGCAACTTCACTATCTTCTAGAAACATCAATCTTTCTAGTTAACAATGAATATGACTGGAATCGTCTTCTCATTGTTGTATTGTTATTATTAAATCTTCAAATCTCCACATGATCCCTCATGCAATAATGAATCTCTTCAAGTAGGCTCTTGCATGGTCTCTTTGAATAGTGAAATGTTGTATGATCACATTATACCTTAAATCCCTTCAACAATCTATGATATGTTTTCATTATTATATATAATGTACCACTTTTGATACATGTACATTGAACATAAGATCAGTTCAAAAATCGTCTGAATTACCAATATCAATAACATTTTCATTCTTCGTCACCTCCATATTCATTTTCATATTTATTGAAAAATGTTAAAAAAATACAACCTTATACACAAAGGGGTACCAAAAATCTCCGCCTTTTTATTTTGTTTTCAATACCAAAAATTCCACCCCAAATGAATGTGTCAATATCAAAATATGAATCTTCTCTCTCCCCCTTTTATTTTTCTTTATCTCCACTTTTCTTATCTTTTATCTCCACTTTTAGAACATTAATTTCAATTTATCTCCCCCTAATTGACAAGAAATAAATATTTCATTGCAAAAGGGTATCAATCCATTATTAAGTAATGTTCCATCAATCATTTCACTCTTAGTCTACTTGAGAAGTTCTCGGTGTAGAAAACAAGATGATTTGATTTAGAAAACAAGGTTGTCCATTATTCACTGATCATGATACCTCATGTGATAAGAAGTATTGTACATTTTCATCAAGATTTTTCCAATTTCATTCGAGGATGAAGAAACTGAATGTGATAGGGAATAATAAACCTGAAACTCATGTACTCGCTTTAACCAATAGATTAAAAACATTCAAGTTCAATTGGCAGGATATGTTGCCTTGGGGAACTTCCTTTTTTTCTTATGTCACTGATTAATTCAGATAATCCCCCTTTGTAAAATGATATTCATTCTGAGTAGCCAAGAATTTTATATTGAGAAATGACATACCCTTTCCATAAATTTTTTTTTGAGAAATTTCCTTAGTAATTTAATCTAATACCAACTGAAGTTGATATTGGTTGAAATAATAATTCTAGAAGCTTCTACTTTTATCTCTCCCTTAAGACAAACACTCCTAGCAATTTTAATCAAGGGTGGTCATACATCATTTTAATCTTTTAATATCAATTTAATAATATTCAAAGGATAGAAACTTTTTCAGCATTGCTAGGAGGAGTTGAAATCATTCACTGCTTCTCAGGTTCTCCCACAAATATCTTTCTAAACCTTCAATTAACTGTATTATAAGGAAAAATACAATAAAAAATTGATTCAGGGAATAAGATGGTTCCTCCTTTATTATTCAATGTGAGAATAAATACTAAGATGGTTTTCTAAATAAAGATGCTCCATTTTGTATCGTCTTCATGATCCCAAGTCTGAACATCTTTTCTAATCCATGTTGACGTGGCATAGATATCTTTAAATGTTATTTTGATTTGTGGGGAGATTTTTTCTTCTTAACAGCCATGATGAATGATACAATCTTACTCCTTTTAATGACTACTTCTTTCTCTATAATTAAGGGTAGACAACCTTTTTCAATGTGACCATGTATCATACATCTCTCACATGGAACTTCTCTAACACATGTGTTTCCATTGGATTTTACTCTCTCGTGCATAATATCTTCATTACATGAAAGTTTTTCTATTCCTTTAGCACTAAACATGACCATGTATTCATCATGTTTCCTTATTCATTAAAAATCATCTGTCCAGATGACCAACATGTCATTTGGAACTGTTGCAGTAGTTTTGGATCTTCTACATGGGATTTTATGAGATTCATACCTCTTAGTTGATCATTTAGAGGAATTTCCCATCAATTTCCGGGATCTATAATCCATGGTCTTCTCAGCTACCCTACTTGATATCTTCATGGAGAAATTTATATTCACAATATTCATCTATCTTCTCCCCAATGAATATTCGTAATCCATATATGGTTTTATAGGTCCTCTTTTCTTATCAACGATGAATGCATGTTGAGATTGGTATGTACATCCCTTGTGACCATTTCCATTGCATATATCACAGATGTAATCAAGAATTCCAAATATGTTTGTTGTAAAAAAATTCTTTTGGACCTGGGATGTTTCTTCTTCTTCTTTGCCTTTCTTCCCTATGATGTAGAATTCCTTTTTGCTTTTACATTATGAGGATTGTTCCAGCATTTTATTTTGCAGTTCTTAAATCTGTTGTAGCACCAACATTGATCCACAAATCTTGATTTATTTGTATTATGTTGTTGGGAAATATTCTTTACTTTTTGTTCTTTTTCTATACAACCACCTTCCACATTCTCCTTCCTATTCACCATAGACATGGTGATATGTAACCCCCCACCTTTCTTCATCCATTCATGTTTTGAATTTCTTATCCAACTGACAGTGCTTGTGGAAACAAATTTTGAAACATGATTACAATATGGTTTGGATGGTACCTTATTCTTCTCAACTAATTTTGATAGATCAATGAGTGAAGCATTGATATTATTTTCACATGTTGGAGGTATTTTGATAGTATAACCCTCTAGTGAGCATTGATTATCAATATACACTATTTCCTGAGATAGATCATTAAGAGTTGTCATAATATTCTTTTCACATGTTAGAGGTATTTTAGCTTTAGAATCCACCAGTGAGCATTGAGAAATAGTAGAAATCATTTCGTTCTTTTTTGAAGTATCAATAAGTGTATTCTCAACATCGGTCAACTGAGATTACAATTATAGATATTTTCTTTTGAGGATGACCTTCCGTTCTTTGATAATAGTCTTCTTATCTTCACAATCCATTTTCATCCTAATAACTTTTTCATCAGGGGGAATCATTTTATTATGAATCAATAAGTCATATTCCTTGATATTCTTAGATATCCCTTCCGATTGTAGAATCCTTCCATCGGTCCAATTTTTCAGTTTCCCTTCAATCACATGGATTTTTTCTTAAATATCATTTCTGACTATCTCTTCCTCTTCAACTTCATTGAGCTATTTTGATGTATTTATTTCATGTTTCTTTAATGTTTCTTCAAAAAAATTATTCTATCTGGAGATATAATAACATTATAACAATTTCATTATCATGCCTTCCTCCAGAGAATCTTCTTTAATTTCTTAGCTGGGTGATTTCCACATTCATACATTGAAATATTCTAAAAAAATCTAAGACTCTGTCTTTTTAGATATCATAAAGGTATTTTTGTTGACTTTCAATTTCATTTGAGGTTGAAGATTGATCAAGGGTTCAAACACATACCTCCTGATCTATTTTGTGTTTCCCTTTTAGGATGAAAACATTATAATTTTCCAAGTGGCATAGAGAACCAGATACCACTTCTTCTTTAGATAAGAGGTACTTCATCAACTATCTCTTCTCTTTAATTTTCATGTTCTTCATGGTATTGATGGGTATATACTTCTGCTGAGAGAGAACTGAAATTTCATCAAGACCCCCCTCAATTGTTGTCCTACGAATGAAAAACACAAATCATCTTCTAAATAGAATTATTGAAGACTATCCAACATACTTAAACATGTTACCTCTGACATCAATTGAAAGGCACTAGACCACCTTGATAGGGGTTGAATCAGGGTTTCATCATTCTCTCTTCTTTATTGGATATTATTCCCACATTGGTAGGAAGCTATTTGAACCTATATGATGAATATGTGCATTAATTAAAACATTCACATGAAAAAGGACATCGTCATACTTTTACTTAGATCACCTATAAGGGCTACATCCACGGACCATATGATGATAGGTTTCGAATTATACATAATTCCAATAATGTTCACCTGTTATGGATTATAATTATTCCAGAACAATCACTCTATCTTAGGCACACTGCCTAAAAGGCCAAGGTTTGATAACTACTTCATTTAGATCACTTCCATAAATTCCCCCTTACTCACTACCTTGGAGAGGCCTTTACTCAGTTTATCAGCTTGATGGTCACTTTAATAGATTAGCATGAAATTTTTCATCTCTTTTTAGCATGAGACACAACAAGAATCAGTGTTATGAATTGATGATCTTTTATATTAAGTTTCCCCTCTTGGGAAATTACTAAATGCACTAAAAAACTTCTTATTTTTTCTAGAATAACAAAATCTCATTATGGTGTTTCTTATTCTATGAACTATCCCTGATTCTACAGACTCTCTCTGATCTGTTTACCACAAATGCTCTACGTACCATGCCTTCTCCACATAAAATGCCTACTCTGCGCACTACACATGCTCCACGTACCATTCTTACTCTTCATACAGTGCATGATCTCTATACCGCACCTACTCCATGTACCACTCCTGCATACAACCTCTGTGTACCACATTGGTGTATCGCATCTTCCCTCAGTATAATTCTTCTTTAAATTTTGTTAAATATTTCATCTTTCACATACCACTTTTTCTTATGCAGAATCACTTCTTTGGATCATTCCTTCCAATTTCACGAACCATTTCATCATTAAATTACTGATTTTTCTTATGAAAAATATCTTCCATGGACTATTCCTTCCAATATGGCAAACCATTTGGTCTTTTGTGTACCACTTCTTCCTAGGTAAAATATCTTCTGCATACCACTTTTAGACATAGCTGAGTTCTTCCATAGTGATGATATTTTCTTATTTAATTTTCTCATTCTAAATGATTAGATTAGAACTCATTATATAGTAAAATAAATTTAAAAATATGTTTAATTATTTTCACCCAAACTGTCAATGTGGGACATAATTTATCACATATTGAACTCTATCCATGTACTGTAAGCCTCCACCGCTTAATGCTCCTGTTTCGTGTACCAGAGAAATCTTGCGAACCTTCAGTTATGTTCCTTAAACCTTACATGTACCGTAAGCTAGATGGTCCATGTACTACATCTCTTTCTCCAACAATTATCCATCCAACATACCATAACTCCTTCCATCACGAACCATTTTTGTTATCACAACCCATTCTGTGAACCGCCCTGCGTACCTTTCCCACTACATGGTATTCATTCGCGAACCATTCCAGGACATGGAATGTGGTCTATGTTCTGAGGTATATGGTTTTCTTTATTTTCCAATTTCATTCTCTATTATACATATCATTCACCCCTATGCAGAAATCCTTCCATTTCGAAATAAAAAAAAATCCCAATTTGGAGGTCCCAAAATTTGGCAAATGGTGGGAAATGAGACCACCTTAAATATCTTCTTTTGAAAGAACACCCATGCCTCTTCACCATCATCTGGATTATTCAATAGTAAGCAGATTTAGTCATGAAATACTTCTACCATGATATATACTCTTTAAACAAATAGTTCCCTCATTCTCATATTATATCGGGAAAGTACTACAACTTCCCTATCTTCCAACAACATCTATCTTTCCAATCGATACTAAATTTGACTAGCATCATCTTCTCATCTTTTTATGATTATTCTTAATTATTCAAATCTCCGCATGATCCCTCCTGAGATATGGAATTTCACTTTAGGTAGTCTTATTCATGGTCTATTTGAATAGTAATATGTTTCATGATCACAATGAAACTTCATGCCACTCATCACTCAAAGAGATTATTTCATTATTTTAGAAAATGTATCACCTTTGATACATGTACTTTGAAGTTAATATTAGTTCAACAATCACCTAAATTTCCACTCCCAATAACTTTGGAGTTCTTCACCATCTCCTTCCTCATTTTTAACTTTACTGACAACTATTGATAGAAAATAAAACATTGTACACAAATTGGTCCCAAAATAGTCTTATTTTTATTAAGTGAAAATATTAGGGTTGTTATAGTTAGTATCAGATGATAGGTTTAGATATTTTGGCGGGTATGATTAGAAAAACCTTGTGAAAAACAATAGAGGTATGAGTGATTATAAGAAAAAAATACATAAACATTGGTGAATATTGAGTGAGTGGTTTATTAAGAAAATAAATCTCTATCTGGATATGAACAAGTGGATGTGGCTCTGGTATAGATGTATCTAGTGGTAAAACCGAAAACACTTCTTTGATATAGACTTGAATGAGAAATGGTGTGAAAAAACAGGCCTTGCTTCATAGCTCATTTGACACTCTTGGGGGATATGCTTTGGTAAATTCACAATCTCATTACAATCCATTATTAATGGCACACAAAAAAATCCCATAAAAAAATATTTCTGGATATGGATCAAAGATAACATAAATTGAAGCTTAAAATTCCTCATTTAATGAAATAAATTTAATTTATATTTTATCATATTAATATCATTGGATTTTCCTATTTGTGTTTAATATTTTATGATACTCATACATATCTTTGTATAAGATAAAGTATAAATAGAATCAAAAAGTGAAAGTTAGGGTTATCATCCATGTTTCTATGCATTCTTTTATATCCCAAAAGATTAGTAGAACAATACGAACACCTCAATAGAGAATGGAAGTTGATATGTTGGTGAAAATGGAAAATGGAGAAATTATTGCATCCCATGAATTTGACTCCTACCCTATCATAATTTGTAGATTTAATATCCTGAATAACCTTGTCAGACATTACCTATTGGAATTTGATGTAATTTAGTGCCTTGGTTGCCTTTCCCTGTATAGATTCAACATAAATTGTCACAAGAGTGTAATCACTCTCCATATAGAGAATCACCCCCCGATTCTATACAAGTGAATGTAGGGGGATGAATATTCCTCAGAACCATCATCCTAGGCATCGATATTATTGTCCTATAATCATGTGTATCTTTCTTAGATGACTGAGTCTAATGAAGGAACCATACTCTATGACATGACTATTGTGAATAAATTTGCTGATGTGTTTTCCAAGAAATTGTCTGGTCTTCATCCTAGAAGAGATGTTGAATTCTTAATTGATATTATACCTATTGAATTAATAATATTCGACACTCATTATAGGATGGATATTGTGGAACTTGAGGGGATAAAGAAACAACTATAGTAGAATCTAGATAAAGGGTTTATACACCAATGTGGGTCATAGTGGGGTTCACTAGTTCTCTTCTTCAATAAGAAGGATGGGTCAATGCACTTTTTCATTGATTATCGTGATCTAAAAAAAATTGATAAAGAACAAGTATCCTTTACCACAAATTGATGACTTGTTCGATCAGCTAAATCGAGCCCAATACTTCTCTAAGGTGGATCTGTGGTCAGGATATTACCACATAAGGGTGAATAAGGGGATAACCCCAAGACTTCTTTTTGTACAAGGTATGAGCATTATGAGTTCATTATGATGCCATTCGATCTCTTTATTGCTCCCAAAATCGTAAGGGACATGATGAATAGAATATTAAGAGATTAATTTTACAAATTTTATGTAATATTTATAGATTATATTTTAATATACTTCAATACCAAGGAGGATCATGAGGATTATCTGATCATTATGCTAAAGAAACTGTGAAAGGAGAAGCAATATGAAAAGTACAACAATTATATGTTCTAGTGGAATGAAATCTCATTCATGGGGAATATAATACCAAATAATGGGATATCTGTGGATCCTTCCATGAAAAAATAAATTTTTGGATGACTGAGTCAAACATCTATGATCGATATCCATAGCTTTCTTGGGTTATCTAGATACTATCACTAATTTGTGGGAAATTTATCATTATTTTCAAACCATATTTTCAAGCTAACTCAGAAGGGAGTCATGTTTTCATGGAATTATGTGTGCGAATAAAGATTCATGGAGTTGAAAAAGAGGCCTATCACTACCATTGTGCTCACACAACCCATAATTGGGGAATGTTTCTAAATCTTCAGCGATGCTTCACAGAAGGTATTGTGATGTGTTTTGATTCAAAATGATAAATTCATCGTCGATGCATCATGGTAGTTGAAATTTCAAGAGAAAAATTGTCCCACCCATGATATGGAGTATGAAGCCATGATCTTTTCATTTTAAATCTGGCTACATTATCTATTTGGATAGAAGTGTTAAATATACATGGATCACAAAATTCTCAAATATATATTCACATATATAAAGATTAATATGTTCTAATGAAGATGGTCAGATCTCTTCAATGATTAAGACTACTCAATCCACTACCATCCTGAGAAAGTTAACAAAGTGTTGGATGATCTAAGTATACAAAACCCATTAATTATGTCATTGAAAATAATTGAAATGGATCTAATCTTCATTTATTTGATGAATATGGACATGGTAATCACAAAAAAGGTAACATCATCAACACTTTCACAAATGATTTCTCAACTAACTCTTTTGGAATGGTTAAGGGATTCTAAATAAATTATTATGAAATTTAGAATAATGTGAAAATGATCAAAAAAGGGAAATCCATAGATTTTAGTGTTAATGAAGATTGAATTGTGATATTTGGGTCAATACTATGTGTTCCATAAAATCATGATTTAAATAATGAAATTTTGGATGATGCGCATAGTTCGACTTTATCAAATCTCCTAGAAAACATAAAGATGTATCAAGAACTACAAGAGAACTATTGGTGGTATAACATTAATAAGGAGATCTATAAATATGCATCAAAGTTCTTGGTAAGTTAGAAAGTGAAGGATAAGAGGCAGATGTCTAAGGAGAATATGAAACCATTACCCATACCAACATGGAAATGGGAAGAAATCACCATGGACATTATCACTGGACATATAAATACATCCAATGTAAACAATGTTATTTGGGTTGTTATGGATTGTTTTTTAATGACTACACAATTCATTACAATTCGAGAGGATTTCAAACTAGATCAACTGGAATGCATGTTCATAAAATAAGTGGTAAGGGTACATGATGTACCACTATTGATTATGTTCGATCGAGATCCATGATTCACCTCTATGTTTTGGAAAAGTCTCCAGTATACTCCAGACACTGAGCATAACATAATTGCATCCTATCAACCTCAAACCGATGGCCAATCTATGTGTACTATCCAAAAACTTGAGATCATATTGAGATATTTCTCTATATACTTCAATGTCATATGGCACCAACATTTTCTTTTGGAAGAGTAATCATATTTCAAGTGAAGGTTGAATTACATGTATCTCTCTTAACGAAGTATATTATATGCCCATCACATCTACTCAATATTGAAGTTTTTCCATTAGAAAATGACCTTTCATATGAGGAGTAGCTGTTGAAGATCTTAGATCATGGAGAAAAAGTTTAGTGAAATAAAAAAATTCCCCTGGTCAAAGAGTTTTTGAAAATGAATAAGATTAAAGAAAAAAATTGGGAACCATAGAAGGTGATGAAATAAAGTTACCCTCGTCTGTTTTAGTATGGGAAACAGAATTTTCATGGGAAAAATATTTTAAGGGGGGATGGTTGTAACTACCAAAAAAATTTATGAATAAAATTAATTTTTTTTAATTAAATGTCTTATGGTTATTGAATACATGTGGACTTCCTTTATTATATCCAATAGGATTTAAATAACTTTGAAGTATCATTCTTGTAGATGATATAGCTTTTGAATAGTGATCACATGACTGGTATAAAAATAGAGTTTTAAAAAATTAATTGGACACAGACAAATGAAGTGATGGACTCATCCAGTAAGATCATTATCTATGAAGCCCATTTATCAGAGATTCCAAGGGAGATATATATTTTTTAGATTTCTTCTAGTCCAATCTGAAGACAATATCCAACAACATAAGCAAGAGATAAATTGTTTACAGGAGAATTTTTAACTCATCGAGATCATGGCCCAAAACATGTTCACCAAACAGCCCCCTAAAATCCCCCCCCCCCCTCCATCGCAGACCTTAATCATATAGTGTATACTAATGTTATAAATGAATGTATACCAAGACCCTTGCAAAAATAATATTTTCATTATTTTTCGATATACTAAATAATATTTTTAATTCCTATTATTATAATTTTTAAACAACAAAGAGTATTTTTTGGTTAGTTAAAAAACATATTTTGAGGAATTAACTATTTTTTTTAAAATAAATAATATTACTATAAAATATAATTATTAATTTAATTTTATTAAATATACATGATCATATAATTTTTATGAGGTCAAATTTAATTTTTATTAATGATTTAAAACTATTTTTTTCAAAACACTACAAATAAATGTTTGTTTTAATTTAAAAATTAACAATTCAATTATTTAGGAAATTATTTAGATATAAAAATATTAGTTTTAGAATCAGGATGTCTAAATTATCAAATGGTTAATTTTTCATAATTTTAAGAGAACGTCACTTTTTTAGGTAAAAATTAAATATCATATAAATATATGGTGTGTTTTATGACATCGTAATGGCCCAATAATGATTTAATAAAAAAATATAAACTCTACATATTTATCCAAATATATTTGTAACCTTTACAATAAATTAGTTTTTATTTTATTTTATTTTTTTATAAATCCTTGGTGAATCCTTCAAAACATATAATATATTCTAATATTTTAAAATCGATTCCTTGAAAGTATGACTCACATACACATAAGAAAGAGAAATATTTTAATATCTTTGGACCCTAGCCTAATAAAATAATTTATACCACTACCATTTTCTAGAAACCCTGGGAAAAACCATGGTATGGTTTGTGGTATTTAATATTTTATTAGGATGGTTCCAAAACCAAAATAATAATGAAATCCCCCTCCTTTCAAATATAAACTCACCCAAGCTACAATTTATCTTCAATAAAACTCTTTTAATCTCTCCCAACCTCTTCCCATTACTCACTAGATTCATAAAATAGTTGCACAAATATCCTAAAAATCCACTCCCAAGCCTTTGGAGTCCCACATCCATGTAAAGGATGGTTTTCTCACCTCTTTTATCAAGAACTCCTTTTGTGATATGCCTTTTAATTTCAATTTTCATATGTTGGGATATTTTAATAAATACTCCTCTTAATTACCATTAGCTTTATAAAAAATTAGGCCTTCCTTACACTCTCATTAATCTATTCATGATCCTTTATACACACTCGTTACCAAGTTGAAATTCCATAAGGGATTTCTCTCTCCTCATTCCCATTCATGAACTTCTTTTATATTATACATCTTCAATTCCATTTAATGTGTTGGGATATAATTTTATATGATCCCCTTACTATCCATTTCATGTATAAAATATTATATACCCTTTTCTCTCCCATCAACCAATTTTATTATGTTCTATTTGACATCATTATGCAGCCCTACGGTTTTCCATGACAAAGTCATCATGTAGTGAATACCATATCCATTTATCTATTAAGGGTATTCAATATAATGTTCAAATAATTACTTATTAGGGACTTAAATATATTTATTCCACATTCCATGATTTTTTAAAAACATATTATGTTGAATTAACTCTTGTTATATGATATATGTGGTACACTTACGCATGAAAATGAAATGATTATGGACGGTGCACCCTAATAAAACTCTAATGCATTAGGTAATGTTTAGTATCATGATACATAATGTAAAATTATGGTTTACTCATTCTTATTAATGTTAAATTAGTATTTACTCATGATAATTCATGTGAAATTAGGGTTTTCTCAGGATAATCCATGTTCAATAATCCTTGACTCATGCTAATATCATGTCGTATGTTATTGCCACATTTCCATGTTATGATTATCATGCTATGTCATGACATTATGTTGATTTTTCTTTTTTAATACATATATATTCCTATTGACTAACTAGTATTTTCTTCCTATTGTTATTACATGTTTATTCCTATAATGGTATTTATAGATTACCCTTTTCTTATGTATGTCCTTAGGTTATCCCATGCCATGTTAAGTGCAAAGGAATGTTTTGGTCATGTAAAACATTTTTTCAATAAAGATGTTCTATTTTATGTTTTAAGTTGTTATGTAATGTTCAAGAGACACAAATACACTAGAAATATCAATATTTTATGTTTTATTTAGTAAAAAATATGTAATAAATCATTTTTTAAATATGAAATAAAGAGTAGGGTAGTTATATCTACACCATCAGAAAACTCAACCTTCGTGAAACCGAAAGCATTAGCGAAGCTCCTTACCTTATAAAACACCCATCTTCATGAATCTCATGAATTTTATATATATTTTCAAGGAATTCATGTAAATAAAACATTCACGATTATTGATACAACCTCCAAATTTTGGACTCCAAAAATTTGGAAAACATTGGGAAACAATTGAACCTTTTATATGTAATTTTCTATACTACCTCCAGAGCATCCATAACTTTGTCTTGGAAATTTTACAACTTACCTTGTCCAAAATATCTTTGGAACTCCACAACTGACCATGGAAACCCTCTTTGTCAACAAACAAAATCAACATAAAAACACTATAATGTTACCATTAAGGTTTTTTGCCCAACAATATCCCCCTTTGAGTTTGTTAACTCTTAAAATTTTGATACCTCGTTAAAAATTCTTCCATATTATTCCAAAATTTTATTTTTTCAATTAAGATACTGATCAAGGATTTAATCAACACACACCTTAATCCTAAATGATCCATTCATGACACGAGATGCAAGATTATAATGTAAATTTTATAAATGATTCCCTAAATTCTAGAACCAGTCATCTTCTTTCATAATGAACCCCATTGAATATCATATATAACCTTCCACTGAAAATATTTAGCATAATTAGATTTAAAAATAACCCAAATTAGATGCTTCCCCTATCACCTTCTACCTTATCATTTTTATGAAATTTCATCTCCTTTTCTATCCATATTCTCTACACCTTTGGCAATGAACATGATTGTTAATTCATTGTGGTATGAAGCAGCTTAATGAATATAGATCGTCACATTAGAGAAAATTTTATCATTTTCTAAGAATAGGGGTCCCAAATACACACTTTTCCAAGTGAGTGGAGTTGACATAACTCCATGATTCATTTGATGCCTCTCAAATGACACATTGGGTAAGGCCTTTATCAGAATGTTTGTCACCGGTGGTTCTGAAGGCACATACTCCAACTTCATAAGCCCTTAATCCACCTTATCCATGATAAAATAATATTTGATTTAAATGTGAGTTTTACTATAATCATGGAATGTATTATTTGTTTGTTTTATAGATATTGAATTACTATAATGAATTCTAATCAGTTACTTCACTTATAATCACTTGTCATCAAGATGTTACTTCATCAACAATAATTATGTTCATGATTGAGTAGTTTCAATATATTCAACTTTCATGGTTCTCAATGAAATTAAATATTTTTCATAAATTTCCAAGAAATAAAAAAGGCTCCAATATAGAATAAAAAACCTGAAGTTGATTTTATATCATATAATGATTCGACCCAATCTACATCTGTATATCCAAATAACTCTTTCTGTGATTTTTCATTGTACAGCAAACCAAATTCCATTTTTTCCCTTGATATATAAAAGAATATTTTTTTACTACAAGTAAGTGAATTTATTTAAAATCTTTCAGATTTTCATATTTCAAAAAGAATATCAACTCTTATTTCTATCATGTTTAATAGACCTCAAATTGTTTACATGTATTCTGTGACATTAACTTTAATGCCTTCTTCATCCTGTGAAATTTTTATCTGGGTGTCTACTGGAGTCATTAACTCTTTTAAAGAATTCATTAAAAATATTTCCAAAACCTCATTAAAATATTTATATTGAGAAATTAATATGTCATTATTTCCTTGTGCCTCCAGTAAACTATTGAAAAACATCACATCACCAATCATTGATATTTCAAACACAATTTTCATGAATTTTGTAAAATTATTACACTGAGCTTTATCTGATCTGCCAAATATAATGTCATTTAACTACAATAACACTATCATAATTTTATTATTATCATTTTTACATATATATTGTAATCAACTCCACCATGAGAAAAACCATGATTTTTAAAAAAAACTCTCTAGTCATTAATATCATGATCTTTGTGCTTGTTTCAACCCATATAGCACCTTATTTAGCTGAAAAACATTGTTATCGTCTTCAAGAATGATAAAACCATAATGAATCTTAATACATGTTTTTTCTTCTAAACCCCCATATATAAATTATTCCTTGACATCCATTTGGAAAACATTTTACCATCATTTCATTATTATGGTAAAAAATAATATGATTTCTTGTAGCCTCAAAATAGGTGAAAATGATTCATCAACACCAATACCCCCTCTCTAGAAGTAACCATTAAACAATAATCATTTATTGTTTCAAATAACTATTACATATCCCTTCGTCTTATTGAAGAATACCCATTTGGTCTTAATGACATTCTTGTCTATTAGTTTTAAAAAATTCTCTCATGTCTGATTCATTTTAATTTTTTCAAGCTCTACATTCATAGACTTCACCAAAATATCATATCCCACTACGTAATCAAACATTTTTGATTTACATTAGATTAGAAGGATTCTTTCATTAATGACTTAATTATTCATGTTTAAATTTGTACTACCTGGTCTTGAATGATGTTTCTTCTATCAATTTTAGCTAAACTCTTTAGTTTTCATGTAGGTGTAGATTTTAATTCCACCAAATCATCATCATTATCTTCGTTTGAATCATTATTTTCCACTTGAAATCCCCCTATGGTGCTTACCTCATCATCACTACCCCCCCTAAAATTGATCATGTATTTGATGAAGATTATGTTCATTATCTAAAATAGTGATGTAATTTATCTCAACTACCTTTCCCAGCTCCCTTTTTAATAGTTTATATACTTTTATTTTTCTTAATTACCCAAGGAGTAACCCCTCACCTCCATGTGATTCAAATTTCTTATGCTTCTCTTTATTGAAAATTAGACATTTAAATCCAAAGACTCTAATGTAGTTAACTATTAAATTGTTTCCATTACACATCTATTATAGATTATTTTCCTACATTAAACAAAAAAAATTCTTATTTAATATATTGATCAATGTTAATACTTCTTCCTTCCCTAATTTCTATTGTAGGACTTTTTCAATAAACATTGTTCTATCATTGACGTTGGTCATCTAATTTATCCTCTAAAATACACATTTTTTGTTGAGGAGTTATTATTACTGAAATGTGATGATTTAGCCTATGTTTTTAAAGATAATATTCAACTTGAATATTATTAAATGTTTTACCATTATCAGTACTAAACATTAAAATATTATATCTAATCATCCTTTTAGATTACTTTTGATACAGTTTTATGCAACTGAACACTTCAAACTTATGGGAAATGAAAACAACCCATGACTTCCTACTAAAACCATCAACTAAAATAATTTAATAACTCTTCCCACCAATTGATAAAGGTCAGATAGGTCCAAAAAACATGTATTCACCAATTCAAGCAATCTACTTAAATTTTTCTCTCTTACCATCTACATCATTATGATAATATTCCCTTATTGAGAAGAATCACACATATGAGTACGATCATAATATAGCTTAGAAAAATCTAATTTTTAATCACAATTTACCATATATTATAGGGATTGTTTGCATAGACAACCAATATGTTCATTCGATAGCATTTTTTCATTCTCTATTGATAAAAATCACACATCTTATTCTTCACTTACAAGGTAGAGATTCCAATTTGTTATTTTTTCCTATAGAATAATTGTACCATATCTTCCATTGAGGATGCATATCATCTTAGTAAATATTATAGTATTACCCAAGTCACATAGTTTAAATGGGTGTAGGCTATTTGTTAATATGATTTTTAACAAGTTATAAATCATCACGTCTCATTTATTTACCATTAAATTTGGCTTTTCTCGAGTCAATAATGTTTAGTCTTTCATCATTATAAAATTTTTCACTACATGTAACCACCCTTGTATTGATAGAATAATAATTTTTTGATTTCAATTAATACTTTTGATTAGGATATTAATTTTTTTGTCAATGCGGACACTTTTTCCGATACCGTAATCAACACACCACAATACATTTCTCTGAAATCTTACATTGCACACAATGTTGAGTTATATAGATAAATAATATATTAATATTATTATTTGAAATGATAGATAATGCATAGTCATTGTATTTTCTAAAATTAACATAACTAACTATAATATCATTAGACATGTTTTTCAAATGTTTTTACATTTATCCAATAAATGTTGGAGGCTTAAAAATGTGAATGAATCCAGTTTTTAGCATAAACACAATAATATTATTTAAATGGTCGATTTACTACCTTTCGATGGAAAACCCTTTTTAAATGTAATGTTTGTCACATTAATATGTTCTATTTGACCAAATAATATTTTTTAGAATCAGGACATCAAAATTTACTTTGTATAATTTTTTGTTATTTTTCTGATAAAGTTAATTTTTAATGAATATTGAAAAATACCCCATTCTAATTCAAAACTACCTTTTCTTACAATTTATTTATATAGTAATATTATTATTTAAATTGGTTTTAAAGTGTAGTTGGATTAAATTTTTACTATTTAGTCCAATTTTTTTCATGGGAAGTAATTTCACTCTTAATTTGGGCATAAAAAAGGTCAATATTTTGATAAGTATTATTTTTTAAAAACACGCTTTTTGGTTCTGACAATGGGAATTAATTTAAAATTAATTTATACCACTTTTCTGTTTTGAGTTAGGAAAAATGGATTCAATATTTGGAATCATGAGGTTCAAATTTTTTAAATATTTATCTTTCAATATTAGAAAATATAAAAATTTACTTTAATGAATATTTTATTTACCTTGGTTATAGGGTAAATCCTGTAAATAATGGTGAAAAATAATATTATAATAATATTAATTTACTTCTGCACTTTTCCTAACCCTATTGGATGAGATATTTCGGACCAAGGGAATACATGGGTCAATTTTGGGACCCCATGGAGCCATATGGGAGTGATAATGACACTTTATATTAATTAATTTAAAGTAATGTCAAAAGTAACATAAACATATATCTTTTAGTGAATCATTTTTTATATGGGGTTATATAAGTAATCCTTTGGAAAATAAATTTTTTTTTGAAAGCTATAAATACTTATTAAATAATGGAATTTTATTTATAAATTTTAGACCTTAAATAAATAAGCTTAATTATGACACAATAGTGGTTGAGTATTTGCTTCATTAATAAAGGATTCAAATAAAAGATATTATAAATACTAAAATAAATTTATTGTGAATATTTTATGCCGTACACGAATTTTTGGGATAATCATAACTTTTTATCTTGGAATTTATGATTTTTTTTAGAAAAAATCATGTTTTTATTGTTTTTTTAAAAGTCTTCATATGAATAGTTTATAAATTGACATGAATGAGTTTTTAAAACAATTAATATTTTATTAAATGATAAAATATTCATAAAAATATAATATTCAGAAAAATGACATATATTATGTGAAAATTGTCATTAATTATCCATTTTGGGCCCCTGGTCATTTTATATTAAATATATTAACCACATAGTGTGAATATATAAGAGGACATGGTAAAATTTAAATAAGTTGACAAGGGGATTAAACAAAAAAAAGATAAGGATTAAAAAATATCCAAAACCTACCCAATTATTATTGTATGACTTTATTTATAATTTTATGCAACTTATCTTCTAATTAAATAACTTTTGGAACTTTTGAAACTAAAAATAATTTTATAATAAAATAATAAAACTTTTAAACATTCCTAAATAACCCCTCCTCCTTCTTAAAAAACGCCACCACCTCTAACTCAATACAAACACCATTAAAGCCCCTTGGTTCGACCAAAATATTCTTCAATAAACTCCCAACATTTCTATAATCTTCCTATAAGACATCCCTTAAGTATAAGGTAATTAAATAGATCCCTTTGGCTCAAATCAAAAGAGGTTACCTGATTTAAAGGAAACGTCTTCTCTCAAGTTCTTTTCTTTTATTTTCCTTCTCCAACCGCCTAACTATCTTTATTACATTATATTATTACAAAACAAGTAACCTAAATATAATTGGATTTTATTATGAGATGTTTTTGTACTACACTTCAACACACCTCCATCTTATGGATGCGTACATACTATTTCTATGGATAAGAAACTACTGCCTCACAAAACCATGATTATTCCATCAACTTGTATCATCTCCCATGGTGGCCATTATGATGGAAATATATTTATATGTTATATATGTTATATTTATATTATCTCTATGCTTTTATATTTTTCATTTATAGCATAGATTTATCATTTCCATAATGGTTGAACGCGATAATTTATTTGAGGAAGTGCGGACTACTTCCCCCTCAAAGTGATATGACTCGTTCATGCCATATGTGGAACCTATAATGACTAGATTTAAGAAAATTATATATTATATTATAATAGAATTATAATATACATATGTATCATTATTTTTTCATTCTATCAAATACAAAATAGAAATGAAAGTAGCATCCATGCATACGTATGGCATATTGTCTCCATGAATGGTGCATTTCATTTCTTATTTCCAAATCTTATGGATTATTATAGATACATATATAAAAAATATATATGATATATATGATATCTAAATATTTAATATCATTCTGGTGATAATTTAATTTTGACCACATGGACAATTTTTAATTATAAGAAGTTCATTTATGTACTGAAGTTCGGAACATCGAATGAATGTATGATATAAACTCAAATAACAAATAATTGTTATATCAAGGTAATAAGATATATAAAAGGAATAATAAACTTCAAAAAATTTCTGAAGAAAGTATAAATTATCTTTTTTTTATTCAGGAAGAACATGGAATAAACAAGTCAATTCAGACATGAGGTAAGGGGTTTTCATCTCACTTTTTATTCCCATGAGATTCATGCTATATTTGAAAATATTTCCTTTTCTGTGGTGTATTTAATACCCTTGATTCTATTATTTTTTTTAATATATTTTAATTTATGGGTATTTACATCTTCCTTGTATGATCCTTCTTTCATGGGGTGTATGTTTCGCATGTTACCAAATTGGTACGGGAACGTCTTAACCAGATTTTCATTCATTGGTTTAATCTTCTATTTCATGATTATGTCATGATATGAATATGTGTGATTGACATTTGATTTTGTAAAACATATATCTACTTTTATTGGGTGTGTTTATATTTTTTACACATAATCATTTCATTTGTTTATCCTTAATGTAATGATACGGTCTTTGTAAGGGAACCTTTCACCCTCCTTTTTCAGTCAAAGACTTATTTTATATTATGTCTTTTAATTTAAATTTCCTATATTTGGATCTGTTATTATATATCAATATTGATTTATATGTTATTTTCTAGTGATGAGAGAACATTTTCTCTCCCATCAACTCATTTTCTGAATTTTAAAGTGACACAGTTAGGCTGTAGAATTTTCTTAAGGGACTTCATCTCAATCTCCTTTCATTAAGGCATAATTTGATTTATATACAACAATCTTTTATATAATTTATAATAAAACCTTTTAAATTATAATTTTAATAAAAATTATTCTTTTTTCTATGAATAGTTTTGATAAATGAAAAAATATTGTCTCTTTTTAAGGTACGCGGTGACAATGACCTTTTTTCCGCAGAATGAATTTTTTGATATTTGGATTCCTTAACAAGATGTATTGTTTTTAAAAAGAAAGTAAATACCTTATACTATTTTTACATATTTCAGTATTAAAAATGGTTTTGATAATATATTTATTATGTTATTATATTGATATTTTATATTGTTATTGCAGTGTGGAAATGTTATCTTTCCATTATGGTTATACATGTATTATGATTTTGTTATGTTTCTTGGGAATTGTTTAGGTATATGGGTGGTTCCATGATAAACCTAGGGTTGGTGTGCCCAAGATATCTCTCTAATGCATTGGGTAATGTGATGGAGGTAAACAGTGATGTTTCTTCTAATCGATTTAGGGAATATACAGTGATGGTTATTCCAAAAATTACTCCCTATATATCATTGAATATGACAATGTAAGTATGTTATGGTTGCCACAACATTCTTTAATGATTTTTGATTTTTTTTCTGTTATTAATAAATCATATGAATTCATGAGGTATGTTAAAGAGCTTTTGTTTTGAATGTATTTATGGAATAATGTTTTCATTCTTTATTTTATAACCCTTACTAAGGTTTTTAAGCTCATCCAATGTTTTGAAATGTTTTTAACTAGACATAATGATTAATAGGGTCAAGGATGGGATCAAGGAAAATTCGTTTTGTCTAAAACATGGAACTAGACATGTTTCTTTTTTTAATAGTTTTTATTTTATGGAAAAAATTAAAACTGATTAGAAGTTTCTACTTTGTAATTTTTGAAATGTAATGTAATTGTTATGACCTAATTCTCTTGAACTCTAAACCTAAAAAGATCCTAAATGTGAATTCTTGAATTAACTCAAGATTATGTATTGTTGAATACTGGGGCCTTATAGTTGGAATCAGAAGTCGTATTAGAAAAAGTTAGGGATTAAGAGTTTTCATTGAACACATAGTTAGTCCCTATGTCTATTTTTTCAGTTAAATACTAGTTTTATAACCTTTTCTGATCAAGGAAATGTTGGTAACAAATGGAAGGAGGAGGATCTCAAACAAAATTCTTTTCTCTTCCTGATGAAATGCTTTAAATAATTATTGCAAAGTCATGTTCAGATGATTGTGAGACATTTTCATGCACACAACTCACTTGAATGAATTTGTTTCAGATATCAAACACCTCCATTATACCTAGATAGGATCATGGATCATGGGTTCTATTTAATAAAATCGTATTATAATAATATTCTCATATTTTAAATAATGTAAATTATTATGACGTAATTTTTAAATATTCTACCTTAACACAAGATTTTGAAGCGTATTATGATTTTGAAAAAGGTGATGAATAAAGAGACCCTTACACAACAAATTTATTTTTTATTTTTCAATATAGTATCACACCACATACTTATGGTATTTTAAATGGACTATTGATTGAATTGTTCAACTCAAAATTGGTCTGAATATTTTTTTAAATCATGTTTTATCAGATGTTTTGAAATTATATGTCATACATGATTATTTTCAAAAACTATTTTTCTTGTGACCACCCATATGAACCAAGTTGTACAATGTGTATTTGGATGAAGGAAGAAAATGATATTGAAGGATCTATAAATCATTTTTGCAATTCATGGAACTTCTACCTACATGAACAAGATGATTATGAAACCATATGGACACTATTATAAAGGTATGATGTTATTTCAATTGGGAATAGTTTTATTTTCTCATATGGATGGAAAAAATGACAATATATAAGATGTTGAGATGTTAATGTATCAGGATAAAAAATAATGGATTAAGAAAACTTTTGGGGTTAAAATAAGTTATGGTTATTTTTTAGGAATTTATCTCACTTTTGGGAATTATATAAAATTATATAGTTTTTGAAAAAGGATAGCACACAAACCACGTGAAAAACTATTACATCAAAAAAAAGACATGGTAATCAAACCCAAAACTAATGTTATATTTGGATTTAATTCCCACCACTAGACTACATGAAATACCTTGTTAGTATAACTAACTCATTTTAGTTATATGATTTTATGGATCAAGAATAGGTTTATTTTGGGAAGTTATGTTTTATCAAATGGATATTCTTAGTATAAGAAAATAATTTGATGATTAAGTGATAAATGTTGTTTTTGAAGAAGATATCTATTTTGGGGAACATTATATGCTTATGGAAAATAGAATACTATGGGATATCATCAGTGGAGTAATAGTTGAAATTTTATTTTGGAAGAATCTATGTTTTTATTTGGGACATATGGATATTTGGGTTATTTATTGAAATTATTAACTTATCATAGAGAATATGCGGTAAGGTTAATTACAATTCATTATGATACATTAAGAGTAGTGTATATTATTTGGAGATAAATGTTATGATTTACAATGGAAGACTTTGTGATAAAATTCTTCGGTGGTTTGGTTTTCAATATATGTTGAGAATTTATTGAATAATTTTAAGGAAAATTTCATATTAAATGGTGTTTGTTAAACTTTATGTACTCTTTATTGAATTATGGATATTAAGAGTAGAATTTTGTTTCATAAAGGATTATCCTTTTGGAGATTATCTGATCTCTTACTAACCATTTTGGATTTGGATGATGCCTAAAGACAAGGTAAATATATAGTCCAACATTTTGGGATTATGTGATTCTTTAGAAGTTGATTATAGAGCTATAGGTGTGAACAAGTAATATTTAATACTCATCGTTTCTATAAAAGATGAGTTTTGGGTAGAAACTTATTAAATGATTAAACTGTACTTGAAAAGTATGTATATTTCCTTATTTCATTAGTCAATCCAATAAATAAATTCTCCAACATTACTAAATGAAACTTAAAAAAAATGTTGTATGTTTACTTTTTTTACTGGGGAATCAAATACCATTTAACCCATCACAAGTTTTTCGTTTTCTGGTGGTTGAAATTCTTCTAATCATGTTTTCTATCACTCTTCCTCAGAATTTGATGGTTTGTTTCTCTTTCGTATTCATTTTTTCCTACAAGGACTGTAAAGACCTAAAAATATCAAGGGATTTTTTTTAAATAATTTCAAATTTTACGAGTCTATGGATTCTGACGGCACATGATTCTGAGGCCTGGTGTGCCCAGAATAAATTTCTGAAGTTTAGCTCGGGTACGTTCAGTGAACGAATGAGCAAGTTTTTCAATCTTTTGAACCGTTGCTCGTAATTAAAATATGAGGGCACCGATAAATTTGCAACGCCGATAATTTCTTAACGTGATCTTTATTGTAGTTGCATTAGAAAAGGAGGAGAACTTTTTTTATTTTGGGTTTATTCAATAAGAAAATAAAAATTGTCAGAACAAATTTTATTTTATAAGGTGGTTTTTCCTTCCCATGGGTAGTTAAGGGTGGGGCCCACAACCACTTAACTACCCGTGTGTGGATGTTAGAGAGGTGGGTCCCACATGAGGTCCACCATTTAATTTCCTCTATTCTCATTAAGAACCCCTCTTTAAAATGGAACCCCCCCCCATTTAATTGCCAAATCATTTAATTAAATGGGGACCCTCCCTCTCCCTTCCTTAATTGATTGTTAACACATTTTATTTAATGTGGTGATTTAATTTTGGGAGATTTGTTTTGCGTGTGTAATAAAATAATAGAAGGAGCCTATTATTTTACTAAGGGGTAGATCTTTCATTGTTCGAGGAAGATAGAGAGAACTCTTGAGGTTTTAGAAGAACGCCAGCCTTCGATGAAGAATGATGAAGAATGCCAGTTCCTCGAAGAACAACGATGCACCACCAATCCTATTCTCTACGAAAAGATAGGAGACACCACTTCCTCCTCGGTGCACTCTGATGATGCCTACGAACCCTTTCCACATGAGACCGTCTACCACGATGTTGACGTTCATCTCTAATTGTTGAGGTAGGGGAAAATTTTTATATTCTTTCTTTATGTGAGTTATACCCTCATGCTTGGTGATTAAATTGTTGGGCGACGTTTGCACCTCTAACACGGTGGGTTCAGGTTAACGAACAATCCCTAACCCACCACTATTTTTTTTGATGCGCGGAATACTTGGTGATGACGAAGCAGGACTGAAATGGTGATTGGAGGCATTCGTGGTGATGTACGGGTCCCGAGGCTACCGCAGGCACATAGGTGAGCAAAATTGGACCACCAGAATGACTCCGGGGGCCCGCGGAAGTCCCCGGCGGCGCAGGTCACCGGCACGGTGGTGACCCGGCATTCCGCTGGTAGAATCCCACTACGGCTGAGGCCGCGGTATAGAGGACCGGATCCCGCGGCCGTGCGAGATCCGGGGGAGACGCGGCGCCAGGGGCCGCGTCCGCGGGACCGAGGGTGGGCCGCGTTCCCCCCGCTCGGCTCGCTGGCCTAACCAGCATGCCCCCCCCCCGGACGGGCCTGGCCACACCCCGTCAGGCCAGACCCAGACCAGGTTTGGGTCCCCTCGGTTGGGGCTCACCCAGGGGGGTTGGGTCAGGTTGGGCCGGGCCGAGTCCTCCCACATCGGACCATTTCTGGTCATTTCCTTATAACATGAGCTACGTAATTCCAATCGACACACCATTAGTTGCATAGGAATCCTTTTATTTAGACGATCGTTTTGGTATATTACACTCTAGGTTTCGGCAATGTTTATGTATGTCCGTGTTGGTTCGAACCCAAAACCAAATGGGCCACTAAGACGGAAAAGCCAATAACTCTCAGACTGGGCATCCGATTGACACACCGTCTATTGCGTTGAATTCCTCTATATGATTCACTACTTTTGACTTACTCCTCTTGAGTTTTGGAAGCAGTTGGAGTACGGTTGGGTTGGTTTTAGATTAAAAACCAACTGGGCCCCTCGGATGGAAAAACCAATAACTCTTAGATCGGGCGTCTGATAGACACATTGTCTATCGCGTTGGATTTATATGGATGAGAAGGAACTTTGGGATACATAAACTATGGAATTTGTGATAGTTTATGTATCAACTCTTTTTTCGAGGAGCCGACCCTCCTGGAATCGAGCATGCTGGGTGCGGGAACCCTAGAGCTGGCTGCGACTGCATCGACTACTGTACTGGAATCCTCGGTGGGTTCGACAGCGATGACTACCGTACTGGGATCCTCAGTGGGTTCGATGGTGAGGACTATTGTTCTTGTATCCTGTGTGGGTCCGACAGTATTGACATCTGTACTTGTATCCTGTGTGGGTCCGGCAGAGTAGCTGGTCTTGTATACTGTGTGGGTCCGATGGCTTAGCTGGACTTGTATCCTGTGTGGTTCTGACAACTTAGATGAATCAGTGGCTAAATATGATCATCTCTATCGCTATACGAAATATGTATACCTGTGTGAGCTGAGTCTGGACTTCAATCATTATCATCGATGTGATTGACTTACTTTCCTATGTGGACTGGGTTGTGTTTTTCCTGTGTTGATTGGGTTGTGCTTTCTAGTGTGGACTGGGTTGTGTTTGCCTGTGTGGACTGAGTTGTTATTGGGCTCGAGAGTTGGATCCGTATTGTAATTGATGACTTAAATATATGTATGAGCATATACCTATGTAGAGTGGGTTGATACTTCGTGATTGTATCTTTCCATTGTGGTTTATCCTTCGTGGATTCCGAGAGACCTTCGGGGTCTCGGGGTCCCTACTGAGTATCGTATACTCACCCTTGCATGGGCTATGCTTGCACTATGTTTTGTTGGATGCAGATGACGGACATCACTGATCGAGGTTGAAGATTGTGGAGCTGTACGATACCCGGAGGTGGACCAATTGGCGGTATGTACACATAGTTGACGGTCAGACCTGAGGAGTTGAGGAGACTACCTGTACCCACCCTTTAGGTGGGATTTTTGGAGGACAAATTGGTTTTTTTGTTTTACTTACTACTGTTGTACTTTCATTTCAGTTGTATTGTACTTTTAGTTGGGTTTTTATACTGGCCCATTTACTTTTCAGCACTTACCTTGTACCCAGTTTTACTTAGTTCTTACATTACATGCGTACTCTGTTGTGATTGTCTACTTTATAAAGGCAATGCCTTCCCTTTTTTCGGATTTACGCCTTTAGTGCTAGTCGCCAGCCCATGTCCTATGGATGGTGGGTTTGGGTTAGTCACGGTGTGGGGCCTGAGGACAGGTTGTGACAAATTTGTATCAGAGGAGTCGGTTCTACCACAGAATATAGGACTCTGATCTTTCATTTCTATGATGAAATAGTGTAAAGAGTATTGAGTGCAGTTTTTAGTCCAGGGAGTCTAGTGTTCGTGCAGTGGCCAACCTATCTATACACCAGGAACCTGACCTCTGATTTCCGACTCAGTGCATAGAAACACTGATTGCGTGTGTGTTTCCTTTCAAATGTTTTCTTTGTGATCACTTTGTGTCAGCTCACCAGGTATACTGTTTGATCATGGAACACCTGTTTCTTTTCAGGATCGCCCCATGAAGGCAGCCATCCAGGGTTCCTAGTTACATGCGAGATGGCATCCCACCGAGTGACGAGGCCTCGATTCAGGACCCCATTACAGCATAGGCACTAGCGGTACCACTACCTGCTGAGCCACCGATGCTACCAGCCCCAGCGGCCGAGAGAGCATGCTGCCTGAGTACGTTGCATGAGTTTCAGAGACATAGGCTGCCCAGGTTCAGTGGAGAGACGGATCATCAGGCAGCCAAGGATTGGAAGGAGTCTATCGTCAGTGTCTTCAGATTGGTAGGGACACCAGCAGATCTTATGGTGATCCCTGTCACGAGTCTCCTGCACAAAACAGTAAGTATATTGTGGATCCTGATGCTCCAAGTGCACAATGAGGCATCTCTACTTTGGACGGACTTCGAGAGACTCTTCCGATCAGAGTTTGTTCCAGCCACCCTCTGTGTGGTGCGCATCAAGGAGTTACTACAGCTGTGGCAGGGCAGCATGTCAATAGCCCAGTACTCGGAGAGATTTACTAACCCTTCACGCTACTCAATGGACATGTTACGGGACCCATTCTTCTGGGTCCGGACCATTGAGAAGGGACTGAGGCATGAGATCAGAGCATCGATGATTCCCCACAACATCCTGACGCAGGCGGTGGTGCTGGAGAGAGCCCTGTTAGTGGAGAGCTTTCTCACCGAGTAGCCATCAGCAGTGAGACCCACCACAAAATGGCACTAAGTGGAATCTTCTACAACCGGAAGTCAATATATGTCGCAGGGGTCCAAGCGGACCAGGCCTTCAGTTGGGAAGCCTCAAGATACATGTTCGTATGTGTGGGGCACATGACGCAGACCATGAATTACAAAGAGCATACAATTCTATGCTTGCGTAGAGCAGGGCCACATGGCTCATGACTGCCTGACCCACCATGTAGATGAGCAGCAGACAATGGAGGGATATCCCAGGCAGAGACAGAGTTTCAACCGTGGTGGTCCACAGGGATCAGGCGGACGAGGCAGAGGAGATGGCCGAGCAGTGGGTGGTGGACGATGCTTCGAGGATCTTCCACCACCACCCCCGGGAAGTCCACCCAGACCACAGGGAGCTGGCGGGAAAAGGCAGGCTCAGATCCAGGCAGCGGACGCTTATGACCATCGTGCACCCGAGATGATTTGAGGTACTATCTGTGTCTACTCCACCCTTGCTGCAGTTCTTATAGACAAAGGTGCGAGTCATTCTTTTATTGTTGTTATCCTTGTTCGGAGCTCAGAGATTCAGATAAAGTCGTTGGCTCTATCTTCTTGGCTAGAGACTTTTATGGGAGCAGACTCGATGATTACGTACTAGTTCTGTCAGTGTGAGCTTACTCTAGGAGGCGAGTGCTTCGGCTGGGATCTTCTTGTAGTGGCGTCGAGGCCATACGACGTCATCGTGGGTATGAACTGGTTATCTACAGTCCATGATCAGATCAACTATATTAGGCGCAAGGTGCGATGTGTCTGCGCGGATGGGACCAGGTTCACCTTCAGTAGCGATAAGGGAAACTTCACAGAACATGATGGACTCATGCAGAGGAGAGGGCAGCCGATCAATCATCTGTTGGCTAGTATCATCCTCGGAGCGGTTGAAGTGCGGAGTCTGAGTTTTCCTATTGTGGTGGATCAGTATGTGGAGGTTTTTTCTGACGATGTTCTAGGACTACCTCCTCACAGGAAGGTAGATTTATACATAGTCTTGTACCCCGGGATATCACCGATATCAACTCCGGCATATCGGATGGCTCCCGTCAGGCTTCGTGAGCTATGGGTACAGCTGGAGGACTTACAGGGGAAAGGTTTCATCTGACCCAGTGTTTCACCCTAGGCTTCTCTGATTCTATTTGCCAAGAAGGTGGATGGGGGCTAGATATTGTGTGTCTACTACCGTTTCCTGAACCAGGTGACTGTGAGGAACAATTATCCACTTCTGAGGATTGACGACCACTTTGATCAGCTCATGGGAGCACATTGGTTCTCAAAGATAGACCTCAGGTCTGGCTATCATCATCTCCGAGTTCGGGATGAGGATGTGCAGAAGACGACCTTCAGGTGTCGTTATGGCCACTATCAGTTCTTGTTAATCCCTTCAGTGTGACCAACAATCCAGCAGTGTTCATGAGTCTCATGAACAGGATCTTCTAGCCCTACCTCGATCAGTTTGTCGTAGTTTTTATTGAAGACATACTGATTTACTCGACCACCAAAGAGGAGCACGCCTACCACTTACAGGTTGTATTGGATAAACTATGAGAGCACCAGTTTATGGTAAGCTCTCGAAGTGCCAGTTCTAGGTTTAAGAGTTTCACTTCTTGGGGAACATCATCTCAGAGGCGGTAGTTCCAGTGGATCCCACGAAGTTCGAGGTGGTACTTGCTTGGGAGCCACCCAGGAGCATGACAGAGGTGCGGAGTTTCCTAGGTCTGGCTGGGTACTATCAGAGATTTCTTCTAGACTTTTCTAGAGTTTCCGCACCACTTAAAGCTTTTATGAAGAAGGGGAAACCATTCGTGTGATTAGACAAGTGTCAGTAGAACTTTCAGAAGTTGAGGTGGAGATTGACCAGTGCACCCATCTTGAGGCTTCCGGTGGAGGGTGTAGGGTACATAGTTTACTGTGACGCATCAGGGACTGGACTCGGATGCGTCATGATGTAGGAGTGATAAGTGATCACTTACGGTTCATGGCAGTTGAGGAAGCACGAGTAGAACTACACTACCCATGACCTAGAGTTAGAATTAGTGGTCTTCGTCTCGAAAATGTGGCGGCATTATCTGATGGGCGATCACTTTACAGTCTACTCAGACCACCAGAGTCTCATGTACATTTTCTCATAGAAGGACCTGAACCTGAGATAGCAGCGATGGATCGATTTCCTCCAGGATTATGACTTTGAGATTTTCTATACTTCTGAGAAGGGGAACATTGTGGATGATGCCCTCAATAGGAGATAGGGCATTCTGCTACTTGGAGAGGCGACAAAGCAGTTATCTACTTTGCAAAAATCATTCATGGATAGAGATGGGGAAGCATATCTACAGTCACTCGTCCACTACATCAGTGGGTTAGAGAGGCACAGCGTGGGGATGTTGACTGTCAGATGTCATGTGATTTAGTTTCCATAGGACATGCGCCTGATGGATTTTTTGGAGGGGGAGATCACACCATTCTCTTCAGGGGACATACCATGGTACCAGTTGCACTGCAGGAGGAAGTTCTAAGGGAGTTTCACACTTCCCCACTAGCGGTATATCCTGGAGTAGAAAAGATGTACCAGGACCTCAAACGAAAGTAAGGGTGGCCGGGTATGAAAGGGGTTATAGCAGAGTTTGTTTCACAATGCCTCACATTACAGCAAGTGAAGGCGGAGCATCAGGTACCAGCAGGTTTGGTACAGCACTTAAAGGTTCAGGAGTGGAAGTGGGACAGGATATCCAAGGATTTCATGAAGGGGCTCCCATGTACGTCCAGAGGACACAACACCATCTGGGTGATCGTAGACCGACTCACGATGTCGGCCCACTTCTTATCGATCAGAGTGCAGGTCTCAGTAGAGAGCTTGGGACGCCTCTACATTTAGGAGATCATATGGCTTCATGGTGTTCCATCATCTATCATCTCCGATTGAGACTCTCTCTTTACATACCATCTTTGGGAGGGGTTTTAGGAGGATTTTGGGATGCATCTATGCCTGAGCACTGCCTTTCACCCTCAGATGGATATCCAGATGGAGAGGACCATTCAGACACTCGAGGACATGATCCGTGCATGTGTCCTTGACTTTGGTCACAACTAGGAGGATCACCTACCCTTGGCGTAGTTTGCGTACAACAATATCTACCACTCCACCATTGGGATGGCACCATACGAGGCATTGTATGACCGAACATGCAGATCACCTATGTGCTGGACTGACCCTGGGGAGTCAGCACTCGTAGAACTAGAGATGGTTCATGCTACAACGGAGAAGGTGCAGATCGTCCAGGAGAAGATGAGAACTACACAGAGTAGACTGAATTCCTATGCTGATAGGAGGTGGAGACCACTGGAGTTCGAGGATGGTGACCACGTTTTCTTATGGGTCTCACCTCAGTGTGGGTTGTGGAGATTTGGTCGGGGCGGCAAGTAATCTCCACGCTTCATTGGACTATTCCAGGTCCTCAGCAGAGTAGGCGAGGTGGCGTACCGCCTGGCCCTACCACCTCAGCTGCACCAGGTGCACGACATCTTCCACATATCTCAGCTGAGGAGATATGTTCCCGACCCGACGCATATCATCGACCACAGGGAGATGGACATTGATGACGGGGCAACATTTGTGGAGGTCCCGGTGGAGATAGAGGATCGAAAGGAGGGGGTCCTACGTGGGCAGTCGATTCCTCTTGTGCGCATTCGTTGGCAGCATGGGAACCTCCTGGAGAGCACTTGGGAGCGAGATCCTCTGAAGGCACTTGATTCTAAGGCCCGGTATTCCCGGAATCAATTTTCTAATTTTATCTCGGGTACTTTCAGTGAAAGAATGAGTGGGTTTTTCCTTCTTTTGAACTAGTGATCAGAATTAAAATATGAGGTCACCGATGAATTCGCAATGCTAGTAATTGCTTAATGTGATCCTTATCATAGTTTTGTTTGCAATGGAGGAGAATTTTTTTATCAGGGATTTATTCAAGAAGTAAATAAAAATTGTCAGAACAATTTTTATTTTATAAGGTGGTTTTCCCCTCCCATGGGTAGTTAAGGGTGGGGCCCATAGCCACTTAACTACCCAAGTGTGGCTGTTAGAGAGGTGAGGCCCACATGATCCCCACCATTTAATTTCCTCTAATCTCATTAATAACCCCTCTTTAAATTGGCAACCCCAGCCCCATTTAATTGCCAACACAGTTAATTAAATGGGGACCTTCCCTCTATCTTCCTTAATTGATTGTCAACACGTTTTATTTAATGTGGTGATTTAATTTTGGGAGAGTTTCTTTGCATGTGTAATAAAATAATATGAGGAGCCTATTATTTTATTAAGGGGGAGTTATTTCATTGTGCAAGGATGATCGAGATAACTCTTGAGGTTTTGGAAGAACGCCAACCTCCGAAGAAGAAAAATGAAGAACATCGGTTCCTCGAAAAACAATTACGTTCCACCAATCCTCTTCTCCATGACAAGAGAGGAGACACCGCTTCCTCCTTGGGGCACTCTGATGATGCCTATGAACCCTTTCCCCACGACGCCATCTACCGCAACACCGAAGTTTGTCTTCAATTGTTGAGGTAGGGTAAAATTTTTATATTCTTTCTTTATGTGAGTTATACCCTCGTGCTTGGTGAATAAATTGTTCGGCGATGTTGGCACCTCAAACGAGGTGGGTGTGGGTTAACGAACAAGCCCAAAACCACCACTATTTTGTTATTGATGCACAGATACTTGGTGATCATGAAGCGGGGCCGAAATGGTGATTGGAGGCCTGTACAGTGATGTACGGGTCCTGAGGCGACCGCAGGCATAGACGAAAGAAAAATCGGACCATTGGAATCACTCCGGTGGCCCGCGGAAGTCCCCGGCGACGCTGGTCATCGGCGCGGCGGTGCCGGCGGATGGAGGCGGTGGCGCCATGGCGCATCGCCAGCAGAAGCCCACCACTGATGAAGTCACAACGGCGATGGCTAGATCCCACTGCCACATGGGATCCAGGGGAGATCCGACACTAGGCACCGCGTCTGCGGGACATAGGGGGTCGCTTTCTCCCAGCTCGGCTCATTGGCCTCGCCAACATGCCCCCACCCCTGGCCGGCCCGGGGCGGGTCACACGGACCGGGCCGCACTGGCCAGGCCGGTCCATGCCTAACTGATCCGGGATACTCCCAGCCAGGCCGGACCCGGACTTGGGTCGGGTCCCCCCAGTTCGGGCGGCCCCAGGGGGGGGTGGGCTGGGTCGGGCTGGGACTAGACCCCCCACTTCGGACCGTTTCTGGCCTTTTTCTGATAACATGAGCTACGGACCTCTGATCAATGCACCATCAGTAGAATAGGAATCCTTCGATATAGACTATCGTTTTGGTATATTACACTTGAGGTTTTGGAAAAGTTATGGTACGGCTGGTTTGGTTCGAACTCGAAACAAATCGGGCCCCTGGGACAGAAAAACCTATAACTCTCAGACTGGCCATTCGATTGATGCACCGTCTGTTGCGTTGAATTTCTCTTGACGAGACGGTTCTTTCGACATACTCTTCTTGAGGGTTGGATGTAGCTGGAGCACTGTTGGGTTGGTTTTATCTTAAAAACCAACAGGGCCCCTACGATGGAAAAGCCAATAACTCTCAGATCGGGCGTCTGATTAACGCACCGTATGCCGCGTTGGGTTTCTTTTGATGAGACAGAACTTTGGGATACATCAACTCTGTACTTTGTGATAGTTGAAGTATCAAATAGTTTTCTCAAGGATCAGACCCTCCCAAAATCGAGCTTGCTGGGTGCGGGAACCCTAGAGCTGGCTGCGACTACATCCACTACTATACCTGAATCCTCTGAGGGTTCGACAGCGATGACTACCGTACTGGGATCCTTCGTGGGTTCGACAGTGATGACTTCTGTTCTTGTATCCTGTGTGGGTCTGGTAGAATTGACCTCTGTACTTGTATCCTGTGTGGGTCCGGTAGAGTAGCTAGTCTTGTATCATGTGTGGGTCCGACAACTTAGCTGGACTTGTATCATGTGTGGGTCCGACAGCATAGATAAATCAGTGGCTACATCTGATCATCTATATCTCTATAAGAAATATGTATACCTGTTTTAGATGTGTCTTGACTTCAATCATTATCATCGATGTGATTGACCTGCTTTACTGTGTGGATGGGGTTGTGTTTTTATTGTTTGGATTGGGTTGTGCGTTCCTATGTGGACTGGGTTGTGTTTTCCTGTGTGGACTGAGTTGTGCTTAGGCTCGAGAGTTGGAGCCGTATTGTAATTGATGACTTAGGTATATGTATGGGCATATACCTAATTAGAGTGGGTTGATACTTCTTGATTGTGTTTTCCTTTGTGGTTTATCCTTCATGGATTCTGAGAGACCTTCAGGGTCTCTGGGTCTCTACTGAGTATCGTATAATCACCACTGCACGGGTTATGCCCGCACTATGTTGTGTTGGATGCAGATGACGGACAAAACTGATCGAGTTGGAGGCTTGTGGAGCTGGACGGTACCCAGAGGTGGACCACTTGGTGATACATACACAGAGCAGACGGCCGGACCTGAGGAGCTGACGAGACTATCTGTACCCACCTTTCTGGTGGGATTTCCGGAGGACAACTCAGTGTTTCTATTTTACTTTCTACTGTTGTACTTTCCTTTCAGTTGTACTGTACTTTCAGTTGGGTTTGTATACTGGACCATTTAATTTTTTTCACTTACATTTTAGATATTTTTAAATAGTGCTTACTTCACTTGCGTACTCTATCGTGTTTGTCTACTTTATATAGGCAATGCCTTCCCTTTTTCGGGATTTATGCCTTTGGTGCTAGTCTCCAGCCCCTGACCTATGGAAGGCAGGCTTGGGGTAGTCACGACACGGGCCCCAAGGACGGGTCGTGACATGGAATCCTGTTATGGGTTGTCTCATGGGACATTTTTACTTCTCTTTCTTTCTTTTATTGTGATATTTTTATTGACTCTTTTTCCTATTTGGGACTTTCAAAAATGTTTCCAAGCCCAATTTCAAAATTTTAAAGACGTGATTCCCAAATGTGGGGAAGGATATAACAACCCAATTATTTTTAGAATAATAAAATTGGATTTATATTATTACTTATGAATAACATATTAATTTTTTTTTAAATTGGACAATTTTTTTGATACCATACTCAACACCTAACAACAGATTTCTCTAAAATCTTACAATGCACCCAACGTTGAGTTATACCTAAAAATAATATATTATTTTTATTATTTTAAATGGTAGTTAACGCATAGTCATTGTATTAGAGATAATAAATAGAACTAACTAAAATATTTTGACACATATTTCTTAAATATTATAACATTCATCCAGTAAAATTTAGATGCTTAAAATGTGAATGAATCCAATTTTAAGAAAAAATACTCTAATAATCATTAAAAGGTTGATTTACCACATTATGATAGATAACCCTTTCTAAATATAGTTTTTGTCACTTTAATATGTCCTATTTAAAAAATAAAATATTTTTTTATAATCGGGACATCAAAATTTACCTTTGGTAATTTTTTGGTATTTTTATGATAATGTTAATTTTTAATGAATAGTCAAAAATACAACATTTTAATTCAAAAATACATTTTCATCTAATTTATTTATATAGTTAGATTATTATTTTAATTACATTTAAATTGTAATTAGATTATATATTTTTCATTTAATATAATGTTGGTCATTGAAAGTAATTTCACTCTTAAATTAGACATAAATAATGGTCAATCTTTTGAAAAGTATTATTTCTTAAAAACCCTTTTTTTGGTTTTGACAATGAAAAATAATTTTAAATTAATTTTTTACACATATGTGTTTTGAAATTTGAAAAATAGATTATATATTTGGAATCAAGATTTCAAAATTTTGTAAAAAGTGAGCTTTTATTATTATACATTATAAATATTTACTTTAGTAAATATTTTATTTACCATAGTTAATGGGAAAATCAAGAAAAAATGGTCAAAAATAATATTATAATAATATTAAATTACCTTTACACTTGTCCTAACCCTATTTGATGAGATATATCCGACCAAGGACATCCTTGGGTTGATTTGGGGACCTCATGGAGCCACTTGGGAGTGATAATGACACTTTATATTAATTAATTTAAAGTGAAGTCAAAAGTAACATAAACAAATATCTTTTATTAATAAAATTTTTATACTGAGTTATATGAAAAATAACTTTGACTATAAATATAAATTTTAAAGGTAAAACGATTTACGACAACAAGGTATTTTATTTATAATTTTTAAAAATTATCTAAATAAGCTTAATTATGACAAAATGGTGATACATTAATTGCTTCATTAATAAAGGATTCAAATAAATGATATTATAAATATTAAAATAAACTTAATTTGAAACTTTTATTACATAAAATAATTTTTGGGATAATAAAGACTTATTATCTTCTAATGAATGATGGTTTTTTTAAATAAACAAGTTATATACTTTTTAAAAGTATGGATATGAATAGTTTATAAATTGACATAAATGATTTTTTAAAATAGTTAATATTTTATTTAATTATAAAATAGTCCTAAAAATATATTATTCTACCAACTAACATATATTATGATAAAAAATTTATTATTTATCCATTTTGGGTCTCTTAGAATTTTATAGTAAATATATTTACAATATAGTATAAATATATAAGAGGACATAGTAAAAGTTAAGTAAGTTATCAAAGGGATTAAATAAAAAAGATAACTGTTAAAAAATATCCATATCATGTCCAATTCATATTTTATGATTTTATTTTGACTTATATGAACCTAATATTTCAAATAAATAATTTTTCTACCATTTGAAATGGAAAATAATTTTATAATAAAATTATACTTTCAAACTTTTCTAAAGATCTCCTCCTCCCTCTTATAAAAGGCCACCACATCTAACCAATTACACACACATCTCAAACCCTTTGGCTCATCCAAACTCTAATCCATAAATCTACCATCATATATATATTTTTCCTAGAAGTATTCATATTTGTAGAAGGCAATTAAAGAGATCCCCTTGGCTCAAATCAAAAGAAGTTATCTAATTTAAAGGTAACGTCTTCTTTCAAGTTCATTTATTATATATTCCTTATCCAACCCCGTAAACTCTATTTTTTCTATTCATTAATAAAAACACTATTATACTAAATAATGTATTTTTTTGTTATGAGAAGTTTTCTAAATACACTTTCACACACCTCCATCTAATGTATACGAACATACTGTTTCTATGGACGACAAACTACTACCTCACAAAATGATGATTGTTCAATTATCTCCTACCACCTCTCTTGGCATCCATTATGATGGAACGATATTTATATGTGATATATATTATATTTATATTGTATCTATAATTCTTTATTTCTCATTGATTGCATACCTTTATGGTTTCCATAATGGGGAAACGCAATAAATTCATTTCTAGAAGTGCGGACTACCGCCCCCTCATTATGATATTACTCGTTCATAACATACGTGGAATGTATAAAGGATAGATTTAATGAAATTATATATTATATTATACTGGAATTATAATACACCTATGTATCAGTATATTTTCATCTAATTGAATAAAAAATAGAAATGAAGGTAGCGTTCTTGCGTACGTACGGCTTACCGTCTACATGAACGGTGAATTTCATTTCTTATTTAAAAATGCTTTATACTATTATAGATACATATATACTAGATATATATGATATATATGATATCTAAATCCTTAATTGCGTTGTAGATATGATTTAAGTTTGACCACATAGGCAATTTGAAATTATAACAGGTTCATTTTTTTACTCAATTTACGAACATCGACAAAACATACGATATGAAATACAAAAATTATTAATTTTTATATCAAGGTAATATGAAATATAAAATGAATAAGAAACTTTAAAAATGTTATATAGAAAATATAAATTAAATTAAGATAATTATTCTAGAATAACATGGAACAAACAAGTCACTTTAGACATGAAGTAAGGGGTTTTCATCTCACTTTTTATTCTGGTGAGATTCATGCTATATTTTCCACTATTTCATATTGTGTGGTGTATGTACTGCCCATGATTGTATTAATTTTTTAATATAATTTAATTTAAAGTTATTTAGATATTCATTTAATAATCCTTCTTTCATGGGGTTTTTGTTTCATAATTTACCAAATCTGTAAGTGAACTTCTTAACCCAATTTCCATTATTTGGGTTAATCTTATACTTCTTGATTATGTCAAGATAAATTTTTTTGTGATTTAGCTATAATTGTTTTATACTTATATCTACTTATATTGGATGTGTTTATATTTTTAAAACATAATTATTTCATTGTTTTATCCTTAATAATGATACCATCTTTGTAATGGAACGTTTCTCCCTCCTCTTTTAGTAAAAGACTTCTTTTATGTTATGTATTTTAATATCAATTTTCTATGTTGGGATATGTTCTTATATATCCTTATTTATGTAAATTTTATATCCATGTGATGAGAGACCATTTTATCTCTCATCAACTCATTTTATCAATTTTTATATGACACTATTAGGCTTCTGAATTTGTGGAAGGGAACTTTTTATCCCAATTTGAATTATTTGGGATAAACATCTACTTCTTGATTCTATCATGATATGATTATGTGAGATATATCTTTTGATATCCTATCTTGTAGTTACACTTTCCTTATGTGTACATATAGTGAATAAAAATAATTGAACTATTTAATTTATAAAATTATCTTGGTAGGGGAACCTTTCACCATACTATTTTAGTCATAGACTTATTTTATATCATGTAATTTAATTTCCATTTTATTTTGTTTAGATATGTTCTTATATATCTTTATTGATGTAAATTTAATTTCTTAGTGATGAGAGTATCTTTTCTCTCCAATCCAATATTTTTTTGAAATTATAAAGTAACACTGTTAGGCGGCTGAATTTCTTAAGGGGCTTCGTCTCAATCTATTTTTATTGAGGAATACTTCGATTAATACACAACTTTCTTTTATACATAGTATAATAAAACCCTTTGAATTTCAATTTTAATCAAAATGAATATTTTTTCTTTGAAGTGTTTTGGTAAATGAATAAAATATCATTTCTTTTTAACGTACACAGTGAAAACATATTTTGGGCGCTGTAAGAATTATTTGATATCTGGATTACTTAACATGACGTAATGTTTCTAAAAAAAAAAAATATCAGATACTTTTTTTAACATATTTTGGTATTAAAAATGTTTTTTGGGAATGGATTGATTATGTCAATATATTAAAATGTTATATTGTGATTTCAATGTAGAAATGTTATCCTTTCATTATGCTTGTACATGTGTTAGGATTATGTTATGGTTCTTGGGAATTGTTAAGCTATACAGGTGGTTCCTGATAAACCTATGGTGGGTGAGACCGAGATAGCTCTACAATGCATTGGGTAACGTGATAGAGGTAAATGTTGATGTTTTTACTTAGATATTTAGGGAATATACAATGATGGGTATTCCAAACATAACTTCATATGTAGCTATAAAAGCTACAATATTATTATTTTATGGATGCCACAAGTTACCTTTATGATTTATTATTTCTGTGTGTTATTCATAAATCTTATGATTTAATGAGATATATTAAAGAGAAAATGTTTTGAATGAATTGATGGAAAAATGTTTTATTTATTTATTTTATAACCCCTACTAAGCTTTTTATTTTCATAACAAGTTTTGAAATATTTTTCACAAGACATAAATATGAATAGGGTCAAGGATGGGATCAAGGAGAATTCATGCTGTCTAAAACATGGAACCAGACATGTTTATTTTTGTTAAGAGTTTTTATTTTTTGAAAAAAATAGAAGCTATGTAGAAGTGTCTAATTTGTAATTTCTAAAATGTAATATAATAGTTATGGCCTAATTCACTAAAACTCTAAACATGAATATATCCTCAATGTGAATTCGTGACTTAACTCTTGATTATGTAATGTTTAATGTCGGGGCCTAATAATTCAATCCTTGTCATATTTTATGGTTGTGAAAAGATCATTACTACCTTTCATATGTGATGTTAATCCACTATCAATGATCTGTACACCATAATAATATGATTCATTAAAGGAAATATCCAAAACCACTACTGTTTAAATACTTTTCATTTTGATCCATGTATTTGACCACACACTTATCATGGTTTGACAATATTGATCAACCTTGGAGCATAATAGACTATCATTCTCTTGGAGAGTTGAAAATAATTTTGTTTCATTTTCAGCTCATTTAATGATACATTAAAACATTGTTTATAACCAAAATTAGTCTTCTTTGGAATATTTTTATGCATAATTGAGTTGAAATATTTTTCCATGTGTCGGAATCCTCCACACCTAGAACAATGACCCTCAAATTATTTCCCATAAGATTGATATTTGTATGGGTGACTATATTGGTATTATTCCTTTTGGTGCCTCTTGAATATGGAAGAGCCATTTTGCGAGTGTCTCATTTTTCTAAAATAATAAAATCTCATGTGGGGTGTATTCTTGTATGTCAATATTGTACTACTGGTTCTCCCTTGGGTTCTTTCAATCTTCTAGTACTGATTCATACATAAGAAAATTTTCAATATCATAGATGGTTATTGTGTTCCAACATTAACCATTACTACTTTCTATTTTTGATCAAGCCCCATACCAGCCTTTTCATTTGGATTTGATTGATGCTTCTGTTCCACTAGACAACTATTCTCTACTTGAATCTTTTTTGTTACCTGAATTATCCACTTTACCAATGTCGTATTGAGATTTAATAGATGTTCTTGATCCTTAACAGTACATCGCGGGTTGATGAATTCCTCTTAAAGTTCTTTGATAATTTTGTTTTGATCTTTTTCTATGTTATTCAAACTATTTATTTCTATTTAATGTTCATTGATTTTGAGCTAATACTCAACATCCTTTTTTGATCTATCTCAAATTGTAGACTTCATTTTTTTCAATTTATTCATTCGTATTATACTTCACTTCTTTTTACTGCTACATATAAATTTTAGAATCATGAACCTCTTAGTTTTCTTTATTTTTTTGGCTCTCCAAGAATATACTTCCTCAAAAGAGGATTCTAATTCATCCTACATATCAACTACTCTGTGGAATTATACTTCATCCTTAATGATTTCTTCCCTTTTCAGGGAGAAGCTGCAAACATCCACCATAGAATTTTCTCCATGATCTTTGCAGTTCTCTATCTCTTCACCCTTATATTATTTTGAAATGTCATTTTCTTATGGAAGAATATTAATATTTTTAAGAAATTTATCTTTAAATTTTTATTATAATTCATATAGGTTGAATAATTCTTCATGGGAATTTTGAATTCATCCTCATCATATTCTTGGAACTTCTTGAGGCACCTTACTACAAGATGTCCAACCTCTCTACATTAGAAGCACGCAAGTGGGGTTTTTTTCTTTGAAATTTAATTTTCCCTTGTAGATATTTGATAAATGTAATTACATAAACTAATCCATATCTTCATATTCTTGAACATATTCAATTGTAAGATTCTTCAGAGCCTTGAATTTATGTTCTTTGGGATTAACGTTTTTCACAGACTTGTTATCTTCATTTCTAATCTTGTATGCAATAAGTGTACAGTGAAAGCTATCGAATTTCAGATCCTTTGGATATTTATCTTTCAAAACAAAAATGTTCTGATTGAACCAAGGTATATGTCTTCTAAATATGACCTTGAAAATATTTACAGATTCAATAATTTCTCCAAGAAAATTTGTGTCTTTCATAGTAACATTCACTCTTTTAAAGAATGAATTTATAAACCCATTTGGGTGCATTATCATATCCTCAAACTATTTCCATAGAACCTGTAGCATAGATTATATGACTTTTGATTCACCCTCATAAATATTGATAATCTCTTCCCACATAGTACATAATCATTTACATGACATAGGATTCAAAAATATTTCATTGGATAGGGATCCCTCTAAAGAATTGATTCTAATGGCATCAGTATTCAATTCCCTATGGTAAGCATCTCATAAAGAACAACTATTAACATTTGCTGAAATACCAATAATAATTGTTATAAATTCATCCATTCATAAATATTTTATGTAGTGTTACATCTGTCTATTCCATAACTGAAAATTATTTTAATAGATTATCAGAATCCCTTTTTAGAGAACCAAATAAATTAACCTTTGTATCTAATACTATTTGTTGTCCCAACTAAGATTAATACACTAATTGGGGTGAATTAGGGTATGATATATTAAATCAAATTCCACTTCGGATTGTGTATCATTGTAAAATAAAACAATTTTATCCCCTATTCTGGTAGCAATGTATGACAGAAATGAAATCATGCATGAGACATAGTGATTATATTTGGTTCACCCTAATTAGGCAACGTCCAATGAGAATACAATGGAAATATTCCGATATACCAAATTTTTATGGCCCAAATCCAAATCAAGTTTCATGAAAGATCACTTCTATACCCAAGCTCACTGAATTTACATGGTTCAGTGATAGCAGACTACCTTCCCAAGGGTCACTCCCTAAACTCCCTTTTTATGGGTCAGTACCTGTGGAAAAAAAATTATTATTCCATTTCTCAATACTCTAGAAATGATTCAAACAGTGTTTATGGACATGTAGGTACCTTCTAGATCAATAATGAATAAATACTAAGATTAAGATAGATTCTTTCTTGATGTCCCAGTTTTATCCACTTGATAAATATCACTTTACCATAGTTTTATTAGGAAATCCCATTTCTATACCTTTACGATGCTCACTGTATTCATGAAGATTACCTCTTTATTAAAGATTAATCATTATACATGAATCACAAAACATTCATGAATCTCTCCTCTTTCTGAAGCTCAACCACTTTCCTTATGCTCACTTAGCCTTCATGGTGCTCGCAACTTTTGGTTGGCTTTTATACCCTTCGCGAAATTCCTTTCTTCACGAACTATTTCACAAGAACAACATTAGCAAATCACCTTTGTGAATATAAATCCTTATAATATTTTTATGTCTTGTTTTACTATTCTATAGGGGATAGAAGCTTATTTATAGGTGTTTCCTCCCATTCTATATGTTTTTATCCACATCATCACCTTTTTGCGAATTTCCCCATATTTGTTAATGATGCTCCCTATTTTCGCAAAGCTTGAGGGAAATTTCGCATTCATGAAGATTCATATAGTCATATAGAGTACCATCAAACCTTCACGCATTCATGATTCTCCACTTTTCATAGTCATGGAGATGTTCCATTTTCTTCGTACATTTTCGATGCTCCACACCTTCGTGAAACCCAACCTTAACAACACAAAATACCTTTTGAAAAGATCCTTACCATTGCAAAAACACCTATCTATAAAAAACTCATTCGTTTCCATATTTTATGACTAATTAATGAAAATAAAAATTTCACAATGATTGAAAAAAACCTCTTAATTTTGGACCCCAAATTTTTTGAAAACAATGAGAAATTATGCCGCATTATATATGCAGTTTTCTATACCACCTCTAGAGTGTCCATTCAACTATCCTAGTTATTTTTTAACTTCACTTGTCATAAATCTATATGAAACTCCACAAATTACAATGGAAACCCCCTTTTTCAAGAAATATAATCAACATAAAACACTACAATGTTACATTGAGGTATTTATTTCAAACACAATCTTTATTTAAAAATTAAATAGTTTTTGTTTGTTTTTTGTAAGAAATTGGAATTTAAGAAAAAAAATAATTTTTTATAATTTTTTTTCAAAAATGGGTTTTAAAAATCATGAATGTAATTCACAATGTGTATTCCTCATTCACATCATCCCTGAGTACCAAAGTTTAACCCATGAATATTTACATAACATGAATTCAGTACATTATGTGTAAATACATTACACATCTGAGGTTTTAAAAATCAAAATCCCACTTAATTTACATGTCGTTAAGAAAATACAAGAGGAGAGTCACATTAATTATGTGAAATTTTTTAGATCTAAGAAAATAAAAGATATTATACATGGATTTTGAAAATATACAAGATCCTCATAGGAGTTTTTGTATCTGAATTATATTTACTGAATTCTACTAACAAATCATGTGCATGTCATTCTAGAAGCCACTTAAATATTTTACATAGTGTGAAGTCTTTAAACATTGTGTACAATTAAATCCTATAAATTTTTCAGGGAATCCATCATGTACAAGGATTTCTAGTTCTTTGTCTTTTATCTCACTTTATTAACTATTTTCTTCTGTTTTCCTTCTAAACTCAATTATTTTTCATTATTTTCCATTTTTATTAATTTTTTTGTCATTAAATTTGGTTCTATGTTATTGTTTTTTCTATTTTCATTCTACATCATGATTCAACATTTATTTGAAATAGATATTTTTATTCATCATCAACTATTGTCATTATTTCATTATTTATTCATCCAAGTGAGTTTAGCAGGCTAGGTTCACTAACCTATGAGACATTCATTTATATAATATAAGTGTACCACATCTACGTTGTTATATATATTTGTACCAAGGAATAGTTTCAACGTTGGAAAATCCAATTGATTTGACCATAACTAATTTGTGACAATTTCACTACTTCGCAACCTAATCCATAAGACTATCCTATGTTAGATTTTGTATTATCCTTTTTCCTAAACCAAAAAATTAACCATGAAACCTATTCTATTTCCAAGATTTAAATAAAAGCTATGTAAAATTTATTAAAACCAAACCTGAATATAAATAACGAATAATATAACCTGAGGGTTGGAATAGATATGTTTCTTTCCTTCCAGCTATCTCTAGGTGTTTGACCCCGCGCTGCCACTTTATTATGCCTTTGTAGTAAACAATAGATTTGGATATAAATTTCATATCTAATATCACCTGAAGTATATAGTGAAGTATTCTAGATGCATAAAATTCTTGTGGTATTTTCCGGCACTACTTTTGTATAGGCACGATAGGCGTTGAATTGAACCTTGGATTACAACACCCCGTGTACGTTTTCTCCCTTAATTTTTATAATTTTTCCATACAGAAACAACAACTTCATCTCTCTTTTCTTTGACTTAGTGTATTCCCCAGGGTCCCCTAACTCATTCTAGGATCCTAGATGTATAAGAACTAATCCTTTTCAATATTGAGATCAATAAAACTATAGCTTCATGCTGACACACAATAGTGGATGAATGTAATGATATTTCACCACCACACACCCATAACCTCCAATATATTCCCCCATAATGTCAGTTGGAGTGACCAACACTACATGAGTTCACCATTATGGATTACAAATTTCTGTCCATTATTGGTGTTGGGGCTATTATTGTGCTCCCTCGAATTCAAGATCACTCCTTCGAGATAAAACCACGACTCATTCATATGATCTAGAAAATGGGATAGTTTAGTGGATTTCAAAGAGAAGCCAATAATGAATATATTTATAATTTCAAAGAGATTTTTGATACATTTATCAACCAAGGAATATCACTAGATATAATCAGATAAAAATTATCCTCATTATATTTGTATGACAGTTCGAATTATTAGCCTAAAATTCAAGCACTCTAGTCCATAAAAACATAAGATGAGTAAAAAAAGAAACTTCTGGATTAATACATCCTACCAAGATGAACATGTATTCTTAAAAATTATATTAGAAAACATTTCTTATAAGGATAGAGAATAATCTTGTGAGGAATGTGACTGATTTAAGGAACTGACATATAAATTCGCACATCATAGACTCAATGCGTGGCTTCATCTCCAAAATTTTTATCAAGGACTAAATCCAACTACCCATATCATATTATAAGTTTTTGTCGATGGAGGGATTGTAATCAGGATGCTTGAAGTTGGTCGTGCACTGTTGGAAGAAATATCCCACACATTAATTATGTTGAAAAGTAATAAAGTACGACATTGGTAAATAATACATTAGGTGGAGGAGTGTATCCACCTAGAAGCATGATATAAATCCCTTAATAATATTATATATTATTTTTTGATACCTTCTCCCACACCAACACCCCTACCTCTATGATGGAAATCCCATTATGTGAGATATTAGATGTAATTTATGCTTATCAAGATTAAAGGGAATGTATAAAGGGACAAAAATGTCTAGATTATAATTTTTTCAATTACCAATAAAATAATTAGCAATTTTAACATCCCTAATAAAATAAAAAATAGTTCTATTAGTAGAGAATGGAATAGTATCAAAAATAGAAAATACAAGGTTATTATCAATAAATGAGTGAAAAATTACCACCAATTAACTAGATACCACCTAGTGACCCACATCATGGTCTATATCATCAATTATAGATAGAATTTCAATTACCTTTTGCCTCTAGATCTCGACAGTCTACACTTGATCAATAGTAGTAATTATAGTAACCTCAGCCAAAACCACCAAAATAAGCCCAACCACATGAGTTCAATATTTAGAACCTATTAACTACCTTTATGAAAAAGGTATACCAAAGGATAAAAACTCAATAATCATAAATTCAGAATCATAGGGTAGTCCTCTAAAACTGTGAACATCATTTTGGGAATATTTCTATGACCCCATCAAATTGATTACCAAGAATGCTTCATGATGATAACAAGACTCATCCAATATAATAAGAAAAGGATATTGTTCTATGCCGTGGAAAGTGCTAGAATTTAATCATCCATTCATGGGTGAGGAGAAGAGGCTTGAAGAACCTAAGAAACCTGAAACAATCATCACTGAGGATAAAAATGATAATATAATAGAAGGTAGTCAATTATAAAGCTTAGATTCAAATCTAATCTCACACAAGAGAAACTAGAAAATGAAAATGTTAATGTAGAACCACGAGCATACAAACACCCTCTCCCCTTCCTGTAATGAATGAGGCATGGTCAGATCAAAGGGTAGTATAATATGTTTCTTGATATTTTTATGAAATTAAACATCAACGTACCCATTTCTAAATTCATTACTCAAATGTCTACATAGGAAAGTTTTAAAAAAATTATTTCTAATAAGAGAAAAATCTAAGACCTCATAGTCATATCCTTAAACAAATAATGCCCCACCATGGTTTAGTGGAATATTTCATCTTAAAATGTAACACCCTAGAAGTTTCTCAATTTCATGCACTATCGGGGCCTACAACTTTGGATGATACTTGTAAGATATTACCACAACTATCAATCCCATACTAATGTCTATCTTCTATAAACTATGTACCAAATAAATAAATCCCAAAATAATTTCACTAAAACATTCAAAATGATTAGTAAAGAGACCTCACGGACATGTCAATGATTTCTTAGTTAATGTTCACAAATTCATCTTTCCTGTGGATTTCATAATCTTAGAAAATAATAAGAATGAGATGCTCCTATTATACTAGGACCAAAATATTTCTCTACTATGACGGTAATAATTTAAATTAATCAATGGATGATAATATTTAGAGTTAGAAATGAATAGGTTTTCTTTGAATATGTGGTGGCCTCCAAGTAATGCGATAACACATTTGACTACCAAGACGTATTTTTGAATGATGGTAGAGTTGATTTTATGGCCATCGAGGTTGAATAATAGAACTTTTACCCAGATAAAGACAAAGGTAGTGACTTTGAGGATTTCAATTGCATTGTACCTTTGGCATGGGATAATATCCCACTATTTATACTCTTGATCATCAAACCACAAACTCTATAATTAGAAACTCTGCTGAGAACCAAAAATTAATCATTCATAGATATTATAGATGCATTTACTGTCACTATTATATCAAAACTAATGAATGAAAAAGAGTAAATATGTAATGTGACCATAAAAAGGAACAAAAAAACAATTACCTGGGGAGTAGCTGGAATTAAAGGGACCATCTTTATGATATGCACCTACAATATTTTATTGTAAGAAGGTTCCAAACCCAAAATCCAACCCCAGAGATGAATCACCACTTCAATGAAAGATGTAGTCAAGAAATAAGTGTTGAGTCTTTTAAATACTGGGATAATATTTTCAATCTATAAAAGAAAATGGGTGAGTCTGCAACATGTTTTAACAATGAAAGGTGCCTTAATAGTTGTAAAAAAAGAAGATGAATTAATTTAAAATATTACCATAACTGTATGGTGAGTATTAAATTAATATATAATCCTATGCATGGAAACTAAAAGGATCATTTCTCATTACCTTTCATGGATCAAAATATGAAGCTTATATAAGGATCTGAATTCTCTTTTTTCTTGGATGGGTACTCTGAGTATAATCATATAGAATTCAACATTGTGTATTTTTCAAAGACTAAATTCATGTATCCTTTATGAACATTAAACTATAAGTATATTTCATTAATAATGTTCAATGCACTGTTGAATTTTAAATAGTTCATGAAAAAAATAATTTATGATATGGTGGAGGAGTTTTTAGAAATTTTCATGGAGTATTTTTCCATCTTCAGACACTCCTTCAGGGTCTAACAGATTAATTTGGACCTTGATCTATAATGATATAATATGATTTTCCATGTATTAAAATAGTAAAAATATAAATTTATGGTCCATGTATAAATATTTCTCATACAAAAAATATAAAAAAAGTCATGTAATTCGATCCAAAAAATATTAAAATCATAAAATAAAAACCTAATCTCACAAGTGTAAAACAAATAAAGAGTTTTCTAGGCCATGCGATATTTTATCATTGCATCCTAAAATACATTATGAAAATAGATGTCCCATTGAAACACCTCTAATTGAAGGAAAATCCTTTGTATTTCACTAATGTGTGTCATAGGTAATTCAAAAGTCTAAATAATAACCTTGTTCTACCCTGCTCTTTATTTCAATTGATTGGGATAACCAGTTCGAGTTGTTGAGTGACTCCTATGATTTCACTATATGTATTGTTTTAGGGTAGTAGGTCATAAATTTCTTTTATCCTAATTATTATCCTTGTTATATGATTAATGAGGCTTAGTTCAAATACATGACAATTTAAAATGCACTACTTGTAGTTTTTAATCATTTGAAACTTTTTTATCATACATCGTGTTATCCAAAGTAGTGGTTTCAAAAGATCTAGCGACATTCAAATATTTGTTTAATAAAATGGATGCTAAACCATGTCTAATAAAGTGGGTCTTACTACTAAAAGATATTCATATAATCATCATGTATACCATAGGGATTGAAAATTTCATTTTTTATCACTTTTAAAGACTCCCTCTACCCAACATTGTGGTTGATAATAACCTAAACATCAAGGATGGATTCCCATATTAATCATTATATATTATAAATCCACATGCACACTTGTGGTTTTCCAATATTTAAAATTATCATAGAATGAGATCTCTCTACCAACACTTCACCTATCAACAAATTAAGAATTTTTTAGTCGATGCTTCATATTACTACTAGGATGATCCACTACTATTTAAGTGTTGTGTGAATGGACTAATGAGACTATGCATCCCAAAAGTTGAAATCCAAAGTGTGATTGACATGTGACACACATCACCACTTATAGGTAATTATGAAGTTGAACATATAGTTGAAAAAATCTTTTAGAGTAGATTATTCTAGCTTGCACTACACCATGATTCAAGGAACTTCATTCAAAGATGTGATTGATGCCAAGGAATAGGAACCATTGTCAACAAATTGAAATACCCCAAAATCCCATCCTAGAATTTAAAATATTTGACGTATAGGGACTTTATTTTATGGGTCTATTCCCAAATTCTCATGCTAAATTTTATAGACAGGTCTGTGTGGAATATATATTTAAGTGGGTAGAAGATGACGCGACCACTCATGACTGAGGAAAAGTGGTCATGAAAATTTTAAAATAAAAAGAAATTTTCCAGATTTTGATTCAACAAATTACTCATTAGTTTTTGGGGAAAACATTATTATAATAATTTTGTGAATGGATTTCTCAGAAAATATAGCATCTAATATAATATTAAAAATCCCTACCCCCTAAAAACAAGTGAGAAAGTTAAACTATATGACAAAAAGATCAAACAAATTCTAGAGAAGACAATGAAAACAGCTACAAAATATTGAATTATTAAATTAAATGAAGAAATTTGGGCATATCACACAACCTATAACATTCCCATCAACAAAAATTCATTTTTCTTTTTATATAGAAATCCTTTTCGCTTAAAAATGGAAATAGATAATTTCTCTTACTAGGCCATCAAAAAGTCGATTTTGGATGCTCAAAATGTTTAGGGATTCAGAATGAAACAAATTGATAAACTGGAAGAAATTAGAAAGGACCTATACAAAAATTCCAAAATCTATAATGAAAAGACAAGGAAATGACATTTCCAATTAATTATGTTCTTAATCTTCATTATAGGATATACAATTATTCTATTCAATTCCAAATTGAAATTACTCACTAAAATGTTTACATCCAAATGTTTGGGTCCATTTGAGGTCATCAATGTTTCCCCTATGGGTCCATAAAAATTAAAAATGGAAAGGAGACACCCTTTAAATTAAATGGTAAATGATTTAAGATTTATCAAGATCCATTCTATTAGGGATACATTATTTTTTTTTAAATTAATCTGCATGAAAGCTTGTCTATCTCATAATGTTAAACATAGTGTTGATTGGGAGTAAACCTATGATAGGTTAAAAATGTTATTTTTGATTTTAGGAAGGTGTATTGATTCTTGGGGGAATAAGAAAGAGTTATTATCCCAAATTGGGCACAAAATTCAAAATACATGGCTTATACTCATTTAATTATGTGTAAATGTTGGGAGCACAAAAAAATAAGAAAAAATCAGCCTTCATGTCTTGTATGAAATACATGATGTGAATATTTGGGGTAGATTTAAAAATTTTGAACCCTAGGTTCATGAACCACCCTCCCCCTTCTTTCCTCATCCCACATTCGACCTCCCCTCTCCTAATCTGCCACAACCCAAAACTCACTATTATTTTCCCTCCCCCACTTCCATTTTTCTCCTTCCATTCACTCTTCCGCATATCCCCTTTCTAGCCTGATCTTAATAATTTGTTTCCATGGCCAGAACCAAAAACACCAATTTAGGATCATCCAAATTCACACCTGAGCATGATGATCAACTTCCACCCAAGCTCTAGGTGCCAACTCCTCCAACTCCACCCACTGATCCTTCTACTTTAGAATCCCCTTTAGTTACTATCTCTACTTTATCATCCAAGGAGTCATAGTAAACTTCTAGTGGGTATTAGGGGGCCACCCAATACCTGCACATTCAAACATGCCTTCATTTCTCAGCAACCAAGAATTAGGTTAGGCTAGTCCATCTATAGGATAAGCCTATAAGAAAGAACAAGTCCTTCGAATCACTAGCCTCGAAAAGATCTGTGTTTATGAGGAGTTTCGTATCCTCATTGGCCATATCCACCTGTCCACCATCACCCAGTTGTGTGAGGAGACATACTAAGAGATATTAATTTATTTTAAAGACAAATTTCTGCAATCTATCACACATATCACCTTATGGTATAGAGGAAATTCTCGGGAGATCACCCTTGTAGATTTAGGGTTGGCCTCAACATCTACTCACTTGATTTTGTAACCAAACATATTTCCCTAATCATATAGCTCGAGATGGACAATGAATATGTGGAACATAATTGGACATTGATTGTCTGAGATCTACAGAGTATTCATGATCCATGCACAGTGAAGAGAACCCAACTATGAGGTTCCACCTTTCGGATCATACATCAGCCTATGGACCATTCCTAGATGGCCTAAGGAGAAGCACAAGGAAAAATCATTCATATTATGATGATCATCCTTTCTTCATCCATGTGAATCCCACCCATCAACATTGATAGATTGTTCACCTTATATTACCAGGACCAATTAATGTAGACTCATAGTAATCTAATTTTTGGTAACTTTGTTACCCATCTCACCCACTATCTCAACACTTTTGATGTCACTCAGCCACATTTTTCTTTTAGAAAGTTAGATTCCGTCGATCTACTCATCATCCATAAGATGGTATGATATATAAGATTAAGGGGCACTGCCAATGGGCCTCTCGAGTGAATTAATGATGAATATTATGTTTCAGCCCATTAACCTACCCATTACGACCCTTCCCATGCCTCACCTTCTCAGACATCATCCACCACTCACTCTACCACCACCCCATCCCCATCCCCCACTACCATTACAACCCCTCCCCTTTCTTCTTCTACCACAACACCATCCCCAGCCAGATCATCACCTAGCCCACCACATACCACTAGAATATGAATAACACTCTAATTTATAGAACCAAAGGAAGATATGTCATTATATTTATATCTCATTCACTAACCTATCTCCCTTTACCACCCCTCCCCCTCTGCCTATCCCTTCATCTTCCCACCCACCCCAACCATATAACCCCACTTCTACATATTTCCCCACTTCACACCCCTCCTCAGTCGACCTACCTCCTAAGATCACATACCCAGCAACTAAGAAGGATTTTTTATTGGAGTAGGACCAGCAAGATAAGGGGACCTTTCATCCATCTCCTTCTGTGGTGCATCTGATTGATCTAGCTACCAGATGTATGGTCTAAGAACAGATCAACACCTTAGCCCATGCATCCTTGAATAAGACTTATATTATAACCATGAATCCTTTTTATGAAGATGATCATCTATTCCATACCCCTATAGATGAGATTGATCTTGTAGGGATGGTCTAGAGACCCATTGTTCAGGTTGGGACTTTTGATGCAGAAAGTGGTTACTCTACCCATTCTGTTTAGTTACGTCCATGTACCCCTCCCATGATATACTCATTATTGTGTCTCGTTTTATTTTCTAATTATATATCCTTTTCCACATATGTGATATTTATCATATATATGGATGGTATATATTCTTTGGCTTCACTACCTGATGGATTATCTTCATTTTCAATTCTGTATTAATATATCCATGTATATCTATTATGTGTCGTATATGGTCATAAATGAGCTAGTCAGGCCACTATCTACCTTCCAACAAAAAATGTATCATTATCTAGTTAATTTAAAGAGATAGATTAAAGATATCAAACTCCAGATCTATTTTCAATAGGACCCCCCCACACACACACACACAATGTACAAAAAATCTTGTTTTTTCACATGAGCTTCAAGTGAGGCATATTTTATATGTGGTTAATCCCTAAAAACAACCACATGAGATTGAAAACACAGTCACCAGTTTCTGCAGAAGGTATAAGAACTCTAAGCTGATGGATAACACTAACTTATTTATTTTTCCATTTTCATGGTCGACGAATTCATAGTTGGTTCCTTATGTGAGGAACCCCATATTTTTTGATGTCGTTATTTCAGTTATGTGTTTAGCATATTTGTATTATTTTAAAATCATTTTTTATCAATAAGTCATCCCAACCTTATTTTTCTTCTATTCATGCATTTATCTAAGCTATTTTCTCCTTCCATTTATTATGTTCACCTCCCAAATTTATTTTTACATGTTATTTAACCCCTATTTGGTAATCATTTATGCAGTACATGTATTTTTTTGCTAACAATGTTTTTGGTACCAATGGTTTAAATCAACATCCAACAAATTTCCTAATGTAATTAATTTAACTAAAAGGATCTCTCTATTCCATATTTTCAATTCATAATTTCAATTTAATTTTTTCTTTTGTTCCAATTTCGATCTCTCCCATATCACATTCCAAAATAGTGTAGAAATTTTCTCATTATAATGAGCGGGAGTCTTTATTGAGCTTTATTTTAAATATACTTTGATTATTTCCTATTTTCACAAGTATAGGATAAATATTTCATTGAATGTTTGTTTAAAACTTTAAATATCATTAATACCATTTAATTAAAAGACAAATCTATCTTGGAGATTGTTGAAATCCATTTTTATTCCTATTTAGATTTTTATCATGATTGTTGAGATGAGTAATTTAATTCAAAATTTAGATTCTTTCAATTTTATTTAATTTACGTACATTGGATGATATGACCAAAGTGATTTCCATTTATTTTTTCATACTCACATTCCCAAGAGATTTCTAGACCAATATTTTTATATTCTTTTAAGATTATATTTCATGAGATATTCTTGGGGAATGTAAATCTATTATAACATGAATTGAGATCTTATTAATTCTTTGATTTAACAAATACCATTTTAAAATGATTGAGGAAATATTTATGATCCATTTTTCTCTATGATACACCTATACATATTTCTTTATTTATCCTATAGTATCCATGAACAACTTTATTATGATGGATTCATTTCAAGTCTATTATCCATTCATACCATCCTCCTAGAACTCTGCATGGATTTATTTTTAACAAGTGGATAGATTTTCCATATCACACATACATGGGATGTTGATACTAAGGAGACATATTGTGGAACTTTCACCTGATTGATATGATGTGGTTTATGATTACCTTTGGCATTTTATATTCTTACTATGTTCCTTTGAAAAAAAGAAATATAAAAAAATTGTGTATCAGGAAGGTAAAAAATCAACAATATGTGACTGAAGATTCTTACGATTGATCATATTAGGTTAGGTGATGGATGTGCAATTTTTCCTCAACATGACATTAAAAAAAATAGAAAAGAACATGGTGCATTCTTAGTTATTAATTTAAATATTCATTGATCACTTTGAGTTGTTTGGAGCATAGAAACATTTTTTCTAGGAAGTGATACTTAATTACACTATTCATAATTATCATGCATTTTACTTATGAGACTATAATTTTCTTGGGAATTATTTTAATAATTTTCACATTAAAAATCAGCCTCATGGATGCTAGAAAATTATTTCTGAATCCCTTATTATTAATTTTTTATTTCACTTTATAAATTAAAGATGATAGAAACAATTCAATCCTATGGGTAAGAACATATTTTCAGGGTATGAAAATAACTCTAATTTCATTATACATTGAGTGATGATAGAAAATTCATCATTAGGTAAATTCAAAAAATTGATATATTTTCTATGGATCAGTTAGGAAATTTTATTTAAAATAAGAAAGAATCCAAATAAATAACATAACTATGAGGAATGATTGATTTTCTTTTTAGGACTGATTCTGGAGGACTTTATTTTTCTTCTTGGACTTAGTTTTATTATCCTAGTTGTAAAGATTGTTTGTTTTCTAAAAATAGTTTCATTTGGAATCCCTATTGAGATTATTTTTTCTTTAGGACAATAAATTATTCATGTGTGGGGGAATTTGATAAGACAAATTTATATATAAATCTGGATTCATTTTTTAAGGTTTAATCACACTTTATTTTATAATTCATTTCTTTTTATTGGCTTTTTCAAGAAATAGTAATTTAAGACTCAAACAATGAATTGCTGAAAATTGGAAAAAATATGATTTACATGTCATGAAAGGAGTTAATTAAATGTATTCATCATTCAAAGAATCCCTATGGACGAAGGGCCAACCCATGAATATTTACCTTACATGAATTCGGTATGAGACGGGTACATACATTACACTTCATGAGATCGTAAAAAAAGAAACCTGTTGAATTTATATTACATGAAGACAATACAAGGTGTGAATTACATACAAGATTTTAATAATTTACATGATGTGAAATGTTTGAGATCTCATACCATCAATGATACAGGACATGGATTTCACAAAGATTCAAGATCCCCAAAGAATTCTTTGGGATCTAATGTACTCAACATGAATTCTACATACACGTCGTGTCAATGTTAATATAGAAGCCACGCAAATCCATTAAATGAAATGAATACTTTATAGGTCATGTAATTTTTGATCCTATAAATATTTCAGAGCCTCCACTATGTACAAGGAGTTCTAGGTCATCCACTTTTCTCTCATCTTATTTCCTATTTCTTCTCTATTTTCCTATAAAAATTGATTTTAATTAATTATTATACCATTTTAATAAATTATATTAGTGTTACATTCCATTCTATATTGGTGGATCATCTATTTTCATTCCATCTAATGATTCAACATTCATTTTCAGTACTGATAAATTTTCATTATAAATGATTTCCATTCATTCAATGTTTATTCAGCAAAGTGATTTTTTGATGGATTCCTATTTTTTCATGTGTGGATTTATTAATTGTGATTTTTTATTATTATGCAAGTCGTGTCTCCCACTTTTGTTTATTGCTATTATGCGTAGATAATCTTCATAGCTTTAGGGTTTGAGAGTTAGGGCGCATGTAATCTTAATGAATCTATAAATTGAAACATGGTAACCCTATGGATAGCAATTATGTTAAACAATAGTTTTTTATCTCATTCTATTTAAGAATTATAAACATGGGAGTGTAATTTAAATACCCTGGCCTAATTCTAGGTGATAAGGCTATGTCTATTAGCCTGTGAAACTTTCTTCCATATAATCTAAGCGTAATGCATCTATATTTTTAGCTATATTCAAAACAATGAATAGCTTAATCTTATATATATCCTATTTGTTTGACCATAACTAATTAGTGTCCTTTTCAACGATTAGTAGCCTAAGATATATGTTTATCTCAAGTTAGATTTAAGATTATCCTTTTTCCTAAACCCTAAAATTGGCCTTGAACCATATTCTCTTTCAAGATTTTAAATCCTATATATGTCAGATATAGTAAAAACAATCCTAAATAGAAATCACGAGGAACCCTACTCTAGGGTTTCAATTGATAGGTTTCTTTCCATCCTATTGCCTCTATGGATTTGACCTCAAACTTCCACTTTATTATGCCTTTGCAGTGTTGTGAAGTTTGGGATATATATTTCTAATCTTATCATACCTAGGGGATTTAACAATGACTTATAAATGAATTCTCATTCCTGAATATGTAATGAAACTATGGCCTAGTTTCCAAGGACCGGTTAGAAACATTGAGGGCTTGGTAAATCAATAGTTCACTATTTTCATAAATTAGTTTAATTTTGATTCAACTTAATTGGATGGTTAAATAGTTGACCCCACATCATTAACACATAGCCTCTCTTTACAAGAAGTAAAAAAAATCCCATCACACATGGATTTACAAGGTTTTGTTAAAAGGCCAACACCTTTTCAAATGGGTTAGACTCCCCAACATAGATTCTTCACTATAATAGAAGGTGATTGAAAAAGTAACTAGTTAGACCCCCAATTACAAACTTCTTTTACCTCTAGTTCCAATTATCCTTCAATAGTTGGTTAGACCTTCCCCCCCACACTTAAACTTATTCACTAAGATTGGTTTGACACCCCAATAATAATATTTCAATAATTGGTTAGACCTCCATTTGGAACTTTCATCTTCATATGGATTGATCAACTATAGAAATATCTTTAGATGATTCTCCTCAACTAGAATACTAGAGAAATTAGATCACGTATAACTTTAGGTAACACTTCATTGATCGTGGTATTTCTCAATCAATATTTGATCTTAGTAAATAATCAATTACCTTAGCACAACACTACTCCGGAAAGAATTATTTCCTCTATTGAAGACCCAGTCTTGCTGAATATTGACAACTCAGATATTAATTCCTTCTAAACTAATCACTGAAATATTTTCTCAAATAATAGCACGCCATAAAAAATATATGAATTTTCATTTCATGAAACTTCATTCATGTAAGTAATACACAACATGGTATTGTCATAATAAATTGTAATACAATACAAAATATTAAACATCATACTTTCAAGTATGCATTATTTTATGTATGTTCATGTTTTGAATAATTCAATAACATTTCACTTGTCTCGTTAATTTCATCACTATCTATTTTGTAGTCTTCTTACAAATTAAATTTTCTCATACTTCTTCAAGTGATTATGTAATCACATGTTTCGGAGAAAATATATTTATGAACACACACATTTTTCATAGTGTGCTTCAAAACCTTCTCAACATGTATGTAAAAGAGAAATATGTAACCTCACTGAGAAATTATTATGCACAATTGGTGGTGCTTCTCATTGTGCATGAATATAAAATGATTATACTATACTATTCCTTCAAGAAAATAAATCATTCTCATGATCTTAAATACATTTATTGTGATATGATTTTCCTCCTGAAATTAATGATGCAGTCTTCTCAACTAAAACTGTGTATGTGAAACAACCATCATGTGATACTACTGTCATGCATGAATATATTTTTATAAATTATTCAAAAACTAATCACATAACCAAAATATTTGTTTCCTATAACTTTTTCACATAACTATTATGCATGGGTTCTTTATTCTCTATTGAAAAACATAGTGTATTGGTTTACACTAGTTAATAGAAACTCATAATCACAATATGTGATCATGAGAGAATTGACACAACATGAATGCATGGAATCAATCTTGTGAGATAATAATACTTTGAAGTCTTTATTTATATCTCAATAATCACTCATGGATGTACAATAATCTCACGGAAAAAATGATCGGGTTGGGGTATTTATTGAAAAATCTCTACAACATAGTACTACAAAAAATACAGACAATCATCCACTACAACAACCCATCCACTCGCTACCTCACTTCATAGTTTTCTAGAAATCCCCATCATTGATAATATAATTTTCTCCACAGTGTATTTATTCAATTTTTTCATTTTTAAATCTATAAAACAATGTATTGTGATTATTAAATCAGATTAAAATCATCAATGCAATGAAATGGTGATTGGAAGGCTCATCTTGATTCATCAGAGGTCCCTGGATGAAGAAATACCAATGCAAAGAAGTCATGGATGTTATTGAGGTAAAATAAAACATGTGGCGTTCATAAGATTGATCTAGATGATCTCTCCAGATGGCTATGTTTATTAATGTGTTATTAATGGAGGAGCTACATGTAAATAATCATTGGAGTCCTGAAACAATTTGTATATGTTTTGGGTTATCCATTTTATAACAAGGCACACCAACAATAGTCCATAATTGGTTATCACTCTTATCCTATAACTCGTTTGAACCACCCCATCTCGGCATACTGCTCTACCACTATGCCACCTCACCTAGTGGATTTTCTCTCTTATGATCCCCTATGTGGGGGATCTATTCACTCTCTTGACCTCACAACATTGTCTTACGGTTGGGGTTGACCCTTGTGACCACCTAAGAAGTAGTGAACACAGGACCCATGTCGTGTTGGTTGGAAGTACGTTATTTTTAACTAAATGCATAAAAAATTAGACTAAAAATATTTGAATTCCAACATAACCAAACCAAAATACTCCTTCCTTATATTTTAAATTCAACCATAAATTATGAATCTCTAATATTGTTCCAATTTTATAAAAAATGATCAATTCAATAAACCAATGATGCATGTCTCTTGAACTAATGATCACTTCTACAATCATCACATTTAAAACCTCAACACGTATTGATATCTTCTAGCAAACACATATTGAAAAAAATGAAATTCATTAAAATAGATTTTCAATCTCTCACATTGAATTTATGATAATTACTCAAATGTTAATATGTTTTCTTTTCTTTCTCCCCCTTATTGGAAATGAAAAAAATTGTGTATTTAAGAGTTCTTAAAACAACTAATTTCTCATAGATTTCAATTTATTTTTATCAATGAAACTATTCTTAATAAAAGCAATGACCTTTATGTTAATAAACTCTATGTTTAGATGGGAAAACCCAGTATAGAAAACAATAGTGATGCCACCATAGTATCAAGGCAATTCAAATTATGTAATGTGAAACCATTCTAAAAATTATTTCAAAAACATCATTACAGAGAATATTTGAGAAATATTTTTAATATATTTCCATCTCAAATATCAACAAAAATATCATAAATTTAACATAAAAAAACACATGGATCCCCTTTTTCAGGTGAATATCAACTCTCTTATGATAATTATTTTTTAAAAATATTCAGATTATGAATTTTAGAGTGATTATCATTTTCAAAATATTGTAAATATTTGATAGCTCCAAATCATCTATGTTCCCCCTAATAGGATTAATCCATCTCCTTCAATTCCCTACATGTTAGTAAAAACTCATTTATATAATATAATAAGGAGGTAATTGTTTATTCCTTATAAGTATCACTCGGGATGAGAGTTTCCTCTCAACCTTTATTTTCCCTTCGTCCTTTTAAACTCATATTTGGAATATTTATCCTTACTCTATTCGGATGTTAAAAGTGAAAAGAAATGCTTTGTTTCATGGCCAATTTTTTCACCCCTTTCACAATTCATAATTTTCAATTCATCATTTTTATATTACTCCACATCATTTGAAATTCATAAACTATCACCACTTACTTTTTGTTATCATTGACATGCTTTTAATCTTTTTCAAATTTTCCAAATTCACACAAAATTCCATGGTGACTATTTCTTCATCATTATATAACATATATTATCATTTACAATGTGATAAATATCTCTTTATAAACAAACATTTAATTTCTCAACATTGTGGCCTTCTTGACCGAATATACCAAAAACATCATTCAAGAATTCACATAATTTTCTTAATGAAAATATAGATGATTTCTTTGTCATTGGATTCTCTTCCAAATAATATGATCTCATATAGTAAGCATTGATCTTCCTTAATTAATGCCTTTTTCATGGTAGTGAATTGTTATACCAGCATGGATAATCTTTATGATAAAACACTACACTACACCAATAGTATAAATTAATCCATGATCTACTATACTGGTAATAGTTCTACTATGAAGCTTTTAGTTTTTTAGTTTTCACATGTTGTGGATTTTTCGACTTATGATGTAACCATTTTGATGAATTAGTACAGTATTTATTTGTAGAATATATTTTCTCATTTTTTTGGGTATAGTTAGACCTAGTCTTTCTTTTCAAACTTCCATTGTTTGAAAAACCAAATGTACACTGAGATTAATTTGGTCTAGAATCAACCTTTTTTATTGACCCTTTTTCTCAGCTACTTTAGAATATTCATCCTTAATCTAAACAAAATTGGTAAAGTCTTATTTCTTCTTCTTCGATTCTATTTGTCCTTAAAATCACATAGATTGTGTCACATATAATTCTTCCTCTTTCTCAATAAGTATTTCTTCAAAATCATTAATCATGTTCTAGAATTCACGTATTTTCAATAAGTTTTATTTATTATTATAAATAATTTTTTATTATTCACTTTCTAGATCTTCTTTTCCAATTTTTTTTAGTTTTCCATCTAGATCAGATATCTTCATCTTATTTTCCTTTATTTCCTTAAGATGAATCTCCCCTTTCCTGACACGTTCTCTATTCTCAAAGGATATATTGTTTATTTTTTCTTTTACATATTGATTTATATATTATCCACAAGAGTGGCTTCCATGTTTTCATTTAGAATCCATTATAATTTGGTTCTTTCATTACCTTTATCACATTCTAATGAGTCTATAGATTTCTTGGATTTTCCCATTAGGAATATATGATTCTTAGAATATATTCCATATTCTTTCTCACAACTTGATGATGAAAATTCATCCATTTCTCTACTCTTTTTATTTATCTTCTTATAAGTAAACCTCTTCTTATAATTCTTACACTCCCTTTTATGGGACTTCATATCCTATTCATCTGAGTTAGTGTTGTTAGCCTTATTATTTGGATAGTTTCCAACAAAATGACCATTGTTATGGAAATTTTAACACGTTGGTTGTTTTTTCAATTTATTTTCCATATTACCCTTAAGAATATTATTTTAAAGAAAGCCCTCGTTTTTTTTTGAAGTCTTAGTCAGCTTTTACATCCTCAGAATCACTTTATTCAAATTATTCTTTGATTCTAGTTTTACCTTTAAACATGACTTCAATGTCCATATTATCTCATTTATTTTTCATGAATGTTGGAACCTATATCATTTCATATAGTATGATAATATTATGAATTACATCCAATGATAAATCTTATCCCTCTTCTAGAGATGAAATATTTGATTCAAATCAATCTAATAAATTTCCCATAAGTTTCTTTACAATAGTATAATCATCTACTTTATCACCAAAACCTCTAATATTTCTAATAATCTCATTTACTGACATAAATTATTCATTAATAGTTTCATCATAATTCCTATTTATATCTTCAAATTTTCTTCCCCAGATTTTCAACATGGACCCATTGTCATTAAATTTTATTTTATAACTAATTCTCAGTTTATCCCACATCCCCTTATAAGGTTGGAGACCCATAAATTTAGTATATACATTTCCTGATAAATCCATGAATATTAAATTATGATCATTTCCATAAACATCCATATTTTATTTTTATCTTCAGTCATATAACAATTATCATCAATTTGTGGGAATCCCATTGTTTCTATATCTCTCACATTCAGGCCAAGATATATATGGTATGAAAGAATCTTATACCTGTAACTATGCAATTTCTTGCTATCAAAAGTTGAAATTCCTCCACTGTTCACTTAATTCAAATTTTATATTTCTTAAATAAATTCAAGATCAATATAGGGGACCTTCCATGAATAATAATTTTATTGTCCGTATATCTATTAGGTACCACTAATAGGGGGTATGAGTCATTGGTGCACTATTTTTATAAATTCTTTTATTTTTCATTCAACTCTTATGACTGATTAAAGTGTTTAATTAATGTCGTTAATACATAGCCTCACCCCATGAGTATTAATAACAATGAAATCATAGTGTATAGATTTATAAAATGTTTTATATAAATAACAACTCCATTCAATTTTGGTTACACCCTCCAAAAAATGATCTTTACTGTAACATAGGTGATTAAAAAAGTAACTGGTTATACCTCTCAATTACAAACTAGTTAAACCCCCAGTTTCAATCAGCCATCCATAGTTGGTTAGACCCCCCCCCCCCACCAATCACGAATTTCTAGCAATTGATTAGACCCCCATCTATAGCTTTCTTCTTTAGATGGATCGATCCACTATAAGAATATAATTAATTGATTCTTTGCCAAGATATTTTGAGATCAAATTGGATCATGTATATATTCAATTACCTTTTCACTGATGCTGGTATTATCAAAAAATATATGATCACAGTAAATAATTATCTATTTTAGTGAAACCTTTCTTAGTTACAATTTATTTCTTATGTTAAATACCATATCTCACTGAATATTGAAAACTCATATATGAATTCCTTCTGAAACATTGATTTAAATTTTATCTCATCTTTATTCTCAAATCACATCACAACATACAAAATATATTTTATGTGAAATTATTCAAACTTTATATATGTATGTAATACATGACATGGTCTTTTAAACCTAAAATTTATTACAATAAAAATAATTAAACATCACACTTTAAAGTATTTATTATTCTATGTGTATGAATATGTTGAATAATGAAATCAAATTGCACTTGTCTCATTATTTTCATTACTATAATGTTTGTTGAATAAATTCTAAGAACACTACCTCAACATTATTCAAGTGATTATATAATAACATGTTCCTCAGAATGCCTATGTATACTCATAAACTGTTCACAGTGTTCTCTGCAACCTTCTCAACCTATCTATGACAAAAAATATTTAACACCACTGAGGAATTCTTATGCATAATTGGTTGTGCTCCTATTAGCACAAGAATATCATGTGATGATATTATATTGTTCCTTCACACAAATAAATCCTTAAAAATATCTAAAAACCTTTGATCTTGTAGTAATTACCTTTCTCAAATCATACACATGGATTTATCAACTGAAAATGCATATGAGAAATAGCCTTCATGTGATACTACTTTCATGCATGAACATTATTTCATGCATTATTCTAGAAATGTTGACATATCTATAATTTTTATTTCTTATAACTTCTTCACATAAATATTATATGTGGGTTATTATTTTTCCCTCAAAAAAACACAGTTTAATGGTTTAAATTAGTTGGTAGAAACCCAAAAACACATCATGAAATCATGAGAGTAGTGACAAATATCAAACCCATGGAATCAGTCTTTTGAAATCAATGAACTTTAAAGTCTCAGTTTATCACTCAAGAATTACTCTCATATGTGCAATAATATCCCTAACAATTGAGATGTTCAAGGTATTTATAGATAAATTTAAACAAGTCTATACACTGATAAACACATACATCCATCCAGTGCAACAACACATGTTCTCACTACCTCCACTAAAACATCATGAGAAATCACTATCACTGTAAATATTGGTTTCTTGACACTATATTTATTTGTTTTTTCTTTGTTTAATCACTGAAAAAACAATACATGAACATTTTATCATATTCAAATCATAAGAAAAATAAATGGTGTTGAAAAGGCTCATCTTGGTCTCTCATACATCAGTCCAAGAAGAAATACCAACGCCCATAACTCCCTGATGAGATCGAGGTAGAAGATGAAGTGCGATGATAATCAGATGGATCTGGATGATCTCATAGGATAGATATGTTTCTTTCTATTTTTTAATGTAGATTCTACCGTAATCAAGATATGTATTCCCAATTTGATTCATCTATATTTTCATGTTCTCCCTTTTATAACAAGGTTCTATAATGGTGGTCCAAAATTGGTTACTAGTCTGCTCCCATTACTCGCTGACACCACCCTGTGTAGTCATAATACTTCACCACCATGCCCAGTGTCTGTCCACTCCCTTGTGCCTTTATGTAGGAATTCAATGCATGGCTTCAGCCCCTCTATGTTTTTTGGTGAGTGTGTTTGATCCTAGTCCACACCTAAGTACTGGTGCTCATTGGTCCCATGTCTTTTCGGTTACATGGCCTTATTTTTTAGTTAAATGAAAATAAAAATGATACTCAAAATATTCAAATGTTAAAATAACAAATCCATATTAATAATTCCTTATATTAATAATTAAACAACTAATTTTAAATATCTAAAATTCGTTAAATGTTATAACCATTATATCAATTCAGTAAACTAATTACACCTATATTTTGAACTACATATCAATTCTATAACAATTACATCTAAAACCTAAACACATATTATTATATTATACCAAAGACATATTTATAACAAATTCTATTCACTAAAAATTCACTTAATATGGGTTTATAGTGATTTCATTTGGACTTACCAATTACCCTATTATCTTCATTGATCTTATGAATTGAGCCTTTATATATTTCCAGGATTATTTGTTGGTAGTATTTATAAAAAATATACTTATATATTTAAAAATAAAGTAAGATAATGAATATCACATAAGGACTATGCTGAAGACCCTAATATAGGATTGACTATATGGAAAACTCAATAAATTTGAATTCTGGTTACAAAACATATTTGTACTGGGTCTTGTCATCACAAGAGAGGGTATATCTGTAGATACTTAAAAGACTGTGGTTAATGATAAATAGCCCAGACTAACCACTATGATCAAAATCCATAGTTTTTTTATTTTAAATGAATATTAAAAAGTATTTTTTAGAAACTTTCATATCTATCAATCCCATTAACCAAGTCAACATGGAAAGGATTCATATTCCATTGGATGAAAAAATGTGTGGAAAACTTCAAGGAGATCATGTAAATATTGGTCAGTACACCTTTCCAAAAATTTACCTATACTAGTTAAGGGCTTTTTATTTTTAGATATGCATCATTAAAATGGTTTGGATTCATAATCATGAAAAATTAAAAGCTAATTTCTTATTCCTCCTTCTAATTAGAAACATATGTGAAGGATTACATCACACATTATTTGGAATTATAGGTGGTGATCTTTTTACTGAAAACATGGAGGCATTACCTTTATAGTGAGGAGTTTGACATATAAATTGATCCTAATAGATTGAAATATATCTTCACATGGAATAATATAAACATGTTATAAAGTGGGTGGTTATATTTAATCATTTATTATAATTTCTCGACACATTATCGCCCAATAATGAAAAAAGGTAGTTGAAGATCTATGTATAAAAGACCATGATACTATATCCTTGATGAATATTATAAAAAACCAATAAACATGGATCTATAATTGATGAATCTTGATTTCATAATGAGTGGATATAAGTCTTATATTATCTAAGTGACTTCTCAACCGTTCATTCATGTAATGATTATAGAATTTTATAAAGATGATGTATAGATACAAAAAAATGTAGAGAAAATTCCAGAGTTTAAATTTCATAAAGATGTATTAATAAGGTTTAGAATATGATTGTGTCTACCATATATAAGATAACTAAATAATGGGATTGTATATTATTCACATAACTCATCCTTCCCTATCCATATCGGAGGCACATAGTTGTATAGAGATCTGAGGTAAAAACATTTGTGGGATAACAAGAATAAAGGAATTGTGGAGTAAGTACCATGATGGTAGATATTTTTTAATGTTACAAAATAATGATAAATTATTAAAGGGAAGAAGTAACCATTGACAGTTTCTATATGGAAATGGGAAAAAATCACTATGGACTTCATCTTAGGACTTCCCAAAATTTTTAAAGGTAATAATTTTATAGGGATTTTTCTCAATCATATTATAAATTCATTACATTTTATTTCCCTAAAATAAAATATCTCACTTTACTAACTCACCATGATATATATAAAAGAAGTTATAATTCCATATGGATTACCACTATCCATTGTATCTGATGATAATCCATGGTTTACACCAAGGTTCTATAGAAAACTATAAAAAGTGAGGGAGATGGATATGAAATTTAGCAGTATATATAATCCTCAGACAGATGGTCAGTCTAGGAGGACAATTAAAACTTTATAAGATATGATAAAATATTTTTAAATGGATTTACAAGGATTTTGGGATCAGAACATCCCCCAAATAGAGTTCTCATATAACAATAGTTTACATTATAGCATTCAGATGTTATCATGTGAGACTCTATATGGGTAGATGGGTATAACTGCTACATGTTGGGATGAAGATGGAGACATAAAGTTCATATGACCAAACCTAGTAAAACAAATGATTGAAAATGTTCAATCTATTTAGTAGCATATGAAAGTTCCTCAAATTTGATAGAAGATTTATGTAGGGAATCATTGATGAGATCTAGAGTTTGATGTTGGTGATAAGTTATTTATCCATATATATCTATTGAAATAGATCTTGATATTTTGTAAGAAAGGGGATTTTATCCATTGGATCATCAGTCCTTTCATGATCATTAATCATGTTCGAGTCGTAGCACATTTCTTAGTGCTCAATCCTCACCTATCTTAATTGAATAATATCTTCCATGTATATTTTTTGAGGAAATACATATTATATCCATTATATGTACAAAATACATAAGTTGTGAAATAGAAACATGACTAATACTAGGATTTATAACCCATGTAGATACTAGATCGAAGACATAGGGTGTTTTGGAACAAGACCACTCATCTAGTCAAAATACTATATAAAAAAGCATAATTTTCTGGAGTACATATGGGACCCTGAGGATGTAATGAGGGAAAATTACACTCACTTGTTTTTTTTCATGTAATAAAAATTTGAGGAAAAGATTCATTTTAAGGAGGATATAATGTAACAACCCTAGTTTTTCCTCCATAAATAAATATTTTATTCCATAACATGAAATACACACTACACCATATGTATATGAACCACAACATATTAGAAATCAATTATTAACAAATCTATAATAAACACTAATATAATAATCTATTAGAAGATATTTCATTTATCTGATAAATAATTATTAAGGTTTATTATTGAAAAATATTATTTTCAATAAAATCGGTTTTACTTATATATAAAATTCATTAAATACCTGAATTTATAATTTTAAAAATGTAAATTTGATTAGAAAAAATAATTTTTGAACTCATCTCATTAAAATTTAGTTATAATGGATTTCATAATTTTTTATAAAAAATTAGATTTATGTAAAAAGTATTGTTTTCTGGAAATTATAATTTTTATGATTTTATAGTTATATAAGGGTATATTATATGTTAAAAACCCTTATAAGAAATAAAATATGTATTTAGGATATAAAATTAATAATTTTAAAATGTTTTTTGAGCTTAAATTACTATTTCCATTATTTATATAATTAAATAAAAATGTTAGTCTAATAAAAATTCATACCTATCATTTTTTTATAATAAATAAATTTATTTTGTTAAAATTATTAATAATGATAATTTTTTATTATACATAAATTTAATGATAAAAAGATCACTTTAAAAAAATTCATTCTTAAGTGTGTTTATTTCAAAAATAAATTTTCTTATATTTAGAAAATTTATATGATAAAATGATTTTAAATTTTTATATTATAATATTCAAATTATTTAATGAGATTAATTTTTATTTTAGTTTTCAAAACTAATCAATAATGTTATAAAATAGTTACCCCTATAAAAAGAGAAAATCGTATAAAGTATTTTACTTTGGGGAATAGTTAAGATATGGTAAAAAAATGTTTTCAAATTGGTTATTGAGATTGTTCTCTAATTTATATCATCTCTCACTCATATATTTATCACTTTTGATCCACTAAACCTTGAATAGTGTCATGGAATTATTAAAAAAATGAAGTGTGTTTCTAAAAATGCCCATTTTTTCTTTTATAATAGGATATCAATTATATCCTTTCAATACTCCACTCTTATATTGAAATTCACATTAATAACGACATAAATTTATTATTATTGATATATTTTGAATTAAATTAATTTTTTTAACTCCAATTAGCCTAATTCCCCAAAATCTAAGGCCTTCATCAAGTAGAAGTTCAAGGTCTCATTGTAGGTATCACATCCTTCTTAACATTTCTTCCTTATTCATTCCATTATAAGAAAAAAAATATAATAATAATAAAATCATAATCATATGTGTTTTATATGTTATTTTAATATTGGTAATACTTTTATATTTTCTATTCAAATTACTATGAAAAAGAATCGTCAATAGTACATGTGTGCATATTACCACCTCCACAAAGAGACACATTCAGTTTCTCATCACCTACCCTCATGGTTGACCATAATTATGATATTTAGGAATAATTATGATTTATTTAACATATTTATTATTAATAAATTATCTCTTACTATTGAACTACACCCCTCTCATTTGTAGAGTATAAGAAACATTAATCGTGTATTGTGCGGACTAACGCCTCTATGTGTTATGTTTCCCTTCAAATGCAAACATGGAAGTATTTATTTGATAGTGGATGAAAATATATTATATATATAATTAATATATATAATTAAAATGTTTCTTTTTATATAACACAAAAAATAATGATCATTGTAAGTTAGTCTATATATATTGATAAATAACCCATGACTAGTTCATTACAATTTTTGTTTTCATGAAACACAACTAAAAATACCATGTTGTTGTATTATAACATTATAAGTCTTTATAAAAGTTCAATTAAATTTACATTAATGGTTTTTAAGTTACGATATTCAGGAGAAAAATTTATATCAACGCCAATTTTATAAATATATTTTAAAATGGTCAATATTATTAACACCTGATTTCCAAAATAGGATACAACAATCTAATGCATAAAAATAATTTTTTTTAAATTACATTATAAATAAATATGTATATTAATATAACTATAAAATTTTTAATTATGATTTATATATTTCTGATACAAGATGTTAAATCACTTCCATGGAAATTATGGGTTAATGTAAGGGACATAGTTACTTAATGTATTTTATTTTAGTTATAAAATTTATCATTTCAACATAATTTTTCTAATACATTACTTTTTAAAATATGTTTACTTTTTTACTTCTGGATGAAATTTTTTTTAACCAATTCAATTTCTATTAAAGTTTTTATTTTTTTTTTCTTGCTTAACAACAAAGTATACTTTTGAAAAAAGAAACAAAACTATTGCGTTTACATTGATGAAAAAAACTTTTCTTCAAAATGATAATATTGTGGTTTTTTAAATTAGAATAATAATTTAAATACCTAAAATAGAGTAATGATTAATGTTTCATCCCATATTATTCGTTTCTTATTTTTTTATTTTTTGAAATCATGTTTTCAATGTTAAGAGATTTAACTTATATTGTTATTTGGGTGTTTTATGAAACAAAAATATCTTTATGGCTTCCTTATGGAAATTGAATGAATTTAATTTGGATATTATGTTGTGTCTGCTAATTATTTTATTTTTATTTCTTTTAATTTGGTATTTAGATACATTTAAAATTATCATTTCATGATTCATTATTATTGGTATATTGGTTTCTCCTTTACCTCCCAGTTGTATTATGTCTTTTATATAATGTCTATTACTCTGATTTAATTTGTTTATTAGGGATTATTATAGTATTTTGTACTCTTAAGAGGGTATAATAGTCTCCCAACAATACATATCACACCCCAACTACTTTTCAGAAGACTCTAGCCAATGTGGAGGCACTATTAAGGTCTCATAATCAACCCTTTATAGCCACATGAGAGAGTACCTGATCAGGGGACATTGTAAAGTAGTATAAAAGGGAGGTTTTATTTTTTGTTTCATTAATATTATGGAATGTTATAAGGGATACTACGGTGTTTAGGTACATGGTAATGATATTTTTAAAGTGAGTAGATAACCCATGTATGGGGGGAAATTCGAGTGTCGGGGGATGGGATTATTTTTCATGATGTTCACTTATTATGGTTTGATGGTATTTCCCTTTGGGTGCTACATATTTTGTGTACTCTTATTGTTTCATGATATTTATACCCATGGATGAGTATGGCAGAAGATGTGTATGAATGCATCATAATAGGAATATAGGGACATATATATTGACATGCATTATTCAATGAAAGGGACATATTTAATGCGTGTTATATAATTTCATGTCTGAATTGTGAAATTAGACAATTGTTATATGTGATAAATAATATAAATTAATTGATATGTCTTGCTAAATCACCTGTAATTCATATTTAGAGAGGCTCAGAGTATTTGTTTCATTGTTTTTTTTCACCTATTTAGGTTTACTTTTTTTATTTTTTCCAGTGTTCTAAGGAGTATGTTTTTATGGAAGAGAAAATTACTCCATACCATCTTCGAGTTGAGAGTTAGGAGAGTGGAAATCATAATGCTCTAAATTCAACTGAGCCCGAGATTCCTATATCTCCTAATGATCATATTGATGTTCTTCCTCACAACAATTTCCTGATGTTCATACGATCCATGGAAAGGGAGACTATTGACACTATGCCTTTGATGTTTGAGATGATGAGAGAGTTTCAATTGTTAAATAATATTATGTTCATTGGGTAGTGACAGCCTAAGTATCTTAGTCATAGGTTTATTCAGTTTAGATGATCATCATGAATTATGAGGCACCCACGGATAGGAGGGTGAAGCTTTTGTTGTATATGCTTCATCAACCCACCAAACATTGGGAGGATATCCAAGATCAGGATGTGAAATAAGATGACTTATCAGGGTAAGAGTTTGAGGAAACTTTTTTGAGCTAATTATATATAAATATATTGAGTAATGATACGACTCGCGAGTTAATTCATCTTGAATAGGATAACATTTCAGTGATGGACTAAACTAAATGTTTCACCAACATGCATCAAATTTCTCTATCCTTTCATGTTTATGAGACCTTCAGTAAGAGATGTTTTTATTAGGGTTTTCGATAGGATATCAGGTCACAAGTGAATTTTTTTCCACATGAGTAACTATTCATATGCGATAAATTATACACTCAGTATAGAAGGGGATTTGAGAGAGGTTGTGGGTAGCATCCCAACTATCTTAGAAAGGTGGACTGGGAGGTATTATTCTAGTAGAATGATTAAATTCTATGATATTTTCTACTAAAGAAACATTGGAAAAATCATTCTGATAAGTGTTCATCCATTTTAAGACTAAATTCTATTGTAGTTCTACTTATATGTAATTTTTTCCCACAAGAGGCCTCAGTGTCCATACCCTTATTTAGAGTGTTGTTAATTCAGTAGACTAGGTCATCCTTAAGTGTTTTATTGGAATATCTAATATTAGGGAAGTGGAAAGGGATTGGGAAATGTAGTAGAGTCTGGGAAGGACTCATATACTCCTTATAAGATAGGAAGTTGGAGTTCCGAAAATTGTTCTAGGTGAGGAAGGGAATATGGTTCCCAGTTGTAGGAATGGAATTTTTAAGTAGAAGGAATATCATAGGGGTTGTTTTCTATAGCACAATGTAGAGGGGATGGTCAGATATACATCATTAAAATTTCTCTATCTATTGTGTAAGTTGGACCATCTGCTATCATAGGTACGATTCTTATATCAACTACCATTTCTTGTGTCTTGTTTGATATAAGAGAATTATACTAATTTTTATCTACACTATTTTTAATTCATTTAGGATTGGTGTTGAAAATTGTGGATGGTGCTTGGTCCATCCATGCACCATTGGGTGTTTGGTCAAAGAATATCAAATAGTACTAGGCATGTTCTCTATATATTGTTGGTTACTCATTCTTTGGGGAACTATTCATGCTAGAAATGAAAGGATTCAATTAGATTTCTTGAATGGATTCATTATTCCTATACCAATATCATATTTACTATTAATAAAGGATAATTACTATATAATCTTCAAATGGAGGCAATTATTCTTTCTAGGGTGTGTGGGATCTCCATTTTGATCATGAAGAACCAATTTAGTGTAGATTCAATTGTCTCATAGATTAAATATAAAACATGGTGTTGGATTATGGTGGAGTGAAGTGGGATTATTTTCCTCAAGTGGTAGTCCATTTTCATGATATCTTTACTTATGAATTCTATGGTTTACCCCTGAGTGGTATATTGAGGTCACAATCGAGTAGGTGATGGGAGAAGAGTTAGTTTCTAGCATGCCTTGTAGAATGAAGCCAACATAACATCAAGAGTTGAAAGTTTAGTTGGATGATATATAAGATAAATGTTTGAAATGTACTATTACATATCCATAGTGTTCTCTAGTCATTTTCTCCATGATGGTTGATGGCTCCCTACACTTATTTTTGGATGATTTAAGATTGAACTAGATGATTGTAACACCCCTAGATTTTATGAAAAATATTATTTTAATTTCATTAATGTCTTATGTTGTATTCTACACCAAAATTACCCTGCGCTATACGCAACACCGTATTAGCTTGCAGTATACGCAACACTATTCTTGGACCGTGTTACACATAATTTTGATAATAGTTATTCTACGCAACATTGAGTATATATATATATATATTAAATGTATAAATGAAATATGGTTGGATTCTGTTATACGAAACAATGAAGGATTCTTTCACAACACGCAACCCTGACTTGGCTTGCATTACACGCAATCGCGACCTTCCTCGATAGCGTGTGTTGTACGCAATACCGGGTTTTAATAAACAATGTTATATTATTATAATATTGTCATGAACTAGCCGTTATGAATTTTATTAACTAAATTTTGAATTTTATAACATTATTATTCATCTTACACATTTCTAGAACATGGTATAATAACAAAATAAATTTTTCGGGTAAAATAAGTATTTTTCAAAAAATGCAGTTTTACCGCCTTTTGATGGCGTACCCACTTTAAAAATAGTTTTGACATGTTTATATGTTCAATTTGACAAAATAATATTCTTCTTTTGAATCAGGATATAAAAATTTACATTAGATAAAGTTTTGATATTTTTCTGATAACTTTCATATTTTAATGAATAGTAAAAACACGCTATATTTTAATTAAAAACAACTTTTTTCATCGTAATATATTATGTGGTTAAATTATAAAATTGAATGGTTTTAAAGTATAAATAGAATATATTTTTACCATTTAATATGATGTATGTCAATAGCATTGATTTTACCTTGAATTCGTAAGTAAAATCAATTCAATCTTTTGCAATGTTTTAAACAAAAACCCGTTTTTATTCGACCAAGGGATTAATTTTAATTTAATTTCTGCAACTTCTGTGTTTTGAATTTTAAAAAATGGATTCCATAATTGGAATCAGTGTGTCCAAATTATGTTAATAGGATACTTTTTATTTATGGAAATTATGAATAGAAACTACGGTAAATTTTATTTAACATAGTTAAAGGTAAATCGGGTAATTAAGGGTAAATATAATATTTTAAAATTACCCTAACAAATGTCAAAATTCTATTGGATGACTAAAAAACGACCCATATCACCTAAGGGTCGGATTAGATTAATTTAATTAAATTTTTTCAATGAAAATAATTTAATTATTATTAAAACCAAAGAATGTGACAACATGTCACTTTCTTAAATCTTATAAGTATAATAATTTTAATCTAGTGATAAACTTCATGAAACTTCGAACATGAATAGTCTCCAAAAATCTAATATAATTATATACATCATAGAAATTTATTTACAATTTTTAGGGATTAAATAATTATCATTTATTATGACAGAAAGATGATGCAGTAATTGTCTTATTAATGAAATTTTGACAGAATCGATGTTATAAATGCCCAAATAAATGTAATTTCAGACTTTTTATGATTTCCACTAATTTTCTAGATTACTATGATATATTAGTGTTGATTTAATCAACTTGGTTAGAACATATAACTCTGTTATGACTTTCACAAAAATCATATATCAAATAGTGTCAAAATTGACACAAAATAGTTTTTAAATCTAATATTATATTATTAATTGTTATTTTATTCCTAAAAATCTATGGTTCGGCCAAATTACTTATATAAGGATATATATATTAATAATAAACAATATGGGGTTCTTTTGGCATGTTATAGTAAGTGTATTAACCATATGGTGTAAGAAAACAAAAAGACACGGTAAAAGTTAAATTATTTAACTTAGAGTTAAATCTAATTGATAAGGTTAAAATAATAACCTAAACTTGTCTAAATCCTATTGGTTGATAGGATTTCGACCCATCCCCACTTTAGCTCCGAAATAAGACCCTTTGGAACCATTATAAACCGATTTTGACTTTAATATAAAATAATATTTTGAGATATTCCTAAGGTGCCCCTCTCCTCCCTTATAAAAGGACACCTCCTCCCCCTCCTCCTCACACCAATTTGAGCACTCAAGCTCGGACAACCCCTACCAAAGTCCCTTATCCACTTCCCTAGTATCATCATAGAGGTCCTGGTCTTCTTCAAAGACCATCCTTAGTTCTTTAAGTGGAGGCTAAGAAAAGGCGCGTAAAAAAGAGGAGTTTCGGACATGTACAAAGCAAGTCGGACCTATGGTAAGGGAAAATATCACAATCTCATTTTTATCCGAGATTGTTTATAATTTGGTATTTACTGGGGTGTATTTTATCATCCACATCCATGTTCCCTCAATATGTAATGTTATTTCCATCCACATAAAATTGTTTAAATCCAAATTTACCCTTCGGTAAGTTTTTAGTAAAAGATATGAAAGGAATCTTTTGTCGTTTTTTTGTACGAGGTACTTTTTGACTTTTCCGACAAAAGTACGAGAAGAATGTTTTGTTAACTTATATGGCATGAATGGATTTTTAAAACATTATTTCCAAGAATCTTACTTTACAGGTTTTCAAGTTTATTTTTAATCAACTTCTTTTAGTTTAAAATTTTATGACATGTTAAGAAAGGAAAAATGTTTTTGAAAAAGAAAGGATATTTTCCTCAAGAATGGAGTTTAAGTGTTTTATCAAAATTATTTTCCATCTATGATAATAAAGGGTTCTGTTTTTATCCCTATTTTTAAATTTATTTGATTATGTTATGATGGAATTATTTTTTATGATGTCCTTTTATCTTATATGGATTATGTTATGATGGCATGATGTTTAAGATTCCCATTTTTATTACATGGGTTATGCAATGATGTATGATTTATGATTTTGTGGCACACATAATAATGGTATCATTATGAGATGGGTGGGACCTATATCTCCCTCCAATGCATTGGGTAAAGATTTTATATCTCATGAGATAGACATGGCTGAAATGGTAGGTTATACCAGTTCAGTGAAACAGGACTGAAATGAGGGTTACTCGATTCAGAAAGGGACTTTGTCCACTAAGATAGTCTTGGCAATGAGTCTTGACTAACAAGAAATGATTCTCTATGATTATGTGTGTATGCCACAAAGTTTCATGTTTTAAGTTATGATTATTGGGATTTTATTTCACTACGATGATTTATCCCATGTTATGAAATTATGCTCTCTTTTGCAGGTTAAGATTTCCAAAAGTTATGTTCTTATGAATATGATATGATTGATTTTTCTTTTGTATACCCTTACTGAGAATTTTATCTCACCCTTTTATGTTTTATTTTCCCCAGGATATAAAGAAAGGTTTTAGGTAAAAAAAGGGAAGATCTTTATGGGAGATATTGAAGATCTTTCACCACGAATAGAAGATTACGTTACGAGTTTCCAAAGACACTAAACTATAACAATCCTTGTGTGTGTGTGTTTTTGTTATGTACTAAGTATTCCGCAAAAGTAATGTAATGTCCATGTACGTCAGGCTCCAGGTCTCTACAGTTGGTATCAGAGGAAAGGTTTAGTCAACCTTTGGAAACTAGGATGCGAAAACTTTAGTGAGATCCCAAGAGATATTCCTAAGGTATGTCTAGGGATGTCTCTAAGGTTAAGTATACGTATAGGTTATAGTCCTAGAATTGCGCTAACGATCTTAGAATTTAACCTAAGATGTTAGATATTGAGGGTACTCCACCTTTATAATGTTGTTTTCCCTAGCATGATTTTTTCCTCTCACCGAATTCTTTTTGTGTTTTAGTTAATGGAGGGAACCAGAAGGAATTTGGTTAAGATTGAATCCAATGGACAAATTGGTGACTATGAGCAACAAAATTGGGTAATTCCTAGAGAGAAAGATATTGTGATTATGCCGAGTCAGTCATCGCGATATATGATTAACAAGGTGAAATTTAGTGGTATGGCTAATTCATCAAAGAAGAGGAAGACAAACTATTATTCATGTTCGCATGTTGAGGAGAATAAAGAAAGAAAGATTGAGATTTCTAAAGAAGGGAAGAAGAACCTTGAGGAATACATCAAATGGAGGGACCGATGTTATCTGTGTGGAGAAAAGGGTCATAGAGTGACAGATTGTTATGGAGTTCAATGTCTTATTTGTGGAGAACATGGGCATTACCCAACTCAATGCCCTGACCTAAAAAGTTACTTCTAAATCAAGGAAGGAATTATTCGAGGACAAACATTGAAGTGGATGGACTAAAGTGTTTATGTATTGGTATTCAAGAATAATATTGTTGAGGTACTTTTATGGTGTACTGAAATATTTATGTATTGGTCTATTGTGGTTTTCAATAATTTTGAGGCACCGGTAACCATGAAAAGTGATTCAAATATTTTGGAAAGTAGATTATATGCGCATCATGAAGGGATAAGGAGAAAATGAAATGTTTGACAGTATTCATGAGCTCATGATTGATATAAGGACTATGTGATATCATTGTTTGAGTATATAGAATTTTGAGGATTTTGGTATGTGGAAAGTGTTAAATTTTAACTGCATTCATGTTTTCACTAAGTTATTCAAGAGAATACCTGATTAAGGACTTTGAATGTTTGGAATGTGACCAAAAAAACATATCATATGATATATGGGGATCGACGATGGTGTTAAATCTCTGGTAATCATTTTCACTATGTTATGAGAGTGGACTGCAGTATTATGGATAAGCCTAAAGATTGGAATGGATTATGTTGGACATAAGTTATTATTGTTTAAAGATAGAAGTTTTCTCGATATTATTGATGGGATGTTATAGTAATATAGTTTTAGAAAAAGGACAACCTGCAGGACGGGCGACAGCCCATCGCGTCGGACAAGGCTGTGGGAATCGAACCCACAACCGAAGTGCGACTGGCCATAATCGCCTACCACTGGCCTATAGGAAATCCCTGTTTAGTAGAAACTAGTTTTATTATATTAAGAAGTATGATATATGAAGTATAAGTCCATTTTAGGAACCATATGTGATTAATCTCACTATAGATCGACTTATGTATATAATTTTTGCTAACCTTTTGTTTGAGACAGATGGAATGACCCGTCATTCTATCACATGATCTGCTAACACTTCACGAATAACAAATTCAACTTCATTTATTTAAGAGATGAAGTGGAAATTGTTCAAGGCATGAACAACAGTGAGATTGTACCAAAATAAAGAAAGTATTTATTATAATTCAATTTTTCAATTTTAGGGAAATGATCTTGAAAACCAAAAATGTTGTCCTAGTGATCTTATACCTGATGAATCAGATGGTACCCTAGATCGTCACAAATTTATGGCTTTGTGATTGCTGGCTTTTCCATAGCCATGTTCTCTACCACTCTCCATCAGAACATGATGGTTAGATTTCTCTTCCATATCCATATTTTCACCTATGTGGAAACCCAGTGATTAGTTTATTTGGGTAACCGTTACATTTCATACTTTTGTTTTTAAAGATAAGTTTTGGTATTCCTTTTTATGATGTGGGTTTCTATCAAAGAAACTTTCAAATAGTAAACCATTTATAACCCCGACGAATTTCGAGGGCGAAATTCATTTTAAGGGGGGTAGAATGTAACACCCCGAGATTTTATGAAAAATATTATTTTAATTTCATTAATGTCTTATGTTGTATTCTACACCAAGATTACCCTGCGCTATACGCAACACCGTATTAGCTTGCAGTATACGTAACACTATTCTTGGACCGTGTTACACATAATTTTGATAATAGTTATTCTACGCAACATTGAGTATATATATATATATATATATTAAATGTATAAATGAAATATGGTTGGATTCTGTTATACGAAACAACTAAGGATTATTTCACAACACGCAACCCTGACTTGGCATGCATTACACGCAATCGCGACCTTCCTCGATAGCGTGTGTTGTACGCAATACCAGGTTTTAATAAACAATGTTATATTATTATAATATTGTCATGAACTAGCCGTTATGAATAGTATTAACTAAATTTTGAATTTTATAACATGATTATTCATCTTACACATTTCTAGAACATGGTATAAGAACAAAATAAATTTTTCGGGTAAAATAAGTATTTTTCAAAAAATGCAGTTTTACCGCCTTTTGATGGCGCACCCACTTTAAATATAGTTTTTGACATGTTTATATGTTCAATTTGACAAAATAATATTCTTCTTTTGAATCAGGATATAAAAATTTACATTAGATAAATTTTTGATATTTTTCCGATAACTTTCATATTTTAATGAATAGTAAAAACACGCTATATTTAATTAAAAACAACTTTTTTTCATCGTAATATCTTATGTGGTTAAATTATAATATTGAATGGTTTTAAAGTATAAAAATAATATATTTTTACCATTTAATATGATGTATGTCAATAGCATTGATTTTACCTTGAACTCGTAAGTTAAATCAATTCAATCTTTTGCAATGTTTTAAACAAAAACCCATTTTTATTCGACCAAGAGATTAATTTTAATTTAATTTCTGCAACTTCTATGTTTTGAATTTTAAAAAATGGATTCCATATTTGGAATAATTGGGTCCAAATTATGTTAATAGGATACTTTTTATTTTTGGGAATTATGAATAGTAACTACGGTAAATTTTATTTACCATAGTTAAAGGTAAATCGGGTAATTAAGGGTAAATATAATATTTTAAAATTACCCTAAAAAATGTCAAAATTCTATTGGATGACTAAAAAACGACCCATATCACCTAAGGGTCGGATTAGATTAATTTAATTAAATTTTTTCAATGAAAATAATTTAATTATTATTAAAACCAAAGAATGTGACAACATGTCACTTTCTTAAATCTTATAAGTATAATAATTTTAATCTAGTGATAAACTTCATGAAACATCTAACATGAATAGTGTCCAGAAAGCTCATACAATTATCTACATCATAGAAATTTATTTAGAATTTTTAGGGATTAAATAATTATCATTTATTATGACAGAAAGATGATGCAGTAATTGTCTTATTAATGAAATATTGACAGAATCGATGTTATAAATGCCCAAATAAATGTAATTTGAGACTTTTTATGAATTCCACTAATTTTCTAGGTTACTATGATATATTAGTGTTGATTTAATAAACTTTGACAGAACATATAATTCTTTTATGACTTTCACAAAAATCATATATCAAATAGTGTCAAAATTGACACAAAATAGTTTTTAAATCTAATATTATATTATTAATTTTTATTTTATTCCTAAAAATCTATGGTTCAGCCAAATTACTTAGATAAGGATATATATATTAATAATAAACAATTTGGGGTTCGTTTGGCATGTTATAGTAAGTGTATTAACCATATGGTGTAAGAAAACAAAAAGACACGGTAAAAGTTAAATTATTTAACATAGAGTTAAATCTAATTGATAAGATTAAAATAATAACCTAAACTTGTCTAAATCCTATTTGTTGATATTATTTCGACCCATCCCCACTTTAGCTCCGAAATAAGACCCTTTGGAACCATTATAAACCGATTTTGACTTTAATATAAAATAATATTTTGAGATATTCCTAAGGTGCCCCTCTCCTCCCTTATAAAAGGACACCTCCTCCCCCTCCTCCTCACACCAATTTGAGCACTCAAGCTCGGCCAACCCCTACCTAAATCCCTTCTCCACTTCCCTAGTATTATCATAGAGGTCCTGGTCTTCCTCAAATACCATCCTTAGTTCTTTAAGTGGAGTCTAAGAAAAGGCTCGTCAAAAAGAGGAGTTTCGGACACGTACAAAGCAAGTCAGACCTAAGGTAAGGGAAAATATCACAATCTCATTTTTATCCGAGATTGTTTATACTTTGGTATTTACTGGGGTGTATTTTATCATCCACATTCATGTTCCCTCAATATGTAATTTTATTTCCATCCACATAAAATTGTTTAAATCCAAATTTACCCTTCGGTAAGTTTTTAGTAAAAGATATGAAAGGAATCTTTTGTCGTTTTTTGTACGAGGTACTTTTTGACTTTTCCGACAAAAGTACGAGAAGAATGTTTTGTTAACTTATACGGCATGAATGGATTTTTAAAACATTATTTCCAAGAAGCTTACTTTACAGGTTTTCAAGTTTATTTTTAATCAACTTCTTTTAGTTTAAAATTTTATGACATGTTAAGAAAGGAAAAATGTTTTTGAAGAAGAAAGGATATTTTCCTCAAGAATGGAGTTCAAGTGTTTTATAAAAATTATTTTCCATCTAAGATAATAAAGGGTTCTGTTTTTATCCCTATTTTTACATTTATTTGATTATGTTATAATGGAATTATTTTTTATTATGTCCTTTTATCTTATATGGATTATGTTATGATGGCATGATGTTTAAGATTCCCATTTTTATTACATGGGTTATGAAATGATGTATGATTTATGATTTTGTGGCACACATAAGATTGGTATCATTATGAGATGGGTGGGACCTATATCTCCCTCCAATGCATTGGGTAAAGATTTTATATCTCATGAGATAGACATGGCTGAAATGGTAGGTTATACCGGTTCAGTGAAACAGGACTGAAACGAGGGTTAATCGATTCAGAAAGGGACTTTGTCCACTAAGATAGTCTTGGAAATGAGTCTTGACTAACAAGAAATGATTCTCTATGATTATGTGTGTATGCCACAAAGTTTCATGTTTTAAGTTATGATTATTGGGATTTTATTTCACTACTATGATTTATCCCATGTTATGAAATTATGCTCTCTTTTGCAGGTTAAGATTTCCAAAAGTTATGTTCTTATGAATATGATGTGATTGATTTTTCTTTTGTATACCCTTACTGAGCATTTGATCTCACCCTTTTATGTTTTCTTTTCCCCAGGATATAAAGAAAGGTTTTAGGTAAAAAGAGGGAAGATCTTTATGGGAGATATTGAAGATCTTTCACCACGAATAGAAGATTACGTTCCGAGTTTCCAAAGACACTAAACTATTACGATCCTTGTGTGTGTGTTTTTGTTATGTACTAAGTATTCCGAAAAAGTAATGTAATGTCCATGTACGTCAGGCTCCGGGTCTCTACAATGATAGTTAAAACCCGTTATCTTTTTCTTGCATCGATGGTGTATTTGATCAATTAATATGTGTGATGATTTTATTTAAGATTTATTTGAGATCAGGATAACACCAGTTGGTGGTGATACTATCAAACATAACTCGGTCTACTTTTAAGAGTATGTATTTTTTTATATGGGTACATATTGATGCTGTTCGATGTGATGAACACACCAGTTGTATTCATTGCCTGGATGAATTGGATCTTTCATCCTTTATTGGATCAATTTGTTCTATTTTTTGTCAAAAAAATATTTTTTTACTCTCATTAAGTATAATATCATTCCAAACATATTTTTATCATTTTGATTACATTGATAGAGCATTGGATCTATGCCAAAATAACAACATGCAATTTATGGATTGATAAAGTACATATCTTGGGCCACATCATCTCAATGTAATAACTGTAAGTGGACACAAGAAAATTTGTGTCCATGGTATCTACTGAAAAACCAAATAATTTCTTATATATTTATAGTTTTTATGGTTTAGATGGTTTTTATAGGTGCTTAATCCAAGACTTATACCATCCGGAAGTATCGATGGCAGTGCTGACCACGAAGGGAATTATGTTTCTTTGGTCACATGCTTGCGAGTGGGATTTTTCAGAGCTGAAAGATAGGATGACCACAAAACCTAACCTCGCATTTCCTATCCTAGGTAAATATTATATCATGCATAGTGATTCTTCCAGAGTTAGAATAAGAGTAGTTTGGATGCCAAATGACTGATCTGTTACGTGTGGATCCAGATAGCTAATAACACATGAGAGGAATTACCCTTATCATGATCTTGAATTATTAGGCGTGGTACATGCCCAAATATTATGGAAGAACTATCTTATGTGTGATAATTTTGTTGTTTGTTTGGACCAAAAGAACATCTGGTAAATATTTTATCAATGAGAACTAAACCTTCAATAGAAGACATTGGTTGAGTATCTTCAGTCTTTCATTTTTGATATATCTTACACACTAGAGAAGGTAAATTTCATTTTTGAGCCTTAATCTAGAAGAAAAATATAAAGCTGGTTTGGGAGTCTTGTGATGTGTGGAAGATGATGGACCTTTTTATAGACATGCATCTATATGTTCAAGATTCATAAGGACGAGTATCTTTAACATTGACAACTATTATAGCCATGATTTTTTACCACATCAAGATAAAGTAGTTTTTTGATGATAATGGCTTGGTTCTGAGAGAAATAATATATGGTGGGTAGACACCATCAGGATGGATTCATAGAATTGCTAATTAACTTCTTTTATATTGTTGAGTATGGGTTCCTAAGGGTTTTCTCGAGGATTTGATGAGGGAGTTTTATGATTTTTGATGGGTATTACATCTTGGTTTTACAAAGATGTATCATAATCTCTATAGACTCTATGGGTGGTCAGGAATAAAGAAGAATTTAGTGATATTTTTGGCTTGATGTTCAACTTGTTATCAAGTGAAATCCAGGAATCATTAGCTAACTACTAGGTTGTGGAATCCTTTGACCATTATTCAGTGGAAGTGGGATGATGTCACTATAAATTTCTTGTTATAAATACCCAGTAAAACTTTTAATAATGATTCATTATAGGTGTTCATGGATCAAATGATGAAGGTATCCCACTTATTACATATTAGGGAAACCTTTAAAATCCATGATCTAGGTATTCTCTAGTTACGTGAGATAGTTTGGTTGCATGGTGTAATGAAGAATTTCATTTTAGATAGATATCCTCATTTCACACCATGGTTCTAGAATGGTATTTAGATGGCTCTACAGTTATAGGTTATTTTGAGAACAACCTATCATACTCAGACTGATAGTTAATTTGAGCAGACGATTTAGGTTCTCAAGGATATGTTATTATCCTTTGTTTGGAATTTTGATGTTTCTTAGGAGTAGTATATGGAACTCATGGAGTTTTAATATAATATAATCTTCTAGGGATCAATATATATATATATTCTTTTGTGGGTTTGTATGGAATTCCTTGTTGTTCGACACATTGTTGTTTGGAGGGAGGTGATTTAGTAATTTTGGGGCCAAGTCTCATGTAGGAGACTTTTTAGTATCTTCATTTGATTAATAGGTAGTTGGTGACCGTGATGAATAGGTATAAATCATACACTTACCATAGGATATCAACTATATAGTTTTAGGTTGGTCATCATGTTTTTTTGGGTGTCTCTTATGTTGGGGTAACACCATATCTTTAGATAGGGAAATCTAGTTCCCATGTTTATATATCCATTTGAGATAGTGGAGAGGGTCAATCTAGTGACTTACTGGTTATCCCTTTCACAGTGATACAGTTCCATATATGATAGGGTTTTTATGTCATAACTTTAGAGATATTATCCTAACCCATATCATGTGGTAGATGTCGAGGGATCGAGTTTGAGTTTAATGTGTACGTTTAGGATCATATAATATGTATTGTGGAACATAGTAAGAGTTATAGTTTGAGTATAACTATACCTCTAGTTCTATTGCAGTGGTATCATGGGAGATTCTAGGAGGAGTCCTAGGATAGGGAATCTAATATGAAAGCAAAGTTTCTAGACTTGTTTACTAAGACCCCAAAGTGATACATGAAGCATCTTGAGGACAAGTTGTTATATGGTAGAGAGGTTGTAATATACCTTCTTTTTTCAGGTATTTCTCCCTTTGAGTTTTACATTATGAATTGGTGGTCTATTCTTGGTCATAGATTTAGAGTATTTATTAAGGAAAATGGCCCATATTTTAGGGATGTATATTTAATTGAATTAAGAAAGTCTAGGTTTTAGTGTGTTAATTGAGAATGTGAGTGTTTTCAATGATTTGGAAATGTTTGGAGGTTTTGGGATATCTTGAGCATAAATTGTTCTGATATCTTCTTGGTGGATGTTTACATGTCATGAACATATTACACGGTTTGTAAAATCATAGGCAGATGTTGTGAACCAGTGTAGGGTGTGATGTGGTTACACATTGTGTAAACAATTCACATTGTGTAAAAGTTGTTCATGTTAAATATTAACCTGAGGTAATGGGTTTTTTGGTGTATCTCTTTAAAAATAAATACAAGACGCATACATGTATTACACATCGTGTTAATTTCATGAGCAGTGGTTTTCAGTAGCATTTTATTCCTTTTTCTCATTCATCCATTTTTCACAGTCCCTCTGTTCAATCCATAAGTGACTCTTAGTGATTATGAGATGATTTTATCACCCCTAATCATTTATCTTCAGTGTTTGATCCTTAGTTGGATTATTTTCTTTGGTTATTGTTTCTCCTATTCTCATTCTTCCATCTAAGTGGTGTTGTCTTTTTTATTTCCATTATGGAATCATGTTGCTCTTATTGTTTTGTGGCATAGGTTTATTTAATTTGTATCCCACAACTATGTTTCTATTAAATATTTCCATTATTTATGCGTCTGAATCATCCATTTAAATGTAGGGGGTCTAATCATAACCCTATAGTCTATTTCATTGCAAATTCTATGCAATATTGTGATTTCACCAACACAGTGTGTGCTGTTATTAATTTTTTCATTTATAAATTATAAATTATGAATTTCACTATGGTTTGGATTTTTTCTAATTCAATTGATATCACCCTTGATTATGGATGCCTTTGTAGGACCGAACCCTTGGATATAAATAAAAATTGTCTAATGTAAAAAAATTTGTTTAGCATGACATGTGTTTCAAGTGATTACTTCTTATATAATCACGTTGGAAAATGGTGTATTTAAATAATTTAATAAATGAGTGAATTGGAAAAAAATGGTAATTATCAAAATTAACAATTTCGTCTTATATGGTTGTATTGTGATATAGACACAAGTTTTGATGCTTATATACTGACATAGGCCCTGAAACATGTTTTTATGCTTACATACCAGTCTAGGACCTAACACATTTTGTGGTACTTATATATTGATCTAGGCCATGACATATGTTGTAATGCTTATATACCATGCTAGGTCCTGACACATGATTTGATGCTTATATAACAGGCTTGGCCTAGTGATATGCTATGACATTTGTACATGGTTTTTGGTTTTCATGGTTGTGCTACATGATCAAATATATTTTTTCATGGTGCTGAAGTTGATTGATTTTTATATTGTATTAATTGATTAATTAATACACTTGTTATTTATTTATTTCATTCACTTTTTATGAAACTGGTTATGTATAGACACATCGGTACTGAACTACTGAGTTTCACCCACACATTATTGAGGATACATGTTAGTACCTGAGAAGATTACATGGATATAGGTTTGGAAAAGGAAAAGGGACCTAGTTTTTTATTTTTTGTCTTACTAGATGGGCTGGAGTTTTGATATTATCCGGACATGGGGTTTAGGACCGAGTACTTTTGGGTTTATTTTGTATCAGTTGATTATTTTACTTTTATTAAATTAGATTTGACAGTTAGATACATTTCATCCCATCATAAAATTATTCCTTGACTGAAAATTAACTTATTTATTAAAAACTATTTTTTGGAAAAAGTGAGAAACCACAAAGTCCAAACATTACAAGAACATAAAACCATGAAAGACGATAACCCGGTTCCTCCTCTATCAATTACTCTAATTTCATTTATTTGCAATGTTTTGTTCTACTATGTTGTGCTCTTACCAGGGGTATATTCTCACGTTTATACATATCAAACCCCTTATGCATGTTGGTATCCTCTGGTGTATTGGTAGGTGTAATTGAGGTCTATTAACCAACCCTTACTATCCACGTGAGAGAGTTTCAGATAGGGGGATGTTACATATGCCCCATAGAATTCCCATTTTAGGTCATCCTGACATGAACCATAGCCCATGAGCAGGAACCATTCTGTATATCCCTTAGGATAACTCTTAAACACACTGACCCAAGGAACCCTCCTCATCCCATATCATATGGTACCAAATGACTTATCCCACTCATGGCACTCAAAAAATATTATAATCCACCCTCATAAGGGTGTTCCCATCACACAAGAGATCTATAGTTATCCTATCATCACCACTGGTGTTGAGCCTATAACACCATCCCAACAAGCATTATATACCTAACATAGACCACATTTTCCTCATATCATTCCTCAAAATATATCACATCCTTCCATGTTAACTAATTTTATTTATTACATATTCATATAGATCTATGTATCGTACAACACATATTTATAATTAAACTATGATCCATTAGTCGTCAATGCACCAATCTAGTGTTCAAGGGTCTATAACGGCCCTTAACAGATTCATTTATCCATAAAAATTTTATTTTTAAATAAAAAAATAATTTAAATAAAATTTTGATCACCTTCAGTGGTGATAATACATATCACATGTCTGTGACAACATGTATAAACCGTATAGAAATTCATAGGGACCATCAACCTCATATGATGTCATTTACTTCATTCACCACCTGGATAATCTTGACCAAGATCACCCAATTCCCATCCACCCTCATATAAAATTCTGAGCCCCTATCTTAATCCAAAATAAATAAATTTATTTGATATAATAATTTAAAATTATTTTTACAAATAAATTCAATTAGGCATAAAGGCCTAAAAACTCACCCTGTAATATCCGCTTTCCAAAAGCGTGAGTGTGGGAGTGTGGTACCCTCCCAAAATGTACCTATACTTAATCCATATAAAATCTCTAATTAAAATTCCTAATTTACTGGTCAATTTTATCCAATTTTTTCATAAACCTTAGAAAATTCACAAGGGAATATACCTTCATCTAAACTGAAAGTGTTCATCATCTAGGGAAACATTATAGCCATTCTGAGAAAAATCACTAACATATGAAGATAATCACAAAATTATCCTAGTGTAATATTCATAATAAAACTAATTAGAGACAACCAAAATTAGATTCTAAAGAGTTATTGGAAGAATGGACGAGGTAGGGGAGGACGAGTAACCTTCAATGGCGAATAAATCACACTGAATCTACTACATATCGAAGGGGAATTTAATAAGTCAATGGAGAGGGGACCTCTCTAGACCAACTTTTGAAATATGGTTGAAGGAGTAGGTAGAGGGATTAAAACCCATGTTGGGTTTTAAGTTTATCACTTTTAGTAAAATCTATATAGCTGTATAGTTTAGATACATGATTTTCTGAATTATTCGCCAAGAATATGATTGGAACTATCTCAATCTCCCAAATCACATAGTTTTCATTCATAATATTAAAAACTATGAAACAACTATGTCAATCACCACTAATACACAATTATTTGTTTCACATGGTTTTTATACGGCCATAAAATAATCGTGTGAATATTTTCTGAGAAAAACCACCTCACACGATTCACTTTAACTATTTCCTTTAACTATGTGGTAGCCATGTGTGAGGTAAAACCCCATTATGATGTTTATAACATTCACTTGAAACTCCTAAGATTCACACAGGAACTATAAATATCTCTTTATCCTCAATACATATCCAAAAATAACTTTAATAGCCAATCAAACTCTCATAATTCGAATCCAAATTCCAGTTTTTAAAATTACTCAAGCTTGAGAAATAAAAATTAAATTTCCCTCTATTATTGATAACCTAAAAACATATAGGATTTGAAAAATTAGTTACATGAAATAGGGCATGAAAAATTACATACCCTACCACCAATTTAAATATACAAGGAATATAGTTTGTATTACACCACATGATCTATTTTTAAGACATGACATGAGTTGTATTATATATCTAGAGAACCCAATATAGTATACATACTATGTAATAATTATGTCATGACTTACAGATTAGGACCACATGACTTGAGATATTATTGGTACATGCCCAAGAATCTCATAGGTCTCCCATGCAATGTACCTTAATAGGAAATTTCATATTAGTTAACGTTACACTACAAAATGATAGTGGTACATGTCCGTCCATTGGAATATGCGGACATGTTGTGTCCAGAAAAGGACATGTCATGTAGTATGTTTCCCTTAGCGTTTTTTTGTATCTCCTCACTCATGTGTCAGAATCAACTAGGTAAATATTCCATTATAAGTGGTATTATATGTAGATCAATATGAGACAATCTTTTTGGTCATTATAGGATATCATTGAGATTTTTTTTGTAGTTCAATAATCATACCTCAATAGAGTAAACAGTAGGGTTCAAGAGGTGTTTAGAGTAAACATGTATTTAAATTACTCAATAGTGTATTAGTGTTTCATCATATATACATGGGGTTCAGGTACTCCCTTTGTAATATATGAATTATAGGGTGTGTTTATCCCATATAAATTTTTGATTTAGTACTCCCCAATGGATCTGAGGTGTAGGAATTCCATTTAAGAGTTATAGGTCCTCTATTAAGGAATGGATTTGATTCAATTAATACAAACCTAAAATATTGTGAGGAATAGTTTATTTGTATTGTTTGATAAATATCATAAAAAAATTCAAAATAAATATAATATTATTTAAATACACTATAACATGAGCATATATTCCATGGATCATCTAAAACTACACGGGTAACCTGGGGACATACATAAAAAGAGAGTAAGATATAAAGACCAGTAAAAGAATAAAACAATAATATAATAACTTAAAGTAATACATTTATAAAAGATTAAAATAATGATAACTTAAGAGGGTTGATAATCATAATCATAAATAAATAGGCATGATATATCTTGATAAAATAAAGGCAACATATGAATGTGACAACAACATAAAACATGACATCATAAACATAAGTAAATGATAAACACTAAGATATAATAGAATAGTGTTATTAGTATAACCTCCATTTCCCCATAAATGGAATCTCATGATAAAAAAAATAATGTTAATTGGAGGTATATATAATTCTGGGCCCACCTATAATTTTCATATCATGCACATGCATAACTGTTCCAAATAGATCATACAATATAAGGATGCATTTCATCACTTTTAAACCCATGATTATGGATTGTGGGTTAAATAATTGGAAATAACCAATAAATAATGTATATGTAAAACTATTTCAATACATATATGTGGAAATGGTAATGGGTATTCACTATAAAAATGTTTGGCATGGAAAATGGCAGGATGATTTCGACAACATAACTAGGGTACATAAAGATTCATGGATGGGTAAAATTGGAGTTAAAGGGGTATATAATCAATTTTTCATATTATTTAATGTAACATAGAAGTTTTAAAATATATCCCAACAAGAAGAATTTGAAAAAATATATAATTTAATGTAGGTTCTGGAATAAAGAGAAGCAAAATATTTTTTTTCTTTAGAGGATGCTTCCAAAATCTTGGAATAAGATTACCAAGAATTTGGGTAACCTTTAGAGGGGTATGTAGATGTAAGGGTAGAGTAAATTTTGGATAAACAATTTTTTTGTGAAGTGTGGTGGAATATTTGGTGGGATTATATAGAAAAATATATTATAATTCTTTATTACTTTCCAATCATAGGTTTTGGGATTTATATGATAATGTAATGACAACCACAAAACATACCATGGTTTTTTCCAATGTTTTATCAAAAATAGAATTGTTTTTAATTATTTTATAAGGATAAAACTAAAAACATTAAAATAATTCCCTTGGTGATGAGTAAGTGAGTCATGTTTGTAAATAATTGATTTTAAAACCCTAACTATAATATATGTTATGGAGAATTCCATAAGGAGTTAAAAAATTAATAAAATAAAATAAAAATAAAATTTTTGTATGGTTATATATATACATATATATGTGTTTTTGGATACCTTATATGGAATATATTACATCACATTTGGGTCATTATTTTGTTATATTACACATCATATAATTTTACCACATTTAATTTTTTCCCAATACTTTGATTATCTTATAAAATTATGAAAATTTCACCATTCCATAAATTTGAGGTGATTATTTTAGAAATAATATCTATTTCAAAAAAAACTACCTTATGTATGATATTTTTCACTTTTAAATCATAAAACCACATTTAATAAAAAATACTATTTTTTGACAAGAATAGTTTTCTAACCCTTATAAAAATTACACTTGACATTATAAAATTATATTATCATTCATAATTAATTAATATTATTTAATAATAATAATTTATTAAAGAAATAGTTTTCCAAAAATCATTAATTGATCAAAATTAGTGTCCTGATTTATACACTATATTTCTGCAAAACATTGTGTTTCAACATATTAAAGACTAATTTTTACCAATCTAGTTATTTAATAATTTAAAAATTAATATTTAAAAGGGATAAATATAATCATTATTTTATTAAAAATGAAAAGCCAGAAAATCATATTATTATATTCTAGATACATATCTTTTTATTACACCAACGAATTCCCTAATTATATGTTATGCAGTGTTGAGATTTTCAAGAGGTAGTTTGGCCAACATGGTTTGGGGCTTAATCTCAATGAGCATGAACTTCTCCTGTAAACATTTTTACTCGTGATTCAGTTACTTAATCTCAGATTGGCCTTTTTAAAGGTAAGATCTTAGTGAAGTTATCTCTTTTGGGATATCTAATAAATGGGATTCACATGGCATGATCCTACTAGTTGAGTCCATCACTTCTTTGTTAGTGTATATTGGACATTTTCATGACCCTTAATATATACTAATCATATGATCTCTATATAATGGCTATGATATTAATGATTATTATGCATAAAATTATTTTAAAACTGATAGTATATAACATATAATGTTTTAAAATAACCAAATTAGTGCATGGGTTTTCTATAACTTTATTTCTTAATAACCTATTTACTTATTTAAAATGGGAATTTTATTTGTAAGATTTTGGGTCACTAAATTTTTCCCCACTTTATAAATTTTACCCATGAAATTATCATTTCATGTAATTAAATATATGAGGGTACTTATATTTCATCACCTCTTCTATTTCCCATGTCGCTTCCCCAAACTTGTAGTTTGTCCACAACACTGTTACTAGTTGAGTTATCTTGATTCCTAGAAAATTTTCACTATGATATAAGATATCCCCCAGTTTCTCCCCTTGTAAAGGATCATTCTCCAAAATTATCACCTTTAGATTCAATACATTAGAGGGGTCTATTATGCATGTTATCGATAGGGATACATAGAAAAAAATTATATACTTATGATAGGTTAGTTTGGAGTGTTATTTGATAGCTCACCACTCTAATGTGATCAAGGATCTCAAATGGGGAGATGTATCTAGGACTAAGCTTTCCCTTCTTCCCAACCCTCATGGTTTATTCTAGGGTGATATATAAAGGAACACATCATCTCCAACCTCAAACTCCAAGTATCATCAATGATTGTCTGTATTGATTTTATGTTCACTTTTTATAGATTTCATATGCTGATAAATGGTTTGATCCTTCTCTATCATTTCTTATATAAGATCGGTTCCAATCAGCATCCACTATCACACTTCATTCTAACATGTCGAAGTCTGACACCTCTTTTCATAAAGAACCTCATAAGGTGCCATTTTAATGGTGAAATGGATACTATTGTTATATTAGAACAATATATAGGGAGGTTTTTGGTCCCAATATTCTTGTAAATCCATTAAAATTTATCTCAACGTATCCTCTAGATTTTGAATGGTCCTTTCAAACAGACCATCCATTTGAGGGTGATAAGTTGTTTGGATGTTTAGTTCTGTATCGATTGACCATTGATGGATACTCCAAAAACTCGATGTAAACCTAAAATCCCGATAATATATAATAGATAGTGGAACTCCATGTAGTCTTACTGCTTTAATTCTGTATATCATGGTGATTTGGTAAAAATAGAAATCTTACTTAAAAAAATGAAATGTGCTAACTTCGTAATGTGATCAACTACTACCAAGATGGTGTTATTTTTTATAGGTTCTTTAGAGGGTACTACAACTAAATCAATGGTTATGTCTTAAAATTTAAATTCTTGTATGGGTAATGGTTATATTATTCACATAGGCTTATATCATTCTACCTTAACTTGTTGGAATACCATGCATCTAGATGCAAACTCTGTAATCTCCCTCTATAAATTATCCCATCAAAACATTTTCTTAAAATATCTATACATATTAGTAATTTCTGGATTAATAGAGAAGGATTTGATATGTGTATCATATATAAGTTTCCTATTCAATTTTAGATTTGATGGGGCACATATTCAGGTTCCAAACCTTATAATTCCATCTTCAGTAAAGTAGATCTCTAGAATATTTACTATCTTGTTCTATAGAAACTCATCCTATTTCTAGGACACCTTAATTTTATAACGAATATATTGTTGAGTAAATATTTTTTATGTTAGAATGAAGATAATTTTATTATTCCCATTTCTATCCTTTGAATTTCCAAGAAGATTGGATCCCTTTCAATCTTCATCATGCATAGGGTTGGAGGATCGTTTCTACTCAGAGTATCTACCACATTGGTTTCCATCCTTAGAATGTAATCTATTGAATCATAATAATAATCCATGATTACATATAACAACCCTCAGTAGTTCATATTGATCAACTTTTATGTGAATATTTTGTTGCGGATTTTATGATTCAAATATATGTCACACTTTTTTACATAGATATATTGTCACTAAATCATTAACTTGAATATAATTGCTTCCAATTATAGATCATGAATTGGGTAGTTTTGATAATGTATATTTAATTTTTGTGAGTCATAAGATATTACATTGGCATCATTAATGATTACACAACTGATGAATTTTTTGGTGAATCATTGTAGATTAGAAATCCTTCTCCATAGGTGAGTAATGTGAGCACATGTGTAGTGATTAGCCTCTTCTTTATCTATTTAAATATTTCCCCACATTCATCAATCTAGAAAAAAATTACTCCCTTTATAATAATATTAGATCATTAGATTAACAATCATCATAAGTTTCTCACAAATTAAAGTAAATAGCTAGGTAATTCAAGGAAAATTCATATTTTCTTCACAAATTTTAGTCAGGGCCATCCTTTGATTGCCTCAATCATAAACAGATCAATAGATACCCCATTGTTAGTGATAACAATCCATAATAAAGTTAATTTATCTAAAAAACTAACATTTATTTTACTTATAATATTATTTTTCCTCATGTAAGGTCTTCAATAAAATATATAAATACTCATCATGTTCCACATTGATTTTGGATTATATTATAATATCATATATAAAGACTACCATAAATTTCCAAAGGTAATATAAAAAGTCTCAATTTATTATGTTTATAAATATTTATAGATCATTAATGAGTCCAAATTACATAACTATAAACACAATGTGTCCGTACATTTTACGAAAAAAAATGTCTCTTGGATTTACTCCTTCATTACCTTTACTTGATAATATTATAACCAAATATCTACCATAGAGAAGTAGGTGGGTCCACATTGCTAATTAAACAGGTTATCAATTCATTCCATAGAATACATGTTTTTTATCATAATCCTGTTAAACTCAAAATAATCATTACATATGATCATTGACCCATCCTTCTTCATGATGAATAGAACTAATTCACCCCATATTAAATCACTTGGGAATATAAACACATTATATTTATTATCACATAATTATTTCTTTATCTAGTAATGTAGATAAATAACCATTATATATAGAGACATAGATAATGGAGAATATATGGTCATGTTCTCAATTGTGAACTCAAACTCATGGATAATAAGAAGAGAAGGAAATTCATTAGCAAACACATCAATGATGTCCCTTACAGTGTGAATTTACTTAATGATGATATTTTCTATAGCCTAAATCATTTTTGTAGGATACTTTTTCTCTCAAGGTAATAATATTCATTCTTGTGATTTTGGTTCCAAATAACATTCACCACCTTCATGACCTTGTATAGAATCATAGGGAAATTTTTTGATATGAAATTGTATTTCCTTCAATCAAAAAAATCTATTGTCTCTATACAAGGATAGAAAATACATTCCTAGAATAACATCAAATTTCTTATAAGGGGGGGTTTTACAAGGTATTCAAGGAAATGTATCCAAAAAAAATAGATATTGGGTTTGTTATATTCTTGGGATGAAATAATTGAATCATTTTATAACTTCAATAATAACTTGGAATCTATATTTGAAGGTAGTGTTTTAATAGTTATACTAAACTTGTATGATAGAAAAGAAATCAGAAAACAGGAACCAAATAGTATGTTTATTATCATTGAATGAATAATTATAATACTTATCACCACTTCATTTTTGGGATACACAACAGTAGTTCTGATAGCATATGATCATCCTTACACTCTAGGAATTGGAGGTTTTTTTTTACCTATCATTTAAAACCATTGGCTTGGAGAATTTATTTTCATAGTTTCCTTAATCCTTGAAGTTTAAACATTAGAGGATTGACTGACGGATCACTATAGAATTTCTTTTTTCCATCACATTTGTGGGTTTTTACCATCAAAAATATCAATCTAGGTTTCCTCCATCCACGCACCTAAATCATTTCTTTGTCCCCTTTAGGAATTTTTCTATATGATTTATCACACACATAATATAATTGGGATGATATAATTCTTCACCCATTATATTTTTCCATCGCACCACCATAATTAAAATACATTCTATTCCTCTTATATACGGACCCAAGAGACCCTTAAGATTCATGATATCTATTTTAACTATGATATCACATTAAAAAATATCCTCATAGATTTCAAATTCTATACCATCCAAATTATTCCATGGAATTATATTTTTTCCTCAAAAGAAGTGGTCAACATTACTTTTTGGGGAGATGAAAAAGAAAGGGGAATATCATGTAATTATTATGATGTTTTTCTTATACATGATGATATATTATTTTACCTTTTGGTTGAGTATAATGAAATACCTCTTCATTTTAATCTAGAGATTGTGAGGAAAATATTTTTCGAAAAACAATTTTTGAATGTCTTTCTACTATATCACTTCAATATCCTCCTTGGATTCATATTTTTTTACCATTGTCAAAAATTGATCAATGTCTTCCTCGGTATTATAAGAAACAAGAATGAAATTATATTTATAATAAAATTAAAGTATATATATGATCTTTTCAATGGGGTTGATCCATTTCCTTGTGATTAAGGGATCAGATGATCCACTAAAGGTCATAGGCCTTTTTCACATAAAGGCCTCAATTGAAACTTACTAATTCATATTGGGGTCTAATAATTCCTCATAATTCGTGTTTTTATTCTAATCCTATGTAAATTGAGATATTGATTTCCTGAATTTCTCAAATCCTTCTACCATCAGGTAGGTATTCTCGTTTTAGAAGCTATCACATTTCCCATTATATTGGTTGTTGAAATGGTTTCTCCTATTTCTAACCATTGGATAAAAATAAATGGAAAATTAGGGACTATAATTTTAAAACTATTAAGGACATAAACAATAAACCGTGGACATTAAATTAGTTACTCATAAATGAAATATATTCTCTAACATATGAATTTATATGTTTCCATCTAACTTATCTACAATCTATTTATTATCATAAAATTTTATAGCCATTTTTATTCCCTTAATATTGGTTCATAAAAAGGTTATAAATTAAAAAAATAATATCCCCTGATAGTGTCAAAACATGCTTGTAGTAAGTACCATTTTCAAGTAAAATGTGACAATCAAGTCCACCTCAATATACCCTTTTTGGTGTTATTACTTCTAGGTACATCTGTGACAAAGACACTTCCACTTCTAGTATCTAGACATAGATGTATTTTCTTGGAAACCGATCACTATATACATTATAAATATTTAATGATGTTTCCTTATGTTTATTTGTATACATAATTCTTTCACTAGAGTTTTATAATCCTAATCCCCCAAAAAATAGACTTTTCTAGGATACCATCTACGAAAACCTATATTTTAATAAATATTATTTCATGATTTTTTTTATAAAGATACAAGAAATACAATCCTAGAAGATCATGAGACCAAGTTTATATGTGTATTTAGGTACATATAACAACAACTAGAAAATGAAATACAACTACATTTTTAAAAAACATTATAACATGTGCTTATATTTTATTGGTCATCTAAAATTGCATGGGATAACCTGGGGACATAGATAAGAAATGGGTGAGATATAAATCCAAATAAGTGAATAAAAAAGAATATAATAATTTAAATCAATAAATATGATCCAAGAGTAATATCAAGATAAAATAAGTTTTTTGATAATCATAATATTTAATAATTACTCACGATATATCATGATAACATAAAGGATACATAAGAATTTGGAGAAAACATAAAACATGATATCATAAACATAATTCAAGTATAATCGATAAGAAATAATAACATAGTGTTTTTAGGTTAACCTACAAAACACCTTCCATGGAATATTATGAGATAATGATATTACCCTATGCATTGGAGGACTATATAATTCTGGGCCCACCCATCACATTTATATTATGTACATACATATGTGTGCCACATTGATTATGCAACATGAATATGTATTTCATTAATTATCACCTAATTATTAATTATTTTGGGTTTAATAAAGGTAAATAACCTATAAATGAAGTATTGGTTCAACTATGTGAATACCTTTGAGTGCAAATGGGAATGGACATTCACTACAAAAAAGTATTCCATGGAAAAGAAAAGTATGATTTTGGCCGCATAAAGGGGGTACATAATGATTCATAAAATGGTTAAATGATAGATAAATTGGTATATAATCACTTGGAAGTATTTAATACAGTGGCGGGGATGATGGAAAATATATCCCAACATTTAAATTTCAAAAATAATAGGTATAATTTAAATAAGGATCTTAAATAAAGATGAGAATGAGAGGATCCCTTACCTCGAGAGAGCCCTTATAAAACCTAGGGATTAGATTCTTAAAAACATGGAGGAACCATAAGAGGGATATGGAGAGGTAAAGATAGAGTAAATTCATGACCCAAGTGGTTTTATTGAATAGTAATGGTATTTCGGGATGGTATACATAGAAATAGTGAGAAGAATTTGTTATTAATATCTAAACCTAGGTTTTGGACTCAATATGATAAAGTAATCAAAACCAAATACATTACCATGGGTTTTTCTATATTTTTTTACCAAAGAGGGGTGGTATTTATTATTTTATAATTATTAGAATGGAACACATTAAAATAATTCCCATAGTGATGTGTAAGTGAGTCATGCTTATGAAGAATTGATTTTAAAACATAAAAATATAATATAGGCTTTTGGAGGATTCATTATGGATTTATAAAATTAATATAGTAACATAAAAATACAATATTTTAACAACATTATATATATTGTTTATTTGATACATTTTATGGAATATATTACCAAATTTTTGGATCATAATTATTTCATATTACATACCATATAATTATACCATATTGAATTTTCACCAAAAAATTTAACTCTCATGTAAATTTTTAAAAAAATAACTAGATAATTACAACATTATAATTTCAAAAATAATATTTATTTTACCTAAATAATTCTATAAATATGATAATTCTTTAAATAAAATTTTTTTATTTGTTAAAAAATACTATTTTTTTAATAATAATTTTTTGACCCTTATAAAAATTAAATTTGACTTCATGAAACTATATAATTATTTATAGTTATTAAATGTAATTTAATAATAATATTTTATTAGAATAAAATTTATTTCCAAAATTCTTAAATTCATCCAAATAATTGTCTTGATAGAAGCTGTATATTTTCCAAAAATACAATTTGTGTTTCATCATATAATAATTTAATTTTTATCAAACTCATTATTAAATCATTTAAGAAGTAATATTAATTATTGATAAACATAATAATTATTTTATAAAAAACAAAATATAAAAATTCATATAGTTAGGGTCATGATACATTTCCTTTTATTATACCAGTGAGTATCCTAAGGGTAAGGTGTTCGATGAAGTGAATTTTATGGGGTGGTTTAGCAAACATGGTTTAGGACATGATCATGATGGGGATGAACTTATCATGTAAATGGTTTCTCTCATACTTCAGTTGTTGAATCTCAACTTGGAATTGGTCAAGGGAAAATCCTAGAGAAGTTATCTCTACCATAAGCTTCGATAAATGGTATTCATATGGTATAATACTACTAGTCAAGGTCACCACTTCCTTTTTCTGTGCCAATTGGACTTTATCCAAACCCTAAATATATTCTATTCATATAACAACTGTTTAATAGCTATATTATCATTGGTTATGATTCATAATGTAATTTTAAATATGATGGGATAGAACTTATATTAATCCAAAATAACTAAAGTAGTTCATGTGTTTTCTATAAATTAATTTCTTACTGAGAGATTTACTCATTTAAAAAAGTAATTCAATTTATAAATGTTCATGGTATTATAATTATATAGTCATAATTGGTACACTGCCACTTGGCTAGGTGTGGTTCCTCCACCTCTAAAATACATCCCCACCCAGCCCATTATATTGAGTATGAGTCCCTCATTCATTAGGGTTTATTACTCACTCATATAACTCATACATCCCAATGATCCATAGTTCCCCAATATGGATTCAAATAGGATTAATGATAGTTGTAGTGGATAGGTAGTATAGATATTGTGAGTCATTTGACATGATAAAATATCTTGGTTGCCTTCTATATTAAATGTATAACTATGATATTTAATTCGTAATTTATGGGTATATTGATATTATGGTTATATCTTGTTACTTATGAGATATGATCCTTCATGAGGCTAAGTTGTGAAGATTGGGGTTCCTCTGTCATCGTTTTTTATCATCACCTTTTAGAATATAAGAGTTTATCCATATTCTCCACAGTTCTGTATTTTTCTTTAACTTATTAATTTCTCTTTACGTCATCTATTTAGGAAATCATACTGGGGTTATTTATACTCACCCTTGCAAATGACATTTGGAAATATGTGTTGTTTCTGTGTAGTTGATTCAAAGATTAGAGGTGACCTTGGTTGTAGTATATCTGGTGGAGGAGGTCGTGTTGATGTATAATAGTGTATTTTGGTTTTTAATACTGAAGGATAAGGTTATATATATTTTTTGGATTCCTTATAGTTATGAGGTTTTTTTGTTATCTTTATCAAGTATATTATCTACTTTATTATTTATTTTCATGAAATTTTATAATATGGAATTGTATATTGTGATAGATATCTCATGCATGGATCGTTTTAAAAATTCACTTATATATGGAGATATATAATATTTGTGATGTAGGATATATTGTGTAATTTTTTTTCATATTTGTTACATGTTTTAAATGTCTAAATACTACCATGAATTTAATTATTTATTAGTTCTAGTATCTATCCTTTTCCTATTAGAGGTGATATTGGGGTTGAAATCTCCACATGTTGGCATCCTAAATTGGGTCCTGCTGGTTTGGAACATTTCATAATGGTATTAAAGTGGTTGAATTATATTTATATTGGTTAGAGTTAGTTTGATTTTCATGATCAGTAAAATAATTTGAAGAAATGATGCTAAGGGATGTTTAGTTCAATCTTCAGACCAGAGAACCTAGTGTTGGTGCAAAAACCGATGTATACATTCAACAAATCTTGGAAAATCTTTTGATTGACAAGAAAGTATGAGGAAACATTTACCAGGTATAATCAAGATTCTACATGAGAAATATTATGTTAATATTTTTTTCATTTCCATACTATTTAATCTCGCATTTATATTCTTTATTGATTTGTGTTTCTTCCCATGGAATAGTGGATAGAAACCTCAAACTATAATATTAGATTAAAAGGTAGGGTTATAATCATTCTATACATATGCTTGAGGATCTCACAAGTTCTTATTTTATAAATGGGTCATCAATTAAGGGACTTGACTTAGATGTATAACTACCCAATTAATAGAGGGGAGATCCTACACCTCTTTTACTTATTATATACTTCCTCATAGAGTGGATGGTAGTTTTTGATCAGTTGGAGAAGACTATCTGAAGTATAAACATGCCAAATTCACAATATATTTTCAAGAATTAAAATCCTTATACATTTCAATGTGATCTTAAAAAATTATTGGTTGAAATCATATAATCACATTTACTATCTAGTTTGGACATATTCTTACAAGATAAAAGTTTTTAGATTGAGTACCCTTATTTGTGTTGTGATCCATTGGTAAATTTTGATTACCCAAACTCATGATGGTGTTACTCTACTATGGTTGGAGTTCAATATTTCATTTAGGAAGTTTTATCCAGTGATATTAATAATTTTTTGAGTTTGGAAGATATCAGACCCTCTTTAGAGTGTAATGACCATGACTGGGTAAATATTGAGGTTTATAGATAAGGTAATCTTTGAACAAATTTTAGAATGAATTTATTTGAACTCAAAAGTTCTATCATGTCCTTTAGTATGAGATTAAAATTAGTTTTATTCATTTATAAATCCCTCACATACATATAATTCCTGGATAAAGTTTTAGAAATTGAGAGTTTTTTAATAGACATGCACCCTTGATTTAGAATAATAATGTGTTTTCTTAATATAATCTGTTGTAATTTCCTGGAAATACATCTATATTAAATATATAATTGAGATCATGGATCATCGTATTATTGACTTGGTGGAATTACAAGAGCTAGTTTAAGTATAGAATTTAGTGGGGCTTGATAAGCTATATGTGGTATATTATTTTAACCATCTCCACCACCACCTATATATGTTCTTCCTCAAGCATATATTATTGATTGTCAGGACACAAATAGTTTTATGTGATGGACAGATTTGGTCAACCGGTTCCCAATAGAGTTTGAGATGCAATTTTTTTTTACTACCACTGAAAATAAAAATTAATGGTATAATCCATTCATTTTTTCAAAAAAAAAATATTAATATGTGTGAAATTTCAATGGATATTTTAATAAGACCAATTTTTTTCTATATTCTCCTACTGAAAATGAACATCCCTTTAATCACATTAGATTATAGTGTGTGCATGTTCTAAAGAAAGTGAAATATCTTATGGGATTCCATCATGTTAGGATGTGATGTTTAACACCACATTTTGTGTTGTTTGGAAGGTTCAATATTATTCCATATTAATTCAAAATTAAAAATATGGGTCAACATATGACCACAATTTTTGTGGGACCCTTACATGGGGGTAGTAGGTCAACCATCATGTGTTATCAGCTAGTCATCCCCCAAGTTAGAAAGTTTATATCAGTGTTGTATGGATTCTATGAAGGATTTATTTTATGAAATGCTATATAAATACATGAAAATTTTTTATAGAAAATTATAGGTTGTCCATAATCAAAAAATTATATTTTTTATCAAATATTTATTGAGGTAGTAATGATAGATTATATTGTTTATTAGTCATCCTAGCTATGATCGGAGAGTTGATGGTGGAGTTATAAAATCATTTTAGAGAAAGGATTCATTAGGATTTTGGTGACCTCGTCGACTAGAGAAAGGAAAAAAAATATGGTGGATTCAGTTAGATATTATTTGCATCATCATTAGTATCACGTGGATGAAATTCAGTGAAAAATATTTATTTATCTCAAACAAAATAATCAGATCTTAGTGATTATGTTACAATTAATGAATGACCCTACAATGTTCATGATTATGAGGGTTATTTTGATGGTATAATTTGATTTTTTTTTCTTGTTAAAAATGAATTGGAGGGTGATTGTTATGGGTAAATGTATTTTGTGTTATAATTTCTTCAAGATCAATATTAATATAATAAAATCTCAAGTTAATAGCTTTGGATTCAAGTGATATGTTCATTATGGAAAAATAATATATTACATAGGTGTAACATTTGGTATCTATAATGTTTGAATTCAGAAATACTTACATTATAGTAGAGTAAAATGGATTCATGTTTTCTTATTATAAATTTTCTTCTCAGTATATGGATGATATATCAGAGCAGCTAGCCATAAATATGGTATTTTATGTAAATATATATTATTATATATTCAACCTAATGGATTTTTTATCAGTGGAGATTATGCCATCCTACTCTAGGGTTGGATTCTGGAACTTATATGAGGCTCGTATTAGGTTATTAAGTGATAATTTTCAAACTATGCTTTCCAACTAGTATGCTGGATGATAATGGTGTCGGAAAAATCAACTAGTCATCCATGTTCACTATTTAACAACTCTAGTAAGGTATTTATAGGAGTTTATATTAGGTGAGGTTATGTTATTGTCTTTTCTTGACATAAGAAATGTGCATGGTTTGGAAAACCATTTTAGTAAGTTGAAATCTAAGTAATAAAATCAAAATGGAGTTGGCAGATAGGGGAATGTTTTCTTATGTGTTGGCATCTAGGGTTTACCTTTATATTATACCTCCATAGGAAGAAAAAGTGGATGTTTGGATTTATTTTTTCCACATTTTATTGTTACATAAGAATCCTAATTTATTATACCATTTATTTATTTTTAGTGAGGAAAAGGTCTCATGGTGGATAGGATGTCATGATCCAGGTTTTTATAGGTTTAGGACATAGCATATTTTTTGCTTTTAAAGGTCTGGGATCCTTTAATGTGTTAAAATAATAAATTTACCATATTAAATACCCTTGAAAAAAAATTTGGTCATTGTGGTTATAATGAGGTGTAGTGTTTAACCTGGGGATGAGTTTTCATTAAATTTATATATAGATTAATTTTAAGGAAATAAATAATATAATTTAATAAAAAAATATTAATTCTATAAGTATTAATTTTTATATATCCTAAATTGAACCTTAGATAGAAATTATAACACCACAATTGCGTCTGGATTTAGGGGTTTCTTCTATGGGAGGTAAAATATATGTTCTTGGATTTCAGGCCTTAAACTATATTAGTTTTGAGACTTAAATTATATACCAATATATTAGACCTCATTATTATAAACTTTCCATAACCATATATGGAGAGGTTTATCAAAAAAAAACACCTTAAAAACTAAATTTAAGAGGGATGATATGAGAGGAGATCATCAAAATAATTACCAATATAACTTAGGCAAATGAATTATAAGAAGGATGAGATTTCATTCTCAAGGATGGTAAATAAGGGTGATATCAATATAACATGAGAATAAGGGTATGAGAACATGAGAATAACATTTTTAAACCATACCCATCATATCGTAGATCATAACCCTGATTCATGGAATAAATCTTGGTAGTTCATAATAGATTTATAATAAAGGATTAAAAAACATAATCCATGATGTTTTTGAGGGCTGTTGGCTGATGGAATTGGAGTTTGGGATTTATGGTATTCACTATGGGCTTCACCACATAATTGGGAATATTTTTTTGAAGAATGTGGTTCAAATAATTATAGAACTCCAATTGAGGGAATCATATATTCTACATGTACATTTTTATAGACTAGATTTGGCCATTTTTTTGGTCATTGTGGCTAGGAGGCCCACATTTTAGAAATATCTAAACCAAAATGGTATTGGTTATGGGTATGGTTGGTCAAAATGACCTAGTAGAATGAACAAAATTGTGGTCAAAGGTGTACTGTTGGCACACTTATAATGGATTTAGTGGAAGAACCATGTCATGGTGTACTCTATGGTGTCAAAAATGGGTAAAAAGGACTTTAAACATACATGAAAACAATTTTATAAAACTTGAACATGGATGATAAATATAACCCCTATAAATACTTACCTATAAGAAATCTCAGATAGAAAATAATTGAGATTGCAACATTATCCCTTACCTTAGGTCCGATATGTTTTGTACGTATCCAAACCTCCTGTATGATGATTTAAATAATGTCACTCATTTAAACTCTAAATAAATTCTTATTTTTTTCTCCCATTATTTTTATCTTGAAACAATACTTCTCATAGGAATTATAGATGATTTTCCCTTAAAGATGAAGTTATTATTTTTTGTCTTTATTGTATTACCAAATGTTGAGGTAGTTGTATTCTTTAATTCATTAATTTATCTATAACATGAATACTTTGGATTTATAGAATACCCTTCTTTCAATTTTCCTTGGAAACCCATTTTTTCATGGATTAAAATTATGGTTTATGAGTGGCCCCCAAAAAATGTTTAATTTAATTATAAAAATAATCACAGTTTTCAAATATTTTTTGGGGTGTGAAAACATGGCATATGAAAGGGTTGTATGAGTTCATGTTTAATTGTATGAGGCTATACTAGTTCAGATCTCCCAACTTGTGCCAATTTGTGGCACACATGGGTACATTGCCAAGTGAAGACTTGAGTATGGAAGGATATGATTTCTAGTCATGAGTAAGGAATGTTCAAATGATAGTTACATGTATTAGTGTATATGTTCTAGATTTGGTATGCTATATCGAAATAGTTGTTTACTATAAATTTTTTAATAAAATTTTGGTAAATGGTATTTTTTTATTCTTTTTTCCAAATTTATATAAAATTATGAACTAAATTAGTCTTGTCCAATTTACTTGTGTTTGAATTCTTGGATATTTCCAACATCATTATTATACTCACCACTCACATATGAACTTTTGTGTATATAAAGAATCTCTTTATTATGATGCAATTATAGGGATGATATCATACTTCACTAGTAGAGTTCCATGAAGTTTTGGTCATTTTTGATGGAGATAAATTATAGGTTTTTCTCGATTCCTAGTATCTTATGTGGTGATACCATGGTACCCTAAGTCTTGATTGTGTTTGGATTTTCGGTTTCATATTTTGTTTCATATTCTGCTACTACTCTAATATAGTTGAGTTATTTTGAATATTGAAATTATTAGTTTACATACATGAATAAAATTTTGTATTTTAACTATTTATGTAGTGGTATCTAACAGTTTGTGTGTGTAAGGGAAAATAATTCCCCAAGGTTTATTTATTCCATTTAAATTTATTTCCTACCTTTGGTGTCTAGTGTAATGTCACCTAAGGTCAGTGGAATCTCAGAACTACCTAATCTAATGGATCAATGTCATGATTCTATAATAAACCACACAATTACTACTATGATCATTTTATATAAAATACTTTATTACTTAATTCCATATTTTTTTTCTTACACCGTCAATAATTTAATAGGTCTATTCATTTTTCATCTTTCTTCTTTAACATGTTTCTTATACATTCTATCCCACCTATTCTTTCCTTAATTTACTTTCATAACCAATAAATTATAAATTAAAAAAATGATATATTCAATTTCTATCTAACCCATTTTTATTATGTCTTAAACAATCCAATATTTTGTATGTGGTACCTTTAATTGTTCTAGTTACATTTAAACAATTCCAAATATTCACTCCCTTTTTCTCCCCCATCCCTTTTATATCATTCCAAAACTAGTTTTCCAATAAATAAATGAATTCGTTGAAATTTTAGGAATCAGAAGGCACAAAATTTAATAGAATTATATAATGCATATTTTACTAGTAACCAAGAGTTTTTATATAGGAATACAAAAATATATACCACATTAATAGAAAAAAATAATACATTTCACAAAACTCCAATTTTTTTGAAGTTCACTATTTTTTACTAGATTTATAAATTTATCCAATCATATAGACGGTAAAACTCTTTAAAACAACACCATTGAAACCATATCATTTAATTTAAAAATAATTAATGATAAAAAATAAAAATATTAAATCAAGAAATGCATGAATCTTATTTTCCAAGTCTTAAGTCCAACTTTTTGGTGTATCATTCCATTATTAATTTTGATTCTATTTTAATGTGTGTTTTATATATTCTTTCCCACTTCCCATTAAAAATGGGAACCCATTAAGAAAACATTAAATGATATAAATGAATAAAACATGAATAGAAGAAATCATAGAAGTAATAATCAATATTATTAATCTAGAAGATAGAATATGAGTCCATACAAATCCTACCTCAAGAATCTAGGAAGCTCTACTATAAGAGAACTATACGAAAGCACAAACAAAACCAAAATAAACCCCTAATGCCTAAAACATTACATCCATCACCAATACAATAGCTGAGATTTATCTGAACTAAATTACAACTTTGATTCCTCATATGAGTGCAAGTAAAAAGAAGGGATAAACGAATGGAATAATAAAGATACCTCAAATCAGAGGAGAATTTAGAAGGTAAGTATCCATACGGAATGGTAGATTGCCCATAAGAGAGGATATGGAATCAACCAAGTATTGAGGGAAAGAAAAAAGCTTAAAATAATATTAGAGGTTGACCCATACTCATATATAAAGGTAAAAAATTCTCTTCCCTAGTAAAAACACACTCAAAATGGCCATAATGTCCTTGGTAAAACGAGTTCTGAAATTCTAATATTCCAAATGGACAACTCCCTTCCCCACATATTTTCATGGTGAAGGTTTTGAATATTTATTACAATCTAGATTTCCACCACTGGAACCTATACAACATGGTGAGATTTACTCACCATTTAGGATGCCTAGATAACCACCACGGAACAAGCTATGTCATGGTGATGTCACACACTTCATTTCTAGTATCTCTCCCTCCTCACCTCATTGTAACATCACGACTTGAAATGCAGTCACTTCATCCATCCTAACTTCCATAGGTGAAATATCCACATTTAATACCCACCAAAATTTTATAGACCCATACTTGATGCACATGGACATTACATTGCATTTTCAGAATACATAATACATAACAAAAACAAACACACAAGGACCGTAATAGTTTAGTGTCTTTGGAATCTCAGAAAAATAATCTTCTAATCACGATGAAAGATCTTAAACATCTCCCATAAAGATCTTCCCCTTATGTTTTCTTACCTAAACCTTTCATTATATCCTGGGGAAAAGAAAACATTAAAAGGTTTAGCTCAAATTCTCAGTACGGGTAAACATACAAAACATAAAACAATCCATAAAAATTTGAACGCAGAAACATGAACATAAAATCTAAACATCAAAATCTAGAGAAAAGACATTAATCATGGAAGTACGTAAGGCATATATCATAAATGGAACATCAATCATGATAAAATAGCATGGAGATAAAACATGTAATTGTGGAAACCATTAATCACATGATATGATTTCTATAGTAGCCAAGGCATTGCTTCCAAGACCATCTTTGTGGACAAAGTCCCTTTCTGAATCGAGTTTACTCCTCATTCATGTCTTGTGTAACTAAACCAGATTAACTTACCGTTCCATCCATGTCTATATCATGAGATATAAATCATTACCCAGTGCATTGGAGGGTGATATAGGTACCACAAATCTCATATTGAAATCATTCTTACGTGTGCCACAAAACAATCATAAATCATTCATCATAACCCAAAGAATAAAACGGGTTTCATAAACATAATTCCATCATAACATAATCCATATAAAACAAATCGATATCATTTCATCATAATAAAAATCAAACCATGTAAATAATAGTGACATTATACTTGAAACATACACATATGATATAATTTCATCTTAGATGGAAAATGGTTTTGATAAAACACTTGAAATGAATTCTTGAGGAAAATAACCTTTCTTCTTAAAAATAATTTTCTTCTAAAAAAATACCATGTAATTTTAAATGAAAAGTGTTTTTTTGAAAATAGCCATAAAATCTTTTAGATTAAGCTTCATGAAAATGAGGCGTTATGAAACCGTAAAAATCCGTTCACGCCGTATAAGTTAAAAATAAAATTCTTCTCGTACTTTTGTCGGAAAAGTCAAAAAGTACCTTGTATGGTAAAAAAAAGAAATATTACTGACATACCATGTAGTAAATGTAAAAACTGGGTAAAAAGGACTTTAAACATACATGAAAAAATTTATAAAACAGGGACATGGATGATAAATATAACCCAAGTAAATACTTACGAATAAACAATCTCAGATTAAAATGAGATTGGAAAAGTTATCCCTTAAAAATATATTTTTTGTATATAAAATAGATAACTTATGTGTATTCACTAGAAAGACACATAAAGATTTTATAAATACATGATAAGATATAAAAATTCATTTCTCACATAATAAAAAACTATATTAACAAGAAAGATAAGATCAACCCAAATAACAGAAATTGGGTTAAGAAGTTCCCTTACCACATGTCTGACTTGACTCGATCATTCTTTAATCTCCTGAATAATAATCCAAAGTTAATTTATACTTGCTTAAGAACCTGTTTCAAGTTTATTATTCATTTTATATCACTTATTACCATGTTATAAACATTATGTATCCATTTAAGTTAATAACATTCGTTTTGTTGATATTTGGTACTTGAGTCAAAAATGGACTTCTTATAATTACATGTTGTTCATGTGGCCAAAGGTTCATTATATCCATCATGATATTAATGATATATATATCATATATATCATATATATCCATCATATACATGTATTTATAATAGTACATAACATATGGAGGTAAGAAATGAAATTCACTGTTCATGGAGACGGTAAGCCGTACGTACACATGAACACTACTTTCATTTATATTTCTTATTTTAATGGAATTGGAACTTAATTATACATAATAATATTATAATTACAGTATAATATCATTTATAATATCATTAACTCTATCCTTTATACATCCCACATAAGGCATTAACGATTCATATCACTTTGAGGGGGCGGTAGTCCTCACTTCCTCAAATGAGATTATCGTATTTACCCTCTATAGAAACCATAAAGGCTTGATATAATTGGGGAGTAAAGAAGCATAAGGAAATCATAAACATAATATATATCATATATAAATACAGTTCCATCATAATGGCCACCATGAAAGGTGGTAGGAGAAAATTGAACAATCATCATTTCGTGAGGCATTAGTTTTCCATCCACAGAAACATTATGTTCTTCATCCATTAGATGGAGGTGTGTGTAAGTGTAGTTTGAATCCTTCTCATAACTACATCATAGTATATTATGGATATTGTTTTTGTTACAAAAGAAAGTAAAAAAACATTTTAGGGGTTTGATAAGTAAAATAAAATAAATCAATTTAAGAGAAATTGTAACCTTTAATTTGGGTAACTTCCTTTGGTTTGAACCAAAAGGACTTCTTGATGTGCCTTCGGCCTAAGGTTGGGGTATAGGGGGGAGGAGAGGGATGTAGGGAGCTTAATTGGGCAGAGGTTGTATGAGCCAAATTCTAACACCCCATGATTTTATGAGATATAATATTTTTAATTTCTTTGACCTTCTATTATACACTACCCCAATATTAGATTGTACTATACACAACATTGCATTAGCTTGTAGTATATGTAACACTATTCTTGGATCGTGTTACACACAATTTCAAGTTCGCAACAATGAGTGAATATATATATATATATGTAAATATATATATATATATGTATTCAATGTATAAATGAAATATCGTTGGATTCTGTTATAAAAAACAACAAAGAAGTCTTTCACTACACGCAACCCTGACTTGGCTTGCATTACACGCAATCACAACCTTCCTGGATAGCGTGTGTTGTACGCAATATCGGGTTTCATTAAACAACGAGATATGGTTATAATATTATCATGAAATAGATGTTATGAATAGTATTAACTAAATTTTGAATTTAATAACATTATTATTCATCTTACACATTTTCAAGAACATGGTAAGAGAACAAAATAAATTTTTTGGGTAAAATAAGTATTTTTCAAAAAATGCAGTTTTGCCGCCTTTTGATGGAGCACCCACATTAAATCTAGTTTCTGACATGTTTATAAGTACAATTTGAAAAAAATAAAATTATTCTTTGGAATCAGGATATAAACATTTACTTGGGATAAATTTTTGATATTTTTCAAATAACTTTCATATTTTGATGAATAGTAAAAATACGCTAATTTTAATTAAAAACAACTTTTTTCATTGAGATAATTTATATGGTTAAATTGTAAAATTGAATGGTTTTAAACTATAAATATAATATATTTTTACCAATTAATATAATATATGTCATTAGTATTAATTTCACATTGAATTCATAGGTAAAAACATTTCAATCATTGGCAATGTTTTAACTTCTAAAACCTGTTTTCCTAACAGTGGGATTAATTTTAAATTAATTACTGCAACTTATGTGTTTTGAATTTTGAAAAATGGATTCCATATTTTGAATCAGTGGATCCAAATTATGTTAATATGCTACTTTTTATTTTTTGTCACAATGAATAGTAACTACGGTAAATTTTATTTACCATAGTTAAAGGTAAATTGGGTAATTAAGGGTAAATATAAGATTATAAAATTACCCTAACACCTTCCAAAATCAAATTTTATGACTAAAAGTCTACCCATACCACCTAAGGGTTATATTAGATTCATTTAATGTAATTAGTTCCATGAAAATAATTTAATTATTATTAAAACCAAAGAAAGTGACAACATGTCACTTTCTTAAATCTTATAAGTATAATAATTTTAATTTAGTTATAAACATAATGAAACATCTAACATGAATAGTCTCTATAATGATAATACAATTATATACATCATATGAATTTATTTATAATTTTTAGGGATTAAATAATTATTATTAATTATGACACAATAGTGATGTTCAACTTATTTTATTAATCAAAATATCAAATAAATGGTTTTAAAAATATTAAAATAAATATTATATGAACTATTTAATGTGCTCCACTAATTTTTTAGATACATATTACATTTTATGAATCTATTAAAGCTTTTATTTCGAACATATCATCTGTATATATTTTATTTAAATTCAAATAAATGAATAGTTTCAAAATTGACACTGTTGTTATTTTATAAAAATAACATATTATAAAATTGTTTAAAAATAAAATAAATATTTAAAAATTAGAAATTAAAATTTATAATGTCTATATTGTTATATAGTGTGAAATTATGGAAAATTAACAACACATATGTAATTATTTATAATAATCTAAAAATTAGAATATTATTACGACAAATAAAATTAAATTGATAAATAAGGATAAATCAAGTTTATAATGTTTAAAATAAATTCCTAACATGTCTAAATTTTATTGGATGATGATATTACAACCCTATATCATCTAATCTTCGGATATGATTCATTTTAGAAGTTTTTATGTGGGGTTGGATTTTATATAAACTAATATTTCTTATATTTCCAAAGGTGCCCCTCTCCTCCCTTATAAAAGGGCATCTCCTCCCTATCTTCCTCACACCACTTTGAGCCTTCATGCTCGGCCACCCCCTGCCAATTTCTCTTCTCCACTTCCATAGAAACATCCTAGAGGTTCTGGTCTGCTTAAAATATCATCTTTAGTGCCCTAAGTGGAGGTTAAGAAGAGGCGCTTCAAAGAAGAGGTAATGTCTATTACCGATTCTTTCAACATTATTTATTCTTCTACTTATTGTTCTTTAGTTGTTTCATTATAAAGTAATAACATCAGTGTCACTAATATACTGATATGTTATTATAAGTATTAAACAACTCTATTTCACAATCTATCCATCCTACGAAAAATGAAATCACCACGTGTGCGTACGTATGGAATACCATCTCCACGCTGTGGTGTAATCTGTTTTCGACCACCACCTTACTTGGATGGGTATAATGGTGTAAATAGATAACTATATATGATTATTGTAAAGTTATATTGATTCTGAAATATTATACATACACTGCAATACAATTCCACGAACATGGGAATGATATCATCGCTCGTGCGTACGTACGGACTACCGTCTCCACAACACGATGAGATTCATTCTCCATGTTAACCATTCATTAATGATTATAAAGTATATATATAATAAGTAATAATAAAATATATGACATAATAATGATACTGGATTTATGTATATATATATATATATATATTTATGTCATCTACTTAATTCCATCCAATTCAATAAGGAAATGAAAACAACGTTCATGCGTACATACGACCTACCGTCTCCATGAACGGTGTATTTCATTCCATTTATCGATCTATCATATATATATATATATATAATATTATGAATATATATTACATATAAATCATGTTTTACATTCATTAATTAAGTAATTTAGGTTATAAGTAATAATATCAAGAACAACAAGTCCAAATATGTACGATAAATAAAATGATTTTACCCAAAACGCTACATTAACATGGAACTTACAAAATAACGGGTAATATAAAGTCATAAGTGAACCATATATGATATAATAACAATGAATATTATTCTGTAATAAGTCAATGACATTATTTAAATCATTATATAGGAGGTTTGTATACGTATGAAGCATATCGGACCTAAGGTAAGGGATAATGTTGCAATCTCAATTGTTTTCTATCCAAAATTGCATATATGTAAGTATTTACAGGGGTTATATTTATCATCCATGTTCAAGTTTTATAAAAATGTTTTCATTTATGTTTAAAGTCCTTTTTACCCATTTTGACTTTTACTACACAGTATGTAAGTAATCTTTTGTTTACCATATGAGGTACTTTTTGACTTTTCTGACAAAAGTACGAGAAGATTGTTATTTTTTAACTTATACGGCGTGAAAGGATTTTTACGGTTTCATAACACCTCATTTTCAAGAATCTTACTCTACAATATTTTATTATAATTTTCAACAAAATACTTTTATTTTAAAAGTGAATGGCATTTTGTGAAAAATAAAATGATTTTGAAGAATAAAGGATATTTTCCTCAAGAATTCATTTCAAATGTTTTATCAAAACTATTTTCCATCTAAGATGACATTATTTCATATGTGTGTGTTGTAAGTTTAATGTCTCTATGATTTAAATGGTTTCAATTTTCTTATGATAAAATTTCCATTTGTTTTATATGGATTATGATATGATGGGATGATGTTTATGAAACCCATTTTATTCTTTGGATTATGATGAATGTTTTATGTTTATTTTGTGGAAAAAGTAAGAATGATTTCAAAATTAGATGGTTGGGACCTATATCTCCCTCCAATGCATTGGGTAATGATTTATATCTCATGAGATAGACATGGATGGAATGGTAGGTTAATCTGGTTCAGTGTTACAGGACTAAAATGAGGAGTGAACTCGATTCAGAAAGGGACTTTGTCCACTAAGAAGGTCATGGCAGTAATGCCTTGGCTACTATGGAAATAATATCATGTGCTTGATTGTTTCCACAATTACATGCATTATTCACATGCTAATTTATCATGATTAATTTTTCTTCATGATCTATGCCTTACGTACTACCAAGTTTTATGTCATTGCTCAAGATTTTGATGTTTAGATTTTATACTCCTGTTTTTTGCATTCAAATGTCTAAGGATTGTTTTATGTTATCTATTCTTACCCTTACTGAGCATTTCAGCTCACCCTTTATATGTTTTCTTTTCCCCCGGATTTAAAGAAAGGTTTTAGGTAGAAAACAAAATGGGAAGATCATTAATGGAGATGTTGAAGATCTTTCATCATATTTAGAAGATTATATTCCATGTTTCCAAAGACTCTAAACTATTATGATCCTTGTGTGTCTGTTTTTGTTATGTATTAAGTATTCCGCAAAAGTAATGTAATTTCCATATACATCAAGATTCGGGCCTCTACATTTGGTATCAGAGTAAAGGTTTAGTCAACCTTTAAAAACTATGATGCGAAATCGTTATTGAGATCCCTAGAGATATTTCTAAGGTATGTCTAGGGATGTCCCTAAGGATAAGTATACGTATAGGATATAGTCCTAGAACTACGGTGACAATCATAGAATTTATCCTAAGATGTTAGATATTGAGGTTACTCCCCCTTTACTATTTTGTTTTCGCTAGCATTATTTTTTCCTCTCAAACTATTCTTTTTGGGTTTTAGAAAATGGTTGGAAACAGGACGATTCACGATAATGGAGGATATGACGGTCAATGGAATGATATTCTTCATGAGAAACCAAATGAAAAGGTATTTGGAAGTCCTAAAATCATTATTATGCCTAATCATCAATCTCATAATATGATCAATAATCTCACCTTTGGTAAGTTTCCCGACTCGGATAATAATAGAAATATGGAGTTTCATGATGATCATAGAGGAAGGAAAGTTCAATTTCCCTCATGTAAATCATGTGGGAAGAGGCATCGGGGAGATTGTTTCAAAGGAACTGGAAAATAAGGACACAAATCCAGTAAGTGAAAAGGAAAAGGTTCAGTTAACACCATGGACAAGGATAATGGTATTGCTATGACATCAACAATGATTAGATGTTTTAGATGTGGAATGTATGGGCATTATGCAAACCAATTCCCTAAGGGAAAATCTCATGAAGAGAATCATCGGGGTCATATGAGTAGTATTTATGTGGATGATGATGAAGTGACTATAAATGAAATATGAGATGAAATAAATGATGAATCTCATTCAGTGGTTTAAGAAGTTAGTGGAATGATTGTATATTTATAAAGAATAATGTATGGTACTATGGAATAAAGAATCATCTAAGGATTGTTACCCTATTGTTTTTCCTAAAGTATTTGAAAGTATATGATGAATGGTACCGGTAACAATGGAGGGTTATTCAGATGTTTTTGGAAAGTAGATAATATGCACATAATGAAGGGATAAAGAGATAATGAGATGTTTTATTGTGTTCATGAGCTCATTACTGATATAAGGACTAAGTGATATTATGGTTTGATTATATAGATTTTTTGGGATTTTGGTATGTGGAAAGAGTTACCGTTTGACAGTATTCATGTTTTCACTAAGTTTCAATGGTAATTTATGTTTCAAGAGAATATATCACTAAGGTATTCATGTTCATGGAATACAACTAACAAGATATATCTTATGATATATGTGGGATAAATGCTTGTATTCACATTCTTGGTATATAACCTTTCTAGTAATTGTTTTCATTATACTATGATCTTGGACCGAAGTATTATAGATAAGCCTAAAGACTGGAATGGATTATGTTGAACGTAATTTAGTTTTGTTTAAGGTTAGAACTTTTTTCAACATTATTGATGGGTTGTTATAGTAATGTAGTTTTAGAAAAATAACAACATGCAGGACGGGCGACAGCCCATCCCATCAGACAAGGGTGTAGGAATAGAACACACAACTGAAGTGTGACTGGCCTTTATCACATACCAATGGCCTACAAGAAGCCCCTGGTTAGTAGAAACTAGTTTTATTTTATTAAGCGACCTGATAGATGAAGTATAAGTTCATTTTTGGAATCATATACGATTAACCTCACCATAGTTGTACTTTTGTATATTTGAAAACTTTTTCTAACCATTTTTTTGAAAAAAATGGAATGACCCATCATTCTATCACATGATATGTTAACACTTCACAAATAACAAATTCAACTTCATTTCTTTAAAAGATGAAGTGGAAATTGTTCAAAGCATGAACAACAGTGATATTGTACCAAAAATCAAGTAAGTATTTCTTCTAATTCAAATTTATAAACTTTAGGGAAATGATATTGAAAACCAAAAATGTTGTCCTAATGCTCTTATATCCGATGAAACTGATGGTACCTTAGATCATCACAAAATTTTTGGCTTTGTGATTGATGGATTTTTCATATCCATGTTCTATACCACTCTCCATCAGAACTTGATGGTTAGATTTTTCTTCCATATACATATTTTCACCTATGTTCTCTTATATGGAAACCCAGTGATGAGTTACATTGTTTAATCGTTACATTTCATACTTTAGTTTTTAAAATTATGTTTTAGTATTCTTTTTTTCGATGTGGGTTTCTATGAATAGTAAACGATTTATAACCCCGATGAATTTCGAGGATGAAATTCATTTTAAGGGCGGTAGAATATAACACCCCAAGATTTTATGAGATATATTATATTTGATTTATTTGATTTTATATTATACACTACACCAAGATTAGCTTGTATTATACGCAACACCGCATTAGCTTGTAGTATACGTAACACTATTCTTGGATCGTGTTACACACAATTTCAAGTTCACAACATTGAGTGAATATATATATATGTATATATATATATATTCAATGTATAAATGAAATATGGTTGGATTCTATTATATAAATAAACAAAGAAGTCTTGCACTATACGCAACCCTGAATTGGCTTGCATTACATGCAATCGCGACCTTCCTCGATAGCGTGTGTTGTACGCAATATAGAGTTTCACTAAACAACGATATATGGTGATAATATTATCAATAACTAGATGTTATGAATATTATTAACTACATTTTTAATTTTATAACATTATTATTCATCTTACACATTTTCTAGAACATTGTACGAGAACAAAATAATTTTTTCAGGTAAAATATGTATTTTTCAAAAAATGCAGTTTTGCCACCGTTTGATGGTGCACCCACATTAAATCATGTTTTTGAAATGTTTATATGTTAAATTTGACAGAATAAAATTCTTATTTGGAATCAGGATATAAAAATTTACTTTGGATAAATTTTTGATATTTTTCTGATAACTTTCATATTTTGACGAAAAGTAAAAATACTCTAATTTTTAATTAAAAACAACTTTTTTCATTTAGATAATTTATATGGTTAAATTATAATATTTAGTTGTTTTAAAGTATAAATAGAATATATCTTTACAATTTAGTATAACATAATTCATTATCATTAATTTCACATTGAATTCATTGGTAAAAACATTTGTAACTTTGGCAATGTTTTAATTTCTAAAACCCATTTTCCTAACAACAAGATTAATTTTAAATTAATTACTGAAACTTATGTGTTTTGAATTTCAAAAAATTTATTCCATATTTGGAATAAATGGGTCGAAATTATGTTAATAGGATAATTTTTATTTTTGTGCATTATGAATAGTAACTACGGTAAATTTTATTTACCATAGTTAAAGGTAAATCAGGTAATTAAGGGTAAATATAAGATTATAAAATTACCCTAACACCTGAAAAAATCCTATTGGATGACTAAAAGTAGAATCATATCACCTAAGGGTCGGATTAGATTCATTTAATGGACTGTTTTCCATGAAAATAATTTAATTATTATTAAAACGAAAGAAAGTGACAACATGTCACTTTCTTAAATCATATAAGTATAATAATTTTAATTTAGTGATAAAATTAATGAAAAATAGAACATGAATAGTCTACGAAACGAAAATACAATTATATAAATCATATGAATTTATTTATAATTTTTAGGGATTAAATAATTATCATTAATTATGACACAATAGTGATGTTGAAATTATTTTATTAATTAAAATATCAAATAAATGGTTTTAAAAATATTAAAATAAATATTATATGAACTATTTAATGTTCTCCACTAATTTTCTAGATACATATGACATTTTATGAATCTAGTAAAGCTTTTAGTTTGAACATATCTTATGTATGTATTTTATTTAAATTCAAATAAATGAATGGTTTCAAAATTGACACTATTGTTATTTTATAAAAATAAAATATTATAAAATTGATTAAAAATCACAAAAATATTTAAAAATTATAAATTAAAATTTCTATGGTCTAACATTTCATAAAGTGTCAAATTATGGAAAATTTAAAATACATATGTAATTATATATAATAATTTAAAATTTAGAATATTATTACCACAAATAAAATAAAATTGACAAATAAGGATAAATCAAGTTGATAATGTTTAAAATAAATTCATAACATGTATAAATTTTATTTTTTGATGATATTACAACCCTATCTCGTCTAATCTTTGGATATGAGTCATTTTTTAGGTTTTTATGTGGGTTTGGGATTTAATATAAACTAATATTTCATATATTTCCAAAGGTGCCCCTCTCCTCCCTTATAAAGGGGCATCTCTTCCCTCTCTTCCTCACACCACTTTGATCCTTAATGCTTGGAAAAACCCTGCCAATGTCTCTTCTAAACTTCCATAGAAACATCCTAGAGGTTTTGGTCTTCTTAAAATACCATCTTTAGTGCCCTAAGAGGAGGTTAAGAAGCAGCGCTTCAATGAAGAGGTAATCTCTGTTACCGATTCTTTCAACGTTATTTCTTCTTCTACTTATTCTTCTGTAGTTGATTCATTATGAAGTAATAACATCAGTGTCACTCATATACTGATATGTTATTATAAGTATGAAACAACCCTATTTTACGATCTATCCATCCTACGGAAAACAAAATCACCGCACGTGCGTACGTATGGAATACCGTCTCCACACCGTGGTGTAATCTATTTTCGACCACCACCTTACTTGTATGGGTATAATGGGGTAAAAAGATAACTATATATGATTATTGTAAAGTGATATTGATTCTGAAATATTATACATACACTTCAATACAATTCCACGATCATGGGAATGATATCATCGCTCGTGGGTACGTACGGACTACCGTCTCCACGACGCAATGAGATTAATTCTCCATGTTAACCATTCATTAATGATTACAAAGTATATATATAATAAGTAATCATGAAATATATGACATAGTAATGATACTATATTTATGTATATATATATTTATGTCATCAACTTAATTCCATTCAATTCAATAAGGAAATGAAAACATCGTTCATGCGTACGTACGGCCTACCATCTCCATGAATGGTGTATTTCATTCCATTTATCTATCTATCATATATAAATGTATATGCATAATATATATTACATATAAATCATATTTTACATTTTGGAATTAATTAAATCAGGTTATAAGTAATAATATGAAGAACAACCAGTCCAAACATGTAAGATAAATAAAACGATTTTACCCAAATCGCTACTTTAACATGGAACTTACAAAAGTACGGGTAATATAAAATCATAAGTGAACCATATATGATATCATAACAATGAATATGATTCTTTAATAATTCAATGAAATTATTTAAATTATTATACAGGAGGTTCAGATACATACGAACCATATCGAACCTAAGGTAAGGGATAATGTTGCAATCTCAATTGTTTTCTATCCGAGATTGTTTATATGTAAGTATGTACTGGGGTTATATTTATCATCCATGTTCAAGTTTTATAAAAAATATTTCATGTATGTTTAATGTCCTTTTTACCCATTTTTTACTTTTACTACATGGTATGTAAGTAATCTTTTTTTTACCATATGAGGTACTTTTTGACTTTTCCGACAAAAGTATGAGAAGAATGTTATTTTTTAACTTATACAGCGTGAACAGATTTTTACGGTTTCATAACACCTCATTTTCATGAAGCTTACTCTACAATATTTTATTAATATTTTCAACAAAATACTTTTATTTTGAAAGTTCATGGAATTTTTTGAAAAGAAAAATATTTTGAAGAAGAAAGGATATTTTCCTCAAGAATTCATTTCAATTGTTTTATCAAAACCATTTTCCATCTAAGATGACATTATTTCATATGTGTGTGTTTCAAGTTTAATTTCTCTATGATTGAAATGGTTTCACTTTTCTTATGATGAAATGTCCATATGTTTTATATGGATTATAAGATGATGGGATGATGTTTATGAAACCCATTTTATTCTTTGGGTTATGATGAATGTTTTATGTTTATTTTGTGGCACAAGTAAGAATAATTTCATTATGAGATGGGTGGGACCAATATCTCCCACCAATGCATTGGGTAAAGATTTATATCTCATGAGATAGACATGGTTAGAACGGTATGTAAATCTGGTTCAGTGTTAGAGGACTGAACCGAGGAGTGAACTCGATTCAGAAAGGGACTTTGTCCACTAAGATGGTCATGGAAGTAATGCCTTGGCTACTATAGAAATCATATCATGTGCTTAATGGTTTCCAAAATTACATGTTTTATTCGCATGATAATTAATCATGATTAATGTTTCTTCATGATCTATGCCTTACGTACTGCCATGTTTTATGTCATTTCTCAATATTTTAAAGTTTAGATTTTATGCTCTTGTTTTTTACATTCAAATGTCTAAGGATTGTTTTATGTTCTCTATGTTTACCCTTACAGAGAATTTGAGCTCACCATTTATATGTTTTATTTTCCCCAGGATTTAAAGAAAGGTTTTAGGTAAGAAAAAAAAAGTGTAAGATCATTAATTAACTTGTTGAAGATCTTTCACCACGATTAGAAGATTATATTCCGTGTTTTCAAAGACACTAAGCTATTAAGATCCTTGTGTGTCTGTTTTTGTTATGTATTAAGTATTCTGAAAAATTAATGTAATGTCCATGTATGTAAAGCTTCTGGCCTCTACAGAAATGGCTTGAGAGGTGTGAGGAATTAGATAGAAATGGTCTCCTTTTATAAGGAGGAGGATGTGCTCTTTTGGAATGTGTAAAATTATTATTTTATTATAAACATGTCTTTGGTTTCAAAAGGTCCAAGAATCATTAAAGATAAAGATATGATGACTCATGGTAGAAATACAATCATCCAATCAGAATTTGATATGTTTTGGATAATATTTTAATCATTATAATCTTATTTATTTAAATCATTTATTAATGAGGTAAATATCGCATCATTATTCTATCATAAATAATTTAACTTATTTGATGTCTAAAAATTATAAAAAAATACCATCATGTAGGAAATAATTATAGATTTCATATGAATATTTATAGTCAAAAAGATAATTTATATAACCCCTTATAAAAATTAGTTAATAAATATTTTTGTTGATGTCAATTTTGTCTTTACAGTAAATTAATTAATCCAAATTGTCATTATCACTAACAAGTGGCTCACTGGGTTCCCAAAATTGTCCCAAGGATTCCCATGGTTGGCGACGACACATAAAATAAGGTTATAATAAGTGTTAAGGTAATTTTGAATTATTATAATATCCTTTTAACATTGAATTTCCCTACTTACCTTTAACCGCGGTAAATAAAAGTCAAAATTTACTATTCACCAAAAATTATTTTCATCTTATTGAACCACATTTGACTTCTTGATAATGACCATGTATGTTGGATTTTTTAAATTCAATTCACAGAAGTAGTAAAATTTCATTTAAATGAAAGAGTCAGTTTTTTAACTACCACTAAGTGGTTTCACTATTCATCAAAAATTGAATTTTTTCAGAAAAATACAAAAATTCAGGCTAAGCTATATGTGAAATTCCGAATTAAAAAATTATGTCTATTTTTCCAAATTCAAAACATAAAAGTTTCATTAATTAATTTTAAAATTAATTCCCTTTATCAAAACAAATAGCATGTTTTTAAGAAACAATAACTATCAAAAGAGCGACACTTGTTTATGTCTAATTTGAAAGTGAAATTAATTCCAATGACAAACATTGGATTAAATGGTAAAAATATATTCTAATTACACTTAAACCCCAATTAAAAAGATAATCTAACAATATAAATTATTGCTATGAAAAAAGTTTTTAATTAAAATATAGCGTCTTTTTATATTCATTAAAATATGAAAGTTATCAAAATAATATGAAAAATTTATCAAAAGTAAATTTTTATATCCTGATTCCAAGGAAGAATTTTATTTTGTCAAATTGAACTTATAAACATGTCAAAAACTAGATTTAATGTGGGTGCTCCATAAAAAACCGGCAAAATTGCATTTTTTGAAAAATACTTATTTTACTCGAAAAATATATTTTGTTCTCACACGATGTTCTAGAAAATGTGTAGGATGAATAATAATGTTATAACAATCAAAATTTTGTTAATACTATTCATAATGTCCAGTCTATAATAATATTATACAATATATCATTGTTTAGTAAAACCCAATATTGCGTACTACACACGCTATCGAGGAAGGTTGTGATTGCGTGTAATGCAAGCCAAGTTAGGGATGCGTGTAGTGAAACCTCCTTTTACTGTAATGTAAAACACAATACATCAATGAAATTAAAAAGATTAATTATCATAAAATCTCTGGTAGTTATATTCTACCCCCCTTAAAATAAATTTCGCCCCCAAAATGCGTCGGGGTTATAAATCGTTGACTACTTGAATGTTTCTATAATAGAAACCCACATTGTAAAAAGGAATACTAAAACAGAATTTTAAAAATTGATGTATGAAACAAATATGTTATCCAAATTGACTCATCACTGGGTTTCCACATATGATAACATAGGTGAAAAATATGGATATGGAAGAGAAATCTAACCATCAAGTTCTGATGGAGAGTGGTAGAGAACATGGCTATGAAAAAGCCAATAATCACAAAGCCATAAATTTTTGATGATCTAAGGTACCATCTGATTCATCAGATATGAGAGCACTAGGACAACATTTTTGGTTTTCAACATCATTTCCCAAATGTTGAAGAATTTTTGAATTAAAATAAATACTTACTTGATTTTGGTACAATCTCAACATTTCTCGTGCCTCGAACAATTTTCACTTCATCTCTTAATGAAATGAAGTTGAATATGTCTTTTGCGAAGTGTTGGTAGATCATGTGATAGAATGATGGGCCATTCCATCTGTCTCAATAAAAAGGTTAGAAAAAGTTATCAAATATACATAAGTCCATCTATGGTGAGGTTAATCTTATATGATTCCAAAAAAGGACATATAATTCATCTATCATACCGCTTAAAATAAAACTAGTTTATACTAACCAGGGACTTCCTGTTGGCTAGTGGTAGGTGATAAAGACCTGTCGCACATTGGTTGTGGGTTCGATTCCCACAGCCTTGTTCGACGTGATGGGTTGTCGCCCATCCTCCAGGTTGACCCTTTTTCTAAAATAAAATTATTATAACATTCATGCAATAATATCAAAAAAATTTCTAACCTTAAACAATATTATCTTATGTTTAACTTAATTCATTCTAATCTTTAGGATTATACAAAATAATTTTGTCCAAGCTCATAGTATAAAGAAAATTATTACTTGAAATGTCACATAACAATCACATGAATACCATCATTTATCCCCCATATAAGATATATCTTGTTGGTCACATTCCAAACATTTTAATACCTTAATCATGTATTCTCTTGAAAAATGAATACCCATTGAACCTTATTGAAAACATGAATGCTGTCAAAAGTTACCTCCTTCCACATACCAAAATCCCACAATTTCAATATACTCAAACCATTATATCACATTGTCCTTATATCATTCATGAGCTCATTAATACTATCAAATATCTCATTATCTCCTTATCCCTTCATTATGCTCATATCTTCTACTTTCCAAAAACATTTCAATCACTTTTCATGGTTAATGGTACCATATTCTTATAGAAAACCACAATGGACCAATACACAGATATTTCAATATACTATAAAAGTACCTCAACAACATTATTCATGAATTACAATACATAATCCCTTCAATCCATCATCTTCAATGATTAGCATGGAATAGTTCCTTCCTCTATTTAGAAGTAGCTTCTTAGGTCAGGGCATTGAGTTGGGTAATGCCCATGTTCCCCACAGATAAGACATTGGACTCCAATACAGTCTATCTACAGAGACCCGAAGCTTGACGTACATGGACATTACATTACTTTTGTGGAATACTTAATACATAACAAAAACAGACACACAAGGACCATAATAGTTTAGTGTCTTTGGAAACTCAAAATATAAACTTCTAATCATGTTGAAATATCTTCAACAACTCCCATAATGATCTTCCCCTTTTTTTCCTTACCTAAATCCTTTCTTTATTTCCTAGGGAAAATAAAACATAAAAAGGGTGAGATTAAATGCTCAATAAGGGAAAACATAGAGAACATAAAACAATCTATAAACATTTGGAAGCAAAAACATGAACATGAAATTTAAACAACAAAATCTTGAGCAAAGACATAAATATTGGAAGTATGTAAGGAATATATAATAATGGAACATCAACCATGAAAAAATATAATGGGAATAAAACATTTAATTGTGGAAACCATTCAGCACATGTTATGATTTCCATATTAGCCAAGGCATTGCTGGCAAGACTATCTTGGTGGACAAACTCCCTTTCCGAATCGATTTCACTCCTCATTTCAGTCCTGTAACATTGAACCTGATTAAATTACCATTCCATCCATGTCTATATCATGAGATATAAATCTTTACCCAATGCATTGGAGGGAGATATAGGTCCCACCCATATCATATTGAAATCATTCTTACGTGTCCCACAAAACAATCATAAATCATTCATTATAACCCAATGAATAAATTGGGTGTCATAAACATCTTCACAACATCACATAATCCATATAAACAAATGGATATCATTTCATAATAAGAAAAGTGAAACAATGTAAATCATAGTGACACTATACTTGAAACATACACATATGAAATAATGTCATTTTTTATGGAAAATGGTTTTGATAAAACACTTGAAATGAATTCTTGAGGATAATATCCTTTCTTATTTAAAATCATTTTCTTTTCACAAAATGTCATGAATTTTTAAAAGAAAATGATTTTGTTGGAAATAGTCATCAAAATATTTTGGAGGAAGATTCATTAAAATAAGGCTTTATAAAACCGTAAAAATCCTTTAATGCCGTATAAGTAAAATAAACGGTCTTCTCGTACTTTTACCGGAAAAGTCAAAAAGTACCTCGAATGGTAAAAAAAGAAAGATTCCATACATACCATGTAGTAAAAGTAAAAAATGATGAAAATGGACTTTAAACATACATCAAAACATTTTTATAAAACTTGGACATGGATGATAAATATAACCCAAGTAAATACTTACGTATAAACAATCTCGGGTAAAAACGAGATTGGAAAATTTATCCCTTACCTTAGGTCTGATATTATTAGTACGTATCTGAACCTCCTGTATAATGATTTAAAAAAATTCATTGACTTATTACAAAATCATATTCATATATGGTTCACTTATGACTTTATATTACCAATTATTTTGTATATTCATGTTAAAGTAGCTTTTTGGGTAAAATCGTTTCATTTGTCGTTCATGTTTTAACTTTTAATTATTCATATGATTACTTAGATCATGATAACTTACATCCCTAATGTAAAACCTGATTTATATATAATATATATTAATAATATACATATATATAATAGATCGATAAATAGAATGAAATACACCATTCACGGAGACGGTAGGCCATACGTACGCATTAACGCTATTTTAGTTTCCTTATTGAATTGAATGGAATTAAGTAAATAACATGCATATATATATACATAAATCCAGTATCAGTATAATGTCATATATTTCATGATTACTTATTATATATACTTTATAATCATTTATGAATGGTTAATCATTGAGAATGAATCTCATCGCGTCGTGGAGACGGTAGTCTGTACGTATGCACGAGCGATGATATCATTACCATGATCGTGGAATTGTATTTAAGTGTATGTATAATATTTCAGAATCAATATCACTTTTCAATAATCATATATATTTATTTATTTACACCATCATACCCATACTACTAAGGTGGTGGTCGAAAATAGATTACACCACGGCGTGGAGACGGTATTCCGTACGTACGCACAAGCGGTGATTTCATTTTCCGTAGGATGGATAGAAGGTGAAATAGGGTTGTTTCATATTTATAATAAAATATCAGTATATTAGGGATACTGATGTTATTACTTCATAATGAAACAACTAAAGAAGATGGAGTAGAAGAAGAATGGAGCTTGAAGAAAACGGTAGAAGGTATTACCTCTTTCTCGAAGTGCCTCCTTTAAACTTTCTCTTAGGGCACTAGAGTTGGACTTTTGAGAAGGCCAGTACCTCTAGTAGGTTTATAAGGTATTGGGGAAGTGAAATGGGTAGTGTTTGTCTGATCTTGAAGGCTCAAATTGGTGTGAGGAGGATAGGGAGGAGTTTCCCTTTTATAAGGGAGGAGAGGGACATCTTTGGAAATATATGAAATATTAGTTTATATTAAATCCCATCCTCACATAAAAACTTCCATAATTACTAATATCCGAATATTAGATGATATAGGGTTTTAATATCATCAACCAATAAAATTTATACATGTTAGGAATTTATTTTAAACATTATCAACTTGATTTATCCTTATTTATCAATTTAAATTTATTTGTGGTAATAATATTCTAAATTTTAAATTATTATAAATAATTACATATGTGTTGTGAATTTTTTATAATTTGACACTTTATGACATTTTAGACCATATAAAGGGAAAACTATAATTTTTAAATATTTTTTGTGATTTTTAAACAATTTTATAATATGTTATTTTTATAAAATAACAATAGTCTCGATTTTGACACTATTCATTTATTAGAATTTAAATAAACAATATATAGAATATATGTTCGAAATAAAAGATTTTATAGATTCTTAACATGTCATATTTATCTATAAAATTAAAAGATCACATTAAATAGTTCATATAATATTTATTTTAATATTTTTAAAACCATTTATTTGAAATTTCTATTAATAAAATAATTTCAACATCACTATTATGTCACCTTTAATGATAATTTTTTAATCCCTAAAAATTATATATAAATTCATTTAATGTAGATAATGTTATTAGATTTCTGGAGAATATTTATATCTGATGCTTCATGAAGTTTATCACTAATATAAAATTATTATACTTATAAGATTTAAGAAAGTGACATGTTGTCACTTTCTTTGGTTTTAATAATAATTAAATTATTGTCATGGATAAAAGTCCATTAAATGAATCTAATCCAACCATTAGGTGATATGGGTTGACTTGGAGTCATCAAATAGGATTTTTACAGGTGTTAAGGTAATTTTATAATATTTTATTTACCCTTAATTACCCTATTTACCTTTAACTATTGTAAATAAAATTTACCGTAGTTACTATTCATAATGCCCAAAAAATAAAAAGTAGCTTGTTAACATAATTTGGGGCCAATAATTCCAAATATGGAATCCATTTTTCCAAATTCAATACACAAAGGTTGTAGAAATTAAATTAATATTAATCCCATTGTCAAAAGAAAACGGGTTTTTGTTTAAAACATTGCAAAAGATTGAATTGATTTAACTTACGAATTCAAGGTAAAATCAATGCTAATGACATAAATTATATTAAACGGTAATAAAATATTATATTTATACTTTAAAACCATTCAATAATATAATTTAATCATATAAATTATTATGATGAAAAAAGTTGTTTTTAATTAAAATATAGCGTGTTTTTACTATTCATTAAAATATGAAAGTTATCAAAAAAATATCAATACTTTATCCAATGTAAATTTTTATATACTAATTCAAAAGAAGAAGTTTATTTTGTAAAATTGAACTTATAAACATGTCAAAAACTATATTTAATGTGGGTGCGCCATTAAAAGGCGGAAAAACTGCATTTTTTGAAAAATACTTATTTTACCTGAAAAATTTATTTCCTTCACATACCATGTTCTAGAAAATGGGTAAGATAAAATAATAATGTTATAAAATTAAAATTTTAGTTAATACTATTCATAACGGCTAGTTCATAATAATACTAAAACCATATATCATTGTTTAGTGAATCCTGATATTGCGTACAACACACGCTATCGAAGAAAGTCGTGATTGCGTGTAATGAAAGCCAAATCAGGGTTGCGTGTTGTGCAAGAATCATTAATTGTTTCATATAACAGAATGAAACCATATTTCATTTATAAATTGAATATATATATATACACACTCAATGTTGCGTAGAATGACTATTATAAAACAAACTTGAAATTTTGTGTAACACATTCTAAGAATAGTGTTGCATATACTGCAAGCTAATACGATGTTGTGTATAATGCATGATAATCATGGGGTAACATACAACACAATACATAAATTAAATTAAAAATAATACTTCTCATAAAATCTCAGGTTGTTACATTCTATGCCCCTTAAAATGAATTTCGTCCTTGAAATTCGTCCGGGTTATAAATCTTTTACTATTCATAGAAACCCACATCATAAAAAGGAATACTAAAACTTAATTTTAAAAACTAAAGTATGAAACGTAATGATTACCCAAAGTAACTCATCACTGGGTTTCTTTATAAGAGAACATAGGTTAAAATATGGATATGGAAGAAGAATCTAACCATCATGTTTTGATGGAGAGAGGTGGAGAACATGGCTATGAAAAATCCATCAATCACAAAGATATAAATTTGTGATGATCAAAGGTACCATATGATTCATCAGATATAAGAGCACTAGGACAACATTTTTGGTTTTCAATATCATTTCCCTAAAGTTGAAAATTTTGAATTAGAAGAAATACTTTCTTTATTTTGGTACAATCTCACTGTTTTTCGTGCTTTGAACAATTTCCACTTCATCTCTTAAAGAAATGAAGTTGAATTTTTTATTCGTGAAGTGTTAACCGGTCATGTGATAGAATGACAGGTCATTCCATCTATTTCAAACAAAAGGTTAGAAAAAGTTATCAAATATACATAAGTCCATCTATGGTGAGGTTAATCATATACGATTCCAAAAATGAATTTATACTTCATATATCATACCGCTTAATAAAATAAAACTAGTTTCTACTAACCAGGGACTTCCTGTAGGCTAGTGGTAGGCGATAAAGGCCAGTCGTACTTCGGTTGTGGGTTCAACTCCCACATCCTTGTCCGACGTGATGGGTTGTCGCCCATCCTATAGGTTGTCCTTTTTCTAAAAGTACATTACTATAACATCCCATCAATAATATTAAAAAAAGTTCTATCCTTAAACAATACTAACTTATGTCCAACATAATCCATTCCAATCTTTAGGCTTATCTAAAATACTTCGGTCCAATCTCATAGTATTAAGAAAACAATTACTTGAAATGTTATCTAACAAGAATGTTAATAGAAGCATTTATCTCACATATATCATAAGATATATCTTGTTGGTTGCATTCCAAACACATGAATACCTTCGTCATATATTCTCTTGAAACACAAATTACCATAGAACCTTAGTGAAAACGTGAATACTATCAAAAGGTTACTCTTTCCACATACCAAAATCCCAAAAAAAAATATATAATCAAACCATAATATCACTTAGTCTTTATATCAGTAATGAGCTCATGAATACAATCAAAAATCTCATTATCTCTTTATCCATTCATTATGCGCATATCATCTACTTTCCAAAAATATCTGAATAACCATCCATGGTTACCGGTACCATTCAACATATACTTTCAAATACATTAGGAAAAACAATAGGGTAACAATCCTTAGATGATTCTTTATTCCATAGTACCATAAATTATTCTTTATAAACATACAATCATTCCACTAACTTCTTAAACCACTGACTCAGCTTCATCATTTCTTTCATCTCATACTTCATTTGTAGACTCTTCATCATCATCCACATAAATTCTACTCATATTACCATGATTATTATCTTCATGAGATTTCCCCTTAGGGAATTGGTTTGCATAATGCCGATACATTACACATTTAAAACATCTAATCATTGTTGATGTCGTAGCAATACCATTATCCTTGTCCATGCTATTAACTGAACCTTTTCCTTTGCACTTACTGGATTTGTGTCCTTCTTTTCCAAACCCAAAGCATCTTTCAGTTCCATTGAAACAATCTCCCTGATGCTTCTTCCCACATGATTTACATGAGGTAAATTGAACTTTCTTTCCTCAATGATCATCAGGAAACTCAATATTTCTCTTATTATCTAAGTCGGAAAACTTACCAAAGTTGAGATTATTGATCATATTATGAGATTTCTGATTTGGAATAATAACAATGTTTGGAATTCCAGATCCAATTTCATTTTTTTTCTCATGAAGAATATCATTCCATTTTCCATCATATTCTTCATTAACATGAATCCTCCTGTTTCTTTCCATTTCATAAAACCCAAAAAGAATAGTATGAGAGGCAAAACTCGTACTAGAAAAGAAACATATTCAAGGGGGATTACATTGAATCTCAAAAATATTAGGTTTAATTCTATGATCGTTACCATAATTCTAGGACTATAACTTATACTTATACTTAACCTTAGGGACATCCCTAAACATACCTTAGAAATATCTCTAGGGATATCATTAATGTTTTCATGTCCTAGTTTCCAAAGGTTAACTAAACCTTTCCTCTGATACCAATTGTAGAGACCCGAAGCATAATGTACATGGACATTTCATTAAATTTTCATAATACTTAATACATAACAAAAATAGACACAAAAGGACCATAATAGTTTATTGTCTTTGGAAACACAGAATGTAAACTTCTAATCCTGTTGAAATATCTTCGACAACTCCCATAACGATCTTCCACTTTTTGTTTCCTTACCTAAAACCTTTATTTATTTCCTGGGGAAAATAAAACATAAAAAAGGGTGATCTCAAATGCTCAGTGAGGGAAAACATAGAGAACATAAAACTATCCATAAAAATTTGGAAGCAAAAACATGAACAAGAAATTTAAACATCAAAATCATGAGAAAAGACATAAATCGTGGAAGTACGTAAGGCATATATCATAATGGAACATAAACCATGATAAAATATAATGGGAATAAAACATGTAATTGTGGCAACAATTAAGTACATGTTATGATTTCCATAGTAGGCAAGGCATTGCTGCCAAGACCATCTTAGTGGACAAAGTCCCTTTATGAATAGAGTTCACTCCTCGTTTCAAAACTGTAACACTGAACCAGATTAACCTACCTTTTTAGGCATGTCTATATCATGAGATATAAATCTTTACCCAATGCATTGGAGGCAGATATAGGTCCCACCCATCTCATATTGAAATCATTCTTACGTGTGCCTCGAAATAATCATAAATCATTCATCATAACCCAATGAATAAATTGGGTGTCATAAACATCATCACATCAACACATAATCCACATAAAAAATGGATATCATTTCATAATAAGAAAAGTGAAACCATTTTAATCATATTGACATTATACTTAAAACATACACATATGAAATAATGTCATCTTAGATGGAAAATAGTTTTTCTAAAACACTTGAAATGAATTCTTGAGGAAAATATCTTTTCTTCATTAAAATCATTTTATTTTCACAAAATGTCATGAATTTTTAAAAGAAAAGGATTTTATTGAAAATATTCATGAAATATTTTGGAGGAAGCTTCATGAAAATAAGGCTTTATAAAACTGTAAAAATCCTTTAATGCCGTATAAGTTAAAAATATAGTCTTCTCGTACTTTTTCCAGAAAAGTCAAAAAGTACCTCATATGGTAAAAAAAGAAAGATTCCATACATACCATGTATTAAAAGTCAAAAATGATTAAAAATGACTTTAAACATACATGAAAACATTTTTATAAAACTTGGACATGGATGATAAATATAGCCCCAGTAAATACTTACGTATAAACAATCTCGGGTAAAAACGAGATTGGAAAAGTTATCCCTTACCTTATGTCTGATATGCTTCGTACGTATCTGAACCACCTATATAATGATTTAAATAATTTCATTGACTTATTATAGAATCATATTCATATATGGTTCACTTATGACTTTATATTACCCGTTCTTTTGTATATTCATGTTAAAGTAGCGTTTCGGGTAAAATCGTTTCATTTGTCATTCGTGTTTTAACTTGTAATTATTCATATGATTACTTAGATCATGATTACATACATCGATAATGTAAAACATGATTTATATATAATATATATTCCGAATATAAATATATATAATAGATCAATAAATAGAAAGAAATACATTGTTCATGGAGACGGTAGGCTGTATGTACGCATGAACGCTGTTTTCGTTTCCTTATTGAATTGAATAGAATTAGGTAAATGACATAAATATATATATACATAAATCTAGTATCATTATTATGTCATATATTTCTATGTTACTTATTATATATACTCTATAATCATTCATGAATGGTTAATCATTGAGAATGAATCTCATCGTGTCGTGGAGACGGTAGTCCGTATGTACGCACGAGCGATGATATCATTCCCATGATCGTGGAATTGTATTTATGTACATGTATTATATTTCAGAATAAATATAACATACAATAATCATATATAGTTATTTATTTACACCATTATACCCATCCTAGTAAGGTGGTGGTCGAAAACAGATTACATAATGGCGTGGAGACGGTATTACGTGCATACGCACGCACGGTGATTTCATTTTCCGTAGGATGAATAGAAGGTGAAATAAGGTTGTCTCATATTTATAATAACATATCAGTATATGAATGATAATTATGTTATTACTTAATAATGAAAGAACTAAAGAAGAGGGAGTAGAAGAAGAATGGAGCTTGAAGAAAACGGTAGAAGGTATTACCTCTTTCTTGAAGTGTCTCCTTTAAACATTCTCTTAGGGCACTAGAGTTGGTCTTTTGAGAACACCAGTACCTCTATTAGGTTTATAAGTAAGTGGGGAAGTGAAATGGTCATGGTCTGGCCGAGTTTGAAGGCTCAAATTGGTGTGAGGAGGAGAGGGAGGAGGTGCCCTTTTATAAGGGAGGAGAGGGGCACCTTTGGAAATATAAGAAATATTAGTTCATATTAAATCCCAACCCCGCGTAAAAACTTACCAAATGACTCATATCCAAATATTAGATGAGATAGGGTTGTAATATCATCATCCAATAAAATTTATACATGTTAGAAATTTATTTTAAACATTATCAACTTGATTTATCCTTATTTATCAATTTTATTTTATTTGTGGAAATATTATTCTAAATTATAAATTATTATAAATAATTACATATGTGTTGTGAATTTCCCATAATTTGACACTTTATGAAATTTTAGACCATATAAATGTAAATTTATAATTTTTAAATATTTTTTGTGATTTTTAAACAATTTTATAATATGTTATTTTTATAAAATAACAATAGTGTCAATTTTGACACAATTCATTTATTTTAATTTAAATAAAGAATATACAAAAGATATGTTTGAAATAAAAGATTTAATAGATTTATAACATGTAATATTTATCTCTAAAATTATTGGAGCACATTTAATAGTTCATATATTATTTATTTTAATATTCTAAAACAATTTATTTGATATTTATATTAATAAAATAATTTCAACATCACTATTATGTCACCTTTAATGATAATTTTTTAATCCTTAAAAATTCTAAATAAATTCATATGATGTAGATAATTTTATTAGATTTCTGGAGACTATTTATATCCGAAGTTTCATGATGTTTATCACTAATCTAAAATTATTATACTTATAAGATTTTAGAAAGTGACATGTTGTCACTTTCTTTGGTTTTAACAATAATTAAATTATCTTCATGGAAAAAAGTCCATTACATGAATATAATCTGACCCTTAGGTGATATGGGTCGACTTTTAGTCATCCAATATGATTTTAGCAGGTGTTAGGGTAATTTTATAATCTTATATTTACCCTTAATTACCCTATTTACCTTTAACTATAGTAAATAAAATTTACCATAGTTACTTTTCATAATGCCCCAAAAATAAAAAGTAGCTTGTCAACATAATTTTGACCCAATTATTCCAAATATTGAATCCATTTTTCCCAATTAAATACACAAAATTTGAAGAAATTAAATTAAAATTAATCATGTTGTTGAAAGAAAATGGGTTTTTGTTTAAAACATTGCAAAAGATTGAATTGATTTAACCTGCGAATTCCAGGTAAAATAAATGCTAATGACGTACATTATATTAAATGGTAAAAATATATTCTATTTATACTTTAAAACCATTCATGAATATATTTTAACCATATAAATTATTACGATGAAAAAAGTTGTTTTTAATTAAAATATAGAATGTTTTTACTATTCATTAAAATATGAATGTTATCAGAAAAATATCAAAACTTTATCCAATGTAAATTTTTATATCCTGATTCAAAATAATAAGTTTATTTTGAAAAATTGAACTTATAAACATGTCAAAAACTTGATTTAATGTGGGTGTTCCATTAAAAGGTAGCAAAACCGCATTTTTTGAAAAATACTTATTTTACCCAAAAAATTGTTTTGTTCACATACCTTGTTCTAGAAAATGTGTAAGATGAAATAATAATGTTATAACATTCAAAATTTAGTTAATAATATTCATAACGGCTAGTTCATAATAATATTATAACTACATATCATTGTTTAGTGAAACCTGATATTGCGTACAACACACGCTATCGAGGAAAGTTGTGATTGCGTGTAATGAAAGCCAAGTCAGGGTTGCATGTTGTGCAGGAATCCTTCATTGTTTTGTATAACAGAATCCAACCATATTTCATTTATACATTTAATATATATATATATACACTCAATGTTGCGTAGAATGACTATTATAAAAAATATTGAAATTGTGTGTAACACAATCTAAGAATAGTGTTGCATATATTGCAATCTAATAAGGTGTTGCGTATAACGCACGATAATCATGGGGTATCATACAAAAAATACATCAATTAAATTAAAAATTATACTTCTCATAAAATCTCGTGTTGTTACACTGTCACTCTATGACCCTTTTCTCCACATAAATAACATCTTCCCCTCCATTTTATGTATTCTTCAAGGTTCTTCTTCCCTTCTTTAGAAATCACCGTATTTCTTTCTCTATGCTCCTCACCTTGTGAACAAGCATAAAATTCCATCTTCCTCTTATTTGATGACTTAGGAATACAACTATAGTTCACCTTTTTAATCATATATCGAGATGACTGATTCAGTATAATCAAAATATCTTTCTCTCTAGGAATTACACAATTTATTTGATCATAGTCCCCAATTTTTCCATTGGAATCAATGTTAACTTATTTCCTTCTCATTCCCTCCATTGACTAAAACCATAAACCATAGTGTAAAAACTAGTTAAAATAATGAGGAACCACATAATCATAAAAACTCACTTCTGGGATGTCTAACTTATAAAAAATTCTTTAATCCATGACACCTTAGGTTTGCCCTACGTTATTAATGATCGTCAACATAATTCTAGGACTCTAACTTATACGCATACTTAACCTTATGGACATCCCTAGACATACATTAGAAATATCTCTAGGGATCTCAATAAAGTTTTTTATTCTTGTTTCCAATGGTTATCTAAACCTTTTCCTCTGATAACAAATGTAGAGACCCGTACTTGATGCACATTGACATTACATTACTTTTGCAGAATACATAATACATAACAAAAACAGACTCAGAAGGACCGTAATAGTTTAGTGTCTTTGGAAACTCGGAAAAATAATCTTCTAATCACGATGAAAGATCTTCAAAATCTCCCATAAAGATATTCCCCTTTTGTTTTCTTACCTAAACCATTCTTTATATCCTGGGGAAATTAAAACATTAAAAGGGTGAGCTCAAATGCTCAGTAAGGGTAAACATAGAGAACATAAAACAATCCAAAAACATTTGAATGCAGAAACATGAACATAAAATCTAAACATCAAAATCTTGAGAAAAAACATAAATCATTGAAGTAGGTAAGGCATATATCATAAAGGAACATAAATAATGATATAATAACATGGATATAACACATGTAATTGTGGAAACCATTAATCATATGATATTATTTCTATAGTATCCAAGGCATTACTGCCAAGACCATCTTAGTGGACAAAGTCCCTTTCTGAATTGAGTTCACTCATTGTTCCAGTCCTATGTCACTGATCCTGATTAACTTACCATTCCATCCATGTCAATCTCATGAGATATAAATCTTTTTTCCAATTCATTTGACAGAGATATAGGTCCCACCCATCTCATATTGAAATCATTCTTATGTGTGCCACAAAACAGTCAAAATCATTCATCATAACCCAAAGAATAAACTGGGTTTCATAAACATCATTCCCTCATAACATAATCCATATAAAAAAAATGGATATCATTTCATCATTGGAAAAATCAAACCATGTAAATAATAGAGAAAATATACTTGAAACATACACATATGAAATAATGTAATCTTAGATGGAAAATGGTTTTGATAAAACACTTGAAATGAATTCTTGAGGAAAATATCCTTTCATCTTAAAAATAATTTTCTTCTCAAGAAATGCCATGAAATTTTAAAATAAAATTATTTTTTCGAAAATATTCATAAAATATTGTAGAGTAAGCTTCATGAAAATGAGGCGTTATGAAACCGTAAAAATCCATTCACACCGTATAAGTTAAAAATAACATTCTTCTCGTACTTTTGTCAGAAAAGTAAAAAAGTACCTAATATGGTAAAAAAAAGAAATATTCCATAAATACCATGTAGTAAAAGTAAAAAATGGGTAAAAAGGACTTCAAAAATATATGAAAACATTTTTTGAAAATGGGGACATGGATGATAAATATAACCCCAATAAATACTTACGAATAAACAATCTCGAATAAAAACGAGATTGGATAAGTTGTCCCTTACAAAGATATTTTTGTAAATAAAATAGATCATTTATTTTTATTAACTATAATTTCACATAAATAATTTATAAATACATGATAATATATAAAAATTCCTTTCTCACATAATCAAATAACAACATAAACAAGTAAGAGAAGATCAACCCAAAGAATGAAAATTGGGTTAAGAAGTTCCCTTACCTCGTGTCCGAATTGACTCGATCGTTCTTTAATCTCCTGAATAATAAACAAAAGTTAATATATACTTGATTAAGAACCTTTTTCAAGTTTATTATTCCTTTTATATCACTTATTACCATGTTATAAACATTATGTAACCATTTAATTCAATAACATTTGTTTTGTCGATATTTGGTACTTGAGTCAAAAATAGACTTCTTATAATTACATGTTGTTCATGTGGTCAAAGGTTAATTATATCCAGAATGATATTCATGATTTATATATCATATATATCATATATATCCAGAATATGCATGTATTTATAATTGTACATAACATATGGAGGTAAGAAATGAAATGGACCGTTCATGGAGACGGTAAGCCGTACGTACACATGAATGCTACTTTCATTTATATTTCTTATTTTAATGGAATAATAACATAATTATACAAAGTTATATTATAATTACAGTATAATATCATATATAATATCATTAATTCTATCCTTTATACATCCCACATAAGGCATTAACGAGTTATATCACTTTGACGGGGTGGTAGTCTGCACTTCCTCAAATGAAATTATCAAATTTACCCACTATGGAAACCATAAAGGCTTGATCTAATTGGGGTGTAAAGAAGAATAAGGAAATCATAAACATAATATATATCATATATAAATATAGTGCAATCATAATGTCCACCATGAGAGGCGGTAGGAGAAAATCAAACAATCATCGTTTCGTGAGGCATTAGTTTGCCATCCACAGAAACATTATGTTCTTCATCAATTAGATGGAGGTGTGTGTAAGCGTAGTTCTAATACATCTCATAAAAACATCCTAGTATATTTATGATACTGTTGTTATTACAAAAGAATGTAATAAAAAGAGTTTAGGGGTTGGAGAAGTAAAATAAAAGAAATAAATTTAAGAGAAACTGTAACCTTTAATTTGTGTAACTTCCTTAGGTTTGAACCGAAAGGATATCTTGATGTGCCTTATGCCTAGGTTAAGGATTCTTGGTGGAGGAGAGGTATGTAGGGAGCTTAATTGGGCAGAGTTTGGATGATCCAAATGGCTTGAGAGTTTTAAGTAATTGGATAGAAATGGTCACCTTTTATATGGGGGAGGAGGGGCTCTTTTGGAAAGTGTGAAAATATTATTTTATTATAAACTAATATTCGGATTCAAAAGGTCCAAGAATCATTAAAGATGAATATAAGATTACTCATTGTCTAAATAAAATCATCAAATCCGAATTTGACTTGTTTTGGATAATATTTTAATCATTATAATCTTATTTATTTAAATCATTTATTAATGAGGAAAATATTGTATCATTATTGTGTCATAAATAATTTAATTTATTTGATGTCTAAAAATTATAAAAAAATACCATCATGTAAGAAATATTTATATATTTCCAATGAATATTTATAGTCAAAAATATAATTTATATAACCCCTTATAAAATTTAATTACAAAAAGATTTTTGTTAATGTCAATTTTTGTCTTTACTTTAAATTAATTAATCCAAATTGTCATTATCACTACCAAGTTGCTCAATGGGGTACCAAAATCGACCTAAGTATGACCCTGTTATGCCAATACTCATAAAATAAGGTTAGTACAAGGGTTAAGGTAATATTAAATTATTATAATATCCTTTTAACCTTGAATTTCCCTATTTACCTTTAATCGCGGTAAATAAAAGTCAAAAGTTATTATTCACCAAAAACTATTTTCATCTTATTGAACCAAATTTTACTTCTTTATAACAACCATGTATGTAGTATTTTTTAAATTCATTTCACAGAAGAGGTAAAATTTCATTTAAATGAAGGAGTCTGTTTTTTAACTACCACTAAGTTGTTTAAGTATTCATCAAAAATTGATGTTTTTCAGAAAAATAAAAAAATTCAGCCTAAGCTATATTTGATATTATGAATTCAAAAATTATATATATTTTTTAAAAGTCAAAACATATAAGTTTCATTAATTAATTTAAAAATTAAATCCCGTTATCTATACAAATAGCGTGTTTTTATGAAATAATAACTATCAAAGGAACGACACTTGTTTGTGTCCAATTTCAAATTGAAATTAATTTCAATGACCAACATTGGATTAAATGGTAAAAATATATTCTAATTACACTATAAAACCAATTAAAAATATAATCTAACCATATAAATTATTGTGATGAAAAAAGTTTTTTTAAATTAAAATATAGAGTCTTTTTACTATTCATTAAAATATGAATGTTATCAGAATAATATGAAAAATTTATCCAAAGTAAATTTTTAAATCCTTATTCCAAGGAAGAATTATATTTTTTCAAACTGAACTTATAAACATATAAAAAATTAGATTTAACGTGGTCGCACCATCAAAAGGTGGCAAAATTTCATTTTTTGAACAATACTTATTTTACTCGAAAAATATATTTTCTTCTCACACGATGTTCTAGAAATTGTGTAAGATGAATAATAATGTTATAACATTAAAAATGTAGTTAATAATATTAATAATGACTAGTCTATAATAATATTATTACAATATATCGTTGTTTAGTGAAACCTAGTATTGCGTACTACACACGCTATCGATCAAGGTTGCAATTGCGTGTAATGCAAGCCAAGTCAGGGATGTGTGTAGTGAAAGATCTTTTTGATATAGCGTACAACACAAGACATCAATGAAATTAAAAATAATAATTATCATACAATCTAGGGTAGTTAAAAAAATGGCATCCCTAGCCATTTCACTCCATATGGATTATCCCAATACCAAACGGGTAATTCAAAACACCTAAGCCCAAATTATCCTAATGAGAATACCTTCACACAATTATTCAATGACCATTACATAGGAATACCATTATATAATCTAGGAAACCTAGAAACAACACTGACATAGGACCTTCTACCCTAACATATATATCAGGTGACCCTTACCTAAGTCAAGGAGTTTACTTCACATAGCGGCAACCTGACATACCTTTAAGGGAGGCATAGAATTACCTTGACATAGTGATGGGAAGACTGGGATCACCCTTGTATGATAACTAGTCTACCTATACATGAGTGACTACCTTTATGTAGCTCTAAATTAACATTTATGTATGTGATGAAAATTAAGTTGACCTTATGTAGGTCGATTTCTACCTTTACACATCTATAAAATACATTTATTTACATTAATCTCAAAAAACAACCCTGCTTCATGGTATAATTAGTATTAAAAAATAATTAAATTACAATTAATTAAACACATAATTATTTTAGATTAGGCTCTGAACACCTTCCTGCCATAGGGAAAAGACAATTCGGTATGAAAAATTGTTCCCTTACACTACCTTCTTCAGATTTTCTTCATTCACCATATTCTTAACGATCATATTATAAGGAACAATCTAATCAATCCCATGATTACATTTAACATGAATTCCATGACAATTACTCAAAGGATCCATAGAATCAAAGAACCATAAAGATAAACTATAATACCCATAGAATCACCGTATATATTGTCACGACCCATCCTTGGGGCCCGTGTTGTGACTACCCCAAGCCCTCCTTCCATAGTCCTTGGGCTGGCGACTAGAACCAAAGGCGTAACTCCCTATAAACTCAGAAGGCATTTCCTTTATAAAACATAAACACACACAACTAGAAAACAAGCGTAAGAAAACACTAAGTAATGTAGTATAACAAAAGTGCTGAAATTACAAAGGGTCCAGAAATACAAGCTCAACAGAGAGGTACAACTACAACTAAAAGGAAGGTACAACTGAAAAGACAACAGATGAAAGGTGAAGCAGCTCCTGAATTGTCCTCTGAGTTCCTACCTGAAGGATAGGTACTTATGTCCTCCTCATCACTCCGCGTCTATCATCCACTCCATGTGCCGTCACGCCGAGTGTCCACCTCCGGGTACCATCCAGTCCTCGTACACTATGCCTCAGTCAGCGTTGTCTGTCGTCTACATCCAACACAACGAGATGCGGGCATATCCCGTGTAGGGGTGAGTATAACGATACTTAGTAGGGACCCTGAGACCCTCAATGTCTCACTAAAACCAACAAGGATAAAACACAAAGGAAGATCTCAAAAGATAACCTTTTCTTAGGTATATGTCCATACATATACCTAAGTTATCAAGTAACCCATATCAATCATGAGGAAAACACAAAGGTCCTTGACTCAGTTCAAACCAGGATTTTATTCATGATGTCGAAACCACGACTGCTGGAGAACTCTTCCTATGTTGACTAAAATAGGGCTGCCGCTACAACCACGTGCTTCCCACTGAGCTTGGATTGCTGAAGTACTCCACCTGTCGAGCACGGTGGGCCTGCTGCTACAACCAAGCACTTCCCACCATGGGTCTGCCACTACAACAAAGCGCTCCCCCTCATAGCCTACAGAGGTACTCCATTTGTCGAGTACCGTGGGTCTGCCGCTACAACCAAGCACTCCTCTTTTGTGGGTCTTCTTCTACATACAAGCGCTCCCCACTGGACCATCCGAATCACTCCGTGTAGATCAATTAGCAGTCATCAAGTCTCAGCCAGCTACTAGGTCTCTGCACTCCGTACTCTTGTCACCTGGAGGGTCTGCTCCACGAGCTACTCGTCGATATTTCAAAGTTTCAAGTAACCTCATTTGGAATTATCTCAAGGGACCACCACGTCATAGGGGTCTCAACGCAACAGACGGCGCGTCAATCGGACGCCCGGTCTGTGAGTTATTAGCATTTCTGTTCCAGGGGCCCGGTTAGATTTCGAGTACAATCCAACACTGAAAATCACAAACCACATCCTAATCCTATGTATAGTATTCCAAAAGAACCGTCGTATCAAGAGAAATCCAACAAAGTCGACGACACGCCAATCAGACGTCCGGTCCTTATGTTATAAGCGTTTCCACTCCGAGGGCCCAATTGGTTTTGGGTTCAAACCAACCCGACCATACACAAAATTCGCCTAATCCTTGAGTGTAATATACCTAAATGACCGCCTCGATCCAAGGAATCCTACACAACTGATAGTTCATCGATCAAAGGTTCTTAGCTCATGTTATGGGCGTTTAAATGAATATGGTCCAAAAAAGGGGTGGTATGGGCCCGGTCCGACCTGGCCCCACCCTCCTTGCGTCAGCCCAAACCGGGTCGACCTGACTCAAGTCCGGGTTAGGATTGGCCCGGCCCATAGCTGGCATGGCACAGCCTAGCTGGGCGTGGCCCGGCCCGCGGCGGCCACGGCTCTGCCAGCCTAGACGAGCGGTTTGCACGTAGCGAGGGGCCGGTGGGCGCCCCCCGTTTATTGGAACCAGCAGCACCAGCTGGCGCCGCCCCGTTGTCCCAGATATCACGCAACCGCGGGATCCCCCGACTCATAGCCGTGGTTGTTTCCGCGGAGGATTTCCTCCGGCAGCGCGCTGGGGCGCATCCGAATCCAGGCGGCCGGTCGGCGCTGGCCGCTGCCTCCTGTCTCCGGCGCCGCCGCACCAGCGACCCGCGCCGCCACGAGATTTCACGAGCCACCGGAGTGGCTCCGGTGGTCCGTTTTAGCTCTCTTCTATTCCCACTGCATTCTTGGGTCACTCTCTTCACTGTTTGAGCTTCAAATAACCGTTGAGGCCACGTTTCATCATCACCCGTCAATCCGTGCATAAACAAACAACCTACGGAGGATCATCGGGCTGTGTCTGTTTGGCCCGCACCCTCTGTTTTAGGCGTTACCAGTTGGCCAATGTTAATAATGGTTTCACATAAAAAGAATAACAATTTTATTCAAATAAAATTGAAACAATTCATCCTACAATTCCCCCCAAATAACAATTCCCAACCCGCAAAAGAAAACGTCTGAGGATCAACTTTATAGTAAGTTGATCTGTGTTCTTTGTTTTAGAAGGGAAGAACATGGGAATTAAAACATACCCAAATTAAACCCCTACCGTGGAAAAGATTCATGGTAGTCAAGAATCGAGGATGACAGTGTCGATTCCGTTGTCTTCAGAGAAGAACCGTCGACATTGCCGATTTCTCTGCGTCGGTGTCTCCTCCCTTGATGCAGAGGATAAAAAAGGATTGAAGAAACGTGGAGCATTTTTCGCCGAGTCATTCTCCATTGAAGGTGACTGTTCTTCATCGAAGAAGAACACCGTTCTTTGTTGAGGGGAGTAATACCTTTCTCCCTTCTCGAAAGCTCTCTTCCCCACTCTCCTTAACACAACGATTTCCCCAAAAATAAAATTATAAGCCTAAGCTATTGTTTTATTAACACATGCAACATAAAATTTCAAAATTCAAATCACTTAATTAATTAAGTGAAGAGGTTTAATTTATTAATTAGGGTGTGTTGGAAAACAATTAAAAGGGAGAGAGGAAGAGGAAGGGATCCTCATAAATAAGGGGAGTTTTCACATTAAACATGGGAGTTTAAATGGGGTTTAAGGGAGGTTATTGGGAGATGAAGGGTTGGGGCTCATGTGGGCCCCAACTCTCAAATATCCACACATGGGAAGTTGGGTGGTTCTGGGCCCCACCAACAACTTCCCAAGTGAGGAATTAACATCCATAGATACATAAAATTATTCTAACAATTTTATTTATCTTTTTAAGTAAACCACAATTTAAAACATTAATCCCGCATAAAACACAACTACTGTAAAGGTCCCCTTAAGCAATTATCGACGCTATGAGTTCATCGGTGCCCTCAGATTTCAATTCAGAGCACCAGTTCAAAAGATAGAAAAATCAACTCGTTCGTTCACTGAATGTACCCTAGAAAAACTTTCGAAATAGATTCAGGGCACACCGAGCCTTGAAATCAGGCGCCGTCAGAAACTGCGGACTCGTAAAATTCCAAAGATATTAAGAAAAAAAATTTCTTGAAACTTCCATGTCTTTACATATATCCTAGAACCTTCACCCATATCGATAATAAAACCATGATATAAATAATAATTATTAATAAAATAATTAAAAATTAATAATACGACTAGTAATTAATAATAAGTAACAATTAATAATTAATAATTTATTTAATAAACAATTTAATAATTAATAATATATTTACTAATTGATAATATATAAACAATTAATAATATAATTATTCAAATAATTAAAAATTTATATTTTAAATAAAAATTAATAATTAATGATATGATGAACGATAAATAGTTTTATTTATAATTAATAATATGATTAATAATTTATAATATTATTAATATTTAATAACAATTATTAATAATTAATTAACAATAAATAACTACCATTGTTAATAGTATAATTAATAAGATAAATAATAACAAATAATATAACTAATAATTAATAATATAGTTAACATGTAATAATTAACAATTAAAAATTATTTATTCTATAAATTCTTATTTAAATTATTACTTATTATTATTATTTATAGTATTACTTACTTTTATGAAAAAATAAATTACTACTTGTAATTATTATTTTTAATTATTATTCATTATTTATATTTTCAACTACAAACTTAAAAATTAAAAAATGATTATATAATAAAATTAATAATTATATTAACAATTATAATTCATATTATTAATTATTACTTATAGTATTACTAATTATTATATATATTATTAATTACTAATTATCTAAATAAATAATGTATTTCATGTTAATTATATTGTTACTTTTTAAATATACAATTAATTATTAATTATCTAAATAATTACATTATGAATTACAAGGAGTAAGATACCTTATTTGAAGGGGTACTCCAATGATTAAAACATGGAGTCTTCATTGGATGGAAATATCATCCAATTCAATCTATTACTATGATCTCCAATCCTCCTCAAATGTTGAGATTCTTCTCATTTATTTTATAATCATCAAACATGATTTTTTGGTGCACAATAAAAAATATATTTCACAACTCACATAATTATAAAGCCTCTTCAAGGGATACACTCCATTGAGTATAAGTGTAAATTATCAATACATTGGTGTATCTTAAATTTGATTTTCCTACAACCCCTTATACTACTTATTTAATGGGAGTGAATCTTCTCTTAATGAGAGTGACATTATAATATTTGTTAATGGGATGTATCTATTATCATCCATGAAAAGTTCATAACATTATCAAACAATATCCCCAAAAAAATTAACAATTGATAATTTTACTCAATGAATGATTAATGATACATCAATCATTATAGGACATTGTACCCAAGATTTTATTATATCACTTGAACCCTTGGTTAATGTAAAAGGCATTATGTGGGGAGAGAAATAAGGAAGGAATATTTTAGGAATTTGTAGTAAATGCATATAAGAAATCAATATAAAACATGGTTAATAGAAAATTCATGATTAATATATCTCAAGAGAATAAATAGTGTCATTGAAATTGTATAATTTGTTACATGATACTTTGTGTTAACATGGGGGGATAATATATCGTTGAGTTTGAGGCGTTGAGGGGTGAAGTCCAATGATAACCATTTAATAAGAAAAAATCAGTATCTCCTGTTGTAATATTATACATTATAATTTGAATATTATATTTCCTCCATAATTTTTCATCATGATGATTCATTTGATTATACAATTGACAATGAATGTTAAACTTGAACAATTTGTGCATCGATGAATGTATCCCACTGAGATGTAAATTAATTTTATTTTATTCTTTTCAATGAACACAAATTCTTAATCTTGTTATCTATAAAATTTATTTTTTATGGTAATTTTATATGTAGTTTTCTAGTATATTTGTATAAGAGTTTCTCAACGTTATATTTTGTTTTAATTTTAATTATACATAACATAAGCAGTGAGTTAATTATTATTTTATCCGTTTCAATATTTTTTATATGTTTTTTCTTTTTATGAGTCAATATCTCTTTTTTCCAATGTGGTTAATTACTAAAATTAATTAATCATCCTTAATTTGAGTGAGATATTTATTGTAAATTTTTAATGAAATAAATGAATGCCTTATAGTATTTACCTCCATGTTGAATATTACTTCACCTTTTATAGTAATCCATTTACCCAAATGTCGATTCCCCCCCAGTGTATTAGATTTTTTTCATTCCTATAATTGATAGATTTATGCATTAATGATATTTCATTTTATTAAAATATTAAATTAAATTCATTTATAATATCATATTTTATTATCAAAATATCTAAAAATAAAATCCATATGTATAATTATTCTTCAAAATATATATTTTATTTTATCAAGAACATTATATATATTATAGAAATATATCATTTGGATAATATTAACATGTTATGAAAATTATATACATTATGTATATAATATATACATTGAAAAATAATAATATAATAATATTTTTTAGAAACTAAATGAATTTATATAAAGGTTCTTATGGTCCAAAAAATCAGACATCATGAACTAGAATGTTACCAGACAAAGACATGCTCGTCGATCGCTAGAATCTAATTACTAGCACTGAGCATTGGGATGAGAATATTAATATAAATATATGTATTTTTAATTTTTTTTTTGAATAAGGAAATTTTTACTTGTGGGATTCATGGTCACCACATTTTTGTGTCATTTTTTTTGATAAATTTGTTATTGGGATCAAGGGAAAAGTTCTGAATTGATATTTCCTCACATATTTAATGTAGAAAATAATTGAATACAAGAACAATTAGTCAAAAATTAAACGATATTAATTTTTTACCTGAAACTATTCACCAGAGGATAATTTCATTAAAATTAAATATATTGTACAAAAATGAATATTGGTTTTTTGTGAAATATTATTTTACAAATTTGAAAATTTTTCTCTTTTTTAAAAATATATATGTATTAATTTGAATAATATATTTCATTTATTGATTATGGGTTTGGGGTGTGAGTCATGAATAGTTGAGTGTTTAATATTATCATTAAAATATTACATTATTTCAAAGGGGATGGAATGTTGTTTGATTAAAATCCCACATTAAATAGTTGTAAAGGGAGAGGTCAGTTGATAAATGGAAACACATTATCCTTATTTGAAATGATAAAGTGAGTGTCATGAATCACTCTCTTTAGGGTGCACTAAACAGTTCACGTGTGAATTCCTATATGAATGATCGAATGATGTAACATTATGCTGGCACATGATCCGTATATTAGATAAAATGTCATAGGACCCACTACTACAATGTAGACCTTTAACATCACTAACCTTTATAAGTGCTATCAAAAAGAACTGTTAAATATGTCTTTTATTAGTGTTAAAAATGATAGTAAAAGGAAACCTTTATCAATTATTTTATTTAGAATAGATAAACGGTGTCCTTTATCAGTACTTTTATTTGGAACTGATAAACAGTGAACTTTATCAGGGCTTTATTTTTAGTCTTGATAAAGGTTTACAATAAAAAAATAATTGAAAAAATAAAAATTTAAAAAATATATATATTAACAATTTTATTAATTAAATACTTCTTGATAAAAATGAATATATTGAATATACAGATATAAAAATTATATATATTCATAAATAGTATATATTAACTATATGGATATGTAAAATGGTTGAAATGAAATAATTAATCCATTAAAAATTAAAAATGATTAAATTCAGAAAAATATTAAACATTTTATTAAATAAATAATAATTGATAAAAATGGTAAATTAAATATATATTTATATATTATAAATATAAATAACTAGTATATATTAAAAATAGATATATAAAATGAATAAATTGTAATAATAAATAAAATAAATAAATTAAATAACTATTAAGAATTTTATTAATGAAATAGTTGTTAATAAAATTGAATAATTTTATTATAAATTTATATATTCTTTAATTAAAAATAGTAATTATTAATATATATTAGATATAAATATATAGAAATGAATAAAATTTAATAATTAAAAACATATTAATGTCTCATTTAAATGTATTTTTATTTTTCAATTTAGCATATATAAAACTTGTGTTACATTGATTTCACATATATATACATAATTAATGAATTTTTATAGAGAATGCACACATTACACAATTAAAGAAATATTATATAGAAACACATACACCTAATATTTATGTTACTTAATCAAATTTTAGTATAATTTAGAATTTCATTAAAACATTACAAATTTAATATATTTTGATTCTAATCGATTAATTTTATTTATTAATTTTTAATATTACTACATTTATGTATTATTTATCATTTTTAATATTATTTATTTTTTTGAATTCAATCATTTTCTTTAATTTATTTATAAATATTTGTTTATTATATTCTAGTTTTTTCAATATGTACTATATTTAATTCAATATAAATCCCTATTTTTTTAATAATTTATATTTAATTAATAAAACTTATCCATTTTTCAATTTTTTAATGCGTACTCATATTTAATTATTCAATTTTACTCTTTCTGATAAAGTACATATTTAGGATTTTATATTCATTAATAATGTTTAAATTATATTTATAAATAAATTTTTTAAATACATATATTTGGAAATGTTTATTTATTTTATTTATAAATTTTTATATATCTAAATATTATAAATAAACAAATATTTTTTTTTTAAAGTATATATATAATTATAAATAATTATTTATATATATTTAAATAATTATAAAATTATAATAAATTTATCTAAATAATGAATATGCTATATTGTTATTATTTTTTATTTTATTTTCATTTTGATTTTTATTTTTATTTTTATTAATAATTTTTTATTTTTTTATATATAACATAAATATAATTTTTTGAGTATACATAATTATTAAGTATATAAATATTATTTTTTAAAAAGTATTCTAAAATTTATTAATTAATAATTTTATAATTAAATAATCATAATGTTATTATAAATATATTTTAGTAATGAATATATTTAAAATATTTATATTTATATTTATATTTTTGTTTACATTTATTTATCAAATTAAAATATAATTATATAAATATATATAGTGATATAAATATATTTATAACTATCAAATTATAATAAATATATTTATAAAATGAATATATTTACAATATTTATATTAATATATATTTATTAAATATGTATATATAATTATTTAAATATATATAATGATATAAATAGATATGTAATTATATATAAATAATTATATATATATATATATATTTTATAAATGTATATTTACAATATTTATATGTAACGCCCCGACCCTAGAAGCTTGAATCTGGTGCATTATTTTATTACATTGGCATACATTCAAGCATCATATACCATTGGGCCAAAGAGTTTAGCATTTTTGGAAAACCAGATTATACATATGATACCCATATTACAATGGGAAATTGAAAATAAAACTCGATACATAAAAAAATGAAATAAGTTTCATGCTTAAATTCTTATTCAATGGTTTCTTCTTCATATCCCGAGGAACGGAATATAATAGGGGTGAGCTCAAATGCTTTTTCTGGATAATTAATGTGGAAGAAAATATGATTTGATGAGAATAATCAACATGGTGAGGTAAATAACTGATAACACATGACATTTAAATAACTAGATAAGTCATAAACAACATGTAAAGGTAAAAAATTGAAACACGTACCATTAAATAAACTAATAATATAATGCATCCATAAATATTTAAAATAAAAAAATCTCATGGATAAATAACAACTAAGTCTAAATGAGAAAAATGCTTAATTATTGGACGTCATGTTTCCTAGGTACTTGGTGCCTTTACTAACAATACCTTTTACAAGACAGTTTAACATATTAAGTAAAAACCAATCAAATTTTTCCAATTGATTCATCTCATGAGATTAATGATGCATCGAGAGGCTATCTATTATCGGGCCCCACCTGTATCGTACTGGTCCAAATCATTCTTCATATATCGATTAATCGATTTAATTAAAAACCAATGTGTCTTATCATCAAATATCATTTTTGAATAAATAATATAGATTTATCAATAATTCCTTAGTGATTGATAAGTAACAATATTGGTTTTTGACATTGATTAATTTAAATACCATTTAAATATCATTAAAACATTATTGAGGAAAATAATCTTATACATTCCAAAGTGTCTCAAACCATGCTGAAACATTTTAATCATAATCCCATTAAAGGAATAACATTATATGAAACCTATTATATCATGATAATAAGGTTATTTATGATATAAATGTTATAGTGTGGTATATACACTATATAAAAGAATCAAGGTGTATAACATTACAATATTCCTTAATGAAATGAAATTGAGATGAAATCTTTTACCGTATCCTTATTTTTTGTTGTGCGGTCATTAACCTTTTGTATAACGGTCTAAACATGTTCAAAAAATTATACTATAAACATAATAATATTTATGATGTCATATATGATCTTATTATAATGTCTTATTTCCCATTTGATAATAATATTCCCTTATTTTCACTCTTTTGGGTTTAATTGCCTAGTTTTTCAAGTATGTTTTGACTTTTTATTTGGTGTTCCTATTAAGTGGATCATGATTTAATCATATAACGAATTTAAAACAAGATATATATATATATATCATATATCATATATCATATATATTTAGTGTATATTTATTTCTAATAATCAATAATATTTGCAGATAAGAAATGAAATACACCGTTCATGGAGATGGTAGGTCGTATGTACGAATGAATGCCACATTCACTTCATTTGTTGTTTTTCAAAGAATGAAAATTAAATGATATATATATATATATTATAATTCTAATATCATATAATTGTCATATATTTTTCATATGTTTATTAAAACCATCCTTTTATATGTTCTATTTATAGTGTGAATGAATCGCATCACTTTGAGGAGGTGGCAGTCCACACTTCCACGAATGATGTTATTATATTTAAAAAAATGTAAAGTATAAATATATATGTTATTAAAAATTAAAAAAGAATAAATATATAATAAATATCATATATATCATATATTAATAGTATGACCATCATAATTCCATCAATGAGATATGGTAGAAAATGAACACTTGTCGTTTTGTGAGGTGGTAGTTCACTATACAAACAAATGGTAGGTTCATTTTCCATTATATATATGTGTGTGTAAGTGAAGGTTTAACTATTATAAAAAAATATCATTATATTTTTCATACTTATGTCATTATATATTCTTATAATAATAATATTTTAGGGGATGGATAATGTAAATAAAAAAAGATCTTGAGGAAGGATGTTACGTCTTCTTTGGGTAACACATTTTGGTTTTCAACAAAGGTATTACATGGATGGATTTCAACCCATAGGGAAGATTTTAGGTTTAGGGGAGGGATTTTGGGAGATTATTTTATCATATTATGGTCAATACAAAGGGCTTTAGAGGTGTGAACAAGGGTGAGGGGTGAGTTTCTTTTTATAGTTGAGGAGGAGTTGCATTCTTGTAAATTTTTTAAAAGGGAATTTCACCCATGTTTTTCCTTTGATAATTTTGTAAAATAATATATAAAATTAAATACAAGGGATTATTGGGTCTAAATATGTCCAAAAAATGTATTTTGGATAATTTTATAGGTCATTTTGGGCCTTAAGTGTAAGGTTTAGTCCTTTTGATCACTATAATTAATTTTAATCACATGCACTAATATTTTTAGTGAAAAACTAATTTAAAATTGTTATAAATTATAAATTTTTATTATTAGATATATGAAATAAATTTTTATAGATTCCAATCACATAGAGTTGTAGTAGTTAAGTTAAAAATAATACTATATAAAGGAAGATAAGGCGGATTTTAAAGTAAAAATGTTCAAAAATTTGTGATGTTTTTATATCCATTTTTAATGTGAAATTGGTTTCAATGACCTAAATTGGATTAATTTATGTCAAATTGTTATAATTATTTATTTTAATAAATAAAAAATATAATTTATACCTATAAATAAATTAGACAAAAAAACAATTCAAATAAAATTTTCTATTTCGTCATTATTCATTAAAAAATGAAACATCACATAAAATTACCAAAAATTTACCCGAACATTATTTTGTTATTTAGATTTCAAATATAAATTTTATTTTGTTATATTAAAATTTTCAAGGCGTCAAAAATTGTATTTAATGTAGTTCCTATGTTAAAAGTCAGTAAAACTACCTTTTTAAAATATGGGTTTTTATACCTAAAATTAGGTTTGTTATTATCTAATGTCTATCAAATATATTTTATTAAAACAAAAAATAAGTGATTAGATATATAACATATAAATTTAATATATGAATTTTCTAATGAAGTTATAATTTAATTAATTTTAAAAAATGTAGCTATATAGTGTTTCGTTTAAATCAGGTGTTGAATGATTTCCAAAATAACTCAATATTACTTGTTTAGAAAGTTATCTGAATAACTAAATTTATTATAAAAGGGAAATATGGTAAATTATTTGCAGGATACATTATTCGCTCCTAAAAAAATTAATCCTTGAAATTTTAGGGGTATAACTACTAAAAATATGTGGGTAGTTCTTCTTCATAGGATCCTCTCGTTCCCATGTTCCTTCTTCCATTTTGTGATTTTGTTGTCTAATTAAAAAATAGTGGATATCTGGTATCAATAATATGGATGGGTTGTTCACCGTATGAAAGTTCAAGTTCCAACTCTATTTCATTAGAGTTGATAACATGCATTAGGTCAGCCATTTATTTCTTTATCAGAGATATATAGAACACATCATGTAATTTTGAGAGATTTGGAGGCATAGAAAAACGATAAGAAATACCTCCTACTCTTTTAAGAATATCAAAGGACTTGATGTACCTAGGACTCAGTTTCCTTTTCTTACAAAACCTTAAAACACCCTACCATAGAGATACTTTAAATAAAACATGATCTCCCAATCTGAACTCTAAATATTATCTCTGATTATTGGTAAAACTATTTTTCATACTTTTTCATGCTTTAATATAACCCTGAATAGAATTTACGTTTTTCATCATCTCTTCAACATGTTATTTTCTTATTTGTTTCCTTTAACTAACACCATCCCAACAAGTTGGAGAATGACATATCATTCCATATAATGCTTCATACAACACCATTTAAATATATAAAACGAAACAATAATTATAGGAAAACTATACCAAAGGTTATAATGATCCCACATACCTTGAAACTCAAGTGAGTATGACATCAACATTTCCTCCATTTTTTGAATTATTATTTCAGTCTGTCTATGAGTTTGGGGATGGTAGGTAGTGCTAAAATGACATTCATTTTCAATAGCCTTTTAATGATTTTTTCCGAATGTTGATGTTAAGCGGTGATCTGGATTAGAAAAAATTAATATATGTGCATTGTGAAGTCTTAAAACGTAATTAATATATAGTCTTATGATGTTATCAAGAGGGTGGTATTCTCTTATAGCAAGTAAATGGGTAGATTTGGTTAGTCGGTCAATAATAACCCATATAGCATCATTCCTTCTTGAAGCCTTTGGTCGTCCCATGAAAAATTCCATAGTAATTACATACCATTAATTTATAGAAATAGGAAGAGGTTTCAGGACACCATTAGGTTGTTTTCTAACAACATTCACTTTTTGAAAAACCAAACATCTGGGCACATAATAAAAATTTTCCCACTTCATGTTATCTCACAAAAAATATTGCCTCAAGTCCTTATGCATCTTTATTCTTCTATGGTGTAAAGAAAAATCTGATCTATGAGAATCATCCAACATTTCCATTTTTTTCTCTGTTATAGATTGAATTCACAGTCTCTTTCCAAATTTTAGAACACTACCTTCCCAAAAGATGTCTTCTAATTTTTCATCATTCATATATTTAATTTTATTTTAATGTTCTCATCCTCATATTAATATGTCTTTATATTCACTAATAAATATGGTTTGGAATCATTTGAAAAACTATTGATGTATCCCCTTCCTTAGAAATTATCATATCCAAATTTACTAGATCCCTAATCAATGGATCCTTCTCAATCTTTATTTTTGTTAGAACTCCATGATCCTTCATGTTCAATGAATCTGATACATTATTTTATTTATTTGGGTGCTATTATATTGAGAAATTATAATACATTAGTAGATTAAGCCATCTCCTTGGTCTTATATAGAGCTCTTTTTATGAGAATATGTATTCGAGTTTCTTATGATCAATGTATATCTCACATATTTCACTATAGAGATAATGTATATAGATTTTATAAGTGGATATTTCAACCTATAAATAAAAATCATGTGTTGGATAGTTCCATTCATGAGAAATTAATTTCATTGATTCATATACAATAACATTATCATTATTTAGTAGTAAAAAACCAATTCCCTTATTCTATGCATAACTATATATGAAAACCCCATCACTTCAAGATGGTAGAGTCCAAATCGAAGAATTAACAAGTATTCTATTTAGTTCATCAATTAATTCTTCACATTTATTTTTTCAAACAAAATTAACTCCTTTTCATGTAATATTGGTTAACATGTTAGCCAACCTAGAAACATTATGAATGAATCACTGATAGTAACCTACCAAACCAATGAAACAATATACCTTAGATGTTTTTGTTGGTGTAGGTCATTCTATGACTAATTGAACTTTGGTTTTTTATTTCAAAGAGAGGAACAATAAATTACAAGATTATGGAGGTCTAAAATGATGGAGACCCAAAGCGTCCCCTGCCACAAAGCCTAAACATTCCTGAGGTAGAGAGCCCATAGTAGAGAAAATCACCAAAGGGTTGTCATGACTACCTCCACGAGAAAGAGAATCGGCAGAAAAGTTGGCCTCTCTAGGGATGTGATGGATACCACAATCATTAGAAAGCTATATTCCACATGCATGAACCAAGTAATTCCAACACTAAGGGACATCACATCTGCCTTGGAGATCCTGAATCAAGACCTCTGAGTCCGACTCCACTTCTATGATCATCAGTGAGAAAGTTTTTCATAGCATAACACTAGTATGTAATGCCTATACCTCCTCCCCCATCGAATTCCCCAGAACATGGAAGCTTCTCTAATCCATTAAAACTGATCCACAGCTATACCAAACCAGACCACCTCCACGCACAACTCTATTCATGAACGACCCATCAAAAATCAATTGAAGGTCGATGATAGGGGCATGCCATCTCACCCAACCCCCCCGCAACTTCGGGTGGCACACCGAAACCTGCATAGTTACAGATCCCTCGGAGATGGCCATGCCCCTCTTAAATAAAGACATTAACTCATGTAGCAGCCCCTTCAATCGCATTAGCAGAAGAGAAGTCGAGGGCCTGGCCTCTCATCTGGTTTTGTTCCGTGCCTCCCCAATTGTCCAGCAAAATAGGGTAAAAATGAAACACTAGAACATGGAATCAGTTCCATTAGGCTCGGCTCCCATGAACCACCTTTCCAGAAATTACTGTACCGAATTACAGCAAGCCTTGAAATATTTCCTTCTATCTGAACTTCTCCATAGAAGGCATTCCCATTCACTTCTGAAAAAAATGATGCAAAATCGATTCCCTCTTGGAGTAGCTGCAACATACACAGCTGGAGGCCAAAGAGATGCCTTTTTCTGTATGTTTCCATCCATGGGAAAGGCCTGGTATCTAGCACTAGGTCATTCTATGATTGCCTTTATCATTACAAGATCAATTGGTATTCCAACATTGTAGATAAGATGGCCTAGAAAAGAAATATTGTGATTCTATAAACAACACTTACTAAATTTCCCATATAACTCTTCCCTTATAAGTGACTTAATATCGATATGCAAATGATTATAATGGTACTTATAGATTTTATAATAAATTAGAATATCATCACTATATACCACAACTAAATTTTCATGATATTGATTGAATACTATATTCATTAGTTCCTTAAAAATGGGATGCATTAGTAAATAAAAATGGAATTACTCTAAACTCTTAATGTACATACCTCATTTTTAAAGATTTATTCATAATTTCTTTATTATTTACATGAAATTAGCGATCCCCAAAATGATGACCAATATTTGAAAAATATAGGGCTCATTGAAGTTGATCAAACAAGTCATCAATGTATGGTTGTGCATACTTTTTATTTATTGTAATAGCATCTATTTCGCTATAATCAGTTAATAGCCTCATGAAACTATCCTACTTCTTAATGAAGGGGACATTGGATCCCCATGGTGAAATAATTGGGAGAATAAATCCCTTATTAAAAAATCCTATATTAATTTATTTAACTCTACTAATTCCAAAATTAAAGTTCTATAGAGAGCCTTTAATATTAGTCTTTACATAGAGATTAAATCAAAGTAAAATTCAACCTCACGCTCTGGGAGATATCCAGATAATTTTATAAGAAATAAATCAATGTTTTCTTGAACAATGTATACATCCCCAATTTGGATATTACATTATTGTTCACTAGATGATGTTTTCTCTTATTCCTCTATAATTTTATTCAGTAGAGATACTGTGGGTGTATCTAGACAAGAATCGTGTTAGGAAACTACTACTATAAATTTGAGGTATTCTACATCTTCCTCACAGGTTTTTATTTCCTTCCTCTTGGAATAATTTTTTACATCATATTTTGAGATCCATTCCATACAATGGATTAAATTAAAGTAAACCATAGTTATGATAATGAGTTCAGTAATCAAATCATGTTTATGTGTCATAATGGGGAATTATCGACACATATTTGTTGTAATAATACTTCCCTTTGGAGTTATGATTGAAAAATATATTATTAAATCAGAATTGAAATGTATAATTTTCATAGAAAACTATATTGATATAAAACAGTATAATATTCTAAAATCAGGTAATTAATTGTATAAATGTAAATATATTTTTAATATACCTACCACTATATTATTTGGTACTTCTACCTCTTCAAAAGTGGTCATATAATCTTGGTCATCTCTCCTAGGCCTCTTCTATAGTGGATTCCATCTATTGCTTAGGGAACTATCTTGTATAGTTGTAACATACCAAGTAAGTAATGAATAATATATATTTTTATCTATGTCTATTAATGAATTAGATAGTGTTTTAGAGGCTTAAAATGAAAATAAATCCAATCTTAAGCATGGAATACACTAATATTCTTAAAAGATTGTTTTACTGCCTTTTGATGGAAAACCCTTTTTTAAAATCAAAATTTTGACAATTTTATAATCTATATTTGTAAAAATAAACATATTCATTAGGATTGGGACATTGAATTTACATTGGATAAATTTTTGGTATTTTTCTGACAATGTTCATTTTTTAATGAATAGTGAAAAATACTGCATTTTACATCAAAACTGATTTTTCATTTAATTTAATTATATGGTTAGATTATATTTTTAATTGGTCTTAAAGTGTAATATGAATATATTTTTACCATTTAATCCAATGGTGGTCATTAGGATTATTTTCACTTTGAAATTGGTCAAAAACTAATGCCAAACTTTTCATAGATATTGTTTCAAAAAAACCCGCTATTTGTTTTGACAACGGGAATTATTTTTAAATCAATTATTGCAATTTATGTGTTTGTAATTTGGTAAAATGGATTACATATTAGGAATCAGAAGGTACAAATTATTTAATTAAGACTCTTTTGTTTTTGGACATTATGAATAGTAACGATGGTAATTATCTTTAATTATCTTGATTAATGAGTAATCGGGTAGTTAAGGATAATAAAATAATATCATAATAATATAAAATGACACCAAAATGTGTCCTAAGACTTCTGGTTGTCTCATGGCCGACCATTGGATGCCTTGTGCCAAACTTGGGGGTCCCATGAAATCACTTTTGTGAGAAAGTGACTTTTTATCTTTTTATTTTTTAAAGAATGTTAAATGTAACAAAGAATGTATCACCTAAGTAAAATATTTTTAATTTGGTCTACATAAATTCTAGTTTGGACTATAAATATTCATTGGAAAGATAAACAGATTATCTACATCATAGTATTTTTTTATAATTTTTAGACATTAAATAAATTAAATTATTTATGACATCATAATGATGTAGCGATGACCTCATTATTTGACGATTTAAATAAAATGGAAAGATAATGTAAAATATAAGACCTACACATGTCCAAAACCTATTGGGTGGGTATATTTCGAACCCTTATAACCTTATCCTCGAATTATATCAATGTGGGACCTTTAAAATCCGAAACCCATTTGAAAATAAAGTAACATTTCTTTACTTTCCAAGAGTGCCCCTCCTCTCCTCTTATAAAAGTCCCCCACCTATACCTCCTTAACCACACTTACAATGCCTTTGCCTTGGCCAACCCCTGCTCATTCTTTCTCTCCACTTCCCTCTATTACTCCTTGAATCCTCACATTGGGTGGAAGTCTTCCCAATGAAGCCTTTGAGCTCAAACCAAAGGGAGTTACCCGATTTTAAGGTATTGTCTTCACTTGAGTCCTTTTGTTTTATTTTGCTTCTCCAACCCCATAAACACTTTTTATTCATTTCTTTTGTAACAACTCCAGTATCGTAAATATACTAGGATGTTGTTATAATAAGGATTCAAGCAACACTTACACACACCTACATCTAGTGGTTAAAGGACATACTATTTCCGTGGATGGTGAATTTATGCCTCCCGAAACGATGATTGTTAAACATTCTTGTAACACCTTCAAAGGTGGCCATTAAGATGTCACTATATTTATATATGATATATAATATTTTTATGTTTTCCTTAAGGTTTGTATTTTTCATTTTGGTCATACCTTTATGGTTTCCATTATGGGTAAACGCGATATCTTCATTTAAGGAAGTGCGGACTACCGCCCCCTCAAAGTGATTTGATTCCTTAAATACCATATATGGGACATATAAAGGATTGATTTATTATTTTATATATGATATTACACTAGAATTAAAATATACCTTTATATCATTATGATTCCATTCTATGAAATAAGATATATAAATGAAAGTAGCGTTCATGCGTACGTACGGCTTACCGTCTCCATGAACGGTGCATTTCATTTCTTACCTATAAATGATTATGTAACATTATAAATGCATTCATGTACTGGATATATATGACATATATGATATCTAAATCATGAATACCATTCTGGATATAATGGATACATGAACAACTTGTAATTATAAAGGGATTATTTTTTACTCAAGTACCAATGATCGTTAAAACGACCGTTATTAACTTAAATAATTGCATAGTGTTCATGACATGGAAATAAGGGATATAAAAGGAATAATGAACTTGAAAATGGTTCATAAACAAGTATAAATTAACTCATGTTTATTATTTAGGAGATTAAAGAACGACCGAGTCAAGTCGGACCCGAGGTATGGGACTTCGTCTCAATCTCCTTTCATTGAGGCATATTTTGTTTTATACCCAACATTCTTTTATATGGTGTATAAACCACATTGAATTTTATGTTTATCCAAAAGGAATTTTTTTATATGAAGAATTTTACTAAATGACAAAAGGAAATGTTTTGTTGGACGTATGTAGCGACAACGACTTCTCCGCCGCCGTGACCATTATTTGAGTTTCGGCTTCCTCTACAAGCCATACCTTCTTTTTAAAAGAAAAATAAATACCATGTTTTACTTTTCTTTTATTTTGGTATTGAAAATGGTTTTCATAATGTTTTTATATCAATGTGTTGTATTGATATCTTGTGATTGAAAGGGGGAAATGTTATGTTTCCTTTATGCATGTTTTATGTGATACGATTATGTTGAGGTTATTGGGCATTATTATGAAGACGGGTGGTTACGTGATAAACTAAGGGCGGGTGATCCCGATATAGCTCTCCAATGCATTGGGGAACGCGAAGGAGTGAAATGTTAAGGTTTCTCCGAAGAGATTTAGGGAATATACTGTGATGGGTATTCCAAACGTAACCCAGAGGGTTACTCCCTACGTAAAAATGTTATGAATGCCTCATGTTACCTTTATGTCTTATGATTTCTATGATTTATTCATGATTTGATGAGGTATGTTAAAGTGATTATGTTTTATGGGTAAAGTATGATTTCATTCTTATGTATATATGAACTCATGTTTCCTTTCCATATTTTTTTATATAACCCATACTGAGCTTTTTATGCTCATTGCAAGTCTTTTTTGAAATGTTTTTCACAGGTCAAGGGAAAGGTAAATGATATGATGATAGTGTCAAGGAAGTGTCAAGAAAAAATCCATGTTTTATTTTAAATATGTTCCATTGATGGGAAAAAATTAATACTATCTTTATGTAACCACATTGTTTAAATGTGGAATTTAATGCAAGTTTTATGATCTAATTCTCTAAAACTCTAAACCTGAAAAGATCCTCAATGTGTAATCTTGTAATAACTCAAGATTAAGTAAGGTTTAAGGCTGGGGCCTTATAATAGTACCCCATCTCCTTTTAGTTTTAACAGTGTTTTTATTCTCCCCCTTTAATTTTGTATCATAATGACCCCATTATCCACATTTATAAAAAAAACTAATTCCCTTTAAGAATTTACTAGGGTGACTCTTTCCTCAGTTTTCAAAAGATGTAAATCACTGAATTTTATGATTCTTCTTTCATGAATTCCATTTATCTTAGTTCTTATGAGAAATATTTTTCTATTGGTTTACTTTTAATACATAAGATCTTTATAATTATTTCTCTTTTTAAATATCATATAAAATGATTTCTTCGAATGATGAAAATATCAGAGAAAAAAGTTCCCATCAGTGATTTGGATTAAGAACATAAAATAAGTGGTCAATATTGAACTCATTGTTTCATATATAATCTGTAACATGCCTAGATAATCATCTAAAGGTATCTTCAAAATCTAGAACACTTTATTATTAATATTTCTTTAATCTAAATAACTTCCCCTTTATCTAAATTTTTTGATGACCTAGGATGTATTTATTAAAAAATGTCTCATTAAAATTCATTTATTCCATGAATTCTATTTTTTATTACATTGTAGTATTACAGATGAAGGTATACCATTGATCAAAATCACCTTGGTTGCAATAGTCTAAAACTATAACCTTTTCATTTCACTACATCCCAAGGCTGTAAATATATTTCTCTAATCAAGAATGGTTATTTTTTATATCCTGATTATGTTTCCCTAATACTTCCATAATTTTCTTTATTCTAGTACCAGCTATATTGGTTTCTTTTGCACAGAAATATCTACATTTTCAATGAGTATTGATACTATTTTTATTTCCAAGAACCATTTATAAACAATGAAATATAGTGTATTAGCTCATAAAACAATAGTATATAATTACAAATGTGTTATAGAATATAACAAAAAACTGTGCATCATAAATATTAGATTCGTAAAATTTAGTTTCTTTGGGGAAATATTTTCATTTAATCCTTCATAATTGTTTGAAAATAAAATATGAATTATCCAATGTGTATTCTACAAGAATGTTATAATAGCTACACATTGAGGATCATTTTTGTGTACCATGTTATGCATAGTGAGGCTTGACACACCTTTTCGGAGTTTTTACCCTAAAGTACATCTGTTCGAGAACGACATCCACATGTTGAATCCAAATAGGGATGTATTTCTAGAAATACCCACATAATCTCTACCTTTCCAAAAATATATTATGTTCTTATTTACATCTCCTTAAAGTATATCATATTTTTATGTTTCCAAACCTATGTTTTCTAAATTTTGTTTCTAATGTTGTTATTAATCATCCTCTGACACCAACTATAATACCACGACTTGATAATCCTAGACCTGGTGAATTATTTTATTACATTGGTATATATACATACATCAAAAATAAATGGTCCAATAAAATTAATATTTTTGTAAGACCATATAATAAAGTTGATAACCATACTTCCTTGGGAAATAGAAAATAAATCATGATACATAATAAAATTAAATAAGATGCATCCTTGAAAGAATATTAAAATGTTTCTTTGTTATAACCTAGGGAAAGGAAACATAATAGGGGTGAGATCAAATTCTCCGTAAGGCTAATTAAAGCAGAAAAAAATGTGAATTAATGAGAATAATCAAAATGGAAAAGTAAATAACTAATAACACATGCGATTTTTTAACTAGATAATGAATAATCAATATGATAAGGTAAGAAACTAAAAAACATGTCATTCAATAAACTGAGAATATAATCACTACTAGAAAATTACCCTATTGCCATGGTTAAGAACCATGGTTGTAGCCCATAAAACTATGGGTATAGGTTATACCCATGGTTGAAAGAACTATGAGATTAGAATTCATTGGTATTACTCTAACCTATACCCACGGTTTGAAAAATATTTTTCCACGATTTGGAACTCTGGAAATAGGTGAGTTCACCAAGTCAATAACCCTTTACCCATGATTCAAAAACTATGGATATAGGATTAAAAAAATGTCTTCCACAAGATTCAAACCCTAGACTGACACTACAGAATTCAATTGCCTAACCACTACACCACATACAATTATCAGTATAAAAAAACATATTTACATATATATATTAATTAAAATTGTGGAAATAAGATGAAAAATGTGGAAATATGTATTCCCATGGGAAGTTTTTTCCCATTCATATATGGAAAATCTATAGCCATGAATTACAAATTTTTGGCTATAGGTATGACCTATACCCATGGTTTTGATAAAATTGTGTGTATAGGTTTGACTTATACCTGTAGTTTTTTGAAAAACTAAGGGTATAGGTCTTGAACCAAACCATAAACCCAAATGGTTGGAAAAATATTGGGTATGATGGTGAATTATACCCATGGTTTTTGGAAAAACCATGGGTATAGGTTATAAACCTAACCCTATAGCCACATTTTTTCAAAATTTATAGGTATAGGTATAAACTAAATCATATACACCCAATTTTTGTAAAACTCTGTGTATAAGGATGTCCTATACTCACTATTTTTTATAAAACCATTCGTATTGTCTTATTTTACAATATTTAATTATTTCATAGATATTTCAAAGAAAAAATATCATCGATAAATAATAATGGAGTTTAAATGATGGATATTCAAAATTATTGAACATCGTGTTTCTTAGGTACCTGGTACATTTACTATCAAGAACAGTCACAAAAAAATTATCATATCATGTAGAAATTAATCATATTCTTATAAAAAAAAATTTTCATGAAACTATTGATTTATCAAGGGGGTATCTATAAATGGGTCCCACCTGTATCGTATAGGTCCAAAGCATTCCTCATATATAGAATAATCAATTTAATTAATAATTTTTTTCATTATTATAAATTATCACTATTGAATAAATAATATGGATTTATAAATAATATCCCAATGGAGGATAATTAATAACAAATTTTGTTTAAATTAATGAATGAAAATACCATAGAAATGCCATTAAAACATTCTTGAGGAAAATAATCTCTAAACATTCCAGAGTGTCTCATACCACTTTGAAACATTCAAATCATAATACCTGTGAAAGAATAAAATTAAATGAAACTTATAAAATCATTAGAATAAGGATATTTAGGATATATCATTTTAAAGATTGGTATATACACCATATAAAAGAAACTAGGTGTATAACATTGTAATATTCCACAATAAAATGAAATTGAGACGAAACCCATTACATTATCCTTCCTTTTTTGCGGTCATTAAACTTCTATATAGTTGTATGAAAATTTTAATAACCTATAATAGAACCATATCCATATTTATGATATTATATATGATCTTATTATAATATATTATTACCTGTTTGTTGACAATCATTCATTATTTTCACTATTTCGTGTGATAATTTCCTAGTTTTGTTAGTAAGTTTTGACTTGTTATTTGTTGTTCCTATTAATTAGATCATGATTTAATCATATAAATAATTTAAACAATGATTTATATACCATATATATTACATATAAATTTATTTATAATAATCCATAATTTTCGGAGATAGGAAATGAAATTCAACATTCATAGATATAATATGTCGTATGTACGCATAAACATTACTTTAATTTCATTTATCATATTTATCAGAATTAAAATTAAATGATATATATGTATATTATAATACTAATTTAATATATAATTCATATATTTCAAATATTTTTATTGAAACCATATTTTATACATTCTTGTATCATATGCACGAATCATGTCACGTTGAGGAGGCGATAGTCCGCATTTCCACAAATAATGTTATCGTATTTACACAAAATGGAAAGTATAAAGTTATTTGTTATAAAATAATTTTATAAGAATAAATACATAATAAATATATTATATATAATATATTAATAGTTTTTCTAAAATAATTCCCTCCATGAGAGGTGGTAAAGGAAAAAAATGAACAATCGTTGTTTCGTGAGCTGGTAGTTTTCCAAACAAAAAAATGTTGGGTTCATTACCCATGAGATGGATGTGTGTGTAAGAATATGTAAAACCCTTATAAAAACATATCAATATATTTAGGATAATTATATTATTTTATAATCTTGAAATAAAAATATTTCTTGTGATGGACAATGTAAATAAAACAAAAGAGCTTGAGGAAGGATGTTGCCTCTTCATTATGTAACTTCTTTTGGTTTGCACCAAAGGGATTCCTTGGATGGATTTATTCCCAAAGTGAAGATATTAGTTTTAGTTTATGGATGTCGGGATATTATTTTAGTGTATTTTGGGTGAGTAAAATGTCTTGAGAGGTGCGAGTGAGGGGGAGGGTTGAGTGCATTTTTATTGTGGAGGAGGAGTGGGATTCTTGTAAATTTTTTAAAAGGAAATTCTACCCACGTTTTTCTTATAAAATTTGGATCCAGTAACGAAAAAAATAGATCAAAGTAAGTATAGGGTTTAAATATTTATATTTAATTCCTTTTGTTAAAGTGTATAAGTCATTTTGGGCCTTAAATTTAAGTTTTAGTCTTTTTTAAGCTAATTTTCTCTTAACAACTGTAACTAATTTTATTCACAATCACTAATATTTTTAGTAAAAAAATAATTTTACCTTATTATATATTATAAATTAATCTGATTCCAAATATGGAATCAATTTTTATAAATTCAAATAATAGAAGTGGCAGAAATTAATTTAAATATAAACTTGTAGACAGGATGCGAATGTGGGTTTTAAAGTTATAGTGTTCAAAACATTGTTATGTTTTTATATCCGAATTCAATATAGAATTGGATTTAATGACATAAAATGTATTTATTTATTTAATATTTATCTTATTAAGTTTTAAAACCAATAAAAAATATAATTTTTCTTTATAAATATATTAAACAAAAAAGCAGTTTTGAAATAAAATAAGTATTCTTCAGAATTCATTAACAAATTAATCTTCACATAAAAATACCAAAAAAATTAACATAATCCAATTTGTATTTTTTGATTTAAAAAATTTTGTTTATAGTTTCATATTAAATTTATAACTCTGTAAAAATTGGATTTAAAATAGGTTTTCTATTAAAAGGTGGAAAAACTGCCTTTATAAAATATGGGTTTTTATGCATAAAATTGGGTTTGTTCTTATCCTATTCCAATAAATTCTATGAAATTAATATCAAAAAAAATTATTATATATATGAAATATAAATTTACTATATAAATTATCTAAGTGTGTTATAATTTATTTGACTGTGAAAAATGTGACAAAATAGTGTTTTGTTTAAATATGGTGTTATGTGCATTGCAAACCTACTCAGTCTTATGTGTTTTGCAAAATATCAAAAAAATAAATTTATTCTAAAATATAAATATGTTAAATTAATTTTTTTCTAGAATAGAAAATTATATATTTATAATTATAAATATAGAAATATTATTTTTTTTAAATATATTTATGTAATTATAAATAAATAATTATATATTTAAATACTAATAAAATTATAATAAGTATATTTTTATATGTTTTTTATTGTTTTTTTATTTATATTTATAATTATATATATTTTATCAGTGCTAAAAATGCACCGATGAAAGGCATCTTTATCAGTACTAAAACTTTAGTGCTTATCAATTTAGCACAGATTAAAGTGATCTTTAGTTGTACTTTTGGATATCACTAATAAAAGTGTCCTCAAACTATTTAAAATAACCCTAACTAAAATTTATTCAGTCGTGATTCTCAAGATCTTGTGGAAGTCCCCTCCTATTGGTGCTCCCCCTCTATCTTCTTTTATACGGATAATGGCTATAATTCAAGATATGTTATTTTTTCATTTTCATATCTCATTGATTGTTTGTTTGTATTTTGTGGTTTTCTCTTTTTCATTGTTCTCAACCATGAAGAACACTAATTCTCTTATCCCATGTAGAAATAAAGACATATACTAATTATTTTCCACATTTACTCTCTCTCTCTATCATTTACCTATACCTACACAACGTTGCACCTACTTTATAAACTCATTCAAACTTCATACTAGACCACAATAAACTACATATTCTTCATATATTGTAACTACAAAACCTTGGTTGGGTATGGGATCCATAATCCCTCTATAATTTAGGTTAAGTGTAGAATTATCATATGTGGTTCTTCACTACTTAAATAGAAGTAACCAACTATATAAAGACAACAACCTCAAAATTTAATGAAAGAAAGTGGGAACTGTGATCTCTTGCAACTATTTTTTATTATCATGGTATTTCTAGTATTATTTATTATTAACATTTAGATAGTGTGGATTATAATTGTTTAAATACTATTTCCATATTATGGTATGCACGTGAAGTTGAAAAAAACATTTTTCAATAAGAGGTATTCAAAATATATGTGTATCTATTAAGAAATTATCCTCATAAAATTTCATAGAATGATAGGTGTGTATTTTATCTTACATAATATTTGATGAATAGGGTTTCATAGGTGATATAGTTGAATGAAAAAATGGAGTTTATTCTTATGTCATAAAATAATAATAAAAATTGGTGGTTCTTATATACTTTCTTTCATTTTATTATTTTTTGTGGTTCATACACAATTTGAATATAAATTTGAATATAATTTCACATGTTGAATATATTATTGAATAATGAGATGATAATATACCGAATGCAATAATTATCAAAGGGTTTGAGTCAATTTTTTTAGAAATATGAGAAAACATAGTTCTTATTATCACTATTTTATTATATTTATGATTTAGGTAAATTTTACAATAAATGAATTGATTAATTCAAGATGGTTAAATGGAAAAGTGTTTTCTAGAATTATATAACTGTAGTCTGAATGTGTTATGGTCATTTATTTATTTTCATGTCCAATAAATTCATGTTAAATTTTTACTTATTAATGTCGTAGAAATAATATGATTACTCTGCATACCTTCATGATAACTTTTTATGGTAGATTCAATGATGGAGAATGAGGATTTAGTATTATATTGTATTTGTTGGTATGTTGTGATGGAAAGTGATTTATATTTTTAAAATGTATTATATTAGAATCCATAATAATAATTTAATTTAGGTTATTTTTTTAATATGAGTGGGTTTAAAGTATAAATGGCATATATATATTTAAAAAAATAAGTTCTAGGTTTTATTTTGTTTCTGAAACAAATTTGACATTATTTTTTTGTTCTAATTTGATATAACAAATAGTTTCTTATTAAATATATAAATAATTCATTATTTCCTTTAAGGATAATTTTATCTATATTAATTTTAAAATAATTATATTTTGTAGGATATTTAAGAGTTTATAGTGTATCTCTTTTATAGTAATTTCTTGAAAATATATAATTTACTGAAATATCTTATTCATGATTTAAATAATTCAATACTAATTAAATAACTCCATTGATAAAGGTTTTAGAATTGTTTTGAACATAATCAATTACCGTGAATGGTTTTAATTATTTTATATTTGAGAAAACATGGGTTATATAGAATGATGATCAATTATTATGTATTATACATGCTATTACAGAAATATTTAAGTGATTATCATGTTTTGTTATTCGATTAAGTAATTTTATGTTTATGATGCCATATTAGTTATAGTTTATATATATTTATTTGATGTTTTATTTTTTAGATGAAATGTTTCATAATATGTATATATATATATATATATATTGATAAGATAAATATATTCGTTAAATTATTTTACTATAATCGCACAAAATTATGGTTTCAATAATATTTATATTATGAAATAAACCCATAAACATTTATAAATAATTTTTTTCTAGACATTAAATTTTTTGGAAATTGAAAAATTATGTGTCTTTTATTTAGAATGTCATCATTTATATATTTTCAAACATTTTTTACTAATGCTTTAACTTTTTTTGTTTAGTTGTCTAATAATTTTTTATCTAGAATAATTTTACTGGAAATTGTTGTATTAAATATAATTTGTAACTTTTTTTGTTTAATTATTATATATAAGACCTTATAATATTTTATTTTGGTAATCACTTGATATTATTTGAAATTATTTTTTATATAACCCTCAATTTATGATTACAGTATTGTTCTAGGAGAAATAAATTTGTGAATTTCATAAAAATAATATTTATCATATATAATAATACGATGGGTATTGTATAAAGGATAGGTATGGAATGTTAGAATGTGAGTTACTATAGACATGTTAGTTATACATTGAGGTCTAGGGTGAGGGTGATGTGAAATTTCTATTGTTTTTTTATTTATGGTTTTGTAATGTTAGGGTTAACTGATGTATTGTGGAACCCATTCTGTTGTTCTTTCCTAATAGACCCATTTATTTTAAGACGTTCCGATACTTCAAATGCACTTAATAAGAATAATCGCTATGTTATACCCCTATCACGATTTTGTTGCAATAAGTAAATGTGATTTTCATCCCTGAGGGATGGTATTGGATTCTAGGGGTATGATGTAAAATATCATGGGATCTATGATGTGGTTATTCCATAGGGAGATAAAATGTTTTTTATTTTCCTATGATTGAAATGTTAACCACTTATTTGTGAAATGATTTGAATGTTAGGAAAGAACCATGGTATAAAATTGTTTTAGGATCAGTAAAATTTCATAGTATTAAATAGATTTGGTAAATTTTATTATCATGGCACCATGGTTAGTACACAATGAAATGACTTACATGCATATTTTAAGTCTAACTACTTTGAAAATATACTCAAATATATGCATTGTTGTATATTTTATGGGCCCTGTTACTATTTACTTGTTTATTTTTATACTGTCACCCTACACATGAACCTCGGTGGATATAGAACTCTTATATTAGGGTACATGTGAGGGAAAATTTAAATATTACATATATTAGAGTCAGTACAACTAGATGGGGATGAGTTTTTGTTCTCATAGTAGTGTCAAATACATTTTAGCATTTTGTGATTATATTTTAAATTTTACATTAATATATCATAATTTAAAATGTTTTAAGTAGAAAAATTTCATCATCACCAATTTCATCTCTCAAATAGTTATTATTGAATTTTATTTCATGAGGCTTATCCTCCATCTCTTCTATTTTTCGTGAAATAATCATGGTAGTAGTCATCCAAAATAATCACTGGTACTTGGTATGGCATGACTACTAATCAGAGTAGTTCAAGAAATATAGATGAATGTATAAAAAGATATGGAGGATGAGTCTCAAGAAAGAAAATTCAATAATATCTATTTGGTGGATGAAACTGAAGAGGATAAAAATTGTCTATAATTTTAACCTTTTGATTAATTTAGAGTATAACACCTACCATAGTGGAGGAATTATTTTCTTAAATTAAATTACCTATTTTTCTTCAATATGGGTGTACGCTAATTCTTTTACAAAATATTATGAAGATGGAGTTAAATATCCCATAATGTTTTCAATAGAGTATGCATAAAACCCTTATCAAATCATTTTCATGTGTTTACAATGTTATTATTCAAGAAAATTAAAAGGTTTGACTATATATGCAGACAATGTATTCTAAACATGATGATTTAACAAATCCCAAAGAAGAATATACTATTGATGATTAAACTACATATTTATTTGGGAACTAATAGCATGTTTATGAAAAAATATAACAACAATGAAAAAATAGCAGTGTTGACTAAATTTATCAAGGAAAATGTAAGGGTTAAAAAATTTAGGTTGTTTGGAATCAATGTCACCAGCCTATTGACCCCAACAATTCAATGTTCATTAGTTATGTTAGGGTCACAATAAGGATGAATATACCGATTGATATTGATTAAAGGATCCATGTCAAGTAAATAACGGAGGAAACCCTTGGGAAATATATAACACTAATTTTACAATATAGTTTCTCTATTTGACTAAAAAATTACAATGAAATACTGATTTACTTTTCATTATTCAATACAAAATATATTTATTTTAAAAGATTTCCATAATATATTTGTCTTAGTATCCACTGGAAAATCCCATAGAGGATTCTAGACTCATCATTCCACGTTTTATCTTATGTATGTTGAGGTGAAATTGTATCCTCACCCATCAGTTATTTTTTAACACATTATAAAGCAGAAAACATGGGCTGCTTTCAGAAATAGTCATAATGAAAATCATTTTAGGTTCATTTTAGTCGATAATATATTTTTTTACTATAATTATTTTATCTAATTTGATTCAAAAATATTAATTTTTAAAACATAAAAGGAGTTCATTAAATAAAGAATGTACATCAAAACTAATGTACCCCTATCAAAAAGAAAGAAAGGTGTACGCTTCACTAGAGAATAAAGAAGTATATATTATAAATCCATAATAAAATTACTACTTGGTATGAAAAAATATATGGTACTTTGTTATATGCATATTGATGAATCAAAAGCCACTTACATCTGACATCATGTGCTATGCAAGGATGATGGAATAAATAATAATGGTAAACTATTTGATGAAAACAAAAAAATAGTATGGGAAACCTTTGTAATTATGAAATAATAGTAATTCGGTATGATTTATAATTTTATTACAAAATAATTATCTGTTTATGTTCATATTTGTTTTATACGGATTACAAAAAAGAATTGTAAATGATCGTACTGGAAAAAAAACCACTTTCAGTAGCTTTAATGTGGCCAGAACAATATGTCCATGTTAGAGGATTTGGTTTTGGAGTGTCTCCTCAAAAAAAATTGAGAAGATAAATCCACATAAAGATATATATAGATACTATGGTGAAATAATTTTAGACACAAATATACTCCCTACATGATATTATTTTTTATTCTAGTCTGGCAGACCGGTGAATGAGAGAGGATCAAAGTGAACAGGTGGTGGATGAATGATCCACACATTAACCAGATGATACCACTAGCATTGAGGAAACTCATTCCCCCTAATATCATATATTAACTGAGGTAATAATTTTTTTCATTACTCTTTATCCTAAACGAGATTCAAAAATATTCTAATAACTTTATATTCCAAATATTAAAAAGGGGTTAGGTGCATGCGATTTGTATCTGTCAACACCCACCCACTACCGTTTTCTGAGGGGTATGGTGTATAATATCTTAGAAGAACATATATACCATAATGTCTTCCCAAAATATCACATGAGAGTGGGGATTAAGGTATCCCAAGAGCCGACTACTGAGTTTTCTTTTCCACATGATGTCCTAGATATAATAATGATCTATGATGCTATTGGAACATTCATATAATGGTCATCTCATGTTATAAAGATACATGAGGTACGTCTTTAACAGAAAAACCTATATGAGAAACCTATAATAGTTGATGAAAAAATGATTGAGGTGAGATTTGATATTACATATAGATAATTTGATGGGGAAATTGAAGGTCGAATCAAGATAATCTAGTGAATCGACCAAGTAATCACGTCGACCTTCTAAAATTACCTTCTCCCCCCCTGTTTGAGGGAAACATTTACTATCATTATAAATTCATATAGATACCACATTTAAAGATGAAAATATGTCTTACATTCCATAATAAAAAAATAAAATATATGGATCTTTCATGATAGATGTAGTTATTATTGATACTATAAATGGGATTATCAAGAATGAGTGGATGGGTGTCTCAGCTGTGAATACATACATAAGGTAAATTTTCATTATACATCTCCTCAAATAGAGATCCAATAAGTTTAATAATGTTGATAACTATTCATATCTTCTAAAAGAATTTATATTACTACTATAAATTTGGAAAATAATTTAATGCATGATTTGTATTCATTAATCCAAATATCATTTCTAAGAAAAAACATAATTTTTATAAGGAAGAAATTATGAAGAAAAAAGATGAGCTACTAGAAGTGCTTGAGAAAAAAATATTTGACGAAAGTCAATTTTAGATGCCTAAAATGTTGAATTAAAACTCTATAATCTATTCACCTAAAATGTATTTGTAATTATTTCATTAAATTTTTATATTTATTTTTTTAACAACACTGTATTTTTATTCAATTCAATATGGATACACAAAATATTTATTTTTTTGGATACAATGCATTGATATCAAAAAAACTGACCATATATGATGTGTATTGTAAATTTTTAACTAATTTCAATCATTATTTTATAGATAAAATTCAAATAAAATTTTTCAGTCAGTCTTTTTAAAAAATTATTATCATAGATCTATCACTAAATATATGATAAATCCTTGCATGTAGTCAATGTATGAAAATATAAAGCCTAAAGATTACTAAAAATAGAAATATATTAAGGTATTTATAGAAATATTTAACTATAAAAAAAATAATTCTAAATAATTTTCTTATTTTGTTTAATGTTTATTGAGTGTCTGAAGAAAGATAATGGAATCAATTGTGGATAGTATGTTAGATAATTTTTAAGAGATATCACAAATCATGAAGTTATTAGTGTCAACCAATATGTAATTTTTGATGGTAATTAAAATTTCATTAATAATATTTCTTATTAATTTGTTTTTCTATATTTTCTTAGCACTATCGAGATTTCTCATAACCTTCATACTCAAAATTTGAATTGAATTTGTTTAGAAATGGGTGGGAAGTGTACATACAGTCAGAATAATTTTTGACAACATATTTATGTTATTACCTTCTATGTTTGTGATCTAGTATTTACTATGACCTTAGAAATATATTCGGGGTGTGAATCATTAGTGTCAAAATGATTATATATTATTTTTATCCATTTATCAAGGATATGTATAGTGGATAAAACTGATTTGTTTATAAGTGATGATCTACAATTAATAAAATTATTGTAAATTGTAAAAATGTATACGGAGGTATAGGTGGTGGGGGAGGTGGAGGAAGAGTCAGAATCAGAGACCGAGGGGAGGATTAAGTAGACGAAAAGACTGAGGTTGAGACTGAGCTGAAGGAGGAGATGAAGTATTGGATTTTAAATAATAAAATTGTTGGTCAATATAGTAGAATGAGGATCATATTAAGGTTGTGTTTGAGATGTTTTTTTGAAAAGTCCATAGAACACATTTCATTTATGATAAGATCTATTGTGAAATTGTTTCGGTGAATTATTGAAAAAAATGTTTTTCACCACTTATTTAATTGAATTTATACAGTAATTTATGTAGAGGAATTTTTTTAGAAAAAAAAAACTCCAATTATTTTTTAAAACTAATTATCAAAGGATACAATTTATATTGGAAAATACCATGTACTATCAAATATTACTTAATTGTGAAAGAAACTGCTCACCAAGAAAAAAATAAAAAAAAGTTACAGTTTCCTGCCCATGACTTCTCTACACTACAAATAATGGGACTTAGTAGTGGATCCAATAGTCACTTGAGAGTAATACAACGTCAATCTAATCATCAAACAGGTATATATGTCAACTCAAAAGTTTGGAAAAATATTTGTATAATCAACCATCGAATCTAGAAGCTGTGTGATAGAACTATTTGAGGACAATATGTAATAATAGATCATATTCATTGAATAAAGATGGTGTTAAAGGAGACATGAAATCAAATGAAATGAAACCTCCTTATGAAGAAATCCCTGAAAACAGAAAACCTGCTGTAAATGAAATCAGGAAGCACTGAAAATCAAAAAAAATACCCATTTGAAAAAAACTAGTATAACCATCCAAACCCTCTAAAAAATAATGAAATACAAAATTTCATCGACTAAATCGTGAATTTTTAGTAAATAATAATACAGTGGTTTCACGTTAGTGGGTGGTGGTATTATTTAGGCTATTCGATCATCAATTAGATTCATGATATAATATCAAAAATTCTTGTGAAATCCATAAAAGTAAAATTAATTATGTATTTTCACATTCATTATATAAAATGATCCATATTTACAAGATTTTTACATAAAATATATTCATCATTATCTATAAGAATTACATGAGAATTGGGATGTTCCCATTTTGATGAAAAAAAAAATTATGATGTTATGATAGTGTTTACCAACACCCGAAAATTTGAAAAAGATATACAAATCTGTAGAACAATCCTAGATGTCTTAATGGATGTACTAGAATTCAGTGTCATTTGTATTCTACAATGTTTTTTAATAATTTTTAATACTTTAAAAAGGGGGTATACAATTTATAATATAGTTTAGTGTCTTTTAAAAATACATAATATGGCAAACTAATTTTTTTTCATCAAATAAGGAAAATGATTTATCATAGTGTTTTTACTCTTTATGATAGTGAAAGGGTAAAATCAGCTTTATTATTTTCCAAAAAAGCTCTTGTGTAAATATTTGTTTTAGTTCAATGAATTAATTATGATTGGATTAAACTAGTGTTTAATGGTTTCAATGAATTAATTCATTCATCAATAATGATGATTCGCTCATGTACTATGATCAAGAACTCAACAAGGAGTATTTACTCCTGGAGATGAAATTTTATTTTTATTCTCCTCATAATTCAACATTATGGGTTAGAAAACTGTAATATTGTTAGATGATATATATTTATTAATGAACTGTAAGATAAAAGACATGTTTGAATCAACCATACCACAAATAAATACACAGTGTACCTGGAGTGACTCAAATTGGGTAGTTTCTATTTAAAATTGGCATTTTGTTAATGTATTATTTCATTTTAAAGTTTAATTTATTACATTATAATATTACTAACCTAAGAATTATTTTATTATATAGGTGGATTATTTTTATTGAGTTAGTTTGGATCGTTTTGATTCTTATTTTGATCATGATAGATTGAACTTTGAGTTTTCAACTGAGATAAAAATAACAGAGAAATTGGTCAACGATGTATATAACCATCCTGAAAAAGTTAATTAATAATTCTTATTTAGTTAATTTTTTTACCATTTAATATACTAGTTTTATGTTAATTTTCTTATCTTTTTTATCTGATATTTTTTACATAGATATTTTGGGAAGGTATATTTTTCTTTAAATCATCTCCAACAAGATAGAAAAGAGGTTAACATAGTGCTTTTAGATGAGTCATTTCAGGCATCATGGTGTTTCTTATTCCATCCAAATGGAACATTTATTTCTTTTATGGCTTGGTGTATATGGTTGAAATAAAAACACACATCACATACTCAATTAGCCTTACCTCAATCATATGCACGTTGTGCACAGTATGACATGAATGGTACATTTTTAGATTGTAATTTAGATTTTAGTTCAAAAAAACATCACATACTCAAAAATGTGAAAAAGCAATGATATTATTTTGATTAATTATTAGAACAATCCATAAGTTATTTTTTACATGTATTAATGAAACATACCACAATCTGATACAATATATGATCAATGTGACTCAAATGTTTGTTATCAGTTTAAAATTAGAGTTTATGTTCACAGAGCACCACTCACTGAAAAAATATGAAACATGCCCAAATTGTATTTATAATTTTTGAAAATGTTTCATAAGTAATTTTTTATGTGTAGGAATTATTCTCACATTAAATAGAAAGACTACGTGACCAGTATAACTTAAAGTGCATGTTTCCAATTTAAAATTTTTTTTCAGTAAAAAACAAAAGTGACATACTCAAAACCAAAAAAATGATTGCATATTTATTTTATACCTTATAAAAATAATTCATAATTCATTTTGGACATATTTGAATAAACCTTTCCTCAATATAATTTATGGTGTGACCATTACACCTCCATGTGCATCTTCTTATTTATAATTTACAGCAATTCAGTAAAAAAACTAACATATTCAAAAATTAGAAAAACATTCAGATTATTTTTATACTTTACAAAAATGATCCATAAGTCATTTTTAGGTGTATGAACCAGTCTCACCTCAATATGATATACGATGCACCCAGTATGATTTAAGGTGTTTGTTATTAGTTTAAAATTATTATTTTAGTATAAAAAGTTTCACCCACTGAAAACCAATCAAACGTGTTCATATTACCTTGATAATTTAGTAGAATAATTAGTATTTCATTTTTTCTTTGTATAAATTATTCTCACATCAATCCCATGCACGATATGACCGGTATGACTCAAAGTGTGTGTGTTTAGTTTAAAATTTTATTTTATTAAAAAAACAGAAGTGGTGTACACAATAATGAGAAAACGAATTCATATTGATTTTATAATTTTTTAAAAAACTACATAATTCATTTGGGAGATGTATAAATAAACCACACTTCACTCTTATTCATGGTGTGACCGATCTGACTCTAATTACATCTTTTTATTTAAAACTGACATTAATTTTAGAAAAAAAAAGACATATGGCATACTCAAAACCTTGAAACACATTCATATTATTTTAATAATTTAGAAAAATGATTCATAATTCATATTTTAGATGTAGTAATTAGCCACACATAAATATGATACAAGATGATCATGATATGATGTGATGTTTCTATTATCTATTTAAAATTGACATTTTAGTAAAAAAATTATCTCTCACTAAAAAATAAGAAAACATATTTGGATTACCTTGATGATTTAGTAAAATTATTTATCATTAATTTGTGACATATTGTAATCTGTCTCACATCCAACCCACACATGATGTGACAGGTATGTCTCATTGTGTGTGTTCCCAGTTTATAATGAAATTTTAGTAAAAAAAACACGTGGCATACTCAAAAGTGAAAAAATTTATTTAGATTATTTCGATACTTTATTAAAAAAAATTAAGAAGTAATTTTAGATATGTATGAATCGTCTTCATCTCAATATGACACACAGTGTGACCAGTATGACTCTAAGTGGGTCTTGCAATTTAAAATTTACATAAATTTTAGTAAAGGGGGAAACTGACATACGCATGACCGAACCAACATGTTCATATTATTTTGATAATTTAGGGTAATTATACATAAGTTAATTTTTGTGTGTATGAATCATCCACACCACAATCAGATATACAGTGTTCCCGGTGTTACATAAGGTGTATGTTATAAATTTAAAATTGATATTTCTGTTCAAAAATTTACACTAACAAAAAACTAAGTAAATGGGTTCATATTGCCTAGATAATATAGAAAAATAATTCCTAATTAATATTTTATGTTTATGAGTCATTATAATATTAAACCTAGACATGATGTGACTGTTATTACTTAGAGTGTCTGTTTCTATTTTAAAATGACATCTTAGTAAAAAAACAAGTTGTTTACTCAAAACAAAGAAAATTAATTCAGATTGTATTGATAAATTATTAAAACCATAAATAAGTCATATAGGATTTTTAGGAATCATTTTCACCTCAATCTGATGCACTTTGTGATTAGGATGACTCCAAGTGACACTTTTTATTTAAAATTGAAATTAATTTTATTAAAAAAGAAAACTGACATACTCAAAACCAACAAAATGCAATTTGATTATTTTTATACTTTAGGAAAATGAAAAAACAAACATCATTGTTGACATATAGGAATATTCCTTAGTTCAATTTGATACATTATGTACTTGGTATGACTCAAAGATTCCATTATAAATTTAAATTTTATATTTTAGTTTGAAAAGATGGACTCACTAAAAATTGACAAAAAAACAATAATATTGTCTTGATAAATTTTGAAATTGATAAATAAATAATTTTTGATGTGTAAGAATCTATCTCACGTCAAAATCACACATGATGTGACCGGTGTGACTCAAAGTGTGTGTTTCAAGTTTAAAAGGAAATTTTAGAAAAAATGCAACTGACTTACTTAATACCAAGGATACAATTTTTTTATTTTTTAATACTTTAGTAAAATGATCCATAATTAATTTGAGACATGTAGAAATCAGTATCACATCAATCTGAAGCACGGTGTGACCAATATGAATCCAAGTGTGTCATTTCAATATATAAGTTTCATTTTAGTTTAAAATCTCCATCACATTTCCAAAACTGAGAAAATGATACTAGATTTTTTTCCCATCATTCTATCTACTATTACATAATTATTTCTCTTTACATTTTTATCTTTTACTTATTTTGTTAATTTTCATAGAGATAATGCTTGAAGATAAAAAATAAATGGTGTGAAATTCCATAATCAACCGCAACTCAATTCGATACAAAATGTTTCTGAAATAACTCAATGTTTAGGTTAAAATTAACACTTCCTGATTAATTTATTTCATTATATTATTATTGAAATATGAATAGTTTTCTTATATAGGTGAATTCTTTTTCTCAAGTAGAAGTTGTGTTTTTATATATAGGTGCATTCTTTCACTCTATAACAGTTTTTTTCTTATATTTGTGATATAAATTTAATTTCATTTAAATTATGTTTTTTATATAATTATTATAATTTATGGTTTTTTAGTGTTCTGCTAAACCACACTCCAGTATGACCTATATATAGTGTTGTAGTGTGTTGTAACATCACAATACATTATACTCCATTATCATCCCTATTAAGTGTGCTGCTAAAGCACCCCTTTATCAGCACTAGTAGAATCACAGATAAAGGATTCATTTATTAGTGAAAAATTAAATCATTGTTAAATGTTTTCTATTATCATCATTCCTAAAATAACTCATAAAGGGATGCTCTATGAGTGCTTTTTTTACTCCTCATAAAGGAACCATTTATTAACACTTTTCTATAACTGATAAAGGATTATTCTAGCATTGTTAAAGACATATTTTGTAGTAGTGACAAGATTTTATGTACTTCAGGATTTCATGTATTAAATTGTTTTTGAATATTAATAAACAAATTATCACATAATAATTATTTTTTTTGTGAAATTTTCCTTGATTATTCCTTATGAGTAACCATCACACTAAAATGTTTATAATGGTTCCTCGGTATGATGAGAATTTAAATGTGTCATGAAAATATTTTTAAATATATGTTATAGAGATGAATAATATAATTTTAGGGGATAAAATTTATATATCCTATCATTGGTGGAGACTCGTGGGACTTTGAGACACTTTTACATGATGTGCACCGTTTGTAATCTTCAAAGAAAACGATTATGAGAACATAGACCGCCAATATGAAATCAAAATTTATATGAGTAATTATATGTTCTTATTTATGGATGTCTATATTGATCCTTGAACTTTAGTATTATTATTAACGTATATCATGAGTCTCTTTCCTTAATTTATTTATGAAAACTATGATTGGAAATTCTTATGGAGAAGTAGGACACATTGGGGGTGTCACTAGTGATATTTTTTAAATGATTAATGAGAGGAGGTATTTTTACCTTCCACTCCTTAATAGAAATTTATATCTCATTCTATTTGATGGGAATATATCAGTGTAATAACCAGAGATTTTGGAATATATTTTTCACTAAATTAATACAATGTTTGAAATAATTTTAAAATGATTCATGACATATTTGATGAATATTATTTAAAAAATGTAAGAATAATAAAAACATGGATAAATAAAATTATTGTAATTAATTATAAATGAATAAAAATATAATGAAGAAAATATATTTTTTTAAAGGGAATTTTTTAAATAAAAATATTTTTCCTTTATATATTTTATTTTCATTTAAATAAAAAAGTTATTTAATAATTTTTATTCAAAAAAATAAATTCAATTTTTTATTCATAATTTTAAAATTATCCTTGGATAAATATTTTATATTTTTCTCAAATAAATTATTTTTAGGTGAATAATAAAAAAATACAAATTTGGTTATTTCTATAAACATTGCGATTTTACAATAATATAAGAATGGATGAAAAGTATTAGAATTTTTTTATATAATAAAATATATTTATAAAGTAAAATATATCATTTGAAACACTATGTTAAAATTATAACCCGTTTTAAACATTTAAAAAAATAGGTAATATTTTACACTAAAAACTATTTTTATTCACTTATATTATAATATTATTTATCACCACTGGGATAAATTAAATATAAAAAATTAGATTTCATATTTTAGATCAAAATTTTCTAATTATTTTAAAAAATCAATTTCAATTTATGGTATAAATGTGTGATTACTAAGATTAATTTTAATGACCATAATAATGGTGAAAGGGTTATTTTCAATGAATTATTTAATTAATATTGTGAAAATCTAATGAAAAATTATATAATAATCTATTTTATATGAATATTTTGATATTATTTTTAAACACGTATATAAATATATTTTCATTTACTAAATTTGAAATTTTTTGTTATATAATATTTTAAACACTTAATGGTTAGAACATTGTCTTCCATATATAATATGATTTAATTTAAAATTTAATTTTCCCTTTTTTTATAAATTAAATTGGATTAAATATAGGTAAAATATAGTTTCATTTCACTCAATTTTTTAGAGGATTTATCTTAGGTTTTTATGAAAACATAAATTAATGTGTAAAAAAACATGTTACCAAGGTAAAAAACAAAATGGTAAAGTGTAAAATATAATGTAAAAAGACTCCAAACATGTTTAAAACTTATGTTAAACTACATGGTTGTGGATTCATCATCCAAAAACCATCTAAAATATTATATGGGCCAATTCTGTATCCACTGAACCTTAAATAGTGTCATGGAATCATTGAGATGTAATAGTTATTTAAAAAATGTCACTTTTCTCTTCTTATAAAAGGGGATCACTTCCACTAGATTTAGACACCCATTCCAAAAATTAAACACCACTAAGACACTATCCTAGTCTCTCCTCAACCTTCTAACAGTTTCATAAAATTCATTTTTCTTTTCCAAACCAATCTAAGGATCCTGAAGTTGTTACTCAAGGGAGAAAATCCAAAGGGGGAGGTAATGATATCAACCGAGCTCTCATAGATTCATTTTTATTATACCCTCTAAAATATTTTATATCCCTCAATGTATAATAAATTTTTTTATTTAATAAGTTTTGCTTATGAAATTTCCATTCTACTATGTTTTGAAAATCACAAACACATTTTCTTAAGGAAAATTATTTTTTTCTAAGAATTATTTTCTTAAGAAAAATTTCCTTTCTATATAGAAAGTTTTATCCTTAAATTTGGTTTTTATGTTTCATTCCAAGTGTTCTAAAAACCAATTCTATTAGTTTTCAAAGTCAATAATTTGGATCCTTATCAAAACCCTGATAATCTTATAGTTCCTCATGCCACCAAGTATTACTATTTTCAAACTCTGAATTCTTTGATATTTAGACTCCAAATTCCCTAAAATTTAGATTCCAAAATCTTTGAAATTTAGAATCTGAATTCCTCTAACTTCATACTCTGAATTCATCAAAATTCAGACTTTGAATTCATCAGAATTCAGACTCTGAATTCCTCAAAATTTGGACTCTGAATTCATCAGAATTCAGAATTTGAATTTCTTAGAATTTAGACTCCAAAATCTATAGAATTCAGACTCTCAATTAATTGTAAAACATAATCAAATATTTATGTTCCTAGAACTCAATTATTCATATAAGTAGATTTTTAATTATATTTTTCATTACATTTCAGATACTCAAATTAAGATAAACTACTTCATTTTACTTACACATGATTTTATAACTATAAAACGATGTCGTACAAATTGTTTCTAACTAACCATTGGTTGAATGACACATGTATAGGTCCCTTTAAGATTAAATGAAAAATATGATCGTTGGATGAGGGAGCTGACTGTCAAAGTTTTTCTTATAAATAGGAGCTCATTGAAACAATCTCATTAACCATCAATCTATCGACTGATGATCCTAAAGATTAAATTTTTTGAAGTGACTTATAAAGAAAGAAATATTCTTATTTCATGTTTGTTTTATGAACATCTTGTTCGACCGTGAATATATTTTTCAGCATGATTTGTGAAAATATGATTGTTTCTAAGTATAATCAAGGGCTTTCAGGGATAGGAAAACAGGGGTTCCAAATACATTAAATATCGAGTGTCTGCGGGGATTGCAAGATAGACTCTGATATTCGTATCGAGGGATGACCCTAATGTGGGTAATACATACTTTATTGAATGTATAAATCAATAGACCATTATCCAAGGTTGTTGGACTCCCTACTCTTTGGGTTAAATGATTTACTACTTATTTACTTTATTATTGTTTCATGTTTTATTTTCATTCTATAATGTTAAATAAATAAGGTATAACTTTATTATACATTAATTTACTTTTACATACTCTGTTAAATACGATTCTATACACTTTAGGGTAGAATCAACTAAATATAAGTTTGTTTTTTTGGATTCATATTTTCAAACCTTAAGAAAGTATTTTTCATTATTAAAAACAATATAGGGTTTGTGAATTTACCTTATTTAACATTTTTAAACATAATTTTTCTTTAAGGTTAAAAGAGAACGCTTTTAAACCTACAATCCCCCCCCCCCCTCTTGTAATTGATCATCTAAATAAACTATTTAAATCCTACAATCGGTATAAGATCAGGTCTCTAAAATACTTATACTCACATATTATTTTTCTTGATCATGTTTTCCTTGTTCTGAATATTTTTTCTTAAAATCTCTTGTTCATGTTTTTTATAAATATTTTTATCTTTGTTTGTAAAATTTTAATATTTATAAGTTTTGTGTAAAAGTATTTTCTTATAGAATGGATGGTATAAATGTTGGTTTCATTGACAACATTAATCATACCAAACCACTAATTTATAATGCTAATGGTTATGAGTATAGGATATATAGAATGAATACCTTTTTCATTATCACTGAAGTAGAAAATTTTTAAATGATCACTATAGACTACAAAATTACAATCATAGAAGTTAGAACATTTACTAATCCAGAAAAATAAGAATATGAACAAAATTACAAGGCACACAATACATTGTTGTTTTCTTTGGACTGGTATATATATAGTCAAATATCTTCCTATGAAGCTGCCTAATTAATTAGGAAGAAACTTGAAGTGACACATTTTGGGACATCTAAAGAAATAGAAACAAAAAGAGATATGTCAAGAGCTTAATGTCATGGATTGTTATTTCTTTATGAAGATCCTGATTACTAATTACAACAATGATTTATGACAATTTTCATCAATCTCCAATATAAGGGAGATAATGGTCTTGATGGTGATCTTCATGTGGATAAGTTAATTCCTATAATTTCCAATGACTCGGAATCTAAAAGGATAGCTATTGATGAGAACATAAAAGTGTCAAACATTACACTTGATGAGTTATTTGGTACTCTTATTCAACATGAAACAAGAATGAAGGGAGATTATTATTTCATCAAATAGAAGAATGGTAATGGAAGTGTATCATTCATTACTACATCTAAATCAAAAACTCTAGTAAGTGTAAAAAGATCTAATGATATGAAATATGTTTTTATATCTGAATCTAGTGAAAGTGACCATTCTGATAATGAATTAGCCAATCTTTCTTGAAGGATGAAAAATATTGTGGGAAAGAAATATTTTTATTAAAAATATAAGAAGAATGATAAAAAGGACAATAAATATTCTAAAGTAACCTGTTATGAATGTAAAAGGGCAAGACATGTCAGAATTAATTGTCCTATTCTAAAGAGAATTGATGGGAAGGAAAATCATTCTAAAATTAATGGAAATAAGTACAAAAAATCATTGTTTAAGAAAGTCCTAAAATCAAAGGACACCTAGAGTGCCAGTGGTGGTAACTCATTAGATGAATCTTATGAATATAAATCTTCTTTTCATAAGAATATTGGTCTTATAGCCAAAATATGCATAGAAAATCATTGTAATCTGTCCAAGGTACATAATGCTAAATCCTTAACCAATATTTCCTTGAATTAAAATTATCCTAATGAATAATATTATGAATATTTAAATGATGAATCTTCCTCATTAAATGAAAACACATTTCCTTCATTTTAATAAGTTAGTAGGTTTTTTAAATAACTTGAAAATAAAATTTTAAGATAAAAAAGAAGTTAGGGAATGAAAATTCAAGAATTTTTTTTTAACAAAAGGAGTATCAGATCATTCTAAGGATCTTGATCAAAAATATTATTATTTTGAAATGGTTTCTAAAAACCATAGGGATATAAATTATTATAAGGATAAACTTTATAAGGATCTTGAAAATGTTATTTCTAAGAATAATATTTTACAGAATAACCCAATTTCTAAAAATAATGATTTTGAGGATAAGAATTTAGTCAAAAGAATAAATTAAGAAAAAATATTTCTTAAAGAAAATTTTATAAATTTTTACTTCAAGAAATAAATAATTTGATAAAATGTATTCTGAAATTCCTCCTCTAAGGAATAGTTCTGGAAATTGGTTATAATCCCTCAAATCCTATTTTTAGTAATAACTATTTTTTACCTCAAAGTGCATCCTTTTGTACCTAATGTCAATGTTGTGAACATTGGGAAATAAATTGTTCTTTAAATAAAACCCATTATTTATGATTTCATAATGATTGTTTTTATAAGAAAATGTGTATTCCTAAGAATTTACTGTCTGAAATTTCCAGATCCAATAAATTTTGAATTACGAAAGTCTAACTCTTTTATTTTTAAGAAAATAATTAAAGTACCCACAATAATACAAGTTACATGGATAGTTGAGACTGGATGTTCTTGGAATATGACTGGAAGAAAAAACTTCTTTGAAAATATTATCAAGCAGAAAGGAAGAAAAGTAACTTTTAGAGATAATTCTCAGGGATAAATTGTTGGTATGGGTAGAATTTTTCTTCATGGAAAAACATTAATTTTTAATGTTTTATTTTTTAAAGGTATTAAGATCAACCTCATTAGAACAATTCAATTGTGTGGTGAAGGTTTCCTTGTGAATTTTAGGTATGATAAATTATTAGTACATAATTCCAAGGAAGAGTTTATTCTTTCTACCCATAGGCATGAGAATTTTTATACAGTAAACATAGAATACCTTAGGAGCAAATAACTAACCAGCCATAGTGAAGTGGAAGATCAATCTTGGTTAGGAAATAGAAGACCATGACACTGTAACCATATGAACCTATAAAAACACTAAATGAAAATAATTTTTAAGGATTTACTGGAGATTATATTTGATTCTTAAAATGTTTTTGATCATTGTCAATTTTCCAAGAATCATAATTCAAGAATTAAAACAATCAGTGAAGTATCTACTTGATATAAATTACAGTTAGTTCATATGGATACTATTGTTCCAACACAAACTGGAAGTATTGGAAGAAAATATTAGGTAATTTTTATTTGATGATTACCCATTATTTACATTGGACTATTTTCTAGAATATAAATATGAATAATTTTCTTATTTCAATACTTTTAGAGACAATGTTAAAAATTGGAAAAAAAATCCATTGATAATTATTCATAGTGATCATTGAGGATAATTTCAAAATTTAGATTTTAAAAAAAATTAGTAAAAAAATAATTACTCGTAACTTATCATCCCCAAAAACTCATCAACATATTGGTGTTGTTGAAAGAATAAATCTAATTATTATAGAGAAAACTATAACCTTATTGATTGAAGCTTCTATTGCTAAACTTTTTGGGCTGAAGTTGTCAGAATTTCTTGTATTAATATAAATTGAGTTTTAATAAAAAACATTCATAATATGTAAAGACCCATAAATTCAATGCAATTTTTTTAATTATATAAGAATTTTACAAGTGTTTGAAAATTTACAGCACGTGATTTCGAGGCCTGGAGTCCTCAGATTGAATTTCTGAAAAAAAATCAGGTACGTTCAGTTAAGGTATGAGTGGGTTTTTGTAACTTTTGAATTGGTGCTCAGAATTTAAATCTGAGGACACCGTTGAACACACAGTGCCGGTATTTGCTTAAGGAGTCCTTCACCTTGACCGTAGTTGGTCGAGAGTGGAAGATAATTTTTGTGTTTTTTAAGAAAGAATTAATTAAAATAAAAATGTCTAATATTTTTATTTTAGAAACCCCCTCAACATGGGTTATTATGGTGGGGACCACCCAAGCCTAAACTTCCCATGTGAATGTTAAGAGGTAGGGACCACATGAACTAACCCTCATTTTGAATTTAGAGGCAGGGACCACCCGAACCCCCTTTAATGGGAGGAAACCTTTCAACTACCTCTTTAATGAGGGGGGTGACCCTAGGATTCCTCAAAATTAATTATTACAACCTCTTCGTAATTAACGGAACATATCATATTGGATACTTTTCTTTTTGGGTGGATTTGGGAGAAAGGATTGGAAGAGGAGAGCTCTTGGAAGAACACATCCTCCAACGAAGAACGCCAATGAAGAACTCTTCTCCTTCGACGAATATTTCTCCAAACTCCGTTGAACGATCACCAATGACGAATGAACTGATGATCGAGGAAACACCGTCGTCAATAATTCATCTTTTTCTTCTTCACCATGACGTTGTTAGAGGAGACTTGTTGCGGAATCAACAACTCCAAACCATCTCAACTGCAGACAATCTATAACCTAACCATTAGTGTAGGGTTTTTATTATGTGTGATAATGGATTCCCATGTTCTTCCCTTCAAAACAAAGAACACAGATCAACTCTCTTACTAGATGATCTGGGGATGATTTCTTTTTCTATGGGTTCGGGAATAATCATTGTAGGGTGGTTTTTTGAATTTCCTCCCCTTACTCATTCATGATAATTAATATTAAAAATCAGGAAGAGATTATAGCCTCTTACTACCGCTCTAACGCGGAGAGTGTGCGTCAAACAAACATTGCCCTACATTTTTGAATATCTTGTGATTGCTTATTCTATTCTTCATGATGGAGGAGGACAGTAACCAACCTCGGTGGGGCCCAAGAACCGCAGATGGCACCATGGCCGACCTCGATGAATGTGATAAATGGAGGATGGCCACTCAAGCCAACCGCCGGAGAAGGATCAATGCACGACTGCACCACACGGCCAGCCACAGTGGACCACCGCACCATTGCCTTCGTATCCCCTGGCCCCGCCGTTCCGCGGCCCTCCGCCTTCTTGTGGCCCCGCCGTCCCGCGACCCTCTTTGGACTCACATCCTAGTGGCCCTCCGCAGACCCTGCGGCCCCCGACAGCCCCCGCGGCATCGTCGTCCGGCGGCCTCACGGCCCCCGTGGCCTCCCTATCCTGCGGCCCTCCACAGCCTCTCCACCCAGCGGCCCTCCATGGCCCCCGTGTAATCACTGGCATGTGGCCCTCTACGGCCCCCACAGCCTTGTTGTCCCACGGCCTCGCGGACACCGCGTCCTCATCATCCCGTGACCTCGCCTCCCAACGGCCATCTGCGGCCCCTGCGGCCTCACCGGCCCGCAGCCTCACGGCCCCCACAGCCTTGCCGCTCTATGGAAATTCGTAGCCCCTTTGACATCGCACCACTCCATGGCCTCCGCGGCACCCAGTGCGGGCCGGTCCGGACCTAGTAAGCTGGGTGAACTCAAACCGGGTCGGGTCGGACCGGACCCAGACCATCTATGAGCTTTTTTCTCTATCGACCATAACTTTGGTACTAGGTGTCCATTTGAAAAACCGTCAATGAAATCGTAAACCATGAAGTGAGACAGTCCCTTTGGAATACCCCCACTAGATTTTTGGATAATGTTGGGGTATGGTCGGTTTGGATCCATCACAAATCGAACCATCCCCTCTAGACTAAAAGGCTAATAACATACAGACCGGGTGTCCGATTGATGCACTGTATGTTGCGTTTAGAACCCTATGATGTGGAGGTCCTTTGAGATACATCTTTGTGGGACTTCGTGTTAGTTGAATTATTGACCAGTGGCTTGAGGATCAGACCCTCCCGGAGAAGAGAAAGCTTAGTGCGGGAACCCAGTAGCTGGGTCAGCACATAGCCATCCTATGTGGTTCATCAACGAGTGATCTGGTGTGCATCAGCACCTAGCGATCCTCTATAGGTCAGCACCGAGCGATCCTGTGTGAGTCAGCACCGAGCAATCCTTTTTGGGTCAGCATCGAGCGATCCTATGTGGGTCAGCAGCAGATCCTCTTAACAGTGTAAGATGATTCAGTAGTTACATCTAATCATCTTTACTACTCTACATAAGATATAACTGGTGTGAGATGAGTTTGTACCTGTGTGGTAATTTCATTTGTGGTAATACCTTAGTGTAATTATTCTATTTGGCGTACCAGTGTGGTACTTACCTTCGTGGTACTCTTTCCTTTGTGCAATAGTTGAGCTTAGGCTTTTGTGTTGGACTCTGTGATTCCTCATGAATGAGATGGGCATAATTGATAACTTATGTATATGTATGGGCATATACCTAAGTAGGGTTGTTAGTTGCTTTCATGATTTCTGGTTTATCCTTTGTGGATTTTTTGACACCTTAAGGGTCTTGGGATCCCTACTGAGTATCTTTATACTCCCCCCTGCATGGGATATACTCACACCTTGTTGTGATTGGTGCAGACGACGGACAACACTGACTGGGGATGAGATTACAAGGACTGGAGGTAGCTCGGGGTGGACTTAAATGAGGCAAACCACAGAGACGGTATTTTGTGAGTTGTACCTACCCTTTAGGTAGGATTCATGGTGGACAATTCAGGATCTTCTTTTCACCTTTCAGTCGGCTTGTACGTTCCAGTTTTTCTTGTACTTTCCAGTTGGTCTTGTATTTTGGCCCCTTTTACTTACTATACTAACTCGGTTTACTATTCAGTTTACTTCAGTTTGTATCTTTCAATGTTCCTGGATTTGTGTGTTATACGTTAAAAAGGAAACGCCTTCCTGGTTTTAGAGAATACACCTTCGCTTCCAGTCGCCAGCCCCTGGCCTAATGAAGGTGGGCTTTCGGTAGTTATGGAAGGGGCCCCAGGGGACAGGTCGTGACAAATTTGTATCAGAGGAGTCAGTTCTACCATAGAACATAGGACTTTGAACTTTTTAATGGCAATAGTGTTAAGCGTAGTGAGTGTGGTTATCAGTTTAGGGAATCCAGTGTGGGTTTGGTGGCCGACATATCCATAAACTAGGACACTGACTTCAGATTTCTGACTCAGTGAACGAAAACACTTATTTTGTGTATTTTATAAAGATTTTTATTTGTGATATCTTTGATTTAGCTCACCAGGTATAAATTATTGACCGTGGTGCACCTGTTTCTTATCTGGATATCGTTGTGTAGATAGCCAGCTAGGATTCCAAAGAGAATACACAATTACGGCCCACCGAGCGACAAGGCTCCAGTGTAGGGCCATCTTTCTATGTTGGAACCTTCAGGTGATGTACTAGCGGAACCACCACCCGTTGGGAAGGATATTTCACCAACTGCACTGGAGGACGATGTACGCCGACTACCGTGTTGCACGAGTTCCAATAGTAGAAGCCTCTGATGTTTCGAGGTGAGACAGATTCCCATATAGTTGAGAGCTAGATGGAGGTGATTGCTATAGTTTTCCGCCTAGTTGAGACACCATTAGAGAAAATGGTGACCTTAGCTACTAGTTTTTTTCAGTGAGAGACCATGAGGATAGTCCGCATTGTGATGAGGCTTTGGTATGTGGACTGTTGCCCGATATAGTACCTTCAAGTAGTATGTTAGCTATATCACTTCCTGTTGATCAGTAGTTACAACCTGTGGTACCATAAAAGGACACATATAGGCTTAGTGCCTTACGGGAGTTTCTGTATCAGATACCCCTCAGGTTCCAAGGAGAGCCCGACCCTTAAGCGGCTAAGGAATGGCTTTAGGAGGTGGATGAGTGTTCCCTAAAGCTTCTACAACTATGGCAGGACGACATGTCGGTAGCTGAATATCCATTATTATAACAACCCATACTTTACATACATTGTTATTAATTCAAAATTGAAGCATACTTATTACAACATATAACAAAACCACGAAAGGACCATATGGGTATAGTGTCTTTAGAAAACTGGGAAACATAAACAACTGGTTCATAAAGCGTCTACACTGTCTCCCATTTATTTCATCATATCTATAGTCCCTTTTGGCATATCTTACTTAATAACCTTATTCATGACCTGGGTATAGAAAGCATACAAAAGGGTGAGCTCAAATGCTCAGTAAGGGTAAACAAAAGAAATATCATTCACATCATATTCATAAGAACATAACTTTTGGAAATAGTAACCTGCAAAAGAGAGCATAATTACATAACATGGGATAAATCATAGTAGTGAAAAGTAATCCCAATAATCATGACTTAAAGCATGAATCTTTGTGTCATACACACATAATCATAGAGAATAATTTCTTATTAGTCAAGACTCATTTCCAAGACTATCTTAGTGGACAATTTTCATTTCTGAACCGAGTTCACTCCCCGTTTTAGTCCTGTTTCACTGAACCAGTATAACCTACCGTTCCATCCATGTCTATCTCATGAGATGTAAAATCTTTACCCAATGCATTGTAGGGATATATAGGTCCCACCCATCTCATAATTATACCATTCTTATGTGTGCCACAAAATCATAAATCATACATCATTACATAACCCATGTAATAAAAATGGGATTCTTAAACAACATGGCATCATAAAAAAATTCATATAAGATAAAGGAATTCATAAAAATAATTCCATCACAACATAATTAAATCAATGTAATAAAAGGGATAGAAATAGAACCCTATATTATCTTAGATGGAAAATAATTTTGATAAAACACTTGAACTCCTTTCTTGAGGAAAATATATTTTCTACTTCAAAAACATTTTTCCTTTCTTAACATGTCATACAATTTTAAACTAAAAGAAGTTGATTAAAAATAAACTTGAAAACTTTTAAAGGAAGCTTCTTGTAAATAATGTTTTAAAAATCCATTCATGTCGTATAAGTTAAAAAAACATTCTTCTCGTACTTTTGTCGGAAAAGTCAAAAAGTACCTCGTACGAAAAACGACAAAAGATTCCTTTCATATCTTTTACTAAAAACTCACTGAAGGGTAAAATTTGATATTAACTATTTTAGAAGTATATTAATATCACATATTTAGGAAACATTGATGTGGATGATAAAATACAGACCAGTAAATACCCAAGTATAAACAATCTCAGATAAAAATGAGATTGTGATATTTCCCTTACTTTAGGTCTGATTTGCCTCATAAGTGTCTGAACCTCCTGTATAATGATTTAAATAATGTTATTGACTTATTATAGAATCATAATTATTGTTATGATATCATATATGGTCATATTCTTAGTTTATTGGTAGTAATATTTCATTGCTACTTGTTATTCGGGTGTTTATAGCTTTTTGTTCTTATGCGTGTTTTGTCGAATAAATTATTATTCTTCTGTTTAGGTTATAGATACATCATTTCCAGAATGGTATTAATGTACTATATATCATATTTATTCATTAAATTCATTTATATAATCATTATGCAATGAAGATCATGTAGAACGAATCACATCACATCGTGGAGACGGTATTCCGTACGTACACACGAGCGATGATATCGTTCCCATGATCGTGAAATTGTATTGGAGTGTATGTATACTATTTAAGAATAAATATCAATTTATAATAGTCATATATAGTCATTATTTACACCATTATACCCATCCAATTAAGGTGGTGATGGAAAATAGATTACACCACGGCGTGGAGATGGTATTCCGTACGTACGGACGCGCTGTGATTTCTTTTTCCATAGGATGGATAGATGGTGAAATAGGGTTGTTTAATACTTATAATAACATATCAGTATATTAGTGATACTGATGTTATTACTTCATAATGAAACAACTAAAGAAGAAGAAGTGGAAGAAGAAATAAAGATGAAAGAATCGGTAACGGACATTACCTCTTCTTTGAAGTCCTTCTTTGAGACCTTCTTTTAGGGCACTAAAATTGGTCTTTGAAGAAGACCGGGACCTCTAGGATGTCTCTAGGGAAGTGGAGAGGAGAAAGTGTCAGGGGTTAGCCGAGCTTGAAGGCTCAATGTGGTGTGAGGAAGAGAGGGATGAGGTGCCCTTTTATAAGGGTGGAGAGGGGCACCTTTGGAATAACTAAAAATATTATTTTATTATAAAGTCTAGTTTGGTTTAAAATAGCTCCAAATTGATTTTTTTCTAGTATAAGGTGGGGATGGGTCGAAATCCTCACATCCAATATAATTTAGACAAGTTTAGGTTTCTATTTTAACCTTATCATGTAGATTTAACATTAAGTTAAATAATTTTACTTTTACTGTGTCTTCTTGTGTTCTTATACTATAAGGTTAATAAACATACAATATCAAGCCAAAAGAACCCGAAGTCGTTTATTATTAATATATATAACCTTTTCTAAGTCATTTGTCCGAACCTTAGATTTTCAGGAATAAAATAACAATTAATAATATAATATTTGTTTTAAAAACTATTTTATGCCAATTTTGACACTATTTAGTAATTGATTTTTGTGAAAATCATAACAGAATGATAAGTTCTAAAAAAGTTAATTAATTAAATACTAACATTTTATATTAACCTATAAAATTATTTTAATTCATTAAAATTCTCAAATTATATTTATTTGTGTATTTATAACATAAATTATGTCAATATTTCATTAATAAGGTAATTACTGCATCATCATTGTGTCATAAATAAATTAACTTATTTAATGTCTAAAAATTACAAATAAAATAAAATTATGTAGGAAATATTTTTAGCTTTCTAATGAATATTTCTAGTCGAATTTATCTTATGTATAACCCCATATTAAAAATGATTTAGTTATTAAACATTGATTTTAACTATTTTAACCTTTCTTTAAATAAATTAATAATAAATGTCCTAATCTAATCCAAGTTGGCCTAAATGGTCATATTTTATTCCTAAGTTTGTTTTTTGGTCGAATTATACTTGTCCAATAGAATTAGGACATGTGTTAGGGTAATAATAATATCATTTTTACCCTTAATTACCATATTTACTTTTAACAGTGGTAAAAAAAATTAAAAAGTTACTATTCACCAACAATTATTTTCATCTCATTGAACCAAATTTTAGTCTTTGATATTAACCGTGTCTCTCAGAGTTTCGAAATTCCACTCACAGAAGTGGTAAAATTACGTTTTATGAAAAAACTCAGTTTTTTTAACAACCACTTAGTGGTTTCATTATTCATCAAAAATTGAAAATTTTTAGAAAATTACCAAAATTTCACCCTAGGCTAATTTCGATATTACGAATCCAAAAATGATGTCCATTTTGAAAAATAAAATTTATAAAATTTCAAAAAGTGGTTTTTACTATTCATAACGGCTAGTTTTAATAATATTTTAATTGTATATCATTGTTTAGTGAAACTCGGTATTGTGTACTATGCAAGCTATCGAGGAAACTCGTGATTTCTTGTAAAGAAAGACAAGAAAGTGTTGTTTGTAGAAAAAGATTCCTTTGATGATTTATATAACATAAAAGTCTCGGGTGTTACATTCTACCCCCCTTAAAATGAATTTCGCCTTCGAAATTCGTCACTTTGTAACAAACAGATGAGGATACCTCTCCCTCATCATATCCTCAAGCTCCCATGTAGCTTCTTCTAATTGGTGGTTCCTCCATAAAACTTTCACCAATCGAGTGGTCTTGTTTCGTAGGACTTTTTCACTACGATCCAGAATCTCTATCGGTTGTTCTTCATAAGAAAGAACTTGCTGCAGCGGTACAACTTCTGAGCTGAGTACATGTGAAGGATCAGGTATGTACTTTCTCAAGAGAGATACATGGAACACATCGTGAACTTGAGAGAGATTCGGTGGAAGTGCCAATCGGTAAGCTACCTTCCCAACACGATCCAGTATTTCGAAAGGACCGATATATCTAGGGCTCAACTTTCCCTTCTTTCCAAATCTCATGACCCTCTTCCAGGGAGATATTCGTAAGAACACTTTATCACCCACTTCAAACTCTAGGTCTTTTCTTCGATTGTCAGCATAACTTTTCTGTCGACTCTGAGATGAACTTATGTGTTGTTGAATAGATCTGACCTTTTCTGCCATTTCATCAACGAGATCAGGTCCTAATAGCTTTCTTTCCCCAACTTCATCCCAGCAAGTTGGAGTCCTGCATTTCTTTCCATAGAGAGCATCATAAGGAGCCATCTGAATACTGGAGTGAAAGCTGTTATTATAAGAAAATTCCACCAAAGGTAGGTGTTGATCCCAACCACCTTTGAAATCCATAGAACAAGCTCTCAACATATCTTCTAGAGTTTGAATTGTTCTCTCAGACTGACCGTCTTTCTGAGGATGACAAGCAGTGCTGAAACATAACTCTGTATCCAGAGTATGCTAAAGACTTTTCCAGAACTTTGAGGTAAACCTCAGATCCCGATCAGATATAATAGAAAGTGGTACTCCATGCAATCTTACCACTTCCTTTACATATATCCTGGCAAGCTGATCCAGAGAGAAATCCTCTCTAATAGCAATGAAGTGTGCAGATTTTGTAAGACGATCAACTATGACCCATATAGCATTATTGACTTTGGATGTTTTAGGAAGTCCTGTGACAAATTCCATAGTGATGTTTTCCCATTTCCATTCAAGTATGGGTAATGGTTGTAACATCCCCTTAAACATCTATCTCTCAGCTTTAACTTGTTGACAAACCAAGCATCGAGAGACAAATTCAGCAACATCCCTTTTCATGCCATCCCACCAGAAGTACTCTTTCAGGTCCTTATACATCTTTGTGCTTCCAGGATGAATAGAGAATGAAGAACTATGAGCCTCATCCAGTAGCTCCTTCTTTAATTCGGGGATGGGATGAACACAAACCCAATTCCTGAAATTTATTATCCATTCACAATCAAGATTGAATTCAGGAACATTTATCACCTTCTTTTGTAACTCGACATCTTCTTTCTGTGCCTCTTTAATCTTCACATGTATAGTTGGTTGAACATTCATTTGATAAAGATATGATTTTCCCCCTTCAATTATAATTCCAAGATCCATCCATTGTAAATCCATAAATATTGGATCTTTTGTGATCCTCATCATGGATAAACTGGCATGGTCTTGTCGACTTAATGCATCCGCCACCTTGTTTGCTTTCCCAGGGTGGTAATGGGTTGAGCAGTCGTAATCCTTAATCAGCTCCAACCATCTTCTTTGGTGCATATTCAGCTCCATTTTTGTGAAAATATACTTTAAACTTTTATGATTAGTATAAATGTCACACCTTTCTCCATAAAGATAATGCCTCCAAATCTTTAATGCAAAGATTACCGCAGCTAACTCCAAATCATGAGTTGCGTAATTTTGCTCATGTATTTTCAACTGTAGTGAGGCATAACCTATCACCATATCATTTTTCATAAGATCACACCCCAATCCCTTCTTGGATTCATCACTGTAGATCACAAACCTTTCTCCACTACAAGGTAGTGTGAGCACAGGTGCACTGGATAACCATATTTTCAACTCCTTGAAATTCTCTTCACATTCCTCCGTCCAAACAAACTTAACTCCTTTCCGAGTCAACTTGGTGAGTGGATTAGATAATCGTGAAAAATCTTTGACAAAACGTCGATAATATCCATCCAAACCAAGAAAACATCAGATCTCAATCACTGTTGTTGGTCTCAACCATCTTTCGATAACCTCTGTTTTTGCTGGATCCACAGATATCCCCTCTTTTGATATTATGTGACCCAAAAATGCAACTTTTTGAAGCCAAAATTAACACTTGGTAAATTTGGCATAAAGCTTATCCTTTCTCAGGGTCTTCAATATAATTCTCAAGTGATCTTCATGTTCTTCCTTGTTCTTTGAATATACAAGAATATCGTCTATAAAGACTACCTAAAACTTATCAAGATAGTCTCTAAAGACTCTATTAATCAGATCCATGAAGATAGCATGGGCATTAGTAAGACCAAATGGCATCACTATAAATTCATAGTGTCCATACCTTGTACGGAAAGCCGTCTTTGGTATATCCTCCCTTTTAACCCTTAATTGATGATACCCTGAACGAAGATCAATCTTGAAAAAGTATTGAGCTCCGCGTAGTTGGTCAAATAGGTCATCAATGCACGGGAGAGGATATTTTTTCTTGATAGTGATCTTGTTAAGTTCTCGATAATCAATTCAGAGTCTCATTGATCCATCTTTCTTCTTAACAAACAGAACAGGTGCTCCCCAAGGTGACACACTAGGGCGTATGAACCCCTTATCAAGATTCTCTTGGAGTTGCTTCTTCAATTCATGCAACTCAATTGGGGCCATTCTATAAGGTGTCTTTGAAATAGGAAAAGCACCCGGTACGAGTTCTATTGAAAACTCAACTTCACGATTCATTGGAAGACCCGGTAATTCATCTGGAAATACATCATCAAACTCCCGTACAATGGGAATATTTTTAATTGTGAGTTTCTCACCAACCATTTGAGATAAATAACCTTAATTTAGTGGAATCAAGACCCATAATATGGAAGGAATTTCCACTGGAAGGTTATGTTCATCCTTGCATCGATAGACAATCATAGATTGATCTGGAATATTAAATGTGACTTCCATTCTTTGGAAATTGATATGAGATCCATGTAGAGAAAGCCAATTCATGCCAAGAATCACATCAAATTCCACTATAGGAAGGATCACAAGATTTGCAGGAAGCACTTTCCCACAAAATTCAATCAGAGAAGAATTATAAACTTTTGATGCGACTGTTGTTCCATTAGGGGTTGTCACAGCTAACTCAACATCTAACTGTTGAGTTAATACGGTGATATCCTTAGAAAATTCTTCAGAAATAAAGGAGTGGGTGGATCCAGAATCAAATAAAACATTTTCTACATTAGAGTGGATGGTAAGTGTACCTTTCACCACAGCGTTATCATACTCCACATCGCTGATAGAAATTGCATGTGACTTTCCTTTGTCTTCAGCCTTAAGAGTTTGTTGACGTTGACCATCATCATCAACCCTTGGATTTGGGCATTGATCGGCATAATGCCCCATCTCCTTGCACTTGAAACATTGAAGTGTAGTAGGTTCATTCTGTGCATCCCTTCCTTTGTTTGCATCATTAGACATCTTTTTCCCATCAATACAACATTCAAATGCCCGATGACCTTCCTTTCCACATTTGAAACATTTACTTGTCCCTTTAAGACAACTCCCTCCATGTTTCTTTCCACACTTTGAGCATAAGGGAAAGCTCATCTTCTTTTCAGTGTGCTCTTTATATTTTCCTTTGAATTCCATTTTCCTCTTCTTATCAAACCCATATGACTGATGGGTTACTCCAATATCCTACTCAACTTTGAGAGCACATCGAATGATTTCCTCGTAGCTATTGAAGTCCCTTAGGGCTAAGGCCCTTAGAAGACTTGGTTTTAAGCCACTAAAGAATCGAACAATCTTACTCTTAGGTCAGATAATAAAACCAGAAGCGTACCTTGCAAGTCTTGTAAAATTTTCTTCATAGGTACCAACAAATTCATCATCCTTTTTCTTCAGTTCAAGAAACTCTTTCCCCATCTTTGTTCGAAGAATACGAGGGAAGTACTTATTGAAAAATATGTTCTTGAACTCGTCATATTACATGGACTCAATTTCATCCCTTTTCCTCGTATTCTTAATAAGATTCCACCATTGATAAGCATCACCTTCCAAACGATACACTGCTAAGATGACTTTATCATGTTCAGAACATTAAAGAACTGAAAATATCTTTTCAGTATTACTAATCCACTGTTCATCAACTAATGGATCAGTAGACCTGCTGAATGAAGGTGGACACTGCCTCATGAAGGATTGAACAGAATTTTGCTCCTTCCTTTTCTCATTTGGAAGTCCAGCATGATTCATAGCTTGAGAAAGTTGTGTGAGCATGGCTACAAGATTTTTCATTCTAGCTCCCATAATGTTTGGTTGCTCCGGGGGACAATCATTTCATTGCATGTCGCATTCCGCATTAACATGGTTCCTTCGGGTTCCAACCATTGACTAAAACCAAGAAGAATAGTGTGAGCAACACTAATTATAATAGGAAAACCACATAATCAAGAATAAAATTTCACACTTAAGATCTTATCCTAGATTATTCATGGCCATTTCTAAAACACTAAGATTGTGTTCTATGCTTAGACTTATCTTTAGGGTTCTTACTAAGGATTTCACATCCTAGTTTCCAAAGGTTGACTATACCTTTCCTCTGATACCAACTATAATGAACCATACTATACATACATTGTTATTACTTATAAATTGAAGCATACTTATTACAAGATATAACAAAACCACGAAAGGACCGTATAGGTATAGTGTCTTTAGAAAACTGGGAAACATAAACAACTGGTTCATAAAGCATCTACACTGTCTCCCATTTATTTCATCATATCTATAGTCCATTTTGGCATATCTTACTTAATAACCTTCATCCTGACCTGGGGAAAGAAAACATACAAAAGGGTGAGCCCAAATGCTCAGTAAGGGTAAACAAAATAAATATCATTCACATCATATTCATAAGAACATAACTTTTGGAAATAGTAACCTGCAAAAGAGAGCATAATTACATAACATGGGATAAATCATAGTAGTGAAAAGTAATCCCAATAATCATGAATTAAAACATGAAACTTTGTGGAATACACACATAATCATAGAGAATAATTTCTTATTAGTCAAGACTCATTGCCAAGACTATCTTAGTGTACAAAGTCCATTTTTGAACCGAGTTCACTCCATGTTTCAGTCCTGTTTCACTAAACCTGTATAACCTACCATTCTAGCCATGTTTATCTCATGAGATATAAAATCATTACCCAATGCATTGGAGGGAGATATAGGTCCCACCCATCTCATAATGATACCATTCTTATGTGTGCCACAAAATCATAAATCATACATCATTACATAACCCATGTAATAAAAATGGGATTCTTAAACAACATGACATCATAAAACTATTCATATAAGATAAAGGAATTCATAAAAATAATTCCATCACAACATAATAAAATCAATGTAATAATAGGGATAGAAATAGAACCCTATATTATCTTAGATAGAAAATAATTTTGATAAAATACTTGAACTCCATTCATGAGGAAAATATGCTTTCTACTTCAAAAACATTTTTCCTTTCTTAACATGTCATGCAATTTTAAACTAAAATAAGTTGATTAAAAATAAACTTGAAAACTTGTAAAGGAATCTTCTTGGAAATAATGTTTTAAAAATCCATTCATACCGTATAAGTTAAAAAAACATTCTTCTCGTACTTTTGTCGGAAGAGTCAAAAAGTACCTCTTACAAAAAACGACAAAAGATTCCTTTCATATATTTTACTATAAACTCACCAAAGGGTAAAATTGGATATTAACTATTGTAGAAGTATATTAATATCACATATTGAGGAAACATGGATGTGGATGATAAAATACACCATAGTAAATACCAAAGTATAATCAATCTCAGATAAAAATGAGATTGTGATATTTCCCTTACCTTAGGTCCGATTTGCCTCGTAAGTGTCCAAACCTCCTGTATAATGATTTAAATAATGTTATTGACTTATTATAGAATCATAATTATTGTTATGATATCATATATGGTCATATTATTAGTTTCTTGGTGGTAATATTTCATTGATACTTGTTATTCGGGGGTTTATAACTTTTTGTTCTTATGCGTGTTTTGTCGAATAAATTCTTATTCATCTCTTTAGGTTATAGATAAATCATTTCCAGAATGGTATTAATGTACTATATATCATATTTATTCATTCAATTCATTTATATAATCATTATTCAATAAAGATCATGTAGAACGAATCACATCACATCGTGGAGACGGTATTCCGTACTTACGCACGAGCGATGATATCGTTCCCATGATCGTGGAATTGTATTGGAGTGTATGTATACTATTTCAGAATCAATATCACTTTATAATAGTCATATATAGTCATTATTTACACCATTATACCCATCCAAGTATGGTTTTGGTGGAAAATAGATTACACCACGGCGTGGAGACGGTATTCCGTACGTACGCACGCGCGGTGATTTCTTTTTCCTTAGGAAGGATAGATGGTGAAATAGGTTTGTTTCATACTTATAATAACATATCAGTATATGAGTGATACTGATGTTATTACTTCATAATGAAACAACTAAAGAAGAAGAAGTGGAAGAGGAAATAAAGATGAAAGAATCGGTAACGGACATTACCTCTTCTTTGAAGTGCTTCTTTGAGACCTTCTTTTAGGGCACTCAAATTGGTCTTTAAAGAATACCAGAACCTCTAGTATGTCTCTAGGGAAGTGGAGAGGAGAAATTGGCAGGGGTTAGACGAGCTTGAAGGCTCAAAGTGGTGTGAGGAAGAGAGGGAAGAGGTGCCCTTTTATAAGGGAGGAGAGGGGCACCTTTGGAATAACTAAAAATATTATTTTATTACAAAGCCAAGTTCGGTTATAAATAGTTCCAAATTGATTTATTTCTATGATAAGGTGGGGATGGGTCTAAAGCCTCTCATCCAATAGAATTTAGACAAGTTTAGGTTCCTATTTTAACTTTATCATGTAGATTTAACATTAAGTTAAATAATTTTACTTTTACTGTGTCTTTTGTGTTCTTATACTATATGGTTAATAAACATACTATATCAAGCCAAACGAACCCCAAGTTTTAAATTATTAATATATATAACCTTATCTAAGTCATTTGGCCGAACCTTAGATTTTTAGGATTAAAATAACAATTAATAATATAATATTTGTTTTAAAAACTATTTTATGTCAATTTTAACAATATTTAGTAATTGATTTTTGTGAAAATTATAACAGAATGATAAGTTCTAAAAAAGTTAATTAAATCAATACTAACATGTAACGTTAACCTATAAAATTAGTGTAATTCATAAAAAGTCTCAAATTATATTTATTTGGGTATTTATAACATCAATTATGTCAATATTTCATTAATAAGATAATTACTGCATCATCATTGTGTCATAAATAAATTAAATTATTTAATGTCTAAAAATTAAAAATAATATACGATTATGTAGGAAATATTTTTAATATTTCTAATGAATATTTATAGTCGAATTAATCTTATTTATAACCCCATATTAAAAATGATTTAGTTATTAAACTTTGATTTTAACTATTTTAACCCTTCTTTAAATAAATTAATAATAAATGTCCTAATCTAATCCAAGTGGGCCTAAATGGTCATATATTATTCCTAAGTTTGTTTTAGGTTGAATTACACTTGTACAATAGAATTAAGACATGTGTTAGGGTAATAATAATATCATTTTTACCCTTAATTACCCTATTTACTTTTAACTGTGGTAAAAAAAGAGTAAAAAGTTACTATTCACCAAAAATTATTTTCATCTCATTGAACCACATTTTAGTCCTTGATATTAACCGTGTCTCTCGGATTTTAGAAATTCCACTCATAGAAGCGGTAAAATTATGTTTTATGAAAAAATTCTGTTTTTTTAACTACCACTTAGTGCTTTCACTATTCATCAAAATTGAAAGTTTTCAGAAAAATACCAAAATTTCACCCTAGGATAATTTCGATACTACGAATCCAAAAATGAAGTCCATTTTCAAAAATAAAATTTATATAATTTCAAAAAGTAGTTATTACTATTCATAACGGCTAGTTTTAATAGTATTTTAATAGTATATCGTTGTTTAGTGAAACTCAGTATTGCGTACGACACAAGCTATCGAAGAAGCTCACGATTTCGTGTAAAGAAAGACAAGCAAGTGTTGTGTGTAGAAAAATATTCCTTTCATGATTTATATAACATAAAAGTCTCGGGTGTTACAATTATAGTGTTCCGACCATATCAGGTACTCGATGAATATAGTATGGCCAGGGCTTCAGGGCTCGGACCACAGAGAGAGGTGTGTTTAGGGACATCCGAGCAAGTACTATTCTTCTATGAATTCCTACTTATGTTAGAAGGCTAGATAGAACTTTTTGGGTTGAATTTTCTTCAACTGAGATGATACATCCAGTGAATGTTAGCAGTGCGAAAGCAGGAAACTGGCACCAGTCTCAGAGACTTCGGAATGTAAAATGTTTCAGTGAGAGGATGTGACAGGGAGAGATGAATCTCCAGGGAAACAGATGTGGAAGTAGTACTATGAGAGCAGTATGAGGTGGTGTACATTTTGACATGTCACAAACACCCCTTTTTGTGGACCCCACCAGGCTCAGGGAGCTAAAGGATAGGGGAAGGGAGTAGCGGAATGCAGTCATGGAGTGTGGCCCAAGGGAACTAGGAATGATTCGCGGTACGATCTGTGTCTACTACTAGCTACTGTATATATAGACATAGGTACCAATCATTCCTTATTTCCACGAATCTTGTCCAAGACCTAGAGTTTCCGGTTAAGCCGTTGACCTGATCCTCACATCTGGAGATAACTTTGGGATGACACTCGATAATCACACATATGTCGATGGTGTGATCTGATGCTTAAGGTGAGAGTTTTGGTTGGAAACACTTGGTGGCAGCATCGAGGCCTTACGACATTATTTTGGTAATGGATAGGGTAACCACAGTTCATACTCATATTGACTATATTAGGAAAAAAGGTTGTGGTTTATATACAACGTTCAAATGGGGTCTTCCTTGGACGGCGAAAAGAAAACTCGGACAGTACAGGATAAACTCATGCATGGGAGTTTTGAGTTTTTAGTTCCAAACAAGAGCGGCAGAGCATGGGGGCATCTTTACAAAAGATGTTTCCAGGAATTCCTCCCTAAAGGGAGAGCGGTGTATGATTTTGGTAGGTACTACTGGAGATTTTTACCTAACTTCTCGAGGGTAGCAACACCATTATCAGCATTGATGAAGAAGGGAAAACCCTTCTTTTGGTCAGAGAGATGCCAGTGGAGTTTTCAAGAGATGAGGTAGAGGATGACTAGTGCCCCATCTTGAGGTTACCGGAAGAGGGCATAGGGTACGTAGTCTTATGCAACGCATCAGGGACCAGCCTCGGAAGTGTCCTGATGTAGGAGAGAGTAGTGATTGCTTATGGTTCTCGGCAGCTGAGAGAGAATGAGAAAAACTATGCTACCCATTACCTGGAGTAAGCAGTAGTGGTCTTCTACATGAATATGCGTTGACATTACTTGATGGGCGATCATTTTTCTATGTACTATGATCACAAGAGTCTTATGTATATCTTCTCTCAGAAGGACCTGAACCTGAGACAACAAATTTGTATTGAGTTCCTCCAGGACTATGACTTTGATATAGTCTATACTACTGGGAATAGGAACATTTTAGAGGATGCACTTAGCAGGATATCTGGTATATAACTACTAGGTGTGGTGATAGGGTAGTTGGCCTCTTTGCAGATATCCTTTGTGTAATGATATGGAGCATCTTTCCTTCAGTCTCTTAAAGTCACTCCCCCACTTCATCAGTGAGCCAGGTATGCGCAGTGTGGGGACACTGACTATGAGACACGACATGCTTATATTTCCACAGGACATGCACCTGATGGATTTTCTGAAGGTGGGGAGCATGTCATCCTCTTTAGAGTATGTACCATGGTACCAGTGTAACTTCAATAGGAAGTTTCATGGGAGTTCCACACTTACCCTCTAGCGGCACATACATGAGTGTAAAAAATGTACCACGATATTTGACGACAGCACTGGTGGCTGGTAATGAAGAAAGTAGTTGCAGAGTTTGTCTCTCGGTGCCTCACCTGTCACCAAGTGAAGGCAGAGCATCAGGTACCAGCATGCTTGGTTCAGACATTAGAGGTCCTAGAGTGGATTTGGGATGGGATATCCATGGATTTAATGACATTAATTCCACATACATCTAGGGGAAATGACTCGATTTGGGGGATTGTTGACCGACTCACAAAGTCGTCCCACTTCCTACCGATTAGAGAGCAGGGTTCAGTAGAGAGCTTGGGATGCCTCTATGTGAAATAGATTGTTAGGCTACATGTAGTACCATAGAATATTGTCTCTAATCATGATGCATATTTTACTTTCTGGCTATGGAAGGGGTTGTAGGAGGCTTTCGGGATGCAGCTTCATTTGGGAACCTCCTTCCATCCGCAGACAGATAGCCAGACTGAGTGGACCATTCAGACCCTCGAGGATATGTTGTGTGTTTGCGTCCTCGACTTTGGTGGTATCTAGGAGGATCACTTTCCTTTGGTGTAATTTTCATACAAAAACAGCTATCACTCCACCATTGGGATGACACCTTTTGATGTGTTGTATGGGTGACCTTGCAGATCACCTTTGTGCTAGACTGACCCAGGGAAGTCATCACTCGTGGGACCAGAGATGGTTCGGGCTACCACAGAGAAGGTTCATATCATCTAGGAGCAGATGAAAACTGCACAAAGCAGGAAGATGTCATATACGGACAGGATATGAAGACCTCTAGAGGTCGAGGATGGTGACCACGTCTTTCTAGGGGTCTCACCTCGACAAGGTTTGCAGAGATTTGGCTGAGGCATCAAGTTATCTCTGAGATTCATCAGACTTTTCATGTCCTCAGTAGAGTTGGCGAGGAGGAATACCACTTATCTCTTCCACCTCAGTTGTACTAGGTGCACGACGTCTTCCTTGTATCCTAGTTGAGTAGATACGTGCACAACCCTTCTCACATCATCGACCACGGTGAGTTGGACATCGATGATAGGGCGACTTTTATGAAGTCTCCAGTAAAGATTGAGGATTGATTGGAGTGGGTCCTTCATGGTTGGTTGATACTACTGGTGTGAATTCGTTTGCAGCATAAGAACCTCCATGAGAGCACATGGGAGTGGGAGGCTCAGATAAGTGCTCAGTACCCCCACATGTTTTCCTAGTTTTGTGATGTGTCTTACAGGGATGTAAAGCACTAAGGTGGGGAGAATGTAAAGACCCAGAAATTTCATGTATTTTTTAAATTATATAATAATTTTAGGAGTCTGTGAAAATATATTGTGCGTGATTCCAATGACCAGAGATCCCGAAATAAATTTCTAAACTTTTTTTCGAATACATTCAGTAAATGTATGAGCGGGCTTTTGCAACTTTTGAACTGGTTCTCGAGATTAAAATCTGAGGAAACCGTTGAATTCTCAGTGCCAGTATTCTCTCAAGGAGACATTCACCTTGAAAACAGTGGGTCAAGGGTGAAAGATAATTTTTTTGATTTTTGTAAAGGAATTAAATAAAATAAAATTTTCTAACATTTTTATTTTAGAAACCCTTTAAACATGGGTTATGGTGATTGGGACAACTCGAGCCTAATCCTCCCATGTGAATGTTAAGAGGTGGGGACCACCTTAACTAACCCCCATTTTGAATTTAGAGGCATGGACCACCCGATCCCCCTTTAATGGGAGGAAACCTTTAAACTCCCTTATTAATGAGGTGGGTGACCCTAGGTTTCCACTAAATTAATTATGCCAAACTCATAGTAATTAATGATTATAATTTAATTTTGTGCCACCAATTAAATTAATGGAACACATCATATTGGCTACTTTTCTTTTTCGGTGGATTTGGGAGAAAGGATTGGAAGAGGGGAGCTCTTGGAAGAACACGTCCTCAAATGAAGAACACCATTGAAGAACACTTCTCCTTCGATGAATATTTCCCCAAACTCTATCAAATGATCTCCAAAAATGAATGAACTTATGATTGGGGAGACACTATCTTCACCGACTTCATCTTTTTCCTTAACTCATCGATGCTGTTGGAGAAGACATGTTGCGGCATAGACATCGCCAAACCGCCTCAACTGTGGACAATCTTCAACCGAACCATAGAGGTAGGGTTTTTATTATGTGTGATTATTGATTCCCATGTTCTTCCTTTATAAATAATGAATGCAGATCAACTCTATAACTAGTAGATCCGCGGATGATTTATTTTTTTCTGGGTTTGGTAATAATCATTTTAGGGTTGTTGTTTGATTTTCATCCCCTTACCCATTCTTGATAATTCATTGTAAAAATTGGGAGAAGATTATATCCGCTTTCTACCACTCTAGTGAAGAGAGTGTTGGCCAAAAAAACAAGTCCCGACATCTCTACAAATATTGTGTTTAATTGTTATGTTCTTCACGATGGAGGAGGACGGAAACCAACCTCGGTGGGGCTACAGAACCACAGCTGGAACCCCGGCTGGTCGTGAAGAAGGTGACAAACGACAGCCGGAAGGTCAAGCCGGCCGGAGGCAGAGGCACGGCGTGTGATCGTGCCGCATGTCCGGCCACAGAGGACCGTCGCACCATGTCCTCTTCCACCCCACATCATCGCCACTTAAAGGTCCTCCACTGCCTTGACATCCCGCATCCCTCAGCGGTCGCGCCACCATGCGGCCCTCCGTGGCCCCTTCGGCATCGCGGCCCTGTAGGCCTCCATGGCCCCCATGGCCTCATCGTCCCAAGGCTTCCCAGCCCCTGCGGTTTCACCGTCCTTCGGTCCTGCGACCTCTCCATGCAGCAGACCTTTGTGGCCCCCGTAGCCTCACCATCCTACGGTCGCGTGTCCCCTGCAACCTCCCTATCCTTTGCCCCTCCGCCACCACACGGCCTCGCCCCCCAGCATCCCCTACAGCTTTTCCGCCCCTTAGCCTTCTGCGGCCCTCGCGGCCTTGTCGTCCCGCGGCCCCTGCGAGCTCGCCGCACGGTGGCCCCCATGGCCTCACAATACTCTGCATCCTCCACGCCGCCTAGCGCTGGTCAGGCTGGACCCAGCGGGTCAGGTCGACCCAAACCGGGTCAGGTCGGCCCGGGTCTGACCGGACCTGGACCATCTATGAGGTTTTCACTCTATCGACCATAAAATTGGCACCAGGCATCCCTTTGACAAACCGTCAAAGGCATTTTAAGCCTTGGTGCGAGACAGTCCCTTTGGTATGCCCTCACAAGAGTTTTGGTTAATGTTGGGGTACGGTCGGGTTGGATCGAGCATGAATCGAATCGGGCCCTCGGGACTAAAAGGCTTATAACTTACAGATTGGGCATCTGATTGATGCACCGTCTATTGCGTTTTGACCCCTATGACGTGGAGTTCATTTGAGATACTTCTTTATGGGACATCGTGGTAGTTGGAGTATCTATTAGTGGCTTGATAAGTAGACCCTCTCGGAGACGTTCAAGCCTAGTACGGGAACCCAGTAGCTGGCTGTGATGTGAATAATGAGTAGTGATCATGTGTGGGTCAGTACCGAGAAATCATGTGTGGGTCAGCACCTAGCGATCATGTGTGGGTCAACAACAAGTGATCCTGTGTGGGTGAGAACCTAGCGATCCTGTATGGGTTATCACCGAGCGGTCCTATATGGGTTAGCACCGAGTGATCCGGTGTGGGTCAGCACTGAGCGATCATGTGTGGGTCAGCATCAGAGCCTCTTAACAGAGTAAGACGATTCAATAGTTACATCTAATCATCTTTACTATTGTATCTATTATATACCTAGTGCGAGATGAGTTTGTGCCTATGTGGTACTTTCCTTTGTGAAAATATCATGGTGGTATTCTTCTTTGTGGAATACCTGTGTGGTACTTACCTTCGTTGTTATCCTTACTTTGTGGAACAGTTGAGATTGGGATTTTGAGTTGGACTCTGTGTTTCCTCATGAATGAGATGGGCATAATTGATAAATTAGGTATATGTATGGGCATATACCTATGTAGGGTTATTAGTTGTTTCCATGCTTTGTGGGTTATCCTTTGTGGATTGTGGGTGACCTTAAGTGCCTCAGGGTCCCAACTTAGTATCATTATAATCACCCCTGCATGGGCTATGCCCGCACTTTGTTGTGTTCTGTGAAGATGACGGACAACACTGACTAGGGATGAGAGTACCAGGACTGGAGGTAACTCAGGGTGGACGTTAGACGAGGCGAACCACAGAGATGGTTTTTCATGATCTGTACATACCCTTTAGGTAGGATTCGTGGTGGATGATCCAAGAGCTGTTTTTCACCTATCATTCATCTTGTACTTTCCAGTTTTCCTTGTACTTTTCAGTTGGGATTGTATTTTGGCTCCTATTACTTACTGTACTCACTCTGTTTACTATTCACATTACTTGAGTTCATATCTTGCAGTGTGCTTGGTTGTGTGTGTTACATGTTATAAAGGAAATTCCTTCCCATTTTTATGGAATACTTATTTAGTGCTAGTTTCCATCCCCTAGCCTATGGAAGGCGGGCTTGGGGTAGTCGTGGCACGGGCCCCGGGGGATGGTTCCTAACATAACAATACTCCTTATGAATTGAAGACTAGTCTAAAACTTATATATATTAATTCAATGTATTTGGATGAATTGTATTCATTATAAATACTAAAGATAATATACATAAATTCACACCCAAATCTGATGAAGGAATTTTCCTATGATCCTCCACTACTTCTCTGGATTATAGATATTTTAACAAAAATACTTGTACTGCTGAAGAAATTGTGCATGTTTAGTTTGATGAAATAGATTCTTTTTTTTAAACAACCCCAAAATATATCATTGGATTTGTTTTCAAAAACTGATTTTTAGACATTGAAAAAAAGTTCTTCTAATTAGAAAAATACTCAAGAAAATGTTTCTGAAGTATTTTCCCCAAAAATATTTACTACCTTATATTGATGAACCAATTTTACAAAAACCAAATATATTGTTTCTTAAGAATCATCCCAGTGATAGTATCCTTGGTGATGCATATCAATGTGTAAGGACTAGAATTTCATTACAAAATTAAGGAGAACAACAATAATTCCAATCTAAATTAAAACCAAAAATCACTGATGAAGCTTTAGGTGATGATTGTTCGATTAATGCCATGAAATATGAGATAAATTAATTTTAAATGAACATAGTCTTGACCTTGTTCGAAAGATCTAAGAAAACTATTGTAATTGGAGTAAAATGGGTATTCATAAATAAATGTGATGAAATTGGAATCATTGTAAGAAATAAATTTTTATTAGTTTCTAAATCCTATAATCAACAAGAAGGAATAAACTATGAAAAAAACTTATGCTCCAGTAGCTAGACTTGAATATATTTGCCGCTTATTTGCCTTTGTTGCATTCTTTAATTCAAAACCTTTTCAAATGGACATAATTTTTGTTTTTCTTAATGGATATGTTCAAGATGAAGTTTAGGTTGAAAAAACTCCTAGATTTTAAGGAAAAAAACATACTGAACTTGTTTTCAAAATTACCAAAGATTTGTATGGACTTAAAGAAGCCCCAAGAGCCTGGTATGATTGACTTACATGTTTTTTGACAAAACAAGTATGTTATGGGAACTTTTGATCCAACAATTTTTGTCAAGATAGAGAAGAAAAATGTTTTAATAGTTAAAATATATATTCATGACATTATATCCTGATCAAATCATCATTCTTTAACTAATTCATTTTTTAAACTCATGAAATCTATGTTTGAGATGAGTATGATTGGTGAGTTAACATTTTTCCTTAGTTTTAAAAATTTTTAAAATCCAGAGGGAACCTATATATCTCCACATAAGTATTTTAAATATCTTTTTAATAATAATGGATATGAAAACACTAAATGTATAAGCACTCTAATCGATGCCTGAAATTATTTATATTTTGATGATGTTGGGAAACATGTTGATCAAACATCTTTTAGAGGTATGATGGGAATTTTGTTATACATAACATCTAGTTGTACATGCTTCATGTTTTAAATATGCTTATGTTCAAGATATCAATCTAATCCAATGCAATATCATTTAAAAATAGTAAAAAAAATCACTATTTAAAGGGAATCATGAATTTAGGACTATTATATTCTTCTGGAAATAATTTTTTTTAAAATAAAGTTAATTTTAGTAGATATAAAATTTATAGAAAATGTACATATCGAAATTGTCATTTCTTATAAGGTTCTTTAGTTTCTTGGTTATGGAAGAAGAAACACTCTGTATCACATCAAACTGCTAAAGATGAATGTGTAGCAGCTGAAAGTTATTGTGCTCAAGTTTTGTGGATGAAACACTCTCAAAAACTGTGGCATGAGTTTTACCGAAACATAGATATTGTGTGATAAAACAATTTCAATTTCCCTATGAAATAACGCTTCACATCACTATCCCACAAAAAACATATATATTATGAATCACTTTCCTAGGGATCTACATCTAAAGGAGATATCATTCATCAATTTATCAGAACAAAAAATCAAGATACTAACATTTTTATAAAATCTTTACCATCCGATAGATTTCGATAAATTATACAAAAGTTAGGAATGATAATAGTAAGGTAGTCTCACATATTAATTTTTTTTGAAACCTATCTCCTTACATTTAGAAACTTCTTTTCATAGGAGGAGTACATTTCTTTATAGTTTTTATAGTTTTTTCTTTCTTAACCAAATTCTTCAGACCCTAAATTTTTTGGAACCTAAATTTTTTCTTTCGTTACCAAATTTTTTGGAAACTAAATTGTTTTTAATTCTTAATAAAATTTTTTGGAATCCAAAATTCTAGAATAAAATTTTTCCCCTTAATAAAATTTTCTGAAATCTAAGGTGTTAAAAACCATTATATATACTAATAATTATTTCTAAGAAACCCTAAAGGTATTTTACATACATAAATTGTCATAATTTAATTTTTACATCTCTTTATTTTTATCATGTTTTAAGAAAACTCTATCAGGGTCACATTCCTTATATATTATTTTTTTCATAAAACCTAAAATAATTGGAACCTACCAAATCCTTCTTTGGAATTCTTCTCAACCATTAGATAATATCCTGTTTATTTCAACCATTAGATCAAATATATAATTTGAACAATCACCTCGAAGATTACATAAATGCTCCCTATTCCTTGTCCCACATAGGTTTTCAAGACATTTTGCACCGATGCTTTTCCACTCTTCAAATAGGTCGTTCATTATTCTAAGATTACATACACTCCAGATGTCACTGGAAGCCTCCCTATAGAAATAGGTGTCTTAAACTAATGAAATAAATGATTTGAAAATCCATTGGGAATGGTTTCCTGACCCAAAATTATATTCTATGTTTGATTCGTTGATTACAAAAAATATCCAGCTCAATGGATGGGAGGGTTTTTTGCATTGCCAAAGAAAAGAGTCAGGATCTGGTTTATCCTGGCTTACTTATAGAATTCTATGATATAGTAATTTTTTATGAAGAAGGTTGAAGGGAAATGTTTTTGATCAAGTTCTATGGAAAACTCTACTCTCAATCTTTCAATGTGGAAGCAAATATTCAGGGAATTATGTATGAAGGTAAGGAAATTTTTCTCTCTCACAAGTTTCTAACAATTTAATAACTTCCTCTCAAAGGGATAAAATCACCTAATCTCAACCACCTTTCAATTAACTTCATAATGTTATATTTATGGGTACAGGGCTTCATCTTTCTGAGAAATGTTGTCAAGGACTCTTTATAGAAAAGCGATATCTTTATATTGTACTTTTTTATTAACCTATGAAAGGTAAATATTGTAAAGTACATCCTCCTAAAAATCAAAAATATTAATAATTGAACTCTAAAATTTCATATTATCAATTATATGAAGATCTTGTTGAAGATCATAGTGCTTGGATAATAATCTTTCAAAATTACCTACAATTCTAAACCCAGAACCTTCAAGATAATGTTGTTGATTGATGATACTTTGAATATGAGGAATGTCGGTTTTAATACCAAATCAAGATAGTTTTATGATCATTATAAAATTGAGATTGAATCTTTCTCTAAGAAATGGGAAGTAGGAAAAAACAACCAAGAAAGCTCAAAAGAAGAGAAAATAGAAGGAACCAGAGACCAAAGAAAAATCTACAGTTCCATAAAGCCAGTTTTCACCACAAAAGCTGAAAAAGAAAAAAAAATTCTATAATGAAGGGGTAGTGAAGTGGAGGGAATATAATACAAAAAAAATAAATAAGGATATCCATGTTTTGGATTAGATCCTACTGAGGTAAAAGCCTTTAAAATTCAAGCTGCTAAAGAGCTTGAATGGAAAAAAATATAGAAGAATATGAAAACAAATTCTAAAGCTGAGATCATTCAAGAACTTCTCAAGGATACTGGGAAATACTCTTGTTAGTTGTAGGTACCGGAATCATTTCACTAATAACCCATACCATTAGATACTCTAGGAATGAAAATTTCAACTCCAAAACCTATGGTGGAAGAATTGATAGTTCAATAAAAAGAAGTATAAGAATAAAAATAGGAAGAATAAGATGAGTGGGGTGATGTGATTATGAAAGTGGAAGAATACCATGAGAAGGAAAGCCCTTCTAAAAAGCTTTCAATCTGAACTTCCAATGTTGAGTCAACCAAAAACAAATTCTCATGGAAAATAGGACGATGTACATGAAGAGGTTGATAAACAAACTAATAATGAGACTATAAATCATGATTTCATACAACCTAATGTTGTTGAATAAGATGTTGAGAAAGAAGAGGTTGATGAAGATATGATAGTAAAAATAAATGATAGTGATCATGAGTCTCCTAGGGATGAGAAGGATATTTTCAAAGAGGATAGAGGAAAACATGTTGTTTTTGAAACACTAAAAAAGGTTGTGATTCATAAAGATACGAAGTATTTTGGTGCATCATCTAAGAGGATTACTGAAGACCTAGCCAAAGAAACCACACATGTAGGGGAATCAGATTTTGAATCTTCATCTTTGGTGCATCAGGATTTTGTTGTTTAGTCTCTAAAGAAGTTAGTAAAAACAATACCATTTGTCCCAAGTATTGATTCGAGATGTCATTTTCTTCGACATTCTTTCAATCGGAATATAGATTCAGTATGCATGCTCATGGAAAGAATCATCAAGCTTGGGGTAGATTTTAAATATTTTTATATAGGTTATGATGCTCATAAGAGATCATGTAATGAAATAAAAAAATTGTCTAAAATAACGATTTAATACATGAGAATCATTAATGACTTCCAAAATTCAATGAAATATTATTTTGTTATGATAGATGATAAAATCAAAAACCTTTCAACAATTTTTTCTAGAATGTTGAATTTTGAGAAAGTATTCGGGAAGTAAGAGGTTAAAGATTTGAATGGGTTGTTAAATTCAGTTTCTTTAAATTTTAAGAGAGAAAGGGAACTCAGCGAGGAGTTCCCAAAAAAGTTAAATCTACAATAAGTATTATTGAAGTCTCAGAAAGAAATCTTAAAGCCTCAAGATAAAAAAATCAAAGACCTCGAAAAGAAGAATTTGGATCAAGAACAGTTCCTCAAGATGTTTTAGGATGATCATAAATAGATAAAGAAGATAAAGGCTACCTTGAGGAAGATCATGCCAAAGGAGAAGAAGGATGAATTATTTTAATATAACTATGATCTTTTGTTGTATTTTTTTTACCATGTAATAATTTTTTCTATCATAATGAAAAAAATATCTTTTATTTGTTTTTTTTGTATAGTTCTAATCTTTCATGTGCCATTTTTTAATTCACTATATTTATTTTTAAAAATAATATAGGGGGAGAAATGAATGTTTAAAATAATACTATGTATAAATAAGATAATTTCCTATGTAAGGGGGAGTTTAAGTAAAGGAGAGTCTTCCTAAAGAATATTTTCATGAGCAAAAAAAATACACTTTTCTATCAAATACAGGAATATGATCCATAAAATTTTCAAAATCTAAGGGGTAGTTAGTCGTGTTCATCATAACACATAAGTAATGGGAGATAATTATTTCTTTTAAAACTTAAAAGTTAAATCCTTATTACTTATATTCTTTTTCGAAAGGTTGTTTGTGCTTTTAAAAAAGAGTGATATTGTTGATTCAATAAGGTTTCCTAATGAATTTTCCATTCCTTTGTGTTTTGGAAATCAGAAACACATTTTATTAATGAAAATTATTTTTCTCTAAGAATTTTTTTCTTAAGAAAAATTTCTTTTCTCTAATGAATGGTTTATCCTTACCGTGGTTTTTATGTTTTATTCCACGTCTTCTCAATATTATTTCTATTTTTTCTAAGTCAAAAATTCAGATCTTTATCAGAAACCTCAAAATATTACAGTTCTATAAGCCACCAAGTATTAATATTTTTAGAATCTGAATTCTCTGATATTCAGACTCCAAATTCTATGAAATTCAGACTCTGAATTATCTAAAAATTCATAATTTGGATTCTCTGAAATTCAGACTCCAAATTCTCTAAAATTCAGACTCCGAATTCCTTGAAAATCAGACTCTGAATTCTAAGAAATTCACACTTCTAATTCCACAGAATTAATAATCCAAATTCCTTAGAATTTAGACACTTAATTAATCATAATTTAGTCTCTAAATTCATTAGAATTTATACTTCAAATTCATTAGAATTCAGACTCTGAATTCTATAGAATTTTTTGTAAAAAAGAATCTAAATATTTATGTTTCTAGAATTAAATTGTTCATATAAATACATTATGAATTATATTTCCCTTAGATTCTAGATACTCATATTTAGTTAATATACTCCTTTTTACATACATATTCTTTTGTAACTATAAAACACTCTTGGGAAAATTGTTTCGAGCTAACCATTGGTTCAGTGACACATGTACAGGTCCATCTGAGATTCAAGGAAAAATTTTATAGTTGTTTGAGGGATCTAACCATAGATGTATTTCCCATAAATAGGATCTCATTCCAATGATTCTTTAACCATCAATCTATCGACTGATGATCCTAGAGATTAAATACTATGAAGTGATATCTAGAAACATAAAGACTATTTTGCCTTATGTGTTTTATTAACATCTTGTTCAACTGTGACCATCTTTTTCAGCTTGCTTTGTGTGAGTCTAATTGTTTCTGAGTACAATTGAGGGCTTCTTGGGATAAGAAGATAGTGGTGTCGACTACCTTAAAGATCAAGGGATTACAAGGATAACAATACAACCTTTGATATTCTTATCAAGGGCTTACCCTAATGTGGGTATGATAGACTTTTTGGAATGTAAAATCAAGGGACCTTTATCCATGTTTGTTGGATAACCTACTATTTGAGTTAAAATATTTACTACTTGCTTACATGATTACAATTTCAAGTTTTATTTCCATTGTATATTGTTAAATAAATAAAGCGTAACTTTCTTATACTTTCTTGTACCTTTACTTAATATGATAAATAAGATTCAATACGCATTAAGGTATACTCAACTAAACATAATTTTCTTTTCCAGATTCATATTTCCAAACCCTAAGCCAGTTTGTTTCATTATTAAGAACAAAATAAGGTTTGTGAATTTACCTTGTTTAACCTTGTTGAACATAAATTTCCTTAAGGATAAATGTGAATGTTTTTAATCCTAAAATTCACCCCCTCCCCCCTTGTAATTGAGCATGTACATACCCTATTTCGATCCTACAAAAATATATTTTATTAACATTCTTAATTTTATCATGCTTATATAATATCACTTTTCTACCTCCCACCAAAACTATTTAAAAGATGAAGATGTTGTCATGCATTTCTATGGAATACTGCATCCACAAAATAACAATGTTAACATTCCATTACCACCTAACATGAATAATTTGAAAAAATTATATAATGTATAAAAATTATATTTGTGAAACTATTAATATTATTTAATGATATTATTTGACAAACGATAAATAATAATAATAATAATAAGGTATTATTTTAACAACATTATGTTAACTTATCAAGTAATATTTTTAGTTTGAGTCCAATTTAGAAACCTATAGAATGGTATATATTTATTTATAATAGAATATAAATGAAATTTAAATATAAAATTCATGATATTATAAATCTATCTTATAACACCTTTGAAAATGGTCTATATACCAGGAGAGTTTTGGAGAAATTGACCCAACAACCTCAAGTAACTGACCTGAACAAAAACTATATAGTAAATTAGAATCAAATGGTAATATATAGACATTATAATATGAAATATATATAAATAATGATCTTTATAGTGTTTTAAATAAACCTAATTATCTTTTTATGATGTTATGTACATATGAAAAATTAATTAGGACACAATAAAAGGGTTTTCGGACCTCAATTTGTTTCATTGAGATATGATTTACAGTCACCAACTAATTATTGTTTAGTGTAGTTATTGGAAATGGATTTAATTTTTTCATAAATAATCATTAAATCAAAGGTATTTACAAATCCATATAATTTTGTACCTTTGATGTATTTTCAGTTTTAAATATTTTTGTATTGTAAGGCTTCTTTGTGTCAAATTTCAACTCATTGAAACATGTTTATGTTATATACCAAGATTCATTTTTTTAATGGAATTACTACAAAATTTTCATTTTATATCATGATAATATTATATTACATGATATTAAAAGTTCAATTCCATATTCTTTCTCTTATGTGGTTTTGAATCAAAAAGTTACAAAAGTAGTCAGTGTTTTTGCTAACTCAATTTCTATCAATTGTGTTAAAAGATTCATTATTGCACTCTATTATTCCAAGTTTGATTTATCCTACCCAGTGGAAACGTTATAATTTATTCTATCATTCAATTTTGGGTTTTAAAAATTATTTCTTTATAACATAATTTTCAAAGGATTCTTACCTCAAATATTATGTTACTTGAAAGAGGTGTCACAGTCTTAATTCCAATTTCTGGAGAGATTATTATTGGTATGCACCTGTTTAATTATATATAGTGAATATACTAATTATTTTTTATATTATATCATGAATTATTATTTATTCATCATATTTGATGGTTATTTTCAAGCTATATCTATTTAAATTATTTTGATTTAAATTTCACTCAAGTTGTAAGGTTTGTTTTCCCAGACTCATTTTAAAATTGAGATCTCTAAAATGTGATAAACTGTTTAAAGAATTTGTATAGTTTTTATTTCAAATATCAGAATAAGTTTCTCCTCCTCTAGTTATACTTGGTGATATTTTTTTTCATTAGTATTTTGTTTTAAATTTCAAGTTCTTAATCCTTTTATGATATGTGGTTTTCAACAAATGTATTTTTAACATAGTAAAATGAAATTATTTTTCACTCATATTATATCTTTGACTACACATTTTAATGATATACATAAATCTTATTCAAAAATATAAAATGGTAACTTTAAAATACCATGAATTTGAATGAAAATGTTTTAAAATGAAATCATTTTTACATTTTTTATGGGTTTTTTTATCAATGTTTGAAAAGAATACCTTCTTAATGTATTCAATGTGAAAAAATATTTATACTATTTATTGTTTTTCTATGAAACTTCTTCTATAATCTTTATTAGTTTCTAAAATAAATTCTAATCATATTTGTTTTATAAAATATTTATACTTTTTAAAATATTAGTTTTTAAATGTTCAAGGATATTACTTATTTTTAAAGTGGTTTATCTAATGCGCTTAAAAAGAGTTTTTCATCTATTTCAGCAACCTTTGACATATTTTATGATTTATCAAGGATATTCTTCCAATGCTACTATCCTAATTTTTCCTCTATATGGATTCTGAACTGTTATTTTCTATAAGAATAGTGATTCATAATTATCATTTTCATGCCTAACCATCCACTATGATTATACCTAACTTTTATTTTATTGTATTTCCTTTGTAAATACCATGTTTTTTATTTCTTTGACTAAAGGGGACTCCATAAATCATGTTATTGAAAAAACTACTAACTATACTATATACCCTTTATATATACATTGTAAATACCTTATAATCCATTAAATGGTATCTAACTAGAAATTTAGTTATGATCAATTGATGTCCATTAATATTCCTTGGGGTAATCAATTTTATTGATTCAATTGTGAATTGTTTCTTTATATCATCCTGTCTAAAAGGGATAGGAAACCCATTTTATTTCCATATGTTATTTTTATATGATGAATGATTGATTTCAACTGGAAGAGATGTATAGATGATGATAGGTGGAGTAATATATTATACTACAATTAATTTTTTAATGTTTTATAGCTCATTATATAATGTACTGTGAGCCTTCAAATATATGCTCAAAAATTAAAGGGCTATACTTCATGAATTACTTTCAAAACATAAAGGGTGTTCCTTCTTAGATATTCTCACTAATTAAAGGGTGTGGCTACTTGTATTGTGCTCGTAACATAAAGTTTTGTCCTTCATAGATATTCTTAAAAATTAAAGGTTGAGAATTCATGGATTACACTCACAGCATAGAATATGGTTCTTCCAAGATATACTCACAATATTATGATACCATATGCTTATGTATGTGTAAATGATCTTTGTTATGATATGTATCAGGGGAATGTTACATTTTCATTCCATATTCCTATGATTATTCTCCATATATAATGTTTAATACCTCAGGTTTCTAGAGCCTTTTCCTTGGAATATGTTTGTTAATTTGATATTTCATATCCTTCTGTCATGATTTCTGGAAAAATATTATTGTTTTGTATTCTTCTTTATAATATATTTCTCCCTTAATCATGTTTTATCTTATCCTTCTGTTCTAATATGTAATGAAATGTTGATAAGAATTATCTTAAATATCACTTTAACCCTTTATTATGTTTCAATTCCCTATGTTATAAAGATTATAATTATTTAATGAAATTTTTAGAAATGAGTCTGGTGTTGCTCAATTATCGATGAATGTTCCCAAGTGTTGTATAATATGGTTCCTATATTTCTAGTATTCAAAGACACTAATCTTTCATTTCTTATAATTCTAAGATTATTTTTGAGTTTTAATTTTTCTCTTATAGAAATTATGTAAAATAAAGATATTTCTAAATTGGGTGATTGTAATAAACCAATTTAAAACTACGTCCCTGGTGTTCTGTGTGCAAGTTCATTTTAAAAAAGGCAATAAAATATACATTGAGTACATAGGTTGATGGCTCCAGCATACAACCTACTTGGTTAAAGATATTTAAAAAATGATATTGTATTACATATTGATTCCTTGTAGGACATAGTATATCATTGCGACATTGCCTTCTTTCATTTTGGGTGTCTTATCATATTACTAGATGTTAACCTAAGAAATTAGGTAGTTATATCTAATTACACTAAGAAATAAGCCTATAGGGACACACACTAATCATATCTAAAATCAATGTTATATTTTATTTTGAATTTAATATGTTAAAATAATTATTATTCTCGTTTTTTGTGTTTAAAAATTATTCAGAGTTGGTTGATTGACTATATTTAATCAGGATTTATTTAGAAGAATAAATATGTTAGTTAAATTTTAATATATATTTATTTTTATGTTTTATTCAATATAATATTTATTATATTTATTAGTGAATAATGAAGTAATATTTTCTTATTAAATAAAGTCATTATTCATGGTTTTGTAAATACTGAGGAGGATAAATTGGCAGTGTTTAATGGTTTAGTTGAAAATGTTATATTAAATAACATTTGAATAAATTTTAATTTAATTATTTATCAAATTCAATTTATTTATACATAAGATTTATGTATGCAAATAAAAAAATTATTATTTATATTAATATTATACATGAGTTTTTCTAAGGAAAAATGAATTGGATAAGGGTCAATATGAAATTACTAACCATTATCTAGCTCTATAAAAAACCCAATTATATCACTTTTTATGGACACCAACTTGTTTTGAAAAAACAAGGCTATGAAGAATTATCTCAATATCTAAGAGAGAATCCTTGGAAGAATGTGATCAAGAAATAGAGCACTGATCCTCTTCCTCTCTCTCAAGACATCAAGGGAATATAATGAATCTTTCATCCATGAAGATATTCATGTTTTGATCAATGGAAGATGATGAAAGTGATTAGGATCAACCATGGAATAACTTGGTGATTCTACGACGACATTCTATGATTTTAGTGTCTGTGTGGATCAATACTAGAGGTAATATTACCTTGGATCATATGATGCAATAATGGTATGTGTAGAGAAGTCATCATAATCCACCATGAAGAAGTAATTACAAGAAAAATTAATTCTATATTTATCTATAAATTAATTTTAAATTATATGTGATGATCGTTCCTTCTTGGTTATGGTGTTCATAAGTCAATTAATATTATATTTATTTCTATTATTTATGATTTTCTTTGACATGTACACCTCATCTTATTCATTGGTTATGAAGAAAATCTAAGCTGAATATTTCTAATAGGAACTTCCACCACACTTGAAACCATCATGTGGATTCTTAGTGGTAACATAATTAATTTAAAATAAGTATTTTAATAATTTATTGGTAATATACATTTTTTATTAGTTTTCATTATAGTTTATTCATTCATTAAATTTAAAAATCCAATTCTTATCTTCCTTTCTTCATTCTCGCTCATATAACTAAAAATTTTTAGATTAACATGAATAATATCTAAAGTCTCTATCATGATATGTGAAGGGGTATGGGTAGATAACACATGAGTACCCAATATATATCCATGAGGTATACATCTTGTACTATTATTCAAAACACTTGGGCTACTCATATTAAAATCAGGTCATCATGTATTTACTATACATAGAATGCCTTTACTATATACTATGTGTTGACCAAGCAATATTGGCATGTAGTTTTATAGAATACTTGTTGTGTAAATCTATTACATTCTATATAGTCTATGTGTTTTCATAAAATAAAAAATAGGGGTCAAAGTGTTGTCTTGTATTTACTACATGACATAGGGACAGACGAACCATGAATCTAAGAGGTCACATGAGTTATAATTTACTTACATGTCATGTACCTCATTCACATATATTGCCAAAAAACCTAGTCCCTAGGTGTCTGACACAAACATGCTGGGAATATGTTTCATAGAATTTAGCCTAATTAAATTTCATATAACCCATTGTATCTTATGTAATTAACATAAATTTATGAAAAAATTTAATTATATAATTAAATCTATCTACATGTGTTTATTTTTTCATTTATTGATAGTACATTTAATATGATATGATTGTTAATTATTTATCAAACTAATTTAAGTGTTAAATTCTAAACTGAATGACATGTATTCTCTTTAAGTGTAGTTTATTTTGTGGGAGTTTAGAACATCATGTACATATGATCACACATTATTTATAAAAAATTTATTTCCTTATAATAATTTTCAAGGAAAAGTATATTGTATTCCTTATGAATACACGTCACATGGACAATTCCAATTAGTTTGGATGGTTACAAGTCGTTTCCTCCAAGTACACATGTGTAATTTATAAATTTTAAATAAAATTAATTTATTTAAATAATTTAAAATTATGGATAATGAAAATTTTATAATATTTTAGATGGAATTAAGTTAAATTGAATTAAATTATTATTCAAATTAATTTGTGGAATTTTATCCTAATTATATATCAACTTTATGTTAAATCTATCTATATTCCAAATATATATTTGTTTTGTGTATGTGGATGGTAATTTTATGACCTTTGTATATGATTGGTTTCTTTTAGTATATTATAATTAAATTAAATTTATGTTCTATGTTTGTCCCCTTATCTCATTATGTAAGGGAATATTTTGATAGAGTTTATTTTTTGTAAACCACCTAACCTAATCATTTGGTTCCTCTAACCTTCATGTGACTAAATATTACCTAATGAATGGACCTATCAAGAAAGTGGAGGTGTTTCATGTTTAGAGTCAAGGTGAAACCAATCATAAAGATTCACATGAGTTTAGGTGGAATTATTAAACAAAAATTAAGTTACACTTCATGATGATTTTCGCTTTAGATAAATGGTTAGTTTATTATCTACTGGATAAAATAATCATTGGAAAATCTCCTGATCATACCACTTTTACTATTTAGTTTTTATCAATTCCATGGTAAACTATTTATTGAGTATTTATTATGATCACTTAATAAATGAATTAACAAGCATGAAATTTGGAATTACAATGGTTTGGATTATGTTTAGATTTTATCCAATACATGGCTAATCACTTAAGTAAAATCTATATAATATTAATAAGTGTGTAATAAGATAAAATGGAAAATATATGCATAAAAGATAAAATCAATAAAATCAATATTAATCTAGTATATCCTTCCATTACTAAATTTATAATATAACTATAGTTCAAAGTGCTTTACGGACCTAAGTTGGGGTGCTTTCAATTATCATGGAATTTTAGCTTCATTTTTATTGTTAAATTAAACTTTGTTCACACCAATAGCTGAATTACTAAAGATGAAATTGTTTCATTTAAGGAAAATTTTTGAGGAAATTCTTATCATGTATTTTAGGACTGGGGATTCATCTCATCAAATCAAGGATATCTGAGCCATTTCAGTTATAAAGTTATTCCTGCCTAAAACCCTTAAAAGATCTTTTTAGGGCAACATTTTGGTTATGGAAAGGGGAATATGGATCCTTTACTATAGAGTATCCATATGATGTGACATTAAAAACCAATGATGAGGTATATTGGGTTTTGGTAAAATAGTGGGTGATGAATAAACTAAAAAAATGTTTACTATATAAATTTATAATCCATATATGGTAAAAAAAACTCTATTATTATATATTTTAGAAATGGTAAACCACATGAATTTGACTATATTACCATGATTTGTATGAGATAAGGATAAAAATCACATAATCATGAATTTCTATTAATGGTATAGGTGATAATGTGTTATAATTTTCCATGTATGGATATTATATATGGTGAAAACCCTAGTTTATATGTATCTTGCTAAAGAGGATAGTGAGGAAGAAGTGTCTCTCTACCTTAAGCATGTGGATGATACCATAAATCTCTAGTATTAACATTATCATCCATGTATAGTGAGATTATAAATCTATTCAAATATATGGATGTATATAACATGAATAGATCACCTTTTCAATCATTATAAAGATAAAATTAGATGAGATGGATATGAGAATTCCAATGAATTATTCGGAAGAAATATAAGAGAGTTGGTGCCAGAAAGTCTTCATGTAGTCAAGATTATTGGTTACATGGAGTTCTTAAACATCTTGGTCTTTAAGATCCCTCATGATTTGCACACATATATCATTTGATCCTCACTACCTAATGTCTTTTCTACTTTTCTTATGAAATATAGAATGAGAAATGGTGAGAATAATCTTTTGTAACTTCTTAGTCTAATTTTCCATGTTTATACAAACATGGGGTGTGTAAATACTATAGTCCTTATAGGAGATAAAAAAAGAATAAACAAGGAAAAGGTCCACATTACTCATTATATATCTAAGGATCCCAAAAATTATCCTTATAAGAATAATAATATCCAATAGTTTGTAAAATAATAAAATGTTTTGTGTTTCTGATGTGCCAAGATAGGGAACTAGAAGAAAATCTCCACCTAGATTAAGAAGCAATAAGAAACTTCAGGTGAATTATTTACTCAGTTAACTATTTAAGTATATACACATTTGGTATTAGATATATCTTATGATTCTCATATCTATATTCAAGTATAGTAACCAAGTATATTTTAAAATATTACAAAATGAGAGGAATATTTACTAGTTGTCAATAAAGTGAAGTTGGATACTCTATCCATTAGAGAAAATAATCTTACATTTACAATGGGGTAAATCTTGGTGTTAAAGAATTCTTTTTATGTTCACAGTTTTACGGAAAAACATCATCTCTATTTCTTCAAATTAAATGGGTGGATTTGTTTTTAAAATAAGGAAATAAATAATGTTATTTTATTATTGTGGAATTTTTTATGCTATGGAATGGCTAAATAATTGAATTTTTGTATTAAATTACAAAAAAATCATAAATTTATGAATCAAATTTGAATGAATTATTTCACACCCAGTTGTGGAATCACCATCTTGGTCATTTAAATGAGAAGAATCTAGAAAATATTAATCAAGATAGTTTTTTAGACACTTTTGTGATAAAAATACTCAATATATTTCTTGATTTTTTAGAACGAATGATGATCAAACCCCCATTTTGTGGAAAATGAGATAGGGCTACAAATATTATGTAATTAAAATACACTAATGTGTGTAGACCTTTTCCAACAAAACATAGAGGTGGGTATTCGTACTTTATAAATTATTCTGATGACTTGATTAAATATGGTTATATATAATTGAGGAGGTATAAGTATGAAACCATTTCAAAATTCAAATAATTCAAGAATTATGTAGATATTAAACTTGGTAAAAATATATCGAATCCTTCATTTGATCATAGTGTTGAGTTTTTTAATTATTGTTTTTTCAAATTTTTATGCGAGTCTGGTATTTTATTTTAACTCACTCTACCTAACTCAATATAGTGTAATGGTGTTAGTAAAATGAAGTACAATAAAATTCTTGATATTTTTTTGTCAATTATGAGTCCTGAAGAACATACAAAATCCTATTGGAGATACGTATTACACAATGTAGTATACACACAAAACCATGTGCCAATTAAAGAGAAAAATTGAATTTAGTTTGAAATATGGAGTTAAAAGAAACTTGTTTTCCAAAAAATCATGCATAGGGATGTGATGAATTTGTTAAGGACAACTCATGTAAAAACCTAGCACCCTAGTGCATGAATTGAATATTTATAGGGTTTTCTAATGAAATAAACATTTATTATCTATACAACCCCTCATAAATAATGCTAATTGACACAAGACATGCTATTTTTCTTAAGAGGGAGTACATCATCAAAAAAGATACTATGAGTAATATTGGGTTTGGTGAATTTTATGATTAAGATAAAAAATGGTTGGTATAGGAAAAAATTCAATATGACCTCTTAAATTATTTTGTTCCTAAAAAAAGTTCTATGTAGTATAATGCCCCAGCCTAAAACCTTACTTAATATTGATTTATTACAAGATTACACATTGAGGATCTTTTCAGTTTTAGACTTTTAGATAATTTTATAATGAATCTTTCATTACATTCCACATTTAAACAAAGTGGTTACATAAAAGATAGTATTCATTCTTCCCATCAACGGAAACATATTTAAAATAAAACATGGATTCTTTCTTGACACATCCTTGACACTATCATCACATCATGTACCGTTCCCTTGACCTATGAAAAACATTTCAAAAACTTGGGATGAGCATAAAAAGCTCAGTAAGGGTTATAAAAATATGGAAAGGAAAAATGAGTTCACATATACATAAGAATGAAATCATACTTTACCCATAAAACATATGCACATTAACATACCTCATCAAATCATGAATAAATCATAGAAATCATAAGACATAAAAGGTAACTTGAGGCATTCATAACATTCTTACGTTGGGAGTAACCCTCTTGGTTACGTTTGTAATACCCACCACAGTATATTCCCTAAATCTCTTTGGATAAACTTTAACGTTTCACTCCTTCAAGTTACCCAATGCATTTGAGAGCTATATCGGGCTCACCTGCCCTTAGTTTATCACGAAACCACCCATCTCCATAATAATGCCCAAGAACCTCAACATAATCATATCACATAAAACATGCATAATGGAAAAATAACATTTTCACCTTTCAATCACAACATATCAATACAACACATTGATATAAAAACATTATGAGAACCATTTTCAATACCAAAATAAATGAAAAGTAAAACATGGTATTTATTTTTCATTTAAAAAAAAGGTATAGCTTATAGAGGAAGCTGAAACTCAAATAATGGTCACGACGGTGGAGAAGTCGTTGTCACCGCATACGTACAACAAAAACATTCCATTTTGTTGTTTAATAATCACTACGTATAAAAAAATATTACTTTTGAATAAAAGTAAAAGTCAAAGGGGTTTATACACCGTATAAAAGAAGGTTGTGTATAAAACAGAATATGCCTCAATGAAAGGAGACTGAGACGAAGTCCCTTACAAAGATGGTATCCTTGGTTTAAGGATAAATCAATTACATAATTATGTGTGACAAAATAATACACCAAATATAAGTGGATATTAAGTGTAAAATAATCAAAGGTCATTCACACATATTTAAAGGATGACATATTCAATAACAACATGTTGAACCCAAAGAAATCGAAATTGGGTTAAGAAGTTCCCTTGACAGCCTAACGGTGTCACATCAAAATGAGTTGATGAGAGATAAAAAAAGGGTATCTCATCACTTGGACATAAAATTTACATCAATAAGGATATATGAGACCATATCCCAACATAAAAATATGTAAATTAAAAGACCCAACAAAATAAGTCTTTTAAAATGAGGATGGTGAAAGGTTCCCTTACCGACATGGGTATCTTTCGAAACATACACCTCGTGAAAGAAGGACAATACAACATTGATGTAAATAATCATAAAAGAAATTATATTACACAATGAGTAAAATAATGGGCAGTACATACACCACTCAAAATAAATTACGGAAAATTTAGCATAAATCTCACGGGAATAAAAGTGAGATGAAAAATCCCTTACGAAAACTCGGTTGCCTAACGACGCCACATAAAACTTACAAAAATGGATTGATGAGATAAAATAGGGTATCTCATCATATTAACTTAAAGTTTATAGAAATAGGAATATAAAAGAACATCCCCCAACATAAAAAAGAGGATCTTAAAAGAAGTGACATAAAGGAGAGTACATAAAAAGAAAGAGAGAGGTTAGATCTCTTACGAAAATTTGGCAGCCTAACGGCGCCACTCAAAACCTCCAAAATGGATTGATGAGAGAGAATAGGGTCTCCCATCATATGAACATAAAAATTACAGTAAGTGTAATGTAAAAGAATATCCCAATCACAAGAAAGATGAGCTTAAAAGGAATGACATAAAAGAGTGTACTTAAAAAGAAAGAGAGGAGTAGGATCCCTTACCTCAAGTCCAACTTGCCTTGTTCATTTCTTTATATTCCTAAATAATAAACATTGGTAAATTAATAATTTCCTAAGTACCTCCTTTAGAGATTATTATTAAGTTCATATCACATATTATAATGTTATAATAATTGTTTAATAATGTTAGTTCATATCAGACGTTTTTGCCGATGTTTGGTACATGAGTCAAAAATGAACTTGTTTGAAAAAAGATTTCCCATGTAGTTATAAGTAAATAATATCCAAAATAGTATTAATGATTAAAATATCATATATATCAAGTAAATATTCATTTTATACTATTCCATATCATTTGGAGATAAAAAGCAAAAATCACTGTTCATGGAGATGGTAGGTCGTACGTACACATGAACGCTACTTTCATTTTTTGTCATATTAATGGAATTAAAACAAAATGAGAGATATATATATATGTTATAATTCCAGAATGATATCCATAATTTAGATGTAATATATTACATATATATCCAATATATATATGTACTTATAATATTACATAACATTTTGAGATAAGAAATGAAATGTACCGTTCATGGAGATGGTAAGCCGTACGTACGCATGAACGCTACTTCCATTTCTATTTCATATATAATGGAATTAAAACATCACGATACATAATAGTATTTTAATTCCAGTATGGTATCATCTATAATATCATTAAATATATCCTTTATACGTACCACATATGGTATTAACGAATCAAATCACTTTGAGGGGGCGGTAGTCCGCACTTCCTTAAATGAAGATATCACGTTTACCCATAATGGAAACCATAAAGGTATGCCATAAATGAAAAATACATAAGCTTAAGTAAAAAATAAACATATTATATATCAGATATAAATATAGTGTCATCTTAATGGCCACCTTTGAAGGTGTTAGAAGAATGTTGAACAATCATCATTTCGGGAGGCAGAAATTCGCCATCCACGGAAATAGTTTGTTATTTAACCATTAGATGTAGGTGTGTGTAAGTGTAGCTCGAATACATATTATAAAAACATCCTAGTATATTTAAGATACTGGATTTGTTACAAAATAACTGAATAAAAATAGTTTAGGGAGTTGGAGAAGCAAAATAAAACAAAAGGACACAAGTGAAGACATTACCTTAAAATCAGGTAACTCCCATTGGTTTGATCTCAAAGGCTTCCTTGGGAAGACTTCTGCCCAAAGTGAGGCTTCAAGGAGTAATATAGGGATGTGGAGAGACAAAATGGGCAGGGGTTGGCCATGCCAAAGGCATTGGTATTGTGGGTAAGGAGGTAGAGGTGGGGGCCTTTTATAAGAGGAGAGGAGGGGCACTCTTGTAAAGTTACAAAATGTTACTTTATTTTCAAAAGCGTTTCGGATTTTAAAGGTCACACATTGATGTATTTCGAGGATAAGGTGATAATGGTTCTAAATCCGCTCATCCAATAGGTTTTTGACATGTGTAGGTCTTAGATATTACATTATCTTTCCATTTTATTTAAATCGTTAAATAATGAGGTCATCGCTGCATCATCATGATGTCATAAATAATTTAATTTATCTAATGTCTAAAAATTATTAAAAAAAATACTATGATGTATGAAATCTTTCTATCTTTCCAATGACTATTTATAGTCAAAAATATGACTCTTATAACCCCATGTAAAAATTGTTTTAGTAAAACATTTCATGTTTGTGTCATTTTTACTTTAACATTAAATAAAAAGATATTTATGTCATTTTCCAACCAAAGTGGCTCCATGGGGTCCCCAAGTTGACCCATGGATTTTCTTGGTCGGCCAGGACACATCCAATGTGGGTAGGACATGTTTCTAGGTCATTTAAATTTATTAAAACATTATTCTTACCATAAACTACACTAATTACCTCTAATCGCGATTAAAAACATAATAAGTTACTATTCACCAAAAAAATTATTTTTATCCCATTGAACCACATTTTACATCTTAATGAAAACCATGTATGTCGGATTTTTGAAATTAAAAACACAAAGATGGCAAAATTTCATTTAAACGGAAAAATCAGTTTTTATAATTACCACTTAGTGGTTTCACTATTCATCAAAAATTGAAGTTTTTCAAAAAAATCCCAAAAATTCACCCAATTCTATATTTGATATTCCGAATTCAAAAATGAAGTATATTTTAGAAAATTCAAAACATATAAGTCACATTAATTAATATAATAATTTATTCCCGCTTTCGGAGCAAATAGCATGTTTTTATGAAACAATAAGTATCAAAAGATTGACACTAGTTTAAGTCTGATTTCAAAGTGAAATTAATTCCAACGACCACTATTAGATTTAATGGTAAAAATATATTCTAATTTCACTTTAAAACCAATTCAAAAGATAATCTAATAATATAAATAAATTATATTAAAAAGAGGTTTTGAATTAGAATACAACATTTTACACTATTCAATAAAAATGAACTTTATCGGAAAGATACCAAAAATTTACACAAAGTAAATTTTGATGTCCCAATTTTTAAGAAGAGTTTTATTTGGTCCAATGGAATTTATAAGAGTGAACAAAACTATATTTAATGACGGCTCTCCATCAAAAGGTGATAAGTGAACCTTTAGTGAAAACAAGGGCATATACGCCTAAAATTGAATTATTTCCGTATTTTAAGCCTTTATCTTTTATTGGATAAATGTAAAAACATTTAAAAACATATATAATCATATTTTAGTTATTTATATACATTCCTGCCAATACAACGGCTACATGTTAACTACCATTCAAAATGATATTATTTTATTATTAGAGTGCAACGTAAGATTCCCAAAAACTCGTTGTTGCGTGTTGGGTACGCCATCGAGCATAGACTCCCCTTTAAAGTAATATTAATATTTTATTCACAAATATGGATAAATATGAAAATTTCATATTCTTTATTTACCTGGGGTGTTACATCCTTCCCGCCTTTTGGGAATTGCGTCCTCGCAATTTTTAAAATTGAGCTTGGAAACATCCTTGAAAGTCCCACATCGGAACAAGAGTCCGTAAAACAATCACTTTAAAATAAAGGAAGATAAGTACAGTGGTCACCCGAGTTAACCCATACTAGGATTCCATGTAGAAAAACAAGGACATTGAAGAAAAAGCAAAGGGTCATGTTCTTGAGGGAGAGTGATATTAAACATGTCTAGGAGAAAGTTAACCAAAAGAAAATCACAAACTTGTGATTGGTTAAACGGTATTCGATTCCCCAGTAGGAAAGGTTAATAGAGAACATTTTTGTTTTAAGTTACTTTTTATTGAGGAATTTATTCATAAGGAAACATAATCACTTATCATGTTGACTTTCAACTTTTACTAGATTCCTTAATAAAACTCATATTTTTTTCCAAAAGACGAGTATTTAGGGAGACTTGTTCGCATTAAGAGTACTATAATCAACCTCTAGAGAATCACCTAATCCACCAAAGAAAACTATATAATTCCCATGTATTTAGGCTTTAACCAAAACCAAAACCGAAAAGGTTAGTACAAGGTCAGATAATCTAGAAAAGGATAACCCTTTAAAAAGAAAATCTATGCTTAATCTCCAAAATTTGTCCAACAAAACCCAAAGTTCAACGAGGACCATCTGATAAACAATTTGTCCATAAAATTATTCAAAGTAAAACAATCTAAGATTGGAACCCAAATATTTGAAGGATTTAGTCACATAGTCCTCCAAGTTAAATCGTAACATTTATCTCCAAACAACATCAGTTGCTCCTAAAGTATCATATTGAAAAGTAATTAACCTAATCACATATCCTCCATGATAGGTTAATAATTTTCAAAAATATCCAAAAATCAACTTACTCTTAATTCATAAAATCATATAACTAAAAAGGATCAGTAAAACTAACCAGGGACTTCACGTAGTCTAGTGGTAGGCGATAAATACCAGTCGCACATTGGTTGTGGGTTCGATTACCGCAGCTTTGTCCGACACGAAGGGTAGTCACACGGTCTGCGTGTTGTCCTTTTTCCAAAACTATATAATTCTCAAATCATTCCCCAAAAAGGGATAAAATCATCAAAAATAATCATAACATAATTCAACCTCAATTTTATCCCATTCCTTTCACTTCAATCATAACATATAGTAACCCATAATTACCTCAAAAGTAAGGATCATATAAACCCAAATGGTTCTTTACAACTATGTCCAAAAAAGAAAAGATAACTATTCCTTGAATAAAATTTGCATATACTAAACATCAGGGTTACACATAATATAAAAAGTCATCTAATGTAACCCCATCATCAAAAGAGACTTAATACTCTTAAGAATTTCACCATAACTCTTGAAGCCCTTATATGTTGAAATATTACTCATTCAACATTCTTCATGATCCATTAACCATTCCTTTCCAACTTATTCCAAAATACCTCTTTCCTAAAAACAAAATCATGAATCATATCCTAAGATTCCAAAATAGGAAAACAATAGTCATGAAATAATACATACCTTTTATTTGTCATTGTCAGTTTCTTCATCCTCAATCAGAATGGCATTAGGTATTGGTAAATAAACATTTGTATTCTCTTGGTGATCCCATTCACGAAACATCTTCCTAGGACATGTGTTTTCATAATGACCATGCACACCAAATTTAAAACATTCAGTTTATCCCTCAGAAAGAACTTCTTTCCCTTTCCTCGAGTTAGCTGGATGCTTCCTTTTTCCATGGCAGGTTCTTGATTTATGACCTTCATTTCCACATCTATAGCATATTTCTGTCCCGTTGAAACATTTTCCTAGGTTTTTCTTTCCACATCTTTGACACATAGGTTTTTGAACACACTTACCTTTATGATTATTACCTGTACTTCCGTAGGGATTTTTTTCTCGCATATATGATGCCTTAGAGAAATCACCAAGGATTAAGTGGTCAATCATGACTCCAAATAGTTGGTTGAGGATAATCACAAGAGTTCTCATTGCAGCTCCCATATCATTCAGTTGCTTGCTCAAAAAACTGTCACAGTTTCCTTCACATCCACTGTTACTTTGGTTCCTGCTAGATCCAGCCATTTACTAAAACCAAAAAGGTCAGTGTGAGTATATCAAAAAAACCATCATGTACTAATGTGGAATATAAACACTAAGATATACTTACTCATTCACTCTATCTAAAACTAGGACTCTTTCTGAAATCCTAACCATTATGGTAATGCCACTTATGCATAAAGAATACCCTAACCTCTAATGTTATCTAAACCGACCTTTGATACCAACTATAAGGACCCAGCCTTAAACCTTACTTAATCTTGATTTAGTACAAGATTACACATTGAGGATCTTTTCAGGTTTAGAGTTTTAGAGAATTAGATCATGAAACTTGCATTACATTCCACATTTAAACAAAGTGGTTACATAAAAGTCAGTATTCATTATTCCCATCAATGGAAACATATTTAAAATAAAAGATGTATTCTTTCTTGACACATCCTTGACACTATCATCACATCATGTACCTTTCCCTTGACCTGTGAAAAACATTTCAAAAACATGGGTTGAACATAAAAATCTCAGTAACAGTTATAAAAATATGGAAAGGAAACATGAGTTCATATATACATAAGAATGAAATCATACTTTACCCATAAAACATAGGCAATTTAACATACCTCGTCAAATAATGAATAAATCATAGAAATCATAAGACATAAAAGGTAACTTGAGGCATTAATAACATTCTTACGTAGGGAGTAACCCTCTTGGTTACGTTTGGAATACCAACCATAGTATATTCCCTAAATCTCTTCGAAGAAACCTTAACGTTTCACTCCTTCGCATTACCCAATTCATTGGAGAGCTATATCGGGCTCACCCGCCCTTATTTTATCACAGAACCACCCATAATCATAATAATGCCCAAGAACCTCAACATAATCGTATCACATAAAACATGCATAAAGGAAACATAAAATTTCCACCTTTCAATCACAAGATATCAATACAACACATTGATATAAAAACATTATGAGAAACATTTTCAATACCAAAATAAATGAAAAGTAAAACATGGTATTTATTTTTCTTTTAAAAATAAGGTATGGATTGTAGAGGAAGCCGAAACTCAAATAACGGTCACGACGGCGGAAAAGTCGTTGTCGCCGCATACGTACGACAAAAACATTCCCTTTTGTCGTTGAATAAACACTTCGTATAAAAAAATTCCTTTTGAATAAACGTAAAAGTAAAATGGGTTTATACACTGTATAAAAGAAGTTCGTGTATAAAATAGAATATGCCTCAATGAAAGGAGATTAAGATGAAGTCCCTTACAAAGACGGTATCCATGGTTTAAGGATAAATCAATTACATAATTATGTGTGAAAAAGTAATACACCAAATATAAGTGCATATTAAGTGTAAAATAATCAAAGGTCATTCACACATATTCAAAGGATGACATATTCAATAACAACATGTTGAACCCAAAGAAATCGAAATTGGGTTAAGAAGTTCCCTTGACAGCCTAACGGCGTCACAACAAAATGAGTTGATGAGAGATAAAATAAAATGGTATCTCATCACATGGACATAAAATTCACATCAATAAGGATATATGAGAACATATCCCAATATAACAATATGTAAATTAAAAGACCCAACAAAAGAAGTCTTTTAAAAAGAGGACGGTGAATGGTTCCCTTACCGACATGGGTATCTTTCGAAACATACACCTCATAAAAGAAGGACAATACAACATTGATGTAAATACTCATAAAAGAAAGTATATTACACAATGAGTAAAATAATGGGAATTACATAAACCACTCAATGTAAATTATGGCAAATGTAGCATAAATCTCACGGGAATTAAAGTGAGATGAAAAATCCCTTACGAAAACTCGGTAGCCTAACAACGCCACATAAAACTTACAAAAATGCATTGATGAGATCAAATAGGGTGTCTCATCATATTAAATTAAAGTTTATAGAAAGTGGAATATAAAATAACATCCCCCAAAATAAAAAATATGATCTTAAAATAAGTGACATAAAGGAGAGTACTTAAAAAGAAAGAGCGAGGTTAGATCTCTTACGAAAATTCGGCAGCCTAACAGCGCCACTCAAAACCTCCAAAATGGATTGATGAGAGAGAATAGGGTCTCCCATCATATGAACATAAAAATTACAGTAAGTTTAATATAAAATAACATCCCAATCACATGAAAGATGATCTTAAAAGGAATGACATAAATGAGTGTACTTAAAATGAAAGAAAGGAGTAGGATCCCTTACCTCAAGTCCAACTTGTCTTGTTCATTTCTTTATATTCCTGAGTAATAAACTTTGGTCAATTAATACTTGCCTAAGTACCTCCTTTATATATTATTATTCAGTTCATATCACATAAAATAATGTTATAATAATTGTTTAATAATGTTAGTTCATATCAGACGTTTTTGCCGATGTTTGGTACATGAGTCAAAAATGAACTTGTTTAAAAAAAGATTTCCCATGTAGTTATAAATAAATAATCTCAAGAATAGTATTAATGATTAAAATACCATATATATCTAGTAAATATTCACTTTATACTATTCCATATCATTTGGAGATAGAAAATGAAAAGCACCGTTCATGGAGACGGTAGGCCGTACGTACGCATGAACGCTACTTTCATTTTTTGTCATATTAATGGAATTAAAACAAAATGATAGATATATATATATGTTATTATTCAAGAATGATATCCATAATTGAGATGTAATATATTACATATATATCCATTATATATATGTACTTATAATATTACATAATATTTTGAGATAAGAAATGAAATGTACCGTTCATGGAGATGGTAAGCCGTACGTACGCATGAACGCTACTTCCATTTCTATTTCATATTTAATGGAATTAAAACATAATTATACATAATAGTATTTTAATTCCAGTATGGTATCATATATAATATCATTAAATATATCCTTTATACGTACCACATATGGTATTAACGAATCAAATCACTTTGAGGGGGCGGTAGTCCGCACTTCCTTAAATGAAGATATCGCGTTTACCCATAATGGAAACCTTAAAGGGACACCATAAATGAAAAATAAAGAAGCTTAAGTAAAACATGAACATATTATATATCATATATAAATATAGTGTCATATTAATGGCCACATTTGAAGGTGTTAGAAGAATGTTGAACAATCATCGTTTCGGGAGGCAGAAATTCGCTATCCACGGAAACAGTATGTTCTTTAACCATTAGATGTAGGTGTGTGTAAGTTTAGCTAGAATAATTCTTATAAAAACTTCCTAGTATATTTAAGATACTGTATTTGTTACAAAATAACTTAATAAAAAGAGTTTAGGGGGTTGGAGAAGCAAAATAAAACAAAAGGACACAAGTGAAGACATTACCTTAAAATCGGGTAACTCCCTTGGTTTGAGCTCAAAGGCTTCCTTGGGAAGACTTCTGCCAAAAGTGAGGCTTCAAGGAGTAATATAGGGAAGTGTAGAGACAAAATGGGCAGGTTTTTGACAAGAAAAAGGCTTTTGGAGTGTGGGTAAGGAGGTAGAGGTGGGGGCCTTTTATAAGAGGAGAGGAGGGGCACTCTTGTAATGTTACAAAATGTTACTTTATTTTCAAAAGAGTTTCGGATTTTAAAGGTCCCACATTGATTTATTTAGAGGATAAGGTGATAAGGGTTCGAAATCCACTCATCCAATAGGTTTTGGACATGTTTAGATCTTAGATATTACATTATCATTCCATTTTATTTAAATCGTTAAATAATGAGGTCATCATTGCTTCATCATGATGTCATAAATAATTTAATTTATTTAATGTCTAAAAATTATAAACAAAATACTATGATGTAGGAAATCTTTTTAGATTTTCAATGACTATTTATAGTCAAAAATATTACTTGTATAACCCCATGTACAAATTGTTTTAGTAAAACAACTCATGTTTGTGTCATTTTTACTTTAACATTAAATAAAAAGATATTTATGTCATTTTCCATCCAAAGTGGCTCCATGGGGTCCCCAAGTTTACCCATGGATTTTCTTGGTCGGCCATGACACATCAAATGAGGGTAGGACATGTTTCTAGGTCATTTCATTTTATTAAAACATTATTCTTACCATAAACTACACTAATTACCTCTAATCGCGATTAAAAACGTAATAAGTTACTATTCACCAAAAAAATTATTTTTATCCCATTGAACCACATTTTACTTCTTAATGACAACCATGTATGTCATATTTTTGAAATTAAAAACACAAAGATGGCAAAATTTCATTTAAACGGAAAAATCAGTTTTTATAAGTACCACTTAGTGGTTTCACTATTCATCAAAAATTGATGTTTTTCAGAAAAATCCCAAAAATTCACCCTAAGATATATTTGATATTCCGAATTCAAAAATGAAGCCTATTTTACAAAATTCAAAACATATAAGTCAAATTAATTAATTTAATAATTAATTCCCGTTGTCAGAGCAAATAACGTGTTTTTGTGAAACAATAAGTATCAAAAGATTGACAATAGTTTAAGTCTGATTTAAAAATGAAATTAATTCCAACGACCACTATTGGATTTAATGGTAAAAATATATTACAATTTCACATTAAAACCAATTCAACAGATAATCTAATCATATAAATAAATTAGATTAAAAAGGGGTTTTGAATTAAAGTACAACATTTTACACTATTCATTAAAAATGAACTTTATCGGAAAGATACCAAAAATTTACGCAAAGTAAATTTTGATGTTCCAATTATTAAGAATAGTTTTATTTGGTCCAATAGAATTTATAAGAGTGAACAAAACTATATTTAATGACGGTTCGCCATCAAAAGGCGATAAGTGAACCTTTAGTGAAAACTAGGGCATATACGCCTAAAATTGAATTATTTCCGTATTTTAAGACTTTATCATTTATTGGATAAATTTAAAAACATTTAAAAACATATATAATCATATTTTAGTTATTTCTATCCATTCCCGCCAATACAACGGCTACATGTTAACTACCATTTAAAATGATATTATTTTATTATTAGAGTGCAACGTAAGATTCCCAAGAAACTCGTTGTTGCGTGTTGGGTACGCCATCGAGCATAGCGTTCCCTTTAAAGTCATATTAATATTTTATTCACAAATATGGATAAATATGAAAATGTCATATTCTTTATTTACCTGGGGTGTTACATCCTTCCCCCCTTTTGGGAATTGCGTCCTCGCAATTTTTAAAATTGAGCTTGGAAACATCCTTGAAAGTCCCACATCGGAACAAAAGTCGGTAAAACAATCACTTTAAAATAAAGGAAGATAAGTACAGTGGTCACCCGAGTTAACCCATACTAGGATTCCATGTAGAAAACATGGACATGGAAGAAAAAGCAATGGGTCATGTTCTTGAGGGAGAGTGATAGTAAACATGTCTAGGAGAAAGTTAACCATAAGAAAATCACAAACTTGTGATGGGTTAAACGGTATTCGATTCCCTAGTAGGAAAATTTAATAGACAACATTTTTGTTTTAAGTTACTTTTTGTTGAGGAATTTATTTATAAGGAAACATAATCACTTATCATGTTGACTTTCAACTTTTATTAGATTCCTTAATCAAACTCATATTTTTTTCCAAAAGACGAGTATTTAGGGAGACTTGTTCGCATTAAGAGTACTATAATCAACCTCTAGAGAATCACCTAATCCACCAAAGGGAACTATATAATTCCCCTGTATTTATACTTTAACTAAAACCAAAACCAAAAAGGTTAGTACAAGGTCAGGTAATCCAGAAAAGCATAACCCTTTAAAAAGAAAATCTATGCTTAATCTCCAAAATTTGTCCAACAAAACCCAAAGTTCAACAAGGACCATCAGATAAACAATTTGTCCATAAAATTCTTCAAAGTAAACCAATCTAAGATTGAAACCCAAATATTTGAAGGATTGAGTCACATAGTCATCCAAGTTAAATCGTAACATTTATCTCCAAACAACATCAGTTTCTCCTAAAGTCTCGTATTGAAAAGTAATTAACCTAATCACATATCATCCATGATAGGTTAATAATTTTCATAAATAACCCAAAATCAACTTACCCTTAATTCATAAAATCATATAACTAAAAAGGATCATTCAAACTAACCAGGGACTTCACGTAGTCCAGTGGTAGGCGATAAATACCAGTCGCACTTTGGTTGTGGGTTTGATTCCTGCAGCATTGTCCGATGCGACGGGTAGTCACACGGTCTGCGTGTTGTCCTTTTTCCAAAACTATATAATTCTCAAATAATTCCCCAAAAAGGGATAAAATCATCAAAAATAACCATAACATAATTTAACCTCAATTTTATCTCATGCCTTTCACTTCAATCATAACATATAGTAACCCATAATTACCTCAAAAGTAAGGATCATATAAACCCAAATGGTTCTTTACAACTATGTCCACAAAAGAAAAGATAACTATTCCTTGAATAAAATTTTCATATATTAAACATCAGGGTTACACATAATATAAAAAGTCATCTAATGTAACCCCATCATCAAAAGAGACTTAATACTCTTAAGAATTTCACCATAACTCTTGAAGCCCTTATATGTTGACATCTTACTCATTCAACATTATTCATGATCCATTAACCATTCCTTTCCAACTTATTCCAAAATACCTCATTCCTACAAACAAAATCATGAATCATATCCTAAGATTCCAAAATAGGAAAACAATAGTCATGAAATAATACATACCTTTGATTGGTCATTTTCGGTTTCTTCAACCTCAATCGGAATGGAATTAGGTATTGGTAAATGAACATTAGTATTCTCTTGGGGATCCCATTCACGAAACATCTTCATAGGACATGTGTTTGCATAATGACCATGCACACCAAATTTGAAACATTCATTTGATTCCTCAGAAAGAATTTCTTTCCCTTTCCTCGAGTCAGCTGGATGCTTCCTTTTTCCATGGCAGGTTCTTGCTTTATGATCTTCATTTCCACATCTATAGCATATTTCTATCCCTTTGAAACATTTTCCTAGGTGTTTCTTTCCACATCATTGACACATAGGTTTTTGAAAACACTTACCTTTATGATTATTACATGTACTTCCGTAGGGATTTTTTTCTCGCATATATGATTCCCTATAGAAATCACCAAGGTTTAGGTGTTCAATCATGACTCCAGATAGTTGGTTGAGGATACTCACAAGAGTTTTCATTGCAGCTCCAATATCATTCAGTTGCTTGCTCAAAAAACTGTCACAGTTTCCTTCACATCCACTGTTACTTTGGTGCCTGCTAGATCCAACCATTTACTAAAACAAAAAGGTAAGTGTGAGTATATCAAAAAAACCATCATGTACTAATGAGGAAGATAAACACTAAGATATACTTACTCATTCACTTTATCTGAAACTAGGACTCTTTCTGAAATCCTAACCATTATGGTAATGCCAATTATTCTTAAAGAATACCCCAACCTCTAATGTTATCTAAACCAACCTTTGATACCAACTATAAGGCCCCAGCCTTAAACCTTACTTAATCTTGAGTTATTACAAGATTTCACATTGAGGATCTTTTCAGGTTTAGAGTTTTAGAGAATTAGATCATGAAACTTGTATTACATTCCACATTTAAACAAAGTGGATACATAAAAGTCAGTATTCATTCTTCCCATCAACGGAAACATATTTAAAATAAAACATGGATTCTTTCTTGACACATCCTTGACACTATCATCACATCATTTACCTTTCCCTTGACCTGTGAAAAACATTTCAAAAACATGGGAGGAGCATAAAAATCTCAGTAAGGGTTATAAAAATATGTAAAGGAAACATGAGTTCATATATACATAAGAATGAAATCATACTTTACCCATAAAACATAGGCACTTTAACATACGTCATCAAATCATGAATAAATCATAGAAATCATAAGACATAAAAGGTAACTTGAGGCATTCATAACATTATTACGTAGGGAGTAACCCTCTTGGTTACGTTCGGAATACCCACCACTGTATATTCCCTAAATCTCTTCGGAGAAACCTTAACGTTTCACTCCTTCGTGTTACCCAATGAATTGGAGAGCTATATCGGGCACATTCGCCTTTAGTTTATCACATAACCACCTGTCTTCATAATAATTCCCAAGAACCTCAACATAATCGTATCACATAAAACATGCATAAAGGAAACATAACATTTCCACATTTCAATCACAAGATAACAATACAACACATTGAAATAAAAACATTATGAGAACCATTTTCAATACCAAAATAAAATAAAAGTAAAACATGGAATTTATTTTTCTTTTAAAAAGAATGTATGGATTGTAGAGGAAGCCGAAACTCAAATAATGGTCACGACGGCGGAGAAGTCATTGTCACCTCATACGTACAACAAAAACATTCCCTTTTGTTGTTTAATAAAAACTTCGTATAAAAAATATTCCTTTTGAATAAACGTAAAAGTCAAAGGGGTTTATACACCGCATAAAAGAAGTTTGTGTATAAAACAGAATATGCCTCAATGAAAGGAGATTGAGACGAAGTCCCTTACAAAGATGGTATCCTTGGTTTAAGGATAAATAAATTACATAATTATGTGTGACAAACGAATACACCAAATATAATTGGATATTAAGTGTAAAATAATCAAATTTCATTCACACATATTCAAAGGATGACATATTCAATAACAACATGTTGAACCCAAAGAAATCGAAATTGGGTTAAGAAGTTCCCTTGACAGCCTAACAACGTCACATCAAAATGAGTTGATGATAGATAAAAAAAAGGGTATCTCATCACTTGGACATAAAATTTACATCAATAAGGATATATGAGAACATATCCCAACATAAAAATATGTAAATTAAAAGACCCAACAAAAGAAGTCTTTTAAAAAGAGGAGGGTGAAAGGTTCCCTTACCGACATGGGTATCTTTCGAAACATACACCTCGTGAAAGAAGGACAATATAGCATTGATGTAAATACTCATAAAAGAAAGTATATTACACAATGAGTAAAATAATGGGCATTACATACACCACTCAATGTAAATTATGGAAAATGTAGCATAAATCTCACGGGAATAAAAGTGAGATGAAAAATCCCTTACGAAAACTCGGTAGCCTAACGATGCCAAATAAAACATACAAAAATGGATTGATGAGATCAAATAGGGTATCTCATAATATTAACTTGAAGTTTATAGAAATAGTAATATAAAATAACATCCCCCAACATAAAAAATAGGAGCTTAAAATAAGTGACATAAAGGGGAGTACTTAAAAAGAAAGAGAGAGGTTAGATCTCTTACGAAAATTCGGCAGCCTAACGGCACCACTCAAAACCTCCAAAATGGATTGATGAGAGAGAATAGGGTCTCCCATCATATGAACATAAAAATTACAGTATGTTTAATATAAAATAATTTCCCAATCACAAGAAATATGATCTAAAAAGGAATGACATAAAAGAGTGTACTTAAAAAGAAAGGAGTAGGATCCCTTACCTCAAGTCCAACTTGTCTTGTTCATTTCGTTATATTCCTGAGTAATAAACTTTTGTCAATTAATAATTGCCTAAGTACCTCCTATAGAGATTATTATTCTGTTCATATCACATATTATAATGTTATAATAATTGTTTAATAATGTTAGTTCATATCAGATGTTTTTGCCGATGTTTGGTACATGAGTCAAAAATGAACTTGTTTGAAAAAAGATTGCCCATGTAGTTATAAGTAAATAATCTCCAGAATAGTATTAATGATTAAAATATCATATATATCCAGTGAATATTAATTTTATACTATTCCATATCATTTGGAGATAAAAAACGAAAAGCGCCGTTCATGGAGACGGTAGGACGTACGTACGCATGAACGCTACTTTCATTTTTTGTCATATTAATGGAATTTAAACAAAATGAGAGAGATATATATATGTTATAATTCCAGAATGATATCCATAATTTAGATGTAATATATTACATATATATACATTATATATAAGTACTTATAATGTTACATAACATTTTGAGATAAGAAATGAAATGTACAGTTCATGGAGACGGTAAGCCATACGTACGCATGAACGCTACTTCCATTTATATTTCATATTTAATGGAATTAAAACATAATGATACATAATAGTATTTTAATTACAGTATGTTATCATATATAATATCATTAAATATATCTTTTATGTGTACCACATATGGTATTAACGAATCAAATCACTTTGAGGGGGCGGTAGTCCGCACTTCCTTAAATGAAGATATCGCGTTTACCCATAATGGAAACCATAAAGGAATGCCATAAATGAAAAATACAGAAGATTAAGTAAAACATAAACATATTAGATATCATATATAAATATATTTTCATCTTAATGGCCACCTTGAAAGGTGTTAGAAGAATGTTGAACAATCATTGTTTCGGGAGGCAGAAATTCGCCATCCACTGAAACAGTATGTTCTTTAACCATTAGATGTAGGTGTGTGTAAGTGTAGCTTGAATACTTCTTATAACAACATCCTAGTATATTGAATATACTGTATTTGTTACAAAATAACTGAATAAAAATATTTTAGGGGGTTGGAGAAGCAAAATAAAACAAAAGGACACAAGTGAAGACATTACCTTAAAATCGGGTAACTCCCGTTGGTTTGAGCTAAAAGGCATCCTTGGGAAGACTTCTGCCCAAAGTGAGGCTTAAAGGAGTAATAGATGGAAGTGGAGAGACAAAATGGTCAGGGGTTGGCCGAGCCAAAGGCTTTGGGAGTGTGGGTAAGGTGGTAGAGGTGGGGGCATTTTATAAGAGGAGAGGAGGGGCACTCTTGTAAAGATACAAAATGTTACTTTATTTTCAGAAGCATTTCGGATTTTAAAGGACCCACATTGATTTATTTCTAGTATAAGGTGATAAGGGTTCTAAATCCACTCATCCAATAGGTTTTGTACATGTGTAGGTCTTAGATATTACATTATCTTTCCATTTTATTTAAATCTTTAAATAATGAGGTCATCGCTACATCATCATGATGTCATAAATAATTTAATTTATTTAATGTATAAAAATTATAAAAAAAAAATATGATGCAGGAAATCTTTTTAGATTTTCAATTATTATTTATAGTCGAAAATATTACTTGTATAACCCCATGTACAAATTTTTTTAGTAAAACATCTCATGTTTGTGTCATTTTTACATTAACATTAAATAAAAAGATATTTATGTCATTTTCCAACCAAAGTGGCTCCATGGGGTCCCCAAGTTGACCCATGGATTGTATTGGTCGGCCATGACACATCCAATAAGGGTAGGACATGTTTCTAGGTCATTTCATTTTATTAAAAAATTATTCTTACCATAAACTACACTAATTACCTCTAATCGCGATTAAAAACGTTATAAGTAAATATTCACAAAAAATTATTTTTATCCCATTGAACCACATTTTACTTCTTAATGACAACCATGTCTATAGGATTTTTGAAATTCAAAACACAAAGATGGAAAAATTTCATTTAAACGGAAAAATCAGTTTTTATAAGTACCACTTAGTGGTTTCACTATTCATCAAAAATTGAAGTTTTTCAGAAAAATCCCAAAAATTCACCCTAAGATATATTTGATATTCCAAATTCAAAAATGAAGTCTATTTTACAAAATTCAAAACATATAAGTCACATTAATTAATTTAATAATTAATTCCCATTGTCAGAGCAAATATCGTGTTTTTATGAAACAATAAGTATCAAAAGATTGACACTAGTTTAAGTCTGATTTCAAAGTGAAATTAATTCAAACGACCACTATTGGATTTAATGGTAAAAATATATTCTAATTTCACTTTAGAACTAATTAAAAATATTATTTAATCATATAAATAAATTATATTAAAAGGAGGTTTTGAATTAAAATACAACATTTTACACTATTCATTAAAAATGAACTTTATCGGAAAGATACCAAAAATTTACACAAAGTAAATTTTGATGTCCCAATTATTATGAAGAGTTTTATTTGGTCCAATAGAATGTATAAGAGTGAACAAAACTATATTTAATGACGGTTTGCCATCAAAAGGCTATAAGTGAACCTTTAGTGAAAACTAGGGCATATACGCCTAAAATTGAATTATATCCGTATTTTAAGCCTTTATCTTTTATTAGATAAATGTAAAAACATTTAAAAACATATATAATAATATTTTAGTTATTTCTATTCATTCTCTCCAATACAACGGCTTCATGTAAACTACCATTTAAAATAATATTATTTTATTATTAGAGTGCAATGTAAGATTCCCAAGAAACTCGTTGTTGCGTGTTGGGTACGCCATCGAGAATAGCGTCCCCATTAAAGTCATATTAATATTTTATTCAAAAATATGGATAAATATGAAAATGTAATATTCTTTATTTACCCGGGGTGTTACATGTAGGGTCACTATAGATGTTAGAGAATAAGAATGATATGATTTTGTAGTCATTGAGGACAATGACTCATTATTAGATGAAAATAATGTTTTTATTTCCTATAAATGTTATGTTTAAAGATCATATGCTACATGATGGTACGATTACAAGAATTTTGATATATATTTCATGTATCATAACCATGGTTGTGTTCTAGTTGATCTACAGATTGATGTAAATACCATTGGATGGAAGTGGGTATTAATGAGAAAAATAGACATGGAAGATAAAATGAACACCTATAAATAATGGAAAGTGGCCAAAGGATTAAAATAGTTTTAAGGAATTGAATATAAAAAAAACTATAATAGACATGTTTAAATCCATTTAAATTATACTTATTATAGCATAATTCCATGGATTTGAGATTTGAATGATTGGTGTCAAAAAAAATTACATAACAGGAAACTTTTGAAATATATCTATATGACATAGCCAGAAGTATTTCTAATCATGGTAAATCCAAAATTGTATATAAGATACTAAGATCCATTAATATATTACATCAATAATTTGGGTCATAGAACATTCAATTAGATGAAACTATAAAAGAATTTGGTTTATTAAATAATGAATGTAATCAATGTGTTATATAAATAGTTCAGTGGGAGTAAATTTATTATCCTAGTCATATATATTTATTACATATTACTTATTGGAAATGTCATATGAGGCTTACATTCAGTTGAGTAATGGTCAGACTACTGCTTCTCTATGAAGGACATTGGTAAAGAGGCCTATATAATTTATATCAAAATTATTCATGCTAGATTCAAGTGGTTTATTTCGATGTGTCTAGTAACATACATTGACCAAATACTAAAAATATTTAGTATAGAAAAATCTAAAAGGGGATTGGTTCTAGTTTCACCCGGAATACATATATATAATAAAATGTGTCCACATATATGGAATGAGATAGATATAATATGTAATATATCATGATAATTTGTGATAAGATAAATCATGTTTTTCTTGTTATGTACTAAGTTAGATGTTTATTACACCATTAGCATGATAGAAAGTTATTAAGATGATCTAGGTGCATAGTATTGGTCAGTTGTTAAGTTTGTCTTTATAAATTTGAGGTGAACTAAGGATATGTTTCTAGTATATAGAGGACATTAATTGATAGTAATCATAGGTTATAAAAATTATAGCTTTTATAAATATTAGAATTATATGAAGTTTCATTTATTTTATTTTTTCATTCCAAATGAAGAAGTTGTGAGTTGGAAGAGTTCAAAACATCCAGTTTTCACTGATTCTATTATTGATTTTGAGTATATAGTAGCTTCTAATACATTTAAAGAAACCATTTGAATATGAAACTTTATCCAAAATATATATTTGGTACTTAGCAGTAAAGACCATATCACATTATGTTGTGATAGTACTTCAGTTGTGGCTCTCATAAAGGAGTCAATGTCACAATAATGGATAAATCACATACATTGAAAGTATCACCTCCTAAGATATTTTTCTCATAGGGGTGAAGTCATGGTTAACAAAGTTTCTATAGAGAAAAAACATAGCATATCCCTTTAATAAATCCTTCTCCTAGTAGGAGTGTGAATATCATGTGAGAGCAAGTGGACTAAAGGATGTTAACGGTTTGCTCAAGTGTAGGTGGGAGTCTGTTTTAGTTGGTTCCATAAAACCAAATTTCATATACTTCATGATTATATGTATTAATTATTTTAAATATTAATAAACGTATTATCACATAATGATTGTTCTTCTGCATGACATAATATGTGATAATTTCCTAAGAGTAATTGTTGCAATGAAAATGTCATAGAAATTCTCTATTAGGATGAGAAACTAGAAGTTCCATGAAAACTTTCATAAATGTACATTCTATTGTTTGATGATATCATTTTATGGGTTGAAAATGATATAAGATATTATTGGTGGAGAAATGTAGGACTTGGAACAGTTTCTCCTAGTATACACACTTATCAATCTTTGGAGAAGAAGATTATTAGAACATGTCCCATCTGTAGTAAATCTATATTTATATGTTTCATTAGATATTTTTGTCTTCAAATAAATTTATTGATGTATTGATGAAAATTGTGATGAAATATGCTCATAGTGAAATATGATATGTTGGGTGTGTTAGGAGTGATATTTCATTAATGAATAATGTCTAAAAGTATCTTTCCCTTTTTTATTATATGTATTTGTATATCTTTGGATATTTTTGGGGAATTTAGTAGCCAAATTAAATCCATGGAAATGCTGGTCTATGGTAGGTCTATTTCTGGAATGTCAAAAAAGGAGACATCAAGCACAGAGCTTGATGAAACCAACATGCATCCTTATTGATTTGATATATATTTATAAAGAGATTATATTACAAATTTAATGTTCATATGATGTTGTATGTAATTATGAATTTAAATCCTTCTATATGAGTTCCTTGGAATGTTTCTAAAGGCCAACCTTTTATATTAGTCAATTTTATATAATTCCAGTGGGAAAGAGGCTTAGAGGGCCACACACTGAGAATATCTACGATATTTTCTAAATTATATTTTAAATTTAATAAGTTATATTAAATTTTTTTCAAAATTTGTGATTTAATAATTATTCAGAGATGGTTTATTTCCATGATTTAATCAAGAGTTATTCATAACAATATATATATAAGTTAAATAATATTAAATATTTATTTGTAAATTTTTGAGAATATAATATTTACTATGTTTATCAATGAATAATAGAATAATATTTATTTATTAAAAAAATTCATTATAAATGATTTTTTGAATACTTAGGTGGATAAATATACCAAGTTTAATAGTCTGATTAGAAATGATATATTAAATATCATTTAAATAAATTTTAATTTATTGATTTAACAAGTGATATTTATTTATCCACAGATGTTGTGCTTGTCAGAAAAATGACAATATTATTTATATTATTAGTATAGTTTTGGTTTGATAAGGAATAAGGAATATGTCAAGGGCCTATGTGAAATTACCAACCTTAACCTAGTTCTATAAAAACTAAATTATATCACTTTATTGGGTTACCCACTTATTTTTCACAACAAAACTACATTAAATTATCTCTATCCCTAAGAGAGATACCTTTTAAGAACATGTTCAAAAACTAGATTATAAATCCACCTCTTCTCTCTCAAGCCATTGAGAGAACCTAAAAAATCTTTTATCTATAATGATATCCTTACTGAAATCATTGACGAAGTATGCAATCAATTCAGATAAATTTTTCTAGTACATGAAAATTCTATGGTGACATTATGATTTTTTAGAGCATGTGTTGATAACAACTAGAGATATTATACCCTTTAAACCTGTGAAACAATAATGGTATCATGAGAGAAGTCAACCACATTATCAACTAAGAAAGAACTATATGAAAATGTAATTCTAAATCTACCATTAAATTAGTTATAAATTATATATAATGTTCCAAAACTCTTCATTACAAAGTTCATAAGTCAACTAATCATTGATTTAATTTTATTGGTAATGAAAAAATTTATCATGTAAATATCCTATTATTCATTGATTATGACAAGAATCGATGTTGGTTATTTTCAATAGGTGCTTCTTCTTTGCTAGGAACCTTCAGTGTAGTGGTGTCATTGTTTTTCTACATGAGTATGAAGAGTCATACTTGATTGAATCCAAGTCCAAATGGGTATATTTAGTGAGTCGAACTAGTTTATCATATGTGTATCAATCCAGGACCAAATCTAAACGTGTTTATTTGGTGGGTCGACCCAGTTAACCAGATTGGTATGGTCTAAACCGCAATTATGATCTGACATGTTTTAATGAACATATCTACTCACTATGTGAGTGGAATCTGATCCACATATTCTTTACAATGAGATTTTATTGAGAGGATTAAATTTGAATATGTCATGAATTCCCAGAAAAGGTGTTTACCAAATATGAATGGGCTAGAAAGCATATCCAAATGGATACCTTCATACCTATAAAATAGAATATCAATGTGATGAAATGATTATTCCAAAGCAACCCAAAATCCTCTCACAAGTTGATATTCCATATAGTATCTTCTACAAGTATCAAAGATACCTAATTTGTGTAAAATGATGTAATCACCTATAGTTTACACGTATATTATTATTAATTCTCAATCATTATTTTTATAAAATTGGTACTTTATTGACGAACTCGATGTGTCGTGAAAATATGGAATTTTAATCTGACTTTCTTATAAATGTTAAAGTGTTTTCATGTTCTATAGTTGACATTTTATTCTGATCAATACATTGAAATTGAACACTATGGGATTTATTATGGATATGAGATATATTTTCTTAAAAAGATTGTTTGGATTTGTATACATTAGTTTAAAGAATTACTTGGAAATGAAAATGTGAAAGATCTAGTTTTCTTTTAATTTTAATATTTGGAAAATGAGATATCATATTGAAAATGTCCTTTTACATATAATTTTAACATTGATTAAATGATCATGGGATTATACTGATTTCAATATTAATTGGTGCCTTTAGACTTTATATTGATTAATATTATATAAATGATTGTAAATTTAATTATAGATTAGGGTTTCATTTAATGTTATTCTAAGACTTGTGGACTGGACACAAGTGACGGGAAGTTAGAAATTCCTATATTTATTAGATCTTTATGATCTCCTATATTCATCCATTTCCTTCCAAAGAGATAAGGTTTTCAATTTTACATTAAATTCATCCTTAGGAAGCTCAAATGGATGTTTCTTGTAGGAGATCTGAATCCCTTGTGTGATCGAGCGAATTTCATTGAAATATTCTCTTTACTGATGCCTAATGATGCAATAACTAATATTCGTTATTGTCAAATATGATTCGAGATTTTGATATCCAAGGGTTTTTATTACAGATATGAATTCAGGAAGATATTATCTAGAGGGTCGATTCAAAAAAATTTGGAAATAGATATAAGGTTAGTTTATCTCTATAGTTTGATGAAGAGTATTGTGGAACTGACCTTCTTCACCACAGGGTTGGTTCTCTGTAGAAGGAGTTATCTAGTTCATGTTTTTTTGGATGATTTTTTCGCTTAGGTCATAAGATAAAGCATCATAAAGATTTAATTGGGCATTCACTGCATGTTATTTCAAACAGAGAGAAAGACCTATATTTTTAGATCTACAATTCTCAGTTGATGAAAAATTTTTAGGACCAGTTCATCCAATATGAATTGATCATTTAATTAAGTGTTTATATTGAATATGGATAGAACTCAGGTGTTGCGCTATTTTTTAGTTCACCAAGTCTAGTTCTTTTGTTTCCTATTGACACCGTGAGTCTAGTTAATAGCTAATTTAGATGAGTTCATTGCAGGTTCATGGTCATAAAATGATTCCAATTTGATTCATTAATAAAATAGATTATTGATACTAGTAGAGATTCTCAACTATATGCTCATGTTAAGCCAAGGATCTGCTGTGAAAATCTGAATAGGGGGTTTGAGATATGACTGATTTTGAATATCACCGCTAGTACTGTTCATTAAGAGTTGGTCACTATAGTTTGAAACCTATAATATAGATTCATGGTTCTTCATCTGGTTAGATCTGAAGATGGTTCCTATACATTCCTTGTTTTTCTATGTTCTTATGGTACACCTCGAAGAGAAGTTTGATTCATGTTCTTGGGGAATCATTTAAGTGACTTCCCAGTTGTTTATTGTTAACTTTTTTAACATTTCATTTTAATTCCTATCACTAACAAATCAATCATGAACCCTTGGACTTATTACTTTTTTTTAGATAGAAAAATCCCTATAACACTCACCTTATTTCCTTTGGGTTTGACCCTGCACAATTATGCTAGTTTGAGAGTAATAATTAAATTTTGAAGTTCATTGTGACCTCCAGCCTTATCAAAATTTTGACATCATTTTAGAGGAAGACATGACACTGAGCACCTAGGGTTAAAAAATAACACACAAAAATCAAAATAAAAAATAATGTCATTAAACCAAAATACCATAAAAATTACTAGATGAATTTTTTTATTTACCAGTCTTTATGGAGAAAATTGATGTCTATATGATGTGTTTTTTTGATAAATATGTTTTCTAATTAATCATATCTTTTATACATTTATAAAAATTATGGGATTGATGGATAAATCATAATCATGTTAGGAAGTTGTTCACCATTTTCATTAAGAGGTAGTGTGAATGGGAATCCTTTTCCAAGAAATTGGTATTGTACATAGTAGTAAGTATAACATTATCTTCTGATAATACCGCATAAATGGTTCTAGCCAAATATCCTAGGTCACATCAGTGGAAAAATAATATAATTCAGTAATACCACATATTTATATATTTTTCTCAATGGTGTGAAGTCATGGTTAACCGAGTCTCTATAGAAATATATTGAAGACCCATAAACTAAATTTATTCATCAGTAGAAGTATAAAAATTGTATGAGAGCTATCAGTTTAAAAATTGTTAGAAATTGGATCTATTAAATGTCAGAGCCTATTTGATTTGATTATTAGAACAAAATTTTTATTTAATTTTGATTACTAAAATATAAATAAATATCATATCATATAATTATTGTAATTTTACATCACAGTAATGTGATTATAACCATTGCATATTTATCACATCGAATGGTTATAGCAGTTTTTTGCTATAATGGGAATAAATAAATGTTATGAAAATACTTTTAAATAATTTTTGTGGTTTATATTAATTAATATGATGATACATAAATGATTTCTAACTATGAGTTGTTATAGACTCATAATACATTGATTCTTTTTATCAAAGTCCTCATTGGTGGTCTCTATGAAGGGGGTCCATGACAATAGACCCACCAATATGGATTCAAAATGTTTTATTTTCCATTGGATATCCCTATTTCTGACCATGTGTATTAGTCCTTAAACATGAGATTATTATTATTATTGTGAATCACATACTTTTATGTATAGATGAAAAATGAGATGATACATGCTCATGTTGAAGTAGTATATGTTGGATGTCTCATAAGTGATATGAAATTAATTTAATAAGTTATAAAATATTATTCCATTATATATTAATTAAATATTATATCTATGAACCTTTGATTGAAATAGAACTATATAATGAAATACATGGTCATTGTACTTTTTAAATGTATTTATTTTGGAAAGTCAACGAAATATATATTGACAAAATAAGGTAATGGTATAAGTAAAAACCCTTTTTTTCTTTAGGTATGGAGAGAAAATGGATTATATTATATAGTAGAATTTGTAGGAAGGTTGTTGTAGATGTTACAGAAAAACAATCTTATGAGTTCCATGATGTATTGTTTGACACTGATATTGAAATTTAGGTAAGTTCGCTGATTTCCATTGAGAAAATATCCTAGAGTATCGTACACTAAGCGTATCTATAATATCTTTTAATTTATTCAATTTAATGTTATAAATGAATGTATTCTATTATTTTTTAATAATATCCATTCAAGTAAAGATGATCCTAGAAATCCAATCACCATATATTTGAGTTTATAATATATGATTTTAACTTTATCTCTTTGTTTATTTATTCCTAATGTAACAAAGAAATATCTATTTATTCACTAGTTTAACAAATTGATTAATATAAATATTTTTATAGATGTGTGAATATTATAATAGATATTTATTTACATGTTTAGTGACTATAATATTTTATTGGAGGATATGGATCGAGTTTAATGATCCATTACAAATTATATGTTGTATTCAATATCTTGTAAGTAAATATTTATTAATTTATTTAACAAATTATATTAGATATATTTCATGTCAGTGAATGTAATGAAATTATTAGAATTATTATTTAACATGGTTAATAACATAAAATAAATATTTAGATATTGTCTACTATGCAACTATCATTATTTAACCCTGTGTATATATTTTACATCATATAATTCTCTATATTAGTAATGTTTTCTACAATGGATACACATCTAGAATTCTCTCAAGACCAATAAAGAAATCCCCCCTTTCTCCTTCTCTTAAGAACATAGAGTGGAGATAAGATATCATTGTTGAAATAACTTACAAAAAATGTATGTTACGAGATTATATTAAGCTAGAAACCATTTTTTTAAAAAAAAATCTGGATATGTGTAGAGAACATGTGGCTACATGTAGAAGATTTCTTGTTTTTATTATCCACCACAACAAACTATGAAACAAGAAAAACATTAAAAATCAATCAAGAGTATTACCATGGATGAAGAAATTCTTATTTAAATTAATTATTAATTAACTATTAAATATCCTCTCTAAAGATTATGGGGTTTGTTTATAACATCTCGTTACTTTCTTTCAGGTACATCATGTCTCTTGATTTGACTCCCTTTTTGGTTTGGTTCATTTTTGGGAATTTTGATGATGGAGAGTGTTTGTCAGGTAAAATGGCATATTATTCGAGGGATGTTTGTTTTTTTGAATTAATAGAGTTTGTGTATAAATTTTTATAATGTTATGAGGGTGATCTTTGGGTCTGGGTTGAGTTAGAGGCCTTTCTTGAGAATTCCATATAAACATGTTGTGTACTGTCTGTAGGAAAAATTCATGCCATGAACGTAATTTATTACATGAATCCATCACTTGGAAAAATCCATGAAACAATTTCATGATGTGAAAAAATATATAATATGTTAATGGTGTTCATAGTGTGAAATGTTCAAGATCATAATTTTAAACCTCAGGCGATGCTTTTTTCAGCATATACACCACCTAGGATATTCATTTCATGAATCGTGGATTCACATAAGGAATTACTCAGGGATAGTCGGTCTTTGTATAGTGAATCCTGGAAAATATTATTTTTATCATGCAGCCTATTCTCTCGACCCCAAGAAATACTAAAAGTGATTCTGGGGTGATTTCCTACCTTTTAGATGTCTCAGTTTGGATTTTGGTCTCTAAAGAGTTCCCTCACTTTGGTTTTCTTTTTCTCTACACTATCTCTCATTAGCATTGGCATGGTCTCATGTTTTTCTATTGAATTAGAGTTGGATCTTGATGATTTCTGATTTAGTATTTCCTTGTTGGTCTACTTCACCTTAATTATTCATTGGTGTTTCCCATTGTGGTTGATGAGTTTTTTACTGGTTAAAAGTAGGTGGTTACTTATGATTTTTCCCTACAATTGAAACATTTAATTGATTTATTGATTTGAAATTTGTTTTTAATGGATTTAAAAAACCGTATTTTATTTGACTGATGGATGATTTCTGAAAATGAAATGAATATTGTGAAAAAACCCCCCAATTTAAATGGAATTATAATTTTTGGCAGAATTTGGGAAAACATTATGGCTTGATTTAGAAATTTATTTTGAGATAAATGACTTAAATTGAAAGACATATTTAAAAGGCATGAATTGGTCAAAATTTATGTTTTGGTTTTGAAATGACATATGAAGTTTATATATCAAAAGTGAGAAATTATATTTTGAACTGATTTGAAATGACTGATTTTCCCATGGTTGATTTATTGATTGACAGAAGCACATGTGTTCATGGGTAGTTAGTGGGTAATTAGGATCATAATGTTAGGATCTAACCCCATAACATAGGATTGATGAAAAAAACACTTAAAAAAACATACAATGACATGATTTTTTTCTCCAATGGGTAGTTGAGTCTTGACGGCCTGAGTCGTGGAAATTATGCACATGTTGAGCTGAGATCACTGACAGAGTTGTGTGATGATCCAACTACCAGAAAATAATATAACGTAAGGATTGATACATGGTGCTATGGAATTCTTATTTTTATTATTACATGTAATTGATTTATTGAACTTTTTTATACATGCCTACTATTTTATATAAATGTTTTATAAAAATTTTCATTTAAGACTGTTTTGATATATCTACCCTCTCATTTGATTATAAAAAAATATTTTTTTCAAAATATATAAGTTTACATTCATTTCTTATTTTGTTAAAATTGAAAGAATATTTGGTTCAATTGTTATGTAATTGGTTATTGAACACTTGGTGAGACCTTATAAGTATTTTTAGCTCATAACTTACCTTTTTAATTGATAATTTCTAGATTATCTTATGTGAGATCAAATAAAAGGAAATGGGCTACTTGGTGGTGGTGAATGTTCTTAATCCTCAAGACCTAGAGTGAGGAGGTGATCATTGCATATGTGACACACCTACTTCTTGGGTTTTATAAGTTTTTACCTAGGTAGATTTTGTGTCTTTTGATGATGTACTATTTGGGTATTGTTTTACCTATTTGATTCTGGAACATTTTCCCTTTAGAGTATTGAACATTATGACTTGTAACTTTTATCATTTTTATTTTGTGTGAAATAATTTTATCGTGATTCTGGTATGATTTCATGTGCTAGTTGTCAACCTATAGGGGTTGGAAATGCCCTTCGATCCATGTTAGGGTAGGCTCAATATCTATGTACTAGGGTATCTTGGATGGTTCATGAAAAAATGGTATCATAGCTACTAGGTTAAGTTCTGTACCTTTCCTTGACATCAGTATGCAGTTGAGTTATCCAAGTCGACAAGAGGTATTATTTTATTAGAATTAAGAGGTAGTTTCGAGGGATTTTCCATTCATATCTCATCATAATGAGTCTTAAGTCACCATGGGTGTTTGAGAAAAGTTTCTTGAGGATTTTTTTAATATGTTTCTAGAAATTCCCCAGTTTATTGTTCTATGTATTTTGAAATCCAAATATCTAATTATACTTGTATGAATTGATATTATAGTATGTATTGTTTTAGATGTTTATCTATTTAACCTTACTAATGCTTTAAATGTTTTCTGTTGATGTTCTGTAGCGTCATACATTTGAGGAGATGTTTACACTAGATAAAGGAGGAATTTTTTGGTGAACCACAACATGTGAATCCTCTATAGACCATTAAATTATTGATATGGCGGTACATACTATCCAAGAATTTGAGAAAATGATTTCACCCATTCCAGTTCCGGACCTAGTAGTGGATCCTTTATGGGATTAATTGAGAGATCATGCTCAAGATTTTCTTCATCGAAAACTGCCATCTTTTCAATTTTTTAATTATCCTCAAGAGGATGAGGATTGATTGGGAAAGATTGATCTATTTTTTGGGTTCTTTGAAATTCAATAATCTATAAAGATAAAATTTGTCACCTTTAATCTATACGGACCAAGAAGGAGATGGTGAGATTTGATGGTGATAGAGAAAAAATATGAGGTCTTAGAGTGGAAATACTTTGGAGTATTTTTCACAAATTAGTTCTATCTAGATTCGATGGTCTTGGAAAAGTCCATGAATTATCTCAACATATAGCAGGGTGAAATAACTATGACATAGTATGAAATCCATTTTTCTGAATCTTTTTCAGTTCTCCCATAAGGTTGAGTAGCTTAGGGCCCAATGGTGGTAGATGGGTCTTCATCTTGATATTTGATCGCATATTTTCCTGATAATTATAACATATTATGTCGATCTGTGGAATATAGCATTTATGGTCTAAATTGTACTGTCTGGAAAGTCAGGTTTGAAGAGACTTCCTTTTTCTCCTAATAGAAGTTTTGTTAGTTCTTCTAATAGAATGAGAAATCATCAAAAAAATTCATGGTGGTTTAAGACAACATGAATTATCTAGACCTCTTGTAGTTCCTGACATAAGACCTTTGACTTTCATTTAAGGGGAAAAGGTTTCACATTTGAAATGGGTTTGTACTGAGACACCCAAGATCTATAGTTCATGTTGTCACTTAGGCCACCTACAAAATTTTTTCCATTTATTATTCACTCCGTGAAGTGGAATGTTTCATCAGCACCAAAAAGTATTGTGGTGCAATCAAATTCTATAAGAGAAAAGGGGTTCTATACAAATGCATCTAGAATGAAGCTTCTTCAGATAGTGGAAGAGTCTCCATAGGAAGCTAATGTGGGTTTAGTGACCGTGAGAGGTACCATCACTATAACTTCATATTTAGTGACTACTTTATTTGATACGAGTTCATCTCACTCATTTATATCAATATATGTTGTGAATTTGCTAAATATTCCTAGAAAGATTTTTTCCTATATGATAGATATTACTACACCACTCAAAATGAAGAGAGATAAGGGTCTTTAGTATCCTACCTATGTTTTCTCTCTATTTGATATTGATCTTACCTGGAATTTTCTGGTAATCGATATGAAACATCTGGAAAAAATTTCTGGATAGATTTGATGATGAATCACAATGCCAGGATTGATAGTTACATTAAACGGGCCTATTCTTATATACCTGATGGGGCCTGTCATGTGTTTCAAGGAGAATGGGATCCAAGACTGAAAAGAGTTGTACCTTCTATTATATAGTTGTGCTGGGAAATATTGGTGTTTTCTTTTGACTTGGAGCAAAAATATATGAGTGAGGATCTCCCTTCAGTTGTTGGGATTCCCAACATTTTTTCCTACTAATTTCTATGTCATTCCATTAGTAATATTGGTGGTGTTTCTTAATGATCTAGTACTTGAACTCAACGAGTGTCTAGTCATTCGTAACGTATGGAACTAGTGGTGATTAAAGAGTTGAAATATTTGTAGGATGATCTTAGAGAGAAAGATTTTATATGACTGAGTGCTTCACCATGGGAGGAACCAGTTATTTTTAAAAAAATCAGATAGAACACTTCGCATTTCAGTTGATTCTTAGAAACTATATCGAAGTATGTTAAAGAACATGTATATGTTACAGAAGAGTACTGATTTTTTGACCAGTTTAAAGAGGAAAAGTGGTTCTCAAAGGTTAATCTTAGATTTGGTTAGTACCATTTGAGAATAAAATATTCTAACATTCAAAAACCTCCTTCATGTGTTTGGATGACCATTATGATTATCTTGCTATGTCATTTGGTCAAACCAATGCTCCTGCTGTTTTTAGGGATTTAATGAACATGATATTTTATGAGTACCTTGACTCATTATTGGTGGTATTTGTGGATGACATCCTACTTTTCCCTTAGACTGTGGAGTACCATGTGCTTCATTTGGGGCAGCTTTGGGAATCTTGAGAAATCAATGACTATATGTAATGCTTTTAAAATACAGTTTTTGGATTTAGGGAGAGATATTCTAGGGACACATGGTATTGGAACATGAAATTTAATTTTTTTCTTGAGAAGGTGAAGGTTTTTATGACATTGAAGAAACATTGTAATGTTTTTGAGATACAGATCTTCTTGGACTTGGTTTGATATTACCACAAATTCATCTGATTTTTCTCAAAGTTGGCTTCTCTAATGACTACTCACACATAGAAAGTAGTGAATTTAATTTGGAATGACTAATTTCACAGTTATTTAATTGAGTGTATGCATATTTTGACTACTATGTTGTTTTTTACTCTTCCATAGGCCGCGCATGGCTACATGGTCTTTTATGATGATTCTGGTTCAGGTTTGGGTTATGTCCTTAAGCAGGGTGATCATGTGGTAGCCTATGGTTCTAGATAGCTTAGGCCACCTAGGAATAATTACCCACCCCCTGATTTCAAACATGTAGTTGTGATGAATTATCTTAAGAGTTTATGATATTACCTTTTAGGTGAAAGCCTTACAAATTAATCTTACCACAAAATATTGAGCTATATCTTCTCTCAAAAATATTTGAATCTTCGACAAATGAGTTGGGTGGAGTGGAAATAGACTTTTGATTTCGACATTTCTTACACTCCTGGTAAGGTTAATTCCATTACTGATGCTTTATATTGGAAATATCTGACCTAACCAATGAAAGAATCATCAGGATAGTGGGATATGATGGATCTATTTTCTAATTTTTTTTTTGGGATTCTATAGGATTGAGTCTAATGATTTTTTGTAATGCGTGAAATTAACATCCTCTATTCCCAAAATGATTCATTGAGAGTAGAAACTTGATGAAGAATTATGTTGAATTAGGGACACTATTTATAGAACAGAGACCATTGTTGAGTGTTCTTTCTTTTCTGAGTGTATCCTATGTTTTTCGGAACCAGTTCATTGTACTTTTTCTTATAGGAAAAGTCGTAATGGGGGATTTCCCTAATATCTAGTTTTCAGTGCACCCTTCAATAAAAAATATTTTCTATGATATGAGGGAATTATTTTGGTCATAAGTATGAGACAAGACATTACTAACTTATTATCTCATTGTTATACCTTCCAACAAATCAAGGTCGAGCACTAAAGGCCTATGGGTTTTCTTCTACCACTTTCAATACTGACTTGGAAGTGAGATGATATTTTTATGGAATTAATAGTCATAATTTAACATATGCCTCAAGGGAGTAATGTAATATGAGTCGTGGTAAATATTATAACCAAATAGAGACACTTTATACATATTCGAGATACAACCAAATATGAGGAAATAGGATGTATCTATATCCATGAGATTATCAAATTATATGGAGTTCCATTTACTATATTCTTTAATAGGGATACATGTTTTACTTATCTCTTTTAGAGAGGCCTCTGAGAGGCCATAAGACCACATGTAAATTTTATCATGACATATCATCAACATATATATGGTCAGACAGAGTGATCTGTATATATTTTTTAGAACATACTGTGTGCTTGTGTTCTTGACATTGGTAGAGCTTGAGATGATGATTTGGGGCAGGATGAGTTTTCCTACCACAATAGTTACCAGTCATCTATGAAAATGACTCTTTTAGAGGTATTATATGTATATATTTGTATATCTACATCGTTTTTGTTAGAGATTGGTGAATGTTCCTTGGTGGGATTATGTTTGATCCAAGGGTTGAAGGAAAAGATTCAGTGGATTAATCAGAGGATGTGGATGGAATATAGCTGGTATAAATCCTATGTTGATCATCATCATCGACTGGGATAGTTTTTATTTGGTAACCATTTTTTTCTAATAGTTTCACCTTCGTTGGGTCATTGAAGTCTTTAGAAACATGTAAATCCTGCACTAAGGTTTTGGGGTCCTTTTGAGATTGTTGAGTGAGTGGAAAAAGTGTCCTAATTTTTGGTACTTCTACTATAGTTGACTTTGAACCATAACATGATTAAGGTATCACAACATTTGAAGTAACTTTCTGAACCATCTCATGTTCTGAGCTGGGATAATCTTGATGTGGATCTAGATTTATACATGACTAAGTATCCAGTAAATATTATTGATTTCTAGAAAAAGTTTCTTCATCGGAATATGATACATTTAGTCTGTGTGGTATAAAGGTACGGTTATGATTCGCATGAAACATGGGATCATGTGACACTGATCAAAGAACAATATCATCATATCTTTTATGTGAAATCCTTTTGACATGATTTATGGGCACAAAAGGTGTTTTAATGGAGAGGTTGTAACATCATGTTATTTTCAGTCATGTATGTCTGGACTCGGGATTTGATTCCCTTTTTGGATGGGTGTGTTTTTTATTTTTGAGGATAGATATTTTTTTAAGGACAACAACCTAAATTTAATGGATGTATGTTTTTTTGAATTAATGGAGTTTAAGTGTAAATGATTAAAATTATTAGAGGTAGGTCTTTGGGTCTGGGTTGAGTTAGAGTCCTTTACTAGGTTTTCTTCATAATTTTGCTATGTATCATCTATAGGAAAGATTCACTTCATGAATGTAATTCATGGTGTGAATCTTTCACTTGGTAGAATTTATGAAACTGTTTCATGATGTGAAAAACATAAGTCTTATATGGTTTTCATGATGTGAAATAGATGAGATTGGGGTTTTTAACCAAAGGCGGTGCCTTTTTCGGCATATACTTCAAACGATATATTTACATCATGAATCTAGGATTAACCTCATGAATAACTTGGGGACAATGGATTTTTTATACTTTGAAGTTTGAAAAATATTTCATTTGTCATGAAGCCTCTTCTCTCAACCCCTAGGGTGACTATAGGTTATTTTAGGGTGATTTATTCTCTTCCATACTTCCCTATTTGGATTTTCATCTCCCGTTATTTCCCTCGAAATGGTTTTATCCTTCTCTCTTCAATTTGTCTTTGGAAATTGAATGATGTTATGTCGGATAATGGAATCAGAGTTTTATCTTGATGATTTCTAGTCTAGGATTTCCTTTTTGGTCTCCTTATGCATCGTTCTTTGTTAGAGTTTCCCATTTTGGCTGTTGTTTTGATCAATGATTAATGGTTGGTGATTCTATATGTTTTTATAAACAATTAAAATCTTTAATTGCATGGTTAATTTGAAATGTGTTTTTAAATGATTTAAAAACCCAAATTTGAGATGATTGGTGGATGATTTTGAAAAAGGTAGGGATATTGTGGAAACCCCCAATTTCAATTGAATTGGAATTTTTGGGAGAATTTTAGGAAATTAATGAATTTATTTGGAAATTGATTTTGAGATAAATGGATTAAATTGAAATATGATTTGAAAAGGCATCAATTGATGAAAATTTATGTTTTGGATTTGAAATTAGAAATAAATTTTAGAAATTTAATATGTGAAATTTTATTTTGAATTGATTTGAAATGATTGACTTTCCCATGATCGCTTGATTATTTGACTGAAGCACATGTGATCCTGATAATTTAGTGCGTAATTGGGACAAACATGTTAGGATATGTTCCCCTAACACTGGATTTTTTATGACAACATTATTATAAACATACCGCGACATGATTTTTTCCCCGATTTGGGGTTGAGTCCAAATGGTTTGAGTTCTGAGACATGTGCTTAGATTGAATCGAGATCACTAATTTAGTAGTTTGAGGATATTATTAGTAGAAACTAACATTCCTCAGAGATTAAAACATGGTTCTATGGTATAATTGATTTAACTATTACATGCCTTTTATTTATAGAACTATTTTATTCATTCCAACTATGTAATATAAATGGTTTATATAAAATTTCAATTTAAATCAATTTGGATATATCTTCCATATTTTTTGAATAAAAAATCATGTTTTGTTGAAAATATATTGATTTCATTCCATGAGTTGTGTTTCTAAAATTAAAATCATAATTTATTTAATTGTTATAGAATTGATTGTGGAACACTTTGTGAGACCCTATCGGGCTTTATAGTTCACACCCAACCATTTCCATCATGTGTTTATAGATTATCTTATGATATTTCCAAGAAAACAAAAAGTGTTACATGGCGGTGGTGGATGTTCGTGATCCTAAAGACTCGGAGTGATAGAGTTGACCAATGGAGATGTGTTCCACCAATTGAATGGGATGTCTGAGTTATTATCCTTCCAGATGTTATGTCTCTTGATGATCTACTATTTGAGTTTTTTATCCATTTTATTAAGGTACTTTCTCCCTTTGAAGTGTTTATTATACAGAATTTATGTTTTATCTTTCATATTTTTTGTTAAAATTGTTCCCTTGTGATTATTTTATGATACCAGGTGTTGGGTGCCAACTCGTAGGGATTAGGATTCCCCATCAGGCCATGTCAGGGCTGGATCGATATCAGCTTACTAGGGTATCTATGTTGGTTCATGACATTGTTCATAATGTTATTTGGATATTATGTATTGATAACAATGAATAATAAAATCATCCTTCCACCTGACACTTCTAGTGTGACCAAAAACCATCATTTATAAATTAAATTATTGGATTTAAAATTTTCACCCATATTTTCTATTCATATAAACAATCACTAAAATTTAATTAAGTCAATAAGGATCAATTGAACATTGGTCAAGGGAAGCCAATTAAAAAAATTCTTTTATATTTAAGTGAGAACAAGAAAGGGAATTTGATGAATCATATAACTTGATATGATTGAGATTTAAAAGAATGTATAATTATTTCAATATAAACAACTCAAGATTAGTATTTTCATTAGAATAAAACTTCTACCTAGGGACTAGAGATGAATGTATTATGATCAATTTATGGATCACACTATGAAGGGGATTCATTCATGATGAAGATCGAGAATTTAGCAGTGTAACGGCCCCCTCCAAAGTTAGTTGGTGGAGTTAGATAAAAACATATTTCTGATGGGTTTTGATCGGATCCGATTTGATTTTTTTTATTTTGATCAATAATTGGTTTTTTTGATGCACTTTTTATGTTTTAGTAGTTGTTTCCAAGGTGGATTATTAGGTGGAATAGTTCTGGAGTGACATTCATGGGGTTGGGGTTTGAAAAATATAGGCCAGTGGCAATAGTAAGCCACCAGGTATGTGGTTCGGTTTCACTAGGTGCCTGCTGTAGGTCCTAGGGGACCTACTCCTTATTTTGCTTTACCATATGGCATGTTCTTATCACTAGGTACATGATGGATCAACGAGTTTCATGTGTTAGTATATCGAGTACATAGTTTGTCACACCCTGGTGTCACTTTAAAGTAATTATGACTTTTATTTTTTAACAATTTTTCCCTAGTTTTTCTCAGGTCATTTTGGTTTTCTTTTGGAGTCTTTGGGAGTGTTTGTGATGGTTCACGGTTGGCACATGGTTAGTGGAAATCATGTTTCTTTCCTAGGAAATCATGCAGCATGTTGAGGTTTCTAGGAGTTGGCTCATGGGTAACCCATGATTTGGGCTAACAGTGTAGCCTTCTCCATTAAAAAATTCATCTTGGGATAATGGGCTTCTATAAAGTTGGATCACTATTCATCTTACCATGTTACTAAACCTTGCGGTTCTCTTGAGATAAAGTAGGCCTCACGTAGTTGGTGCGTAATTTCTCTAAACATGTGGGGAAACCCCACTAACAAGTTTTAATAAACTCAAAATTATATTTTTTTATATGAATGTCCACTTGAATCCCGTATACATTTTCATGAGTCATAGGGTCTCAAACCTACGGTTTTACCATGAAAAGTTTGGTGATTTTTTCCTCTCTCGAGAGTGATTCCATTTATTCTAATAGAGGACGATCTAAGAAATTAAAGGTATGAGTTTATTTATCACCTGTTCTCCATCCCACTTATAGATATCATCTTCCCTAATTGATAAGAATAATAATTATGGGCTATCAAGGATATATCTTTGATTTTGGTATAAAATTATAAATATTTCTATTGATCTATCAAAGTATAGGGAGATAAAATTTGAGTTTTCTAATATTTGGTGTGTTTTATTTGGGAAAGTGATCATTGAGGATTTTGGTTTCGTAAGCTGAATTCTCTTTATAAACTTGTAATTCTTACACATGTTTTAATGGTTTTTTCTAAATGGTTTTTCAAGAATGTTATGGTTACCTAAGATTTTTTTTGTCTAATGACAATATTTGAACATCATTTCCTTCAAAATGGTTTGAAATTAAAATAAAAAGAAATATACAAATACTTTTGAGGCCATTTTTTATAATTTATGAACTTTCTATATTTTTTAAAATTCATAAATTAAAAATTTTGAATAAGTGATGATGATAACACCTCCGAACCTAGGTATTTAGGTGGGATAGCTTGGTCATGCATTATAGTATGGTTTCTGGATACCTAACAAATATTTTTAGCTTTAAAATTTACTAAATATTTGATAGAAATTATTGGGAACCAATAGCTCATGTGGTATCCTTCCCTTGTTCATGAGTTTTCCTAACCTATGGGGTTTTTACACAAACTAAATATGTTACCAATCACTAATGTGCAAGGATCCTAGTTGACCAATATCTAACATACAATATGGTTTTATCCCATGTTTCTAGCTTGATGATTTGTCTAACTATTTTTTCCATTCAAAAATATTTATGGATTTTGGCACTAAAAATGATACTTTCATATATTCTTCCAATTTATTATGTATTTATTTTTTTGGGAAATATTTGTTTGATGTAGGTTTTTCTCATAATGCTATGGAAATGGTTATTTCTCCATGCCTTAATAAAAATTTAAAATAACATGTTCTATTTGTATTTATATTCATAACGGGAAAAAAATGGTGTATGTTTTAAAGTATAGTTATTGGAAATTTCGAGGGGACCTACCATTCTTGTTATGAACACACCTATACAAATTATTTTGGTTATATTTAGATCATATAATATTAGTTAAAGATAAAGGCAAGGCTTTTTTGGTGTTGGTGGGTATACAGAATATTAGATGTGGGATGTTGGCAGTGGCAGAGTGGGATGAAAACCCACATGTCATGTGGAGTTTGGATTTTGGTTTGTCTAGTTTGGTTTTTCATTAGATAATCTTCTATATTGGCTCTTTTAATAGTTTGTACATTTTTTTTATTGATAACATTTCCTTGTTTCTTCTTGGTTATGTTATATGTTCCATGGATGTTTCATATGTATTGTATCATGTGGGGAAACCCATTTATAGAAAAATTCATCGATGGCTAGTAAATAGTATCTAGCCTGTAGTGATCAAATAAACCCTTTGGTCTTTGTTATAAGATGGTTTGGGTACCTATTTTTTTGGGTGATCTAGTTGGGTTTGTGAAATAGTTCTACCTATATCTAGTTTTTTAACCAAAGATCATTTTTTTTATTCTAGGGTTCTTTGATTTTTAAACCCCTTATAGATCATTATTGGTTCAACCAAACAAATCCATGGGGATTCCATCCCTTTATCCTCCTATAATATTACTTAATTTCCCCTTCTATAAGTTAAAATCATTGGGTTACTTTATATATTTGAGGTAGGTCTCCCTTCCCCTTTCTTCAATGTCCCTTTTCTTCCATTTTAATTAATTTTTGGTGGGTTGGGGTAATGGTTTGAGGTTGATTCCATCAGATCCTGGTAGAATCAGATAGAAATGAAGGGGATTGGTATGTTTTTATTTAGATGAGGAACTAATAGGTTAAACTCTTATGGGTTATATGTAGTTTATTGTGAGGAAATCCACACATCTATTTATATGTAGTTCCCCCATCGATTTAGTATGGGTTTGGTTGAGGTTTTTATGTTAATTTTAAGATATTACATTGGTAGGGTTCTTAGTGGTGTATTAGGAATTATTTTTACTATATTTGGTGGTCTTGGTGTTGTTATACCATCTAAAAAGTTATTCATCAGTAATGCATAATATAATAAAAATAAATAAATTATATTAATTAATTGAATTTTTTATAATAATTTAAAATGGATGTTTGATAAAGAGAGGGCCTAATATATGTATTTTATGGATATTATAGGATTTTAATAGCTTAGGTGATGGTGGTTGTATTTCACTTGAGGTTATTTCTCCATTCTATGGTAGGTGGTCCCTAACCATTCCCCCTGCTTTAGGCATTATTCATCTGACATGTGATTTGAGGTCTCTCTATTTTTTTCATTGACCTAAAAATAAATCTAATTGTTTTCCCTTGATCTTTATTAGTAGGTTAAGGATTTATAGGGCCGTGATGGACCCTCTGATTGTTATACATTGATGACTTGACTATCGATGGTTGAAGGCTTGAACCAATTTTTTTAGACATTATACCGAGGGCCCCTTTTGGGATTCCATAGAGTTTTTTTATAATGAATAAGTCTAAGATTGGGTGACTAAACATAATTTTACGTAAGAGATGTGTCTAAATGATTAAGGATGACATAATACATTACTTGGGATTTATCTTCACCACATTAGATTGAGTATGGGCTATAAGTGCTGTGACTGGAATTCCATTTGATATAGCTTGATTCCATACCCTCTAATGAAAATAAGATGATAATTAATGTATAGGGGAGTATGGACTTAGAACCAAGAATAATATCTATTTATTAGAACAAAATATATATGCCCTTGAATATTTTCTCTTATCTTCCTTTGAGTTTGATATGTGGTCATTATCTTAGGTCAACTTGAGTTTTGACCTTAATACATCATTAGTGATGCCTTGTTAGCCTTTTTTCCTTGTATGACTAATTAATTGGTTGAGTCGTCCTCCCCCTCATATTTTTTGATATGGATATAGTTTGGGTGTATAAGGATTGGTATATCTTAAACATATAGTAAGTTGTATGTTACACTAACCTAGATTATGACATATTTTTATATATTTTTATTTAAGCTATTTGTTCTTTCATTATGTGTTGTGTTTATATTATGGGGTGTATTTCATAGTTAGTATTTTTATTTACAATAGGTGGAATATATTACCCTTTCTTAATATATTTTCTTAGGTTTTGGGTGGACTACCCATTCACTTTGATATTTCCTATGGCCTTGGAATTCATGCTTGTGACACCCTGAGATTTTATGAGATAGATTCTTTTTAATTTCATTGATTTCTTGTGTTTTACATGACCCCAATATTTTAATTCATTATAAGAAACACTGTATTATCTTTTAGTATATGAAACACTATTATTGTCTTGTGTTACACCCAAGAGTATCCAACCTCGATAACATGTGTTGTACGCAATACTGAGTTTTACTAAACAATGATATAATGTTAAAATATTATTATTTAATTTTATATAAAGAATCCATTATTAAAATTATTAACCCATTTTTAATTTCATCTAACATTAAAATTCATCTTATGAATTTTCTAGACATGATATAAGAACAAATTCAATTTTTGGGATAAAAGAATTATTAGTTTAAAAAAAGCAGTTTTTCAACCTTTTAATGGCACACCCATTTTAAATTTATTTTTTATTATATACTCTATTTGAAAAAAATAAACTTCTTCTTTTGGAGAGGAACATAAAAATATACATTTGTTGAATTTTTTGTATTTTTTTAATAAAATTTGTCTTTTAACGAATAGTGAAAAATACTAAATTTTAATTCAAAACTGCCTTTTCATTTAATTTATTTATATAGTTAGATCAATTTTTAATTGGTTTTAAAGTTTAATTGATAATATTTTTTATCATTTAATTTAATATTGGTCATTTTAAGTAATTTCACATTTATATTGTACATAAACACATGATTGTCTGTTGATAATTTTTTACTTCTTAAAAACATGCATCTTAGTTTTAACAATGGGAATTAATTTTTAATTAATTAATGAAATTTTTTGTTTTGAATATTGAAAAATGGATTTAATATTTGGAATCACTGGATCCAAACTATGTTAATATATTACATTTTTTTGGTATTATGAATAGTAACTTTGGTAATTATTTATATTACCATGCTTAAAGGTAAATCGGGTAATTAAGGGTAAAAATAATAATATGAATTTATCAAAAAAAATATAAAAATCCTATTGTATGACTAAATTATACCCTAATTATCTATTTTTGTAAATTTAATCACTTTATGGCCACTTATCTTTGAATATGACATGAATTTAGAAAAACTAATGGATGTGAAAAAAATGTCACAATCTCATTTTATATAAGTATATTAATTTCAATATATGGATAACTAGGACCTAAAATAGTCTATAGTTATTATATGGAAAGATAATATAATTACCTACATCATAAAAATTTATTTATAATTTTTAAAGATTAAATAATTATCATTAATGATGACACAATAGTGACAAAAAAAGTATTTTATTAATAGAAATATCAAATAAATGACATTAAAAATATTAAAATAAATATAATTTGAGGGAACTAATGTCATACAATAATTTTATGGATGAATTTGACATATTATTTATGGTTGAAGGACTATTTCAGAATATATCACTATGTTATGATATTTTTAGAAATCCAACCAATGAATAGTGTCAAAAAGTGACACTATTGATATATTAAATAACTACTAATTTATTAAATTATATAAAATTCATAAAAATATAAAATCTAGTAAAATAATTGGGATAAAGTTAAATATGTCACCAATTATCCATTTATGTTTCTTTTGTCATTTTATAGTGAATATATTGAGCCTTAGTAATTAAAAAAGAAATTATTCCATAGTTAGAGTTAAAGGAATTAATTAAGGGAAAATCAAAATAAATTGCCTTAAAATAAAACCAAAACATGTCCACAAAAATTATTTGATAAATAATATTCAATACTTATAATAGTATGATATATTTTTAGATATTTAATTGAAACTTATACATGAAATTAAATTATATATTATTTAAATTAAAAATAGTTACAAAATGTCTCTATCTTGTATTTTAATATTTTTTATATGTCCACATAAAGACAAAATCAAGATATGAATGAATATAAATATCTATTTTGATATAAATGAATCCATTTTGTTTATAGTTTTTTATTTAGAATTTTTAGAAGTAAGATAATTACCTTAAATGTCTCTTTAATTCTAAAACAATTTTTTTTCAATTAACATAAAATATAATAAATGATTTTAATAATATTAATTTTTTTATATTTTGGATTAGTAAATATGTCAAACCAATTTAAAAGATCTATAAGATATATTATAGTTGTTTTAAAGTATTGTATTCAAATTCCCACATTGTCTTATTGTATTTTATGTAAAATTAAATGAATAGTATTAAATTTGGAAATAATAATATCTTAATGAATTAATTTATTAGTAAATTATTTAAAAATAATAAAAATGTTAAATAATAACAAGGGGATAATATATGGTCTAAATTTATTATAAACATAATTAATGGGAAATTTTTATTTTTTTGGATCTAGAATACAGTTATTATATTTTTATACTTTGAGTGTTTCCTAAAGTGCCCCTCTCCTCTCTTATAAAATAATATATTCACTCACATTTCATCACTCCTACTTGGGACTTATATCATGGAAAAACCATGCCCAATTATCCTATCAACATTATTATTTTACTTTTGTAGGTCCTGGTTTTCCAAAAATATCATCCCATATTTCCCTAATAAGAGATCCAAACGTTGTCCAATGAATAAGAGGTAATTGATTAACTAATTCAATTCAATTTGTTTTATTCTTATAATTTTTCTTTCTATGTTTATTCAATAATAATGTAATAAAACTAGTATATTCTACATGCTGGGATTTTATTTTAATAATGGTAAAACCTTATACATCTATTTACCCATCCTATGAATATCAATATCACTATGTGTGCAAAAGTACGGCTTACCGTCTCCATGCCCCCGGGGTAATTGTTTTTCAAAAAAACATTATTAGGATGGGTATAATGATTCATATAATGGATTTAAATAATTAATATAACATTATAATTATTCTTTATAATTAATATACCATCCACTTACCTACCATTTAACCATCAAGAGGATGATATTCTCACTCATGCGTACGTATAGCCTACCATCTCCACGACGCGGTGAGATGCATTCTCTATATTAACAATTAAATGGCGATTAAAAAATTTATATGATGAGTGAAAATAAAAATTACTAACTTAATTTCATGAATAAAATACATCATATTAATAACAAACATAACTTACATAGAAAAACAAGAATGGGAAAACGAAGCAGTTAACACCCAAAATAATGGTAATATTAAAATACTATTAACAAAATGATATAATAGGATCATATATGATATAATAAATTTGGAGATGGTCCTTGAATAATTTAATAACATGATTTAACCCCTATATGGTAGGTGACCACAACCTTAACTTACAAAAAGTACAGGGTAAGTGATAATTTAGCAATCTAATTTTTATCTGAGATTTGTTAATACATAAGTGTTTAATGGGGGTATATTTATCATCCATGTTAATGTTTTCTAAAAATGTTTTCAAAAAATTTTATTATTATTATATGTATTTTTAATGTAATTTTTTCCAATTTTTGACTTTTACTACATGGTATGGAAAGAATATTTCTTTTTTTATGATACGCAGTACTTTAAAACATTTCGAGAAAAAGTACGTCGAGAATGTTTTTTAACTTATACATCATTAGTGGATTTTAACGTTTTAATGAGGGCTTATTTTCATAAATATTACTCTACACTATTTTATGTTTATTTTCAACTAAATTACATTTTTTAAAATTGTATGACATTTGAGAAATGAAAATGTTTTTAAAGAAAAATGGATATTTTCCTCAAGAATTAAGCTCAAATGTTTTATCAAAATTATTTTACATCTATGATGACATATGGTTATGTTTATATCCCTATTATTACATTGACTTTTTTGTGTTTACAGTGGAATTATTTTTATGAAATCCATTTATCTTATATGTATCATGTTATTATGAAATGATATTTAATAAACCCATTTTATTTCATGGGTTATGCTATGTTGAATGACATTATGTTTTTGTGTCACATTTAAGGATGGTCTCATTATGAGATGGATGGGACCAATATCTACCCCAAATGAATTGGGTAAAGATTAATTTATCATGAGATCTACATGATTGGAACGAAAAGTAAATTTGGTTTAGTAATACAGGGCTGGAACGGAAAGTAAATCTAGTTCAGTAATACATGGATGGAACGGAATGTAAACCTGGTTTAGTAGTAAACTTTGTCCACTATGATGATCTTGGTAGAAATTCCTTGGCTACTATATAAATCACATTATGTGCTTAATTTTTTCCACAATACATTGTTTTATTCCAATGCTATTTTATCATGGATAATGTTCCTTTATGATCTATACCTTAATAAATGCCAAGATTTATTTCATGACTAATGATTTTTATATTTAAACATTTTTTTCATGTTTTTTACATTATTAGGTTTATGATTTGTTTTATGTTCTCAATTTTTTCCCTTATTGAGAATTTGATCTCACCCTTTTTAATTTTTCATTTCTCTGTGATAAAAAGAACGATTTTAGGCAGGAAAACGAAAATGGAAGATCTTTTTATGAGATGTTAAATATCTTTCACTAAGTTAGAAGATTATGTTCCAAATTTTCCAAAGTAACTAAACTAATACGGTCTTGGGAATCAGTTGGTGTCAAGTATTAAGTATTCCAAAGAAGAAATTAAATTTCCTTGTACGTCAATATTGGGTTAATATACTTGGTATCAAATAGAAGTTTTAGTTAACCTTTGGAAACTAGGATGTGAAAAAATTAGTGAGATACCTAGAGATATTTCTAAGGTATGTATAGGGATGTCCCTAAGGGTAAGTCCAACTATAGGATACAATCCTAAAATTATGTTAACGATCATGAATAACCTATGATTTAACCTAATATGTTAGAAATTAAAAGTAATCCCCCATGATTATGTCGTTTTCCTAATATGATTTTCTCCTCTCACGCTATTCTTTTTTAGTTTTAGATGATTCATAGAACCTAAAGGGATCGTTTTAATGATCAATACTATAGGAAATGCAATAATTTTCTTCCGGAATAATGAAATATTGTGGGATATGGAATTAAAAATCTTATTGCTATACATACACAAGCTATGAATCATTCTGGACTTCAAAATGTGCAGAGAAGGGAACAACATTATATTGAGTCCTTCATGATGAAACAACAACCTTATTTTATTGGGTCTTCTACTCCACTTACTGCTGAACAATGGATCAGAACTATTGAAAATATATTTTCCATCCTTTACTGTTTGGAACATAAAAATAGTTATTTTGGATATTTATCATTTAGAAGGTGAAGCATACCAGTGGTGGACTCTAATTAAGAATACAAGGAAAAAAGATAAAATTGATTCCATTAAAAGGGATGAGTTCAGGAACATGTTTCTTAATGAGTACATCCCTCAAATTCTTCGAACAATGATGGAAAAGCAGTTCCTTGATCTTAATAAAAATGATGATGATTCTGTTGGTACATTTAATGAAAAGTTTAAAATACTTTCAAGGTATGCTTTTGTTTTTATCATCCAACATGAAAGTAAAGTTGATCAATTATTTTGTTGCTTAATATTAAGTCTTCAAAGAGAATTTTCTATAAAATACTTTAGTAGCTATAATGATATTGTCTGTTTTTCTATAAAGTTATAAATGAAAGTTTGTGTTATATATCAACCTCATGGTTTTGACAAGAAATGAAAGATGGAGTTCAAGGGAATATCTCAAAAAATGGTGGAAAGAATATGAATGTTTCCTTATCCTCAATGTGTGAAAAGAAGCATAGTGGAGATTATATTAAAGGGACAAGAAAATATTTTTTATGTGTGGAATAGAATGTCATCGAGCAGTTTAGTGCCAAAGTAATGGGAAAAAGGTTTCTAATGATGTGAATAGAGAAACGAATATATAGAATTCACCACCAACACTTAAATGCTAGAAGTGCATGAAAATGAGAAATTATGCTAACTTATTCCCTTATCTAAGGGTTAATGACGACCAACATCATGAGCCTCTTATGAAAAAAGACAATGGGATGTCACAAGTGATTTCTATTACTTATTTTGAGTTGGAAAAAGAATTTGTGGAATGTAAGGGGATTCTGAAATAGCATTGTTGAATATATTTTATAGTATTATGGAATATTGTAATATCTATGAATTGGTTTATTGGGGTTTTCCATAATTATATGGTACTGGTAACCATGAAAAGTTATTGAAATAATTTTGGGAAGATCATGGTATGTGAATAATGAAGGGATTAAGAGATAGTGAGAAGTTTGATAATATTAATGATCTCATGGCTGATATAAGGATAAAGTGATACCATCGTTTGAGTATATAGAATTTTTAGTATTTTTGGTGTGTGGAAATATTTAATTTTGATAGAATTTATGTTTTCACTATAGTTCTATGGTAATTCATGTCATGAACATGTTTAAAGTGAATAAATGAATAAGATATTCACATATTTGGAATGTGACAACCAAGAACTGCCAAATGAGAAATGGGAGACAAATGTTAAGTCGATTTAGTTAACCACTTTCTAAGATTTTATATTTTCAGTTTTTAGAAGGATTATATTGTTATCCATTCATAGATAGTATAAGTTATATTCTAGTTTATTTTTTTAAGATTAATTTATTTTCTCACTATTGGTGGAATTATGCATGTTTGATAACCTGTTCTAACCTTTTTGTTAGGATAGATGGAATGACCTATCATTCTATCACATAATCTAATAACACTTCAAGAATGAAAAATTAAACTTGATTTATTTAAATAAGAGTTGAATTAGAAATTTTTTAGGAAATTATAAACGATGAGATTGTATTGAAATCAAGTAAGTATTTATTCCCATGAAAAAATTCATCAACATTAGGAAAAGTATCTTGATTCCTGAAATGATATCTTAGTACCTTGTTATCTGATGAATCAAATGGTATATTATAAAATAATAGATTTATTTATTTATAGTATTTATATTTCTCTAAAAATTATTCTCTATCAATATCCATCATAACTTGATGGTTATATTTTTCTCCCATTCCATGTTTTCAGTTCCCACCTATGTTCTCTTATGTGGAAACCCATTAATGAGTTAATTTGGGTAACTATTATTTTTTTAACTCTCATTTTTAAAATGAAGTTTCAGTATTCATTTTTACAATGTGGGTTTCCATTAATGAAACTTTCAAGTAGCAAACCATTTATAAACCTGACGAATTTTGAGGGTGAAATTCATTTTAAGGGGGGTAGAATTTGACACCAAAAGATTTTATGAGATAGATTCTTTTTAACAACTTTTATGTCTTGTGTTGTATACTACACCAATATTATCTTTCTCTATATTCAACACCATATTATATTGAAGTATATGCAATACTATTCTTGGCTTGTGTTACATGCAACCACAACATTCCTCGATACGTTGTGTAGTATACAATACTGTGTTTCACTAAACAACGATATATTATTAAAATATTATTATTTAATGTGATATAAACAACCTATTATGAATATTATTAACCAAATTATAAATTTTATATAACATTAACATTCGTCTTATGTATTTTCGAGACATTATATAATGACAAATTCATTTTTTTGATAAAAGATGTATTTTTCAAAAAAATACATTTTGCTTCCTATTGATGGTGCACACATTTTAAATTTATTTTTTAACACTTTTATATATTGTATTTGAAAAAAATATACTTCTCCTTTGTAAGAGGAACATAAATATTTTCTTTTGTTGAATTAGTGGTATTTTTTTGATAAAATTCATATTATAATGAATAGTAAAAAATAGTGAATTTTAATTCAAAACTTTATATTCATCTAATTTATTTATATAGTAATATTTTCATTTAAATTGGTTTTAAAGTGTAATTGGATTTTGTTTTAATAATTTAATCCGATTTTGGTCATTTTAATTAATATCATGTTTAAATTGAACATAAACACATGACAATCAGTTCATATGTTTTTACTTCTTAAAAACTAGCTTCCTGGTTTTAAAATGGGAATTAATTTTAAATTAATTTCTGAAAATTTGGTTTTTTGAATTATAAAATAATAGATTAAATATTTGGCATAAGTGGGTCCAAATTATGTTAATAGGTTACTTTTATTTTTTGTAATTATCAATAGTAACTTTGGTAATTATTTTTATTTCCATGGTTAAAGGTAAATCATGTAATTAAGGGTAAAACTAATATTATAAAATTTTCATAATCCGTATAAAAATCTTATTGGATGACTAAATATGAAATTTATCATCTATTTTTCTAAATTGAATTACTCTATGGCCCCACTCCTATGAATATGACTTGAATGTAATAAAAATTAATGGTTCTGACAAAATGATGCAATCTCATTTTATAAAAGTATATTAATTTTATTATATGGATAACTAGAAGATTAAATAGACTATATGTAGTATTTTAAAAGAAAATATAATTATATACATCATATAAATGTATTTAAAATTTTTAGATATTAAATAACTAACAATAATGATGAATCAAAAGTGATGTAGAAATTATTTTATTAATAGAAATATCAAATAAATGATATAAAAAGTATTAAATTAAATATAATTTTAGTGAAATAATGTCATTCACTAATTTTATGGATGAAATTGATATGTTATTTATGGTTTAAAGGTGTTTATTAAATCATATATCTATCTTAGGATATTTCTAAAAAGTCAACTAATGAATAGATTCAAAATAAACACTATTAATATTTCAAATAAATAATAATTTATTAAATTATATAAAATTCATAAAAATATAAAACTTATCCAAATAATTTGGATGATGTTAAATATGTCACAAATGTCTCATTTATGGCTCCTTTATCATTTTATGGTGAATATATTAACCCTTATTAAATAAAAATACATGTTGCCATGGTAAGAGTTAAAAGAATTAATTAAGGGTAAATCAAAATTATAATGTTTAAAATAAAACCAAAACATGTCCAAAAAATTATTGGATGAATAAGATTCAATAAATATCACACTACGATCTGTTTTGAGTTGTTTAATGGACACTAGTACCTGAAAATAAATTATATATTATTTGAATCAAAGATAGTTACAAAATATCACTATCTTGTATTTTAATATTTTTTATGTGTCCACATAGGCCCAAAATCAAGATAATAACGAATATAAATATATATTTTTATATAAATTAATCCATTTTCATTATATAAATTTATTTTTACTTTTTTATACATTATATAATTACCTTAAATTTCACTTCAATTATTATATTAATAAGATTCCCACTTTGTCTTATTGTATTTTAAGTCAAATTAACTGAATAGTATTAAATTGGGAAATAATAATATCTTATTCAATTAATTTATAATTAAATTATTTAAAAATTAAAAATTTGTTAAATAATCAAAATGGGATAATATATGGTCAAAAATCTATTATATATTTTCCCATCTCTTTTATAAATATTTATTTGATATAGATGATGGTCACTAAAGTGCCCCTATTATCTCTTATAAAAATGCATTTAAAATTTATTATTTAACATCTTGAGGTCTTGGTTTTCCAAAAAATTCCATTCCTAGTGTCCCTAAGAAGAGATCCAAAGGAAGTCCAGCGGAGAAGAGGTAATTTCTTTACCAATTCAATTCAATTTATTATTAAATTATTCTTCAACTTTGTATGTTGATTACATACTAAAGTAATAAATCTATTATATTCTATATGATAATATGTTATCAAAATTATGGGACAACCTTATACCTCCTTTAATATATCCTACTAATAACAATATCACTATGTGTGCGTATATAAGACTTACCGTCTCCACATCATAGTGTAACTTTTTATTAAAATATAACTTATTAGTATGGGTTTAATGATTAGTATAATTGATTTAAATAATGAATAGTACATGATAATGATTTTTATAATTAATATATCATCCAATTAAATAGTATTTAACCATTAATAGAATGATATTGTCGATCATGCGTAAGTACGGCCTACCGTCTCCACGATGCGGTGAGATACATTATCAACGTTAACAATTCAATAATGAATATAAAATTTATATTATGAGTGAAAATAATAATGTTTATTTTAATTTCATTAATAATATACATCCTAATAATAAAAAACATGACTCACCGGGTGAAACATGAATGGGAAAATGAAGTATTTAACACCTGAAATAATGGTAATATTGAAATATTATGTAAAAAATGATATAACAGGATCATATATGATATCATAAATATGGATATAGTCCTAGTATAATTTAATAAAAGGATTTATCCATTGTAAAAAAGGTGACCACACCCTCAACTAATGAAAATTAAACTGTAAGGGATAATTTTTCAATCTCATTTTTATCCGAGATTGTTTATATTTAATTTTTTAATGGGGGTATATTTATCATCCATGTTTATGTTTAATAAAAATATTTTCATAAATTTTTTACTATTCTTCTATTTATGTGGAAATTTATTTTAACCCATATTTGACCTTTACTACATGGAATGTAAGGAATATTTCTTATTTTTACAATATGAGGTACTTTTTGGGTTTTCTGGCAAAAGTACGAGGACAATATTTTTTATCTTATATGGAATGAATGGATTTTTATGTTTTCATGAGGCCTTATTTACATGAGTCTTCCTCTACACTATTTCAAGTTTATTTTCAACTAATTTTTTTTTTAAATTTCATGGAATTTTGAGAAAATAAATTGTTTTTAAAGAATAAAGGATATTTTCCGTAGGAATTATTCTCGAGTGTTTTATAAAAATTATTTTTCATCTAAGATGACAAAGGGTTATGTTTCTTTCACTATTATTACTTTTATTTGATTATGTTTATGAGGGAATTTTTTTTACGAAATCTATTTATCTTATATATATTATGTAATGATTAAATGATGTTTAACATACCCATTTTATATCATGGGTAATGGTATGGTGAATGTTTTTATGTTTTTATGGCACACATAATAATGAATTCATTATTATATGGGTGGGAACTGTATCTACCTCAAATTAGTTGGGTAAATATTTTTATCTCATTAGATACATAAGACTATAGTGAAAAGTAAATCCAGTACAATAATACAAGAATGGAATGACAAGTAAATCTGGTTCAATAATACATGGCTAGAACATAAAGTAAAAACGGTTCAGTAATGGAAATCATCTACTATGATGGTCTTAATATAAATCCCTTGGATACTATGGAAATCATATTATGTACTTAATTATTTTCCTATATTCCGGGTTATAATCCAATTCTATTTTATCAAGGTTAATGTTCTTTTATGATCTATGCCTTAAAAACTACCAATATTTATTTAATGACTCATGATTTTGATATTTATATATTATTTTCATGTTTTTACATTCTTATGTTTATGGTTTGTTTTATGTTCTCAATGTTTACCCTTACTGAGAATTTGATCTCACCCTTTTTATGTTTTTTCCCAAAGATATGAAAAATGGTTTCATGTAGGAAAATGAAAGGGGAAGATCTTTATGGGTGATGTTGATGTTCTTTCAACAAGTTAGAAGATTATGTTCAATGTTTCTAAAGGCACTAAACTAATACTATCTTGGGAATCAGTTTGTGTCATGTATTAAGTATTCCATAAAAGGAATATAATTTCCTTGTATGTCGAGCTTGGTTTGTTATAATATTGACTTATATTAACAGAATATAAGGCATGGTTCGACATGCCCAATGCTATATTGGGCTTTATGTTATATGATGTATTATCTATTTACCATATAATTAGTGGACATGGGCACTACCCATTGTGTGGTATGTTTTTGTATTGGTATCTACTTCCAAATTTCCTTTAAATTCTTATGATATGGGAAGACATTCCTCATTTTAATATATTGGGATACCGTAGGGTGATGTGTCAATATTCACGGATGATTCCTATATCATAAAAAATATTCCCATTGTGTTATTGGATAAGGTATGGGATGAAATTTTCATTTATCTCAGGTTATGTTATCAAAGGGATGTTAATACCATTATGTGATGAGCTTAAGAGAATGATGTTTTTTCCATTGATGGGAGATATAATTACCCCCAAGACCTAGAAGGTAATGCATTCCCGAGTATGTTTTGTTACCCTAATAAGTTGGACAATGTATCTTTGGTATGAAGCTTTCAAATAAGTGGACGTGATCCCTATATAATAATGGTTACTTATGGGGAATGATTTCCTCTCTTATGAATTGGATTGGGACTAGAGATTATTTTCCCTCTTATGCTTACCCATGTTTCTAGGGACTATATTCCCTCTCTTGATTATGTAGTCCGAATGATATAGTTGATTGTGTATGATTTCCTAGGAGTCTATGCCCACTATTATGATAGTGTTATGGGGATGAAATTCCCATGTATTGGCCACTATAAAATGATAGGATTTTATGCCCAATGACATAGGCTTGGGATGTGATTCCCAGATAGTAATTTTTTATTTGTTCTGTGAAACACCTTTACTGAAAAAATTACTTATGGTGATACTAGGGTGAATTTTTAAGACCCAAATTTTTCCATATTTATTATTACAACCATTTCTTATTCTTATAATTACGAACATATAATATTGTACATGAACATGAATATATTGTACTTTTAGGGGACACCATTGGTGGGGGAATACTAAGTTGTACACACTCCCTGATCGGGTTCGTAGTACCCAAGTAAACATATTGGTTCTAGGAAGAGGTATGTTCAAGGGACCTATTTTGGATGGTTGAGCTATAGAGATTGACTAGATTTGGGAGAGGACTGAGCAAGTGCTCCAGACCGATTTGGTGGTTGATCTTGGATTTTTTATATTTTTTGCCTTGTATCTACAAATGAACCATAGGTGGTCCTATTCATTTATCTATGATAGTATGAATTTATATAAACTCAATTTTTATTGCATAGTTGATTTTATGGTTGTGTTTGGTATTTACTTATTATTTATATCTTTATTATGCTTTTTCAATATGATGACAATTTATTATTATTACATTCATTGTGTTTGTGGAAATATATACCAATGTGTAAGAATTATCTTCATTTTAAACATAGACCCTCATAGATGGTCAGCAGACTATATCATACAAATATGTGTGCACTAGGTATATTTCACCTAATTCAACCATGGTGGAGGTGAACCAGTCTAGGGACCCTAAAAAGTGGTATGATAACCTTTTTTTAATTTTCTTACTATGTGGGATATATTAAATAGAGATATTATTCGTTGGGACATAGGATGAATTTTATTTATTGTGCTTATCGAGCACCTATATGAGAGAAAATCAATGTTACCAGGGAGTGGGGATTATTGTTTTACACTTTTTTGGTTATAGTGGAGTTGTATGACTTATTCAAATTATAATAGTTTAGGAATAATCATTTATTGAATTCTTCATCGGCCTGGGATGATAATAGGCATGCATTCATGCATCATTTTGGAATTTAGAATTCACATAATATATTTTCACATTCTTGTGATTGAGCACAATGATTGTCAAAGGGGGTTCGACTGTTTATAGTGTTAGAAGAAACTTATATAGTTTTTTTCTATATAACATGTTGGTGGTATTATACTTAAATTGGTTTATATTGTTATTATTTTATTAAATATTCGTAATTTATGAGGTGAATCTTATAGATATCTATTACCTGACTCGAGAGTGGGTAGGTTAGGCTATGGTTTTTTCCTGGTGGTATGATACCCATAAGTTTTAGGGTGAGTATAGGGTAACATGATTCATTTCCTTCCATATCCTTTTTTCAATTATGTAAGTCCATGATTGGATATATTTCTTCGGGGAAGAATCATCAATGTGCTTATGGATGGGATTGAAATATTTGTTGGGGTAGTTCTGTATGTGGGTATCCGGTGAGGATTGGCACCCTAGAGTGGGTGTCTTGATAAAGGAAAATAGATACTCATTATTGATAATGGATCGTTATGGGGAGATAGAACATGAGTTTTTGTGGATTTTTAAGACTAAATCCGTATAGATTATTCAAATATTTAAACTATTTTGATATGGTTTATAGAATAGGATGGAGGGACTAGTGCATATTTTTATGTCTTAGGATTGAAATGAGATTAATTTAGTGAGGTATTTTCCCTAATTATAATCATGATTGGTTAGGATGATGAGACGTTAGTCCAAGAGAGGGATGAGCCCATGGAATGTGGATTACTTTTAGATTATAATATATGATGGATTATTCCTATAATATGAATGAAATGTGAGTGGGGTGTGATTGGATATGGCCTAGGAAATAGAGATTAATTTATCTGTATTTATATATTATCATGTGTAACTCTCTATGTGGTGATGTCATCAAATTCTATGTTAGGTTTGGCTAATTAGAAATTGCGATGATAAGCCTAATATCATTGATATGTGACACTAAATGATGTGAGTTATATTATAGACATGATATAAATAGGTTGTGTGACTATTTGGTTTTTCATTTTCATTAAACATAATTGTTATGTGAACATTTGTGTGTATGAATTTATGAATCCTCCCTTTCCTTTGGTTAGGAGGATGGGATTCTATGGTATGTGTGTGTCCTTTGTGATGGATGTGGTTTAGGCTCGATCTCTGAATGGTTAGATTAGTTTAGGGATATGTGTGATCAGAAAATATGGCATGTGGGGTATGTTGATGGGTGGATTTTGGAATATTTTGGGTTTCGGAGAGTGTGTAGTCGGGTTATGTGAATCCTAGTTTTAGGTCATGGTGACCACATTAAATAATAGTGTTTTCTTTTGGTGATTTCTTAACAATGTGGTTATGACCTATAGGGATTCATGTTTAGTCCCTTGAGACCCATTTGGGGTATAATACTTTGTAAGGTGCATGTATATTGTGATGGAGTCTTGTACTACTTAGCATTCCAAATAGATTAGAGTTATTTCATGGGATGTAGATGAAACTTTTAAAAAATTACTTTGAGAACATGATCAAGTATGAGATGAATATGTAAAGGTGTGAGACACCATGTCTTGTGTAAGGGTCTTGTACCATAATATTAAATTTTTTATTAGTAATGTAAGGGAATTAGACTTGGCCTATTTCACGGAACTATTGTGGTGACTTAAGGATTTAGCATTGTATCAATTATTTTAACAGCTCGTCTCAATTAGTGATTCCTTCAGTGGTTCTTTAACAATCTAGTAAGTTGAGAAACCCATTAACTCAAAGAACTACTAACAATGATATATGGTGTTCATAATGAGTTGGAATATTGGAATTTCATGTATATATGAGTGATCACTAGTTTTTGGTTTATATTCAATGATATTGAGTATGTGGTGAAGAATTATTGATTATTTTAGATTGTGGTTTTATGGATCACCCTGATGTCATCAGCCCTAGAGTGAGGATCATGGGGTATGTTTTTTGGATGTGACGAGATAGGTAACATGATTATTTTTGTTTGGATGATTATGTGATATAAGGAAGTTGGTATACGTTCAACAATTATGTGTTAAATTATATAACGGGGGTCTAACAATGATACAATTTTATTCAAACCCTTTTTCAATTGGAGTATGAAGATCATCATCATTGATGTATATAAAAAACATAGACCATTTGTGGCAGGGGATCTACATTGGCACATGGATATAAGTTCCCTATATTTATTGGGTAGGTTGGAGAGCATCCAATTTTGGTACCATACAATAACATTTGGGTAGGTGATTGTGCTTGGTGACCGGTCGGTGAAATTTTTTAAATTTTACTAATTGGAGGACCAAGTCAGTGATGTCTGTACTCATGGGGAGTACAATTCCCTATATAATGGGATGATGTTTCATGTTTTAATTAAGTCATAAGTGTGAGACTATGAGTTGAAGTCTCGAAAATTTTTGAGGTTCCTAAGTGTAGTTTTAGGCATGTGGTAGTCTGGTTTAAACCAAAAATGTTGATTTAAGTTGTACAATATCTGTAAAATGATAATTTATAAAATTCACGGGGACTAGGTCTCCCTTATAAATATGGTGATGTAATTCATAACCTTAGTGCATGGGTTGTTATGTTTTCAGTGATGGCCAGAGCTATAGGATACTGAATAGTAGGAGCCGTACATGATTGAGTATGAATATTAATATTTTTGACTAAGATGTATCTTTGTGGGAATGAGAAGTGTTTGTGGGGGATAAAAGCTTTATGAATTTGTGGTGTTGAAAAATTTTATTGGTTTTCTTTTGGTATTAGAATGATCAAATCAAGTGGGAGATAGGTATACAGTCTGTGTAAAAAATTTCATAAATAATTGAGGTTTGTGAGTGACGCATGTGGATACTTCTTGAGGGTAATAAGTGTTAGAGTGGGTAGGTTCCGAAGGTCTATACTTAACTTATTCGGAATATGTGGAGACAAGTTGGGTCCTAGTAAGAACATATCATGGTCCAATTTGAAATTTTGTATTAAAAATAGAATTGGTGTTTGTAGAAGTGTTTTTAATTTTGAAGTGAATGTTTCATAGATGGTAGCTCTAGGGGAGGAGGCTTACAAGGATTTGGTGGGGTTTGTGAGTTTTGGAAAATATATTCCAATGGTTGCAATAATACATGGGGTACCCAGTTGGGTGGCAACAGGTACATAGTGGTTGGGGATCGTTTCCCTCACAAGAATCACTAAGTGGTTGATGCATAGCATCAGGTATCCGATAGAGCACCAGGTGGTCGTTCTTGGTGAACTGGATACCCGGTTATTCCCAAATCCATTTTTTTAAAAAATGGAGGGAATTACAATATTTTGGGGGTTTCAAATTTAATCAAATTTTGGGTTTTAATGGGTTCAACCAACCAAATAAATGGTATGTTAGCTACTTCTCCTCCTATTTCTCTTATTAATCCCCCCTAAATCCATGTAAATCAAGGTTTATTTATTTGGGGATTTGAGGTAGTTGTCCATTCCCTTTTTCTCTAGTTTCCTTCTCTATAATTTTCTATAATTTTTATGGGATAGAGCATTGTTTTGTGATAATTCATTCATATAATGGTGAAATAATATCATAAAGGATGGTATTTTCTATGGCTTGGATAAGGGAGGATCTAAGAGGATTAATTATTGTGGATTTATGTGGTTTCTCTTGAGATAATTTATTTACTATTTCTCTATTTTCCACATATTTGGGATGGTTTTGGTTGATTTTTTGATGTCTAAAGTTTGGTATTTTTTTGCAGTATGCTTGAGGGTGTGTTAGGGGTGATCCTCACCATGTTTCTCAAGATTTTGGTATTGTTACGACATCCAATGTGTTGTTATTTAGTTATTACTAATTGAATTAATATTGATTAATTATTTTAATTAATTTAAATTATTTATAATTATATAAAATGGATTTTTGATGGATTTAGGACCTCGTGGATATCACTAATGGAGGGAATAGTCGTGGACAAGCTTTGGAAATAGTGGTTGAATATATCTTAAGGTTATAACTCCATTTTGTGGTAGGTGGTCCCAAAACATTACATATAGATTATTCATTATTCATATGAGGTATGATTTTCAACTTATCCACATGTGTGATTGACCAAAAAAATTGAATTAGTATCCCTAGACATGTATGAGTAGGGTAAGGATGGATTGGGCCATGATGGACTCTTCAATTATTATACATTTATTCATTGAACACCAATGTAATGATTGTAACCCAAATAACCTAAAAAGTACCTAAATCAGGCATCCATATGAAATCAAGTGACCTTTCTTCCACTTGAGGCTGGAGACTAGTATCAAGGCTTGAAGAAACACCAATGAAACAAGGCTTTTACCCTTTGAAAAAAATAACTAAAAAGTCAATAATTTGATTACTATTGATATGATATAAAGGTAATACAATATAATAACACATACCAGGTATGATAAAAATAAAAAACTAGTTTTATGAATATATGGATAAGTACAAGACACCAACTCTAGTCTCCAACTCCAACACCATGCATAACTTGACCTATATGGACAATGAACATAAAATAAAGAAATAAAAAGAACCAAAATATCTACTAGTAACTGCGGATACATACAAAGAAGACCCTGAAGTTTTATATCCATTGGAGTTCACATGAAGGGTGTAAGAATACCATAATTTTTACGATAAAACCAAGTATCCAACAAATATGAAAAACAATTAGGTTTATGATCTAGATCAATATACTCATTTAAATAAATATACATGAAAATAGTAATAGAGGGGGTTATCTTTAATTCATAGAAATAGTAGATAATGGTGTATTCTAACAATCCGAAATAACCATAAATGTTAAATCCCAATACTCGAGGGATCAATAATTCTCAAAACTACATTGATCCTTAAATAGGGATCAAAGATTCATAAGATATGGTAATCTTATATTCATTTGGAAATAACAAGTAAAAATAAGTTCTAGTGAAATACTATTTCCATAATGGATAGGGAATCATGTATACTTTAATTAGGGTGATCTTATATCATGTATCTTCAGGAATAAGGGAATCTGTACACTGAAGTTAGAGAAATATTAAAGCCTATCAAATATATACAATTTGGTCAACAATGAGTTGGTACTTAAATATAGATTTATATATGACAGTAATACCAATATAAGGTGTACTAGAGAACCTTTTGAAAAAATATATGACATTCCATCAATATGATCAATAAACATAGTATAAATCATAATAAACATATCAATTTTTCAATCCTAATCAGGTGACAATTCCATTATAAAAAATACTATTCCCAACACAATAATAAATATTCATATATTCATTATCTTCACTAGCCATCATTGAAAATAAAAATAATTCAACACAATGCATGATTTTAATATATCATGGGAAGCCTTTAAATAATAAATTAAGGAATCCATGAAGGTATATAACATCAAGAAAAACATGAAACAAGTGTGATATGTAGTTCTTTTCATAGAATTCTAGATACTTATAATACCGAATTTGAGATATATAGTAAAACTTTTTTTAAGGTTCATTAAATTCAAATTCAAATGAGGGTTTATTCATAGTTGGATACGAAAAAATGTGTACTAGTATTTTACTGAGTGATATTCCTCATATGATATTGGTCTTAGAAAATGCATACGCGAATATCCTAGATAAGGATTTTAAGAATGTATAGTTCTAAATTTAAATACTTTTTTTAAGGTTGACTTGTTAACAAAATTGGTTTCTTGAACTTTGAGTATTTCTTTAGGGAAATACAACATTTGGGTTTAATGTTATCAAAAAATTAACAATAATACTTTTACATCAGGAGGTAGTAGAATGAGAAATATTTTTAAAAGGAAAAAGGGTTTAATAAAAAAAAATTGGTAAAACATTTTATAGGCAAAACATTTCCAAGACATTATGAAAAATAAGGAAGTAATGATTTTTAATGAAAATTATCAAGTTGGGTTGAACCCAATTAATGAAACTACTAAATTTTTGATATTATAATATTTCTTTCCATTTGAAATCATCCTAACTATCACCTCAACATCAATAAAACTATTAAAAAAATTCACGATTTGATCATTGAATTTTAACTCATAGAGGAGGATATAGAAGTAAATATTTTCTTTAATGTATATATTTTGTGGAGAGGATTATAAACCAAAAAACACACACACCCATAGGCACCCCAGTGGGTAAAGATGAATTCTTCCCCATAAGAAAAGACAAGAACCCATCAGGCCTATTTTATTACATTTGAGTAGACCGAAGGCCTAGTGTCTAGATGAACCAATTAAATTTTTGCTGAGAGGACACTAAAGGTTATGGTTTTAACGCCCAAAAGAGAAGATTGAATCATGTCATGTCACCAGTCATATGCCTTGTCATCCCCTCTCAGTAGTTATTATACCATGTTGCTAGTATGAAAGTTTCATCACCACTTTCCAAGAATCATTTCATCATTTTCCATCTACTTCACTATGGAATGGAACCCATTCTCACTATTTTAGATATTATCATGGGAAAAAAGATAAGATGATACATTTTAACATAACAAAATCTCTTTAGAGCTACCCACCCAGTGATGCCTGTATGGCACCCTGATGCATTATCTGCCTGTCACGCCGCACCATATGACTAGTCCCACTTCATTGATATTCATATGGTAGGGAACCCATCTTTCCCACATCTGAAATTTATAGCAAAGGATGGTTGGTTGATAGCTTCTAGAACACCCATATCTCTTTCTAGGGCACCGACTTGGTGGCGCCTATGTGTCTCCATGTTTCACTTCCTTCTTGTTATGTCGATCTATTCATTTTCTCCAACCATATCACTTTCTTCTCAGTGATGATGACCTAGAAGATTTGTTTCCTGAAGCTATTTAATTTACTAGAGTCCTTGGGACCTAAATTCCAAAATCTATGGCCCAAAATCCCAGACTAGGTTAATAGTTTAATTTAAATAGTATAACTACAATACTTATAGAAATCCTTCTCCCAGTCGTATTTAATACCAAGTATTTTATGAAGGATTATGGCTACGCCACCCACATCTCTTAACTTACTTAAATAAAGTGGTTATTTACATATTAATTATTATTATTAAATTTTTCAAGATGACAGATCTTAGTTGAAAATAAAAATCCATACCTCTCAAAGAGGATTATTTATCAACCTCGGATAATAAATTTATACATACTCTATGATGTATAAAATTAATATTTCACATCCTATTTAGGTATTTATAATGGTTTCAATACCATATAAGTTATTTAGAATCAAGTGACTACATATCCAAATTTTCAATTTCTGATAGGAAAAAGATTATGCTTAATTATTCTTAACTAACTTATTAGTAATATTATGAAATAATTTCTCCACCATACCCTTTAGATACAAAACATCTTATATTAATGGGAATAGATCATTAAACTCAAGAATTTTTAATAATGACAAATGTGTTAAAGTTGTTACCAAAACCAAAAGTTCCAAACAATTATTTAAATCACATCAATGAATTTATTAATATATAATTATGCATTTTAAACCTAATTTAAAAAAAAATATAATTAATTTGTCAATTTATTCCCTGATTTAAATTATACACTTATAGAAATGATAATTTGAACATATAATAATAGAATATATTCAAAATCATAAGTTTACAACATTAGAAATAAAAGATGGATTTGATTTATTAGATTAATAATGATGGTATTGGATGAATTTAAGAAATTCCCAAATAATTTTATATGGGTAAAAACCTGATGCACCAAGATGATGTCATTAAATCATCTTGGTGTGATCTAATTGAAATTTTATATCTCAAACTACACTCAACTACAAATGTGTAGTAAATTGACAGTGAAGGTCTGAACCAATAATGAAAAGTAGAAAGCATGAAGCCTAATTGATTCAAGCACTATGGTTGGATTCTTCACATTCACTCTTCAGGTTTGGTTTTAATAAAATTGCATTTCTTGGATTTATGTTTAGGAAAGAGAATAGGGATCTAGGTCAAATTTAGGGCTCAAAAAAAGGATAATCCAAAATATAACTTGGGATAGACTTATGGATGAGGCTGTGATGTAGTGAAAAGGTCACTAATTGGTTACAGTCAAACCAATTGGATCTAACTAAGCTTAAAGAATTCCTTAGTACAGATATAGATAAAAACCTAAATGCAGTATTCATAGCTTCTATGTCATAATGTGTCATAGAATAATGGTCATAACTTGCTCGACTCTAATTGGGTCAGGTTCCATCAATCACACCTCCCATGGTTAGGTTTGTGCAAATTATGAGATAAAAAAAATATTTTTAACGAAAATAATAGTTATAGGGTTAAAAAATTCAATTTATATATTCCTTATGATTAATCTCACCCATAATCTCGATCCCTAAGAAAAACTAGATTAGTTGTGCATGACAATGATAAATAAAAGTATAGATTTATTCAACAAGAATCGAATAATAATAAAAAAATATAAAATCATAAATCCATATTTGAAAAAGAAATAATCAATCAAAAACATAATTTGAATAAAGAAATAATGAAGAAACAATGAAAACATTGAAGTATAATGATGACCAGTATCGAAATTGGAATAAAAATGGAAGTGGAATGTGAATATGTAAAGAATGGACATATAATAGAAAATAATCATAAAGTATTTGGTAAAAAAGGAATGGAATGAATTATAACTTGTTTGGAATAGAAAAAAAATAGAAACAAAAGAAGAAAATAGATAGAAAATAGTGGTCCTGATGCTTTTGTACACAGCGGAGGAACTTGAATATTTATAGGCTTGAAAAGTACATGACATTTAAATCCTTCATGTTGTGTAATGGATTTAAGTGGTTTCTATCTTGAATTTTAAATGATTTAAACATTGGATTCACATCTTGTACTTATGATCAACAATATCCTCCAAAAATATTATATCATATGAAGTCAACGGCCTAAATCATTGACAGGGTAAGACCTCAAACATTTCACATCGTGTAAATTATGCACGTTGTGTTTGTGATTCATGTTTTGAAACATCAGTGAGATTATAATTTTGACATTCTCACCATGTGTAATGTATGTACACATCATGTAATGACTTCATTTCATGTATGTATTCAAGGGCTAACATTTGGTTCTAAAGGTATGTTGTTAATGAGGAATACAAGCCATAAACTCTATGCACGATGTGTAAATCTTATTTTTTCCAATTTTCATCATTTCTTCCTTTGAGTTTTAAATTTTTTTTCATAAAAAAATAAACCAAAACCCAGTGAATTATCAAATAAATCATGGTTAAACCTTAAATAAATATATCTAAAATGTGTATATAATTTTCTCTTATAAAATTCTACCACACATGAATGATTTCTTGTCCTCGTGAAAAAATCATCTCAATGTGGATTCCAAATGAAATTTTTTTTAAATAAGTAATGTACATTACAACTAGGCAAATAAAACTAGTCCCAATAGGAAAAATTAAGTCCTCCAGAATGAATCATGCATAGAAAAATATTCATGCCTCCCCATTAAGTTCTTTATTAATATTTATTCTTATTTAAATTATAATTTCAGAGCTAATCCTCAAAAACTATCCCCATTTTTTCAATTTATCTCATAAATAATTTTCTCTCATCACTCAAGGTATAGTGAAAATGTTGTAATGCTTAATCCCTGAATTCATTTTTATAACCATAGGTTTTAATTGGTTTGACCATGTCTACTTTGTAAATACAAATAAAAAATCAATCATTAAATATTAAGAAATATGGTTCTATTATCATTAAAGTTAAGGTAGGTGGGAAGATGATAAAAATAAAGGCCAAGCGGAGGGTAATATCTAAAGTAAAATACATGATAATCATGAATAGTTGAATGAAGTAACTCGTCATATAAAAAATATTTTTGTGCTCCAAATAGCACAAAGTGGTTATATGAATATATTGAGTAAGCATAAAAGATATTTTGTTCCACTTTATATATTTAATTTTATTTATTTCTCAAAAATCATGTTTAGTTCTAATCTCACATTCCTTAACTAACCACATATGATCCATCATAAGATTCGTCAGTCTGGTAATGGTGATTTTTGATATTCCTAATACACAACCAATTTTTTATATTTGTTTTTTCAAATGAGTAGGGTAAGAATAGAAAATTCCAAAAAATAATCATGAACCACATCATATCAATCTATTAAGGATACCACTGTACATCTGCTTAGTATCAACATCTCATGGGTGGTTGAGATGAACCTCCTCACTTGTTCAAAACAAAATCATGTATAGTACCAATATTATGGTAGGAAGGGATAATAGGATTGAAATTGATCCATAAAAAAAATTTCATTCATGGATACTATAGACTAAAGAAGGAAATATGTATAGGTGGGTCACAAGAAAAAATGGAACACAAAGTTTGAATAATCATTTTAAAAGTGTATTTGTTCAATAATAACCTCAATAAGATATCTATTCATATTTTGATAGATTTACATGCCCTATGTATCTCTCAAGAAAAATTCTCAAAAAATAATACGATTGTGCAGGTCTAGATTTCTCTTTGGAATGGGAGTATAAAATAACTAGAAATTATTTAAGGTGTAGTATCTTGTATAAGTCAATCAAAATCAATTGAAAGTATCTAGAATTACAATCAAATTACTCAACTCACAGTTCATGCTAAAAACTAAATAGAAATAAAAATAGATATCAAAAATATCTAACCTAACTTTGAATTTTATCTAAATGGGTGTAATAATATTTCAAATTAAAAGATGATTTCAGTGGAAATGTATCTTGGACTTGTCAGTCTAGGCAATAATACACATAATTCAACAATAAATCTCAATAAGGACCCCCCCACACTTAAAATGATATTTTTTCTACACTTTTCTCGAATACGATGTGGGGTAAATATCAAGTATATCATAGAAAAAATTGAATGGCCATTTATGAATTAAAAATATGGAATCAATAGGTCCCTAAAGTGAAATCATTGCCATGGGGAAAATTTTTGCATGGTGATGGAGATTTTCTTACCTATAATAATCGTTAAAAAAATACCTACACTAGATAAACCATTATTTTATAGGGGTTAATCAATATTTTAGTAGAAAAAATGGGTAGGTGGATACAATCAATGATAGAAAAAAAACTCAGATAAATGCAGTAAGTGGATATAGAGAATTTTGGGAATACTGATGAATATAAATAGATAAAAAGTGAAATTAAAGGTCCTTAGAACACAAAAAATATATACAAAAAAATAAATATACGTTTCCTCAGATAAAGAACTAACTAGGACATTATCCTCCAAATAGATGGAAAAAGAAATTATTTGGTGTCTTCCATCAGATCAGAGGTCCTCTACCTCCTATAAGAACTGATTGATGCATCATTGAACTCACAAGAGTTCTCGATGGGGAAAACCACTAAAATAACATTTCACCTAGTAAGATAATGTGAAATTAGTCACTATCATGCATGTCATGGAAGGGGATCCTCCTAAGGAAGGATCTATAGATGGATATCCTCAAGATGGAACTCTACGATAGTTATGTGTTGATACATCTAATTTTGGAGGGAAGATGGTGGCCTGACTATCTTGTCAATGACCATAGAGGGTACAGAAGAGCTATAAAGGGATAAAGTGATGTAGAATTGAAAAAGGAAATAATATAGTAATTATTATAGCCAAAATATTGTAGCCCGTTATTATATATATAATAAATGATGAATATATAGAAAAGGGTAATACAAGTATAATATAATAAATAATCATAAAAACTGCATACAGTGGGGGAGGGGTATAAGGAAAAAAATAAATAGTAAGGGTGGAGTCACCACTAGTCACATAAGAAGGAACCTTTGGAATAGTGGGTCTATATATCATTAATCCCAAATATATTTTATCTATTGTGGAAGGGAATAGAGGATTGACCATTTTAATAGTCTCTATGGTGATTGCATCATGCATGGTAGAATATGGAGGGGGATAGGTCTCGATCTGTACTATGGTTGTATTCTTGTAAGTTGGATCGATCAGAGGCACCTCGGTAATAGATGGAATGGAAGGGACCTTTCCTCATTGGGTCTATTTCGAAGGTAAATCATGCCTTACGGGTAGGTTGGTATGCTCTTAAGGTAGAATGGTCGGGGAATGATATCTTGTGGTAATGGAGGTGGATATATAGATAGCAGGTGGAGGTGGGTGGGAAGATGAAAGGAGTGGTGGAGGGGATGGGTGGTTAAGTGAGATGGTTTTATGAAGGGGATGTAAAGATGTTGACATATATATCAATGATTCTCCAGAATATGCTGGAGAATCAGGCAAATTTTGGTGGGAAGTGGTACGGTAGGTGAATATGTGACTGGGGTAGTGGCGTGGTAGAAGAAGAAGGGGGAGGGGTTATAGTGGAAGAAAGGTAATTGGTAGGGTGGTGGTTGAGGGAGAGATGTCTAATGGATGTGAAAGTGTGGTTGGGGCTAGGTAATGATGTGTGGGTTCCTCATCTTCATCCTCAATGTACACAGGGTTCCATTATTTGTGGCCCTCAATCATCTACAGAAGCCCAATTTTCTAGATAATTAAGATATTGGTTGACTCCATCTGCCTGAGGGATGTCTAAGGTTGAGTGGTGTCAAAGACACTGAGGTGACAGGAAAGTAGTGTGATAAAACTACCCCCATAAAAGTACCTCGGTTCCACCACACCTGATACTACTAAAAATGGAAAACAGTAATTCCATGTTGATGGCTAGGCCACACATTAATGATTCAAGGAAAATAAAATCTAACAAGATGATGCACCCATGAGAATCACCTCTGGAAATATAGGCATGAGATAGATCCAGATAGAGTACTTATAATACATCACCATAGATCTTGGTTCACTTTATTCTGAGTGGGTTGTAAAAACTATATGGATAATGAGAGATCAATTCCCAATGTCATTCCACTTCCATCTTGTCTTTTATCGAACTGCATGGTTGGGAAAATGGGACCGGTATTGAAGGTGGTTGGGTAGATGTTGATCCCAACACCAAAGTCTCTGAGGGTGCGCTCCCATGGCATGTCTCTGAGTTTGAAGTTGAAATTGGTAATGGATAGCTCTAATGTGTCCATAAAATCATGGAAGTTCTCTATGAAGGTTTAGTCATGATCTTGGGTGGTGGTGGAGATGTGAATCCTACTGATAAGGTCCAGGACCTCCCGGTGAACCTGGATCTTCTCGAGTACTTTGAGGTCACAGGTATTGTTGGTCCTCATAGTTTTCTCTTATAGATGAACCGACCTGACTTGATTCTTGAGTGCTAAGAATTGTAAGAATATGAGAAAGTGTGTTTAAGTATCACCCTACAACTCACTAGATGCTAACTACAACCCTATAGAATCATTGAGGGTGGAAATACTTTAGGAGTATGCAAAGTGGATGGCTATTTGGGTGGTAGAGGATGATATGTCACATAGAACTTGGCTGGAAGAAACTCGTCACACATAGGTGCGTGTTTGGAAGATCTTATGTTTGAGTTTTTGGTTTTTTCAATGGTGGAAGGAGAGAAATTATCAAGGGATGTAGATAATGGATGAAGATGATAGGAGGAGGGAGGATGGTGACCAATGGCATGATATGGAGGAAGGGGAAGCTATGTCGGGTGAAGGAGGTGTTTGGGAGAGGAAAAGATAGTGGGGCATGAAACTAGGGTTCATATTTTTTTAAATATGACCAAGGTTTTCGCATCGTGTATTTTATACACGATTCATAAAGATCAAATTTTAATTATTTTTGAGCCTTCTACATATATACACTTTGTAAATGTTAAATTTTTATTTGGTCTTATGTGCCTTTTTTGTGCCAACACCTCCTGAAAAGATTCTATTAATGTTAAACATTACTAACAACAAAACTAACCTATTATTCCTACTATGTGTCACCGCCCAGTCAGTGATTCATTTAATATCTATGTAACACCAAGGAAAATAAATATAATTCCTATTTCATAATACTTTTGAATTAAATATTAATTTTACTTTCAACAGAATTATATTTTTGATAGCATACTCAACAGGCAACAACAGATTTATTTTAAATCTTATATTGCACACCACTTTGAGTTATAACAAAAAATAATATAATATTATTATTATTTTAAATGGTAGTTAACGACTAGGTATTATATTGTTGGGAATGAATAGAACAGACTAAAATAT